>CM069912.1:109201634-109374062 GCA_036172215.1 Camellia granthamiana
GAAAGGAAAAAATTCTTCACCAACATAACATCACAAACTGCGCATAAGTAGTAGTGAAACGACAAGGTAATTTTCATTAATAAATTGAGCGTAGACAGTAACCAATTTATACATGAAAACTACTCGGAACCAACAAAAGTCCTTAAAACAAAAACATACATCAAAAGGGAAAGCATTTCATAAAATTCGAATGACTCCCAGATCAATCCTCGGGGTTAGACTCAAGTGGCTCAACGTCCACCTGCTCATAAGGAATTGGCAAGGCCAATGTAACCCCAGCGGCATCAAGGGCCTTAAGCCACCCATGTTTGAATCCCTGATTCTCAAACTTGGGGACTTCATCTACGTATTCCTCGAAGGCGGTGCGTGTTCCTGCTTCGAATGCGGCAGAAGCCTCAGATTCTGCCTTTTCCTTGGCCACCTTCAACTCTACTAACTCAGTCTCCACCTTGTTAAGCGCCTCCTCAGCTAGCCTAAGCGATTCTTTGCTTGCATTCGCCCTATCTTCGGCATCAGAACAGAGATGATCGGCAGTCCGAGCCCTTTCTACTTCGGCTTCGGCTTGCGCAGTCTTCATTGCGGCTCTCATCATCTCAAACTCGGCCCTGCTCTTTTGATTGCCCACTTCTAACTGCAAACGGTCAATCCTCTCAAGGGCATCGTGTAGGCGACGGCCCAAGTCGGCGATCCTGCCGACTGTCTGCAAAACGAGTTGTGATCGTTAGATGCCATAGACAACCAAAATCAAAACAAGTCAAGTTCACCTACCAAAAAGGCCGACTGCGTAGATACGGCTACGGCCACCAAATCCGGCACGGCATGAAAGGATGCCTTATCAGCTAGTAGGGAGACTGAAGCCGCTAGGCTCAAGGCTACCGCTGGGTCGGTAATGATAGATGCGTCAAAGGAAATCGGCGTGTCTCTGATCTTTGACTGAACAATGAAAGGAACAACCACGTCCGACTCTTCTAAGTGAGGCCTTTTGTCAGTAGGACTATCTTCCGAACCGGCCCATCCCTCGGCGCTACGCTTCTTGCCCCGCTCTTCCGGAATCAACCGTTCTTCAATGACCGGTTGTTCAACCTCTTTCGCCGTTTCGGCCGCAACAATCTGAGCCGGCTCTTCAATAACGGGTTCGAAAGACTCAATCAAGGCAGGTCCAGAATGGGCGGCCTCGGCCTTTTTCCGGGCGGCCATTCGCTCAGAATTTTTCTTTCGAGCCATCTGCGTGAGGTTTTCCCCAGCCATACCTTCAAAAAAATAGCCGGGTAGGTCTCCCAAACTTCCAAAAATATCTCTAGAAGAAAACTTCGCCTGACCCGAAGTGGACGGTGAGGTAGGCTGACTAAGTCTGGCTGCCTCAAACGCCGACTTTAGGGCCTCGTCAACCTCTTCGGCCTCCTCAGCGAACTCTCTGGATGGTTCGGCGACTACCTCTACCACTGGCTCCACGTCTTGCCCCGAATCAGAAGCTTCGAGACCAACTTGCCTAAGGCTCCTGAAGCTAGAGAAGATAAGAGCCGCAAGGTGTTGATCGCCGGATGGAATCGAAATGTTGTCAGCGGATGAAAAAGTAGTATAAGTAGGCTCGTATTGAAGAAGTATGTGGGCCGCTCTCCCTTGGTTCTGTACGTTTGGACCGCCGAAGTATCCGAGTGCAGTCGCAATCTGCGCAAGGACTGCGTCGTCAGTAGAAACCAGAATCTTCTTCAATTTAATGCCTGCAAAGACAAAGGGTTAGACATGGAGAGAAGGCCGAGTGAAAGAAAAGTTCAATAAACGTAAGGAGACACACGACAACCTGGTTCACCCCTTCATCTGGGAATAGGGTCTAGGCGACCCTCGCCTTCGCCAAATTCCCAGTTCCCTCGGACATTGACCATTACGTCATCCACACGCTTATCAGAATTGGCAAGCATGGTTACCAAATGATGGTCAGTATCCTTGGCCCTAAGAAAGTACCGCCTAAGCCGACCAGAAGATTTGGCTAAAGCATAGCAGTGCCGAATGGCCGGAATGCCAAGATCGATCCTGAGGCACCGGTTCAACTCTACGATCCCCATTACGATTCGAAAAAAGTTCACGTTGAGCTGAGAAGGAATTAGACCCCAATAGCGGAGGACGACCCTAAGGAATGGATGTAGGGAAAAACGGACCCCGCCCTCTGCAATGGATAGGAGAAGAAAGACGATTGAATTTCGATCCTCTCTCTCCATATCCAGAGTATTGTCCATCACTAGAGATAGATGAACATCGTCGGGGATGGAAAAGTGTCGCCGGAATCCGAAAACATGACCCTCAGAAAGGAGGTCTTTCAAGTGTTTAGCCATTTTCGCGGGGAATCAAGGGTTTGCCAAAATTAAAATAACAAATAGAAAGTAGGATTGCAAAGAAAAGAGAAGAAGACTTACGAGGAGCAAGGAGGACGAGGGTAGACGGAGAAGAGTTGCAGAAAATGCGAATCAGAGAAGGGATACCCGCTGGCGGTCCAAGAGTCTCGAATACTCGACGAAATGTGCACTCGAAAGGACTGAAATTTCAAATCGCAATAAATGCGAGATGCACGAATGAGGCGGGAAAGTGTAATGATGACCGAAAAGGTGTGTGCATTCTGACATCTGTATTGGGGTACGCGAAGCCGCCTGACCTATTTTGACTTTTCCAATTCAAGACCAAACACGCCGATTAACTACCGTCAATGGGGAGTTCGGGGGGCAATTGTGGGAGCCGAATAATGGCAAAATCAGAAGGTGCGTACCTTAGAAGACTGATATTAATCGGCTCTATCCTACGAGAATAGGAAGCCGAATATAATATATGTACCGAATAAGTGTAGATCCTTAGAGCCGAATAAGAGAAAGGACAATGATTAAAAAGTAGGCCCTGACCCCGAGGATCAAAAGGAACATGTATAAATATAGGAACAATGGATTGAGAAAGGTATGTAAGAATCACTTCACTTAACTTAGTAAACAAGCTATCCTGAGTGTCTGAACTGACTTGTCTGTCGGAGTGCTAATTCCGACACCTCCGACTGGAGTGTTTGTATCTTTTCAGGTGACTAGCTGAGGATCGCTAGCGTCTCCCAGGATCTGAAGAGTATTTCCAAACCACTTCTCCACAGTTTTCTACTAAAACAATTTTGACTAATATGAGAGTTAGATTAACATGCTTGTTCGATTTTCTGATTTGAAATCATGCAAGTCAGGCTATGAGCACTGAAATTTTCCCTTTTTTGGTCCAAGAAATGGTCCAGTTTTGGAAAAATGGAACAATTTTTTGAGAAAATTAGTCAACTTCATTAAAAATCCTCAAAAACTATTTTTGCAAATGGCCACTGCTTGACCAACACGGAATTTACCCTTGAGATGCACAACCTCAGATCCAAAACAATGGAAAATTGAACCTTGTCTAAATGGCACTACATGGCAACGGAAAGTTGCTCCTTGTCTGAATGGCACCACAACGCACTGTAATCAGTCCTCAAAGTGACGATCACAACCGAACTCTCGGATACAGAGAAGACAAAGATGATCAAAACCATTACATGGACACAATCGATTTGGAAGTGTTTATGGCTGGACTTCAGAATGAAGTTGCCTACGTATCCCAAAGATGGGAATCAAGCCTGACGTAGTTCCAGGTTAAGGTACACTTGGGTATTAACCTCTCCTTTTGCGCTCTAACTTTTGCCAAGGCCGCCCTTCCGGGTTTTCAACCTTGTGAGCTCTGTTTTTTTTTTCTTTTCATTTCTTTTCATGCTTTTCATTTCTTTTCTTCTTTTTCTTTTCTTTTCATGTTTCATTCTTTTCTTCATTCTTTGCTTTTTCTTGCTCTAACTTTTGCCTGGGTCGCCCTTCCGGGTTTTCGACCCAGCGAGCCTCTCAAGGGTAAAAGTGTAGCTTTGTCCATGTCAAATGGTTTGAGATCTCGAAGCCATCTGAATCCAGGAGAATGGTTGTTATTCGCTGATGATGTAGGAGTCCATCCAATGGGGGTTGAATTTGCCTCCAGTGTTGTGGATAGGAACTCGATTGTCCTTCAACAATACTTTCTTCTTTCCTCCCTTCTAGGATTTGACATTCTTGCCGATCTTCGTTAACTTGAGAAATGTCCCAATTTTGACTTTTCGAGCACATCTGACATTTCTTTGCCCCTAGTTCAAGGGCTGCTTCTCATCCAGCTTTACAAGCTTTCTTATGATCATATCTGATCTCTTTGGCCCTAGTTCATGGGCTGCTTCAAATCTGGCCATACAGGCCTCACATTGTGGTTGACCGTTGAACATTCTGAATCCAAGTTCAAGGTTTAAAAACAAGGGGTCGAGTCTCGAGGCTGAGAGCAATCCTATGCTGCACAATCTCAAGAGTGATTCCACATAGGTCTTCGCAGGACGGCGCAAAACACTTTTTGAAATCTTTTAAGAAAGCGACTAGTCGCTCGCACTGAAGACGATGTAGAACCAATCTGGATCAAGCTAGGATCCTCCCCAGTACTCGTATTAACACGCATGATCTCATTCATTAAGGACTTAGCACGCCTCTCTTTCTCTTAGTTGATCAAATTTTACAAAACCCGAGAAATTCATCCCTCTTTGTTTTCACCACAGTGTTCAAAAAGTTTTGAAAAACTTAGGTCAATACAATGATTTCAAGGCACAGAAAAGACACAGTTTTTAGTCAAATACTGCCATCTTATTCAGAACTTTTGGCATAACTGGCACAAGGAAGAAGCAAACACAAGAGTGTGAAAATCACTGCTGTTTCATTCAAATCTATTGGCACAACTGGCTCCAAGGCAGAAACAGACTCAAAGGTCTCTGAACAAAATATCATGTCATATAGCATCGTAACCGGCCAGTAATCCTAGAATTACCAAAGGTCTCTGAACAAAATATCATGTCATATAAAGGGTTGCAAAAGCAATTATGCAAATACAATGTCCATAGAGTTGAGCAGACATACATGGGACAGTAAATCTAAAACTTTAATTATATAATAGTGACGTCATATTACATTAGTCTTACGTCACCAAAACCCATGTAAATAGAACTTACAAAAACTTGTTTAATAAACAGAAGAAACCAAAACTTAAGACTTGTTAACAGAACAAGGTCACTTCATAATGGGAACCTCCTTGGGAGGCACTGAGGTTGGCTGACAAAACCAAAACTCCAGGTCATCAACTCTGGGCCTAGTCCCACGCCTGATCACCTATATACATAAATATTACAGTGAGTTTGAGCCTAGTGAATAATAACAGAGTAAAGATTTTTGATGAATGATGCCATAACATATTCAGAAATCAGATTTTAGATTTCAAATTTCTTATCAAATTAGAAACATAATCATGTTCGTATTCGTATCGAAAACAGAGTCATATTCATGTGTGGTACATCCTTTAGCGTTAACAAATCACATTGGTCATTCATATTAAGTTCCGTAATGGAACCTTTGGTACCGGGTGTCATATAACTTACGTAGGCCATGGTATTGTTTCCCCCCGGCGAGGGCCTCATGACCATAAGTCACAATATTATTTCCCCTAGGCGAGGGCCTTTGCTAAGGATACTACAAATACATTTCAAAGAATCAGCATTCATTCACTATTCATAAAATAGCATTTCATAAAACAGTTCATATCTTATCATTCTAAAAATACTTGTAATCAAACATAACTTTATAGAGTTATTACTCATAGATATCTTTGATAGCAAACCAAAGGGATTAAACAGCTCACGGCGCATGACCTACACAAACAGATAACAGATACACATATTGAAACACACACTCGGAAACTCTTAACTTGTTTATTTTCTATCTTGGTGTGTTTCTAATCCTTATCCTCATTATTGTGTCTTAACTAGTGCTTAAGAATGCTTAGGATGCAATGAGGATACCACAATGTAACTTGAAACACTTAGTCAAATTTCCAAAAATAGAGTAGTTCGCTCGAACGGTCTTCAAAGTCTACAAAAGTACTGGTTATTTGATTTTGTCGCTCGACGAATGCTCGGCAGTCGCTCGAGCACAAGACTGGGTAAAAAGGGTCTCTGCTAGAGCGCAACTTCCTACGCTCGAGCAGTCTGTAAAGTCTGTAAAACTTCTGGGAGCTCGCATTCTCCGCTTGAGCACATACTCTCCCGCTCGAGCGCAGACTCCCCCGCTCGAGGAGGGTGTAAATTCTAGAATTTCCAAACTACTGATCTAAGTTCAAAATTCAATTTCAAAGCTTCTAAACACATCCTTTTGGGCTAAAACTTAGTAAAATATTGAGAAACTCATAGTATGTGAAGAATTACAAATCATTTTAATAAATCAAGCCTAAAAGTTTTGCCAATTGTACAAAATCAAGCTTGAAACTTAAAGAACATGAAGACTACATGCATGAATTGTCTTGGCTTGAAAGCTTTCAAAACATGATCAAATGAAATGTTTAACTCAAATACATGTTGAATTCTTAGAACAAACCCAAAATAAGAACATGAAAGAGAAAATTCTTTGGAAAACAACTTCACAATGCCATGAAACATGCATGTATGCATGGCTTGAGTTTTAAATCTTCAATTTTAGCTTAATTCTTGTGATTCATCTCCCAATTCACTTGAATTCTAACATTAGCTATCTCAATTACATAACTAAAAGGTTAAATCCCTACCTTAGCTTTCCAATTGTACTCTAGATGGCCAATTGTTTGAGTTTCCAAGCCAAAACCCCCGAATTCTTCTAACTTTCTACAATCCTCAAGCTTGGATTCAATTCTTCCTACTCTCTCTCTCTCTCTCTCTCTCTCTCTCTCTCTCTCTCTCCCTCCCTCCCTCCCTCTTCCACTCCCACTCCCACTCCTACGTTTGAACTCAAAAAAGATGAGAAATGAAAGTGTAAGTAACGGCCCTTAAGTCAACAAGTTACCTTATATAGGCTAATTAGGAAGTTTAATTAATGACTAATTAATTGATGTTATTTATTCTAATTATTTAGTTCTGAATCAGATTTCAATTAAACCTATCATAAATTCCCAAAAATTTCAAATAACACATAAATCAAGTCTATTTCGTGATTAGATGTCGATAAGGCCTTCAATTCACATATCAATTCAGAAATTTAGACAGAAATTTCTACAACAAACAGATATAAACTCAAATAATGCAACGCACATGCAATTAATTCAGAATTTCATCTTATTTACTTATTAGCCATATAAATCATAGGTCGGGGTTGTTACACGTAGGCAGTGAGGCCGAATCACGTTAAATATTGTGTCTCTTTGTGAATCACAACAAGTGATTTACACATTTCTCCCACATCCAACAATGGTATTAGAGTTTATAAAGAAAATTACCATAATTTCCACTAACATTTGGCTCATATCTCTCACCAAAAAAACCAAAAAAAAACCTTTTTATTATTATTATTTATTATTTATTATTTGATTTTGTTCAATTTTTTTTCTATTTAAAAGAACAACACAATAAAAAATAATAATATTGATGATAATAATGAATTTTTTGGGTGGTTTTTGGGAAGCCAATTTTAGGCTTTTTTAGGATAAAATTTACAAAAAGATAAAATGGGCTAAAATAATCAGTAAGACAAAATGTCACATTAAACCCATAATCATTTCATTTTTTTTTTCACTTACAAATATCACATCCAACTACAAAAAAAATCAAACTCTATTCCCAAACACAAATATTTTAACTTACTAAAATAGTCAAAAACTAAAATAGTCTACCAAAATAGCCAACTTCCCAAACGAGGCCTTGGTGTGATGGATTGGAGTTTTAGAGTAATGAAGAAGATGAAGAGAAAATAATTAAAATTTGAAAAAGAAGATGAAGACACTTGAATATGAAGAATACATACAAGTTGTTAGGGCGTTCAGTGAGAACAAAAAACTTATGTTATGATTTATTGTGTATTATTCTTATTAGTAAATTTATATTAAGGTATAATAAAAACTAAATTTTAAAATTTTAGTTGAACGTATCATGTTGCTGTGTCATTTTTATTAGTCTCCAGTAAAGCCAGGTTCTACAAAGAAACTATGGCCAGCCCAGTTTGAACTCAACATAGAGGCATATTTGGTTTGTCTTTCAAAATACATTCTTAGAGAAAAAATTTTAAAAATATGTTTGGTTGAAATTTGTTTTAAAAAAAATTCAAACTTACTTTTCTTTCTACTACACATTAATCAATCATTTTTTCCTTTTTCTTCTCTCATTTTCACTTTTCTCTCACATCCATCTATTTAACTACAAAATCATATCAAATAATCCAAAACTCTAAAATTATTTTCAAAATATGCAATCAAACAAATTTTCTACACTCTCTTTAAAAAATTATTTTTGAAATAATTTCTCAAAATTCAAACCAAATAAGGCAATGTTCGGCTTTTGGTATAAGAATGGGCCCAAACGGTCCAAACTCAACAATCTTGGGCACAACTATTTCTTACAGATGGCAACAGGATGGGTTTGGAATAATTTCTTAATGTTTTGCTCTCATACTGTATCATATTGGGGAAGGGACAAATTGGAGCAGAGCGGGAGCAGATTGATTTTGTAAGACACTATTTGACATCTCTTATATTAGCATACTTTTTGTCTTTTTATTTTTTTTATATCACATTACCTCTCTTTACTTTTTTTGGTATATCTTTTTATAAAAAATTAAAAATTATATTTATTTAAATCATCTCAAACATCCTCGAAGTTTAAGAATTGGAATACTAATAAAATTTAGAAATAATATGATATATTGTGAATAATGATTTATAATTAATGAAAGGTTCAAATATATGAAATGAGAAATAAATGACTGAAAATGAATGTCTAGTGTTTTATTTTTTAATCTTATTATTAGGATTGTAAGAAAAATCTATAAAACCAAACTGATCACTCAAGATAGACTAAAATTTCAGTTTTTTTTTTATTTTTTATTTTTTATTTTTTATTTTTTATTTTTTTTTATATGGTATGGTTCTATGTTGAAAATTTTTACACCGAAACAAATCAAATTGACCAAAATATTATATTTAAATACTTAGCCCTTTTAATTCTTTGAATATTAAAAGATATAAGTGATTAATAATACACATTTTGTAATAAAAGTTAGGAAAGAAGGGATTTACAGAGCAACTTTTGCCATGTTTCTTCATTTATTCCCAATTTAAAATTATATAAGTTTTTATGACATCCTTTATAATGTCACGTGAATCCCTTCTCTATAGCAAACCAATAAAATCAATAAAATCGAACTATAGTATATGCTTTGTTTCGGTTACTCAATCTATAAAATCGAAATGTTCAATTTGGTACTAATGTTTTCCTCAACCCTAACCGAATCAAATCGTTTACCCTCCTACTTATTATAGTTAAATTTTAAATTATATGTTATATATATAAACATATTTGATAAATACAATCAGAGCAATGGCGCAAAACCCATCCCTGTCCTTGCCCCATTTCCACATCAGGGCGCATAAAACCCATATGGGCTGAGTTAAGGATACGGGGCGAAGCGGGGTAAGGCGGAGAAAATTGTCTATCCCTATTATTTCTTGTGATTTAGAAAGAGCCGAAGAAGGAGATCAATAATGAGAATAATGAAGCGAGGAGTAGGAGTTGAGAGCTAAAACAAGATAGCTGTTGGCAAAGAGGGTATTAATAGCAATGTTGGTGCAGTTGTGTATCATAATTTGAATTTGATGGACACCTATGTTGAACATTGAACAATGAGCGAATTTGGGCCAAGTGAAGCTGTTGGGCTACTGAATAACTTTGCATGCCTACTGAACAACCAGTCCAATAATAAATGAGGTTTGGAAATCATATCTAGTCCAGCGATGGGGTGGTTTTGTAGAAAGCTACATGCATTCAATAGTTTTAGGATTAATCCACTCATGTGATATATATGTGGGTCTCATACAATTATTTAGTTGATTTACACATGTATTTGAGTTATGATAGTAGCGTTTAGAAACTATTCAAAACTCGATGTGTAAAATTTAGTTATCTAATTGTATAGAATTAGGATTTTTAGGAATGACTTACAATCACAACTTCGATGAACTTACTAGTGGGTGTGTGCCAGAAAATTCCTCACATGCTTAAGTCAGTATTCAAGATCAATATGAAGAAAAGCTCTCTATGAATTCTATGAATAAAATTGCATTACCTCGATTAGGTTAACCTCCAAGCTTTTATGTGTTTCCATATGGTAGAATCCTAATAGAACTCTAATTCATCTTCTTAGAATCCCACTAGGACTTAACTTCCTAAAGGACAATGTCCATCATCCTTTAACACCCTAACTACTCGATTCAAAGTGAAGCATTCCAACTTCTAGATCAGCAACTGGGCCAAGCAATCCATCTCGCTAGTTGCTTGCCATTTATGTAACTACTGACCAAGTCCTGATTGCAGGCTAAGCTAGCTAAGCAGAACCGATCACTAAGGTTGCGCTACTTCTGTTTGATTTTTGCCAATGCTAGGTCTTTACGACCAGTCAAAGACCTAGCTAAGTCGGTCAAACGCTTTGTTAGGTCAGTCAAAGTTCCTACCGGGCCTATCAAAGTACTTTTGTCTGGCTAGGAACGTAGGCTCAATTCTATTCGGTCAATGCCTATATCTGGCTACTTTCCCGATAAAACATTTGATGTCCATCATTTTCTGACCTTACTCCTCAGTCCGGCCCAATCCTTATAGCCTTACTATACTTGGCCCATCTCTGCTTGCAACCCAAGGCCCAAGCTGAAGTTATCTCGGCCTAGTAGATCGGTCTATCTTTTTTTCTATTTCTGTTGTTTTTAGTTTTGTTTAGCTATTATTTGGGTGTGGTTGGTTTCTGTATTTGTGGTTAGCTACTTACCAACTCTTGATGGTGTGCTAGTATACGATTGGGCGGACTTATTGGTGACAACCTAGTTAGGATTGATTTGTTTTGTTATAATGCTTTTTGCACTCATCTATTTTCTTTATTGATGTAATATATATTCTCTTGGTTCATCAATAATGTTTTCTTCTCTTTTGCTGATAAAAAAAAAATATATACACTAGTGGTTGAGACACGCGATGCATGTGCAATTTAAGCAAGTAAAAATAAAAAAAAATTATTATAGGGCAAAATCCTCTTTACCCCCCTATAATTTAGGCCGGTTGCATTTTACTTTCCTATCATTTGGAAATAGCCACTTACCCCTCTTGTAATTTTGGACTAAACTGTTGTTGTTAGATATTCCATCTGACTTGACAAATTTTGACATGCAGGCGAGGAAATCATTGTTTCCCTCCAAAACTAACTGCGTGAAAAGACATATATGACCCTATATGTTTCTATAATGAAAATTGTTAAGATGTTAATTAAAATAAAATAAAATAAAAATATAATTAAGGATTGATCTAAAATATAAAATATAATTAAGAATTGATTTAACAAATAAAATATAATTAAGAATTAATTTAAAAATAATTAAATTAAATATAAAATAAATAATAATTAAAGATTAATTTAAAATATAATTAGATTAAAATAAGATTGAAATGTTAGGAATTACAATAAATACTTAAATATTTATAATTAATTTTGATCTAAAATATAATTAGATTAAAAGGTTAGAAATTACAAACAATAATTAAATCCACCATTCATTTTTAATACATGCACAAGTATATATATTTATATGTATGTAAATATGCTATCTTGTTCATATATAAATGTATATGTATGTGAATAATTTATAATTTTATATGTGATTAAATTAGTCAGTAGGTTAAAATTTTAAAAATTAGGGGGAAAAAAATTAAAGATTCTTAACTGAAAGTATTTGATTTAATTTTATTTTTTTTTAGTTAAATCTTTTGTAAACACGTACAGAAAGAATAGAAAGGGTATAATTATCTTTTAATCACTAAATTTAATGGAGTTAGTATTGCAATTTAATCTAAAATCACATGAGAGTTATATGGCTCTTTTTAAAAGACAGGGAGGTAAAGTGCAATTGGGCCACACCACAAGGAGTTAAAATAAATATTACTTATTATTATAATATGCGTGTTACTTAAGTGGCAAGAAGTTTCTTTACAATTTGGGTTCAAGTCTCATCCACTTTTCTATTTAATTTTTTATTTTAAATGCCAAGTACAGCCTTTACTTTATAAACTGCAATTGGGCCAAACCACAGTTAAAATAAAGTTTTTTTTTTTTTCCTTGAATGCTTTTTGATTGTTCACTTATTTGAATAATGTTTTCAAATTTTCAAATTAGTGCATTTCTATCCAAATTGATTCTATGTCCCTAAATTAATTCATTCTTTACCTATTTTTATTTTTAATTATATATATATATTTATTTATTTATGTTCCAAGTGACTATGTAGTCATTTTGTATTACATAAGACTTGATGAGTTATAAGAATTTTCATAAGATTAAATGTGATATAAGTTGTCCAAATGAGATTTTCTAACAAGTACCTTTTTCTTAAAGATAAATAGAGTTCTAGATATGAATTGACAACAACTATGAAATAAAAATATTTCAATGAAAAAATTCCATATATCTATCTATGTATACTATTATAAAGTGAACAATTTTGGTGGTGTTCTGAAGCATTTTCTCCTTATGCTATCAAGTGTCTATTTTTTTTTTTTTTTTATTTAATACAAAAAATTAAAAGATGGGATTTGAACCTTGAGTCTAATGAAGAAAATTTTTACCACTTGAATGACTAGTAATATATAATAAGTATTTTGTTTTACTTGAACTTTTTTGAATCGAGTGACTAGTAATATATAATAAGTATTTTGTTTTACTTGAACTTTTTTGAATTGTGCATACATCGCACAAAAAAATTTAGATAGATGTGAGGAGTGGGGCTCAAACTATGGACTTTGGGTCTAATGAAAAAAACCCATACCACTTGAGTAAAATAGAATATATAATAAATATTTTATTTTATTTTTACTTATTTAATATGTATATTTGATTGGATTGTTTTCAATGTAGAAGAAGATTAGTAAAAAATTGAAAGAAAAGTAAGAAAAATTATCGAGGAAATTGTCCAAGAAGACATTAATTTTTTTGGGATTTTTTTAATTAAACTCCTTGGAAAAAATTGTGTATTAATTTAAGGATAATTAAAATATATTTGTTAGTTTAAGGACACTGAGTTTTTTTGGACAAAACTTTCATTACCCCACCAACTTTTGAACATCACTGTCACTGTTGGCGACTGATGATAATTTTCCAACGACGACCACTGATTGTTGGTGATCATTTTCTGGCAACTCTCTAGTGAACACTGACAATGTGAAATTTCAGTGACTTGGCACAATCAAATTTCATTTCTACAAAATGTCACTCGACGATGACCACTGTTGTTGGTGATCATTTTCTGGCAACTCTCTGGTGAACACTGACGATGTAAAATTTCATTGACTTGGCACAATCAAATTTCATTTCTCCAAAATGTCACTCGAAATTCTAATTGTTGCAAGAAAATTTTGCTGCGATATTGAAATTTTTCTAACTTTTTGCAATTTCAGAAAATATAATTAGTGATATTTCTTTGGCCAAATCTATTGAAATTGCAGAAAGTCAAGAAAAATTTCACTAACTAATTCATTTGAACTTAAACCAAAATCTAAATGAAAGAGGGATAAAACAATAATGTCTATTAAACAATAATACAAAATACAAAATTCAAGTAGAAGAATAATATTGAACAAAGAAAGAGTTATAAAAACTTTTCCTTATGAAAACTAGGGTTATAAGTTGTAAAAAAATATCGTATGAACATTAGGGTTATAATTTGTAAGACCATTTTTCAGATGTAAAAAAATATCATATGAGAATTAGGGTTATAAGTTGTAAGGTCGTTTTTGACAATTTATCTCAAACTTTTTCTTATTCTTCTAGAATTTGAAAATTTAGGACTTTACCTAGCAACCAAACTTCTAATGCGTTTAAACTTTTACATAAATATCTAGAGGGATCTCTCCCTAATTTTTAAAATTTTTTTTTTTAAAGAAAAAATATTAATGGAAAAGTTATGGAGGAAAGTTGAAATTTATAAACTTGAACCTCTCAAAGTTAATCAGACCACATAAAATTAAATGTTATATTATTATTATTATTGTTTGAATAATTATAAATTTGAGAAATATTATACAAACTAAACAGCAGTCATCGAACCCATCAACCACAATTACCACCATTATCACCACCACCACCAATCCAAAGTTAGTCTGGTATTAAAAGTAATATTTATTTTAACTTTTACCTCTCTTATGTGACACCTATGTGGAACTTTCTATCACTTTATATTTTAAAATGTCACGTTTTAAGGATATTAAAGATGGCGTAGTCTTTTTATTTATCTGTTATTTAATCAAATTCATTATTCATATAAATTCTTATACTATATATATATAAATGTACATCAAACAAATCCAACCATTTATCAAATTAAAATTGTTTTAAAAAGTAAAATTTAATTTTTAATTCTCACACCCACAATAACATATTTTCTATTCAATTTTTAAAAAATATATATATATTTTTTGGTCAACTTCGGTTTCAATATACATTTAATTGCAAAAGATTAAAAAAAGAAAAGTAAGAAATTAAAAACATTCTTTAATTTTAAATTACTAATTCTATTCCTCCATCTATTTTAATCACTAATTTTACTTATTTTATAATTTAATATTACATAAATTTATTTAAGTTACACTTTTATAGTACGATTGGACTAAAACTAAATTACATATTCTATAATATATTTTTTTAAATAATTTTATATTTGTATACATATACATATAAATAAATAATTAACTACAATAATCACACACACACATATATATAAATTATATTTTTATAACACGATAATTTTAAAATTATAATCCTATATTTATCTTTTAAAATAATTTTATATTGTATATGCATTAAATTTTATGAAAAATTAATTTGAAGGAATTTTTTTATTTATATTACGCACATCACGCGGGTTCATTACTATATATATATATATATAATATGAATATAAATATATAAATTTCTAACATCAGATTTAGTAAGGAGTTTTTATAGATATATTTTGATTTTACATTATTGACATAATTATACAAACATTAGATTTAACATTCAAGTTTCTTATATATGTTAGTCGTCGTTTGGGTTTTATTTTTTGTTGATTTTTTGTTTCATCTTTAGTCAACGTGTTTTAAAATTTTTCTAAAAGTTTTAGGTTTTTGAGTTTTACTGGACTTAAAAGTACTGGAAAAGTAAAAAAAAAAATTAACAAAAATTTGGAAAAAAGCCGAGAAAGGACAAAAACAATTTCCATTTTCAATTTTTTTGGGTCATTTTTTGACTTTTTTTTTTTGGGAATTTTTCAAGGAAAAAGCACCAATAAATCCTATTTCTATATCTTTAGTAATCAGCAAGTCCTCCAAATAATCTAAGGAACCCAACAATCCTATGTGTGGAAATAACAGTTACAATTTACACTTGAAATTACGCATTTATCTAAAGTTTATTAAAGGGTTTTTATATTTCTTTTGAAATGTTTGAAAATTTTCACATTTCAAATCATTTCAAATCAAAACTCCACATTTTGAAATTGTGTATTTGCTCAAAATTTACTAAGGAATTTTTATATTCCTTTTGGAATGTTTGAAAAATCTCACATTTCAAATCATTCTAAATTAAAATCACACAGTTTGAAATTACACATTTGTCTAAATTTACTAAGGGATTTTGGTACTTCTTTTGGAATGTTTGAAAAATTTCACATTTCAAACATTGTGAATCAAAAAAATTCCTATATCAAAATCCACCCTAAATTTGACACCCCACCTAAAAAAGATTCTCATATCAGAAGATCTTACGCGCAATGAAAATTAATGTGGATTTGTATCACTAGATTCACTCAACTGAATTTCACAAAATATTAGGCTGCACATCTTACCTTTCCTGCACACCAAAAAAAAAAGAAAAAAAAAAAAAATGAAAATGAAAATAAGGGTATAACTGTAAACACAATTTTGAAAGTACATATTAAATTCATATTTCCAAATTAATAGGACTAATTGGGAAAAAAATTCTTAGGATTAAATACATTACCATTCCTCAATATGAGATTTATGGATAAATTTTCATTTTTTAAAATTTTTTTAAAAACTTTTCAGATTTGTTACATAAAACGTAATGAAGAAATTAAAAAAACAATGATATAATTTAACAAAAGTTAACTAATGATAAGAAAAATTGAAAAAAAGTTTGACATTTTAAAGCTGTTCTAAACAAATTCTGTCTAAATCCATAAATCCGCTTAATTATATCTATTTAAAACTTATATAAACTCGTTCAAATTAATAAATAAGTTTAAATGAATTGTTCATTGTCAATCCAATTAAAATTGAATTTACATGGCTTGGGCATGAGAATACATTTTTTTTCGGTACAGCGGAAAATAATGAGTATACATTTAAACTCGTCTAAATAGGCACTACTTTTACCATCAATCCACCTCTACTGCTGCCACTTCACCACCACCATCGCCACCACCACCACCACCTTCTCCACCACCACCACTGCCACTGCCAGTCCACCACCATAGCTACTCCACCACCACCTTCTTCAACATTGCCACTCCACTATCACCACCACCACCATCACCACTGTCTCCTCCACCACTACCACTCCACCACCACCACCGTCGACACACCACCAACATCACCTCTTCCTCCACTACCGCTACTCCACCACTACTCTGCCACCGCCATCGTCGTCATAAGAAAAAATTATAAATAAATAAATAAATAATAATTATAATTATAATTATAAAACAAATGAAGTAAATAAATGAGTTGGTTGGGTTTATTTGTATAACCCGTATCTAATTTAACCCAAGCTGTTTAAATCCATTTATTAAATAGATGGGTTTGGATTATCAATAAAGCACTTCTCTATTTTATTGATGTAACTTTCACTTGTATTGTGCCTTCTTTATTAATAAATTTTTTCATTTTACTGATAAAAAAAAAAGTTGATCGTGTTGTAGCCCGTATAATTTGCGGATTAGAACCGGATGAGTTTTTCGTTTTGTTTTCGTCAGGCGTCATTTTCATTTCTTAGCTGTCGGAGAAAATTGGATTATTTTTTTATTCCCCGTCGGCAATGCGGCAATGCTAAACCCTAAGTGTAGAGAGATCGCTTTCTCGCTTTGCTTCTATTTGTATAGCCCTTATTGAGCTATCCCTATCCCTGCCTCCTTAAGAATTTCGTTGTTCTGTGCTCAAATACATAAACCTTGGAAGTTGAGAAGCCATTGCTCAGTGGAATAATGGTTTCTAGGCTGCTATCGCCCATCAAAAGCTGTATCCTTGGCTTTCGAACTTTCTTCCAGGTAGAGTCTCATGGTGATGAAGCTGTTGAATCTTCAGGCAATGATCCTTTGCCGAACTCACTGCCAAGGATCTCATCAACTTCTTCACAAACCCAAATTCGAACCTACTTACCTAACTCTATGGCCCAAGCTTTTCTTGATCTAGAGATGGGGAGATCGTTTCTCACTTTCATATGGCCTATGGCCGCAATTCTCTTGGCACTACACGGCAAACAGGTCTCCCCCCCAGTTTTGGATTTGATCTTGTGCTTACTTTCTGCTTCCCTCGTCGCACTGCTATTCGGAATCTCGCTTCGTGTGGTGGATCGTTGGAAGGCAAATGTATTTGAGCAAGTGGGGATTGCATTTATTTGCATTTCCTTTTTCATAATGGTTGCATCCAATCTTCCGTCGTCCACTGTTTGGTTTCCCTTGATCTGTTGCATCTTATGTGTGGGACTATCAGTTCGTTGTTGTCTACCTGTTACAAAATCCTAATACGGAAAAGAGAAGTAAATTAGGGTTTTGAAAGTTTAGTTTCCTATTTTTATGTTATCTTGTAATGGTATTTCGGTTTCTGTTCGAGTTTGATTCAATTTCGTTTTGGATTTAGGTTTGTTTGTATTTTTTGAGTTTGTTTGATGTTCCCTCTTTTGTATTAACATCAATAAATTTAATTTTTCTGTTTAAAAAAAAAATATATAGATAGTGTTGGATATATTGTAAGATTTGATCATGATGATCAAGTTCTGATTGCTTTCATTTAAAAAAGAATATATATTAAGTACTTCCGAAATATCATGTGTTTACACTCTTCACCAATCATTAGGCACCATGTCCTGTCATATTTCTCAATCACTTAACACAAAATCATAATATCCCATCTTTTTCGAGTGACCGTCTCTGTGGGTACTCAATAATCACCATCGCTTTAATGGGTGCTCTTATGAGTCTAGTTTGAAAGAGATTAGCTGCATTTCTTTTAGGTTTGGTATCGATTTATCTGTGATGTATCCATCTTTTTACTCATAGGTTTTTTCATCAATATAATTCTCTTTGCCAGATCCAAATAATAATAATAATAAATAAATAAATAAATAAATACTACGTATAGATATAAACTCTTTGCTAGTTTTTGTTTATTTATTGGATATGTCTTACTAGTCGAACTGAGTAGTTTAAGGGCTAGCTCAATCTATACCATCATTCAGATCCGCTGGATGAGTCCATTTCAGTTCTCTGCATGTCTTGATTGCCAGGAATGTTGGAGCATGAAAGTACGTTAGATTTTGGTCATATGTTGTCTACTAGATCCTAGTGATCAACCTCATCCATATTAAATCATATGATATGATTGGTATTCTCAATGCATAGTTTGGTCTTAATTTTTAGAATGGGTGAATTCGACATCATGTTTCAACCTATCATTTTATAGTTATAATTTCAATTTAAAATCGAACCACACTGTTTAAATATATGTGCAATTTGCTACTTATCATAAACATTCAAATACTTCATTAATACCGTATATGTGTACATAAATTGTTAACCTTTACATCTCATATTTTGTTACTCCCTCATCTCATTCCTATCTTCAAAATCTCTCTTTCAATCAGTTTAGATTGAGTGATTTGGGAAGAAAATAGAAGAATTGCATTTCTCTTAATTCATATTACTCGTTTGAATAAGCCAAAAAGAGAGAAATAGAGTGAAATAAAAAGAAATTTAGAGAAACTCATTTATCTCATAGTCCTATTTTAAATCTCTCCGAAAGTGGAGAGATTGGGAGTGAAAAAAAAAAAACTAAATAAATATTATTTTGCTATAATACTAAAACGAAACAACCAAAAAGACACTTTATTGATAATGATCAAGCAATAATACAATGACAATCATCAATAAAGAGTGAGGGTGCAAAAAGTATCATAATAAAACGACTTGATCCCAATTATATTGGCACCGAGAAGCTTGCCCATTCATTTGTTAGCACCACACACAGTTGGGAAGACACCAACCCAAAAACCAAAATTTACACCAGCCGATGAGCACAACATAGACATAACAAATACAAGAGAAATGCACATAGCAACAATGAGTACTATATTAACCCAATACAATTCCACTCCTAACATAGCATCTGATTTGCCTCAAATTGCTCAAGAAATCTTGAACTATGAAGTGAAACTCCTTATAGCTTTGATTCAACCACAAAGCAACTCTTATGTTAATCAGGTCATACAAATCCTTCAATTTAGGTGTAACTATTTGAAAAACACATTCATTTCTAAGCTTCCACAATAACCACAAGACAGCTAGAGGTTTGACTTTCCATAACATTTTTTTTCTTTTTCTATTAAGCCTTTCTCCTTCCCACCATTGTAGTACAACTTCAATAGAAGATGGTAGAGTCCCTTGCACCTCCCACCAATTAGCATTGCAACTCCTACCTTTCAAGCAAAAGGACAGTGCAACAAAATATAGTAAACTGATTCATTTACAGCTATAGAAAACACTAAGAGTTGATGCATTAGGTTGAATAACACCAATTTTCTGGAGAAAATCAACTGTCTTGACTTTGTTTTTCTAAGCTAACCAACAGAAAAATTGAACCTTTGGAGGTGCATGCAAATTTATTCCACACTAACTTACTAGTTTTGAGGGAGGGACCAAGGGATACATCTTCACTTCTATATACAGAAGACACAGAGAACACTTCAGAGCATGTAGCAAACCAGACTGGGCTATCATCTAGACCATCACGCATTCCAGTGCCAGACACTAAAAGCTCCTTAAGTCTAATTACTTCCCTCTCTTCCCACTCATGCAATCTTATTCTAAAGTGAAAGTTCCAGTCCCCTGAAACCACCATCCTCTCATGCAACAATCTCAGGGATTTCTCTTTCTCCATTACCAATCTATAAAGGATAGGAAATTCATCTTTCAAATAAAAATTGAAGCACCATTTGTCCTTTCAAATTTAGTTCTTTCACCATCCCCTATCTTAACATGAAAATTATTAAGATAGAACACCATCAAGTTATTTCTCCTCTCAGCTATAGAAATGATTCCTTTCCATACACAAGAGTACCTACTGTTTGAGCTAAAAGAGGGCACTAGCTTTTTACATCCAAATTGTATTTATTGCAAATAATCTTTCTCCACAAAGCATCTTTCTCCTTGCCAAACCTCCACCACCATTTTAATAACATACAATCATTTACCAGCCTTACTCTCCGTATGCCCCTTTTGCTTTACACTCTTTGTTAGTTTATCCAATTTAACTAGGTAAGTTGATCTTCTTGTCTCAGACCCACCCCAAAGAAAAGCAGTCAGCAACTTCTCTAGTTCTCTTGTTACCCCTTCTGGCATTCTAAATAGAGATAAATAGTACATTGGCAAGGCAGAGGTTATAGACTTTAATAGAGTGAGCCCCCTTGCAAATGATAGCAGCTTCCTTTTCCACCCTGCTAATCTACTTCTGACTTTGTCAAGAACTGTTTTCCAAGTTGCCTTTCTATTTGGATTAGCCCCCCAAAGGCAGCCCCAAATACTTCAAAGGTAATGTCTTGGATTTTCAATTTAGCTTTGAGGCAAAAATGGAGAGAGACTTCTCAGGTACACCTACTACACACACCTGACTCTTATATATGGTAATTTATTTTCAGTCCAGAGATCAATTTGAAGCATCTTAAAACCCTCTTAATATTACACACTTCCTCACCTTCTGCTTCACATAATAATATAGAATCATTTGCAAATTGTAGATGAGATAACATCACACCACTAGCACCAATCTTCACCCTTTTAATCAGGCCTATCTACTGTGCTCTTGACATAAGAATACTAAGTGTGATAACTCAACCCTTTTAATTATGCATGTGATTATGTGTTTGATATAAATTTGCATGTTTAATTGTGTGAATTATGTGATTTTGAAATTATTCTGTTGAGTGTAGGAAAATTTATTG
The DNA here is from genome assembly GCA_036172215.1 of Camellia granthamiana. NCBI lineage: Eukaryota > Viridiplantae > Streptophyta > Magnoliopsida > Ericales > Theaceae > Camellia > Camellia granthamiana. The sequence goes on from CM069912.1 coordinate 109,222,991, forward strand.
CAATTAGAACTTTGAACTGAAAATTAAAAGCCTTAGAGGCACTAGAAACCAAAACTGACTTTATATCTGTGTTTAGTATGATTTTTAGAACTTACTGTGAAATTTTGAAAAATTACGATTCGTAATGAATTAATTGAGTTTAATTAGGCTAAATTTAAGATTAAGATAAGTTGAGTTCAATTAGCCTAAGTTATATATGTATATAGCTAGTAAGACTAAGTCTTGAGATCATCTTATATCAACAAAACACTTGCTAGAGAGAGTTAGAGAGAGCGGAAGAAGAGAACTCCTAGAGTTGAAGAAGGAAAGAAAAGGGATTCAAAGATTCAAGGAGAAAACTCAAGATTTGAGCTAAGGTCGTATGTCGGAGGAAACGCCGCAAGACCCAACGCATTTTGAGTAATAGTATTGTAAATATAAGTTTTTAATTAATTATTTTGATTCATGAATGGTGACTTATTCTGAAATTGTGTTTTGATTGAAATGAATGAGTTTCATGAATGTTATATGACATATGCAATGTGGACCTAAGGTCGTTCCATTTATACTATGATGTGCTTAGGCCTAAGGCCATTATGTTAATGATATGATAACTTATGATTGGACCTGTGGTTGTTTTGAACAGCTGTTAATATGTGGATCTGAGGCCGTTCCATGACATGTGTTCATATCTTTGGGCTTGATGTTGTTTTGTACTATATGTAGGCCTGAGGCCGTTTCGATAAATGTTAGGATCGAGGCCATTTTGTAATATCAGTAAGCTTGAGGTTGTTCTGTAATTATGATCATGAAAAAGATTACGAATTTATGATGTTTTAGTTACTTTGATAATGGGCTCATTCATTTAAACCTCTTTACTGTATTATTACTTATTGAGTTTCGCTCACTCTATATTATGTATGTATATGTAGGTGATTAGCAGCATGGAGCCTAACCTTAGAGTTTGCTTCAGGAGTTGTTTTTGTGAACTCGATTGGTCAAGTCTCCAAGATGGAACTTTCGTCTTTGACTCATATCATGTTATGACTTTTATTTGATTTTGCTATGATGGTTTTTGATATGTAAACTATAAGTGTTGAGTTTATTGTACATAAGTTTTGCATGGATATGTAAATGTGTGAATGTGCTATGATATAAGTGACATATTTTTTTATCATATTGGCATAGCTCAATGGACTTTCATCATTGTTATATGTTTCTGCTTATGGCCTTATTATTATAATTATTCTGTATGTTTGTATGAGATCGTAGGTAATCAAGTGATTACTGGCCAGTTATGATCTAAACTTCTAGGGACGGGTTTGGGTCATGACATTAAGGCCTTTAACTGCTAAGTTGAACAAAAGAGGGGACATAGGATCACCTTGTCTAAGATCCTTTGTGGGAAAAACTCCACAGTTGGTGAACCATTAACCAACATTGAGAGTTTTGCAGTGGTAACACATTCTTTTATCCAACTAATTCATCTTACACCAAACCCAAAATTCAAAAGCATAGATAATAAGAAGCACAAATTCACAGAATCAAAAGCCTTTTTAAAATCAAGCTGGATAATCACTCCCTTCTTCTTAGCTTTTCTTCATCCATCCACAACCTTATTAGCAATAAGTACACCATCTAGTATGTTCTTTCCTCCTAAGAAAGCTGATTAAGTGTCACTGATGATGTGAGGAAGCACTACTTTTAGTTTACTAGACAATACTTTTGCTAATACTTTATATAATGATCCAACTAGGCTTAGTGGTCTATAGTCCCGAAGCCCCATTGGACTTTCAAACTTTGATATTAGTGAAATAAAGGAACTATTAATTCCGACAATCAACCTGCCATTCCTATGAAACTCCTTGAATAACTTTAGTAAATCACCTTTCATCATTTTCTAGAATTTTTGAAAATAGGCCATGTTAAAACCATCTGGTCCTGGAGCCTTGTTTCCATCATAATCTCTCATTGCTGACCTAATTTCTTTCTCTGAGAATTCCGCTTCCAACCTTTCAAAGCCAGGACAATCATGGACCGATTTAAACTGACCACCTAACTTAGGTCGTACTCTCTATTCCTCTGTAAACTAATTTTTAAAATGATCATAAACCTCTTTCCTAACCTAAGTAGATTCTTCATACACAATAGTCCCAACAGTTATAGAAGAAATCTCATTTCTACTTTGTCTGCCCTTGGCCATCACATGGAAAAATCTGGTATTTCTATCACTTTTTAAATTCCAATTAAGTCTTAATTTTTGCAACCACAACCACTCAACCATTCTGCTTAACTTCCATACTTGATCTTTGACTACTCTTCTTCTAGTTTTTTCAGTAGATAAATCCAAATGATGAAGTTCCTCTTCTGCTTCCTTCAATATCACATTAACACTCCCAAAGGCCTCTTTATTCCATCTCTTTAATTCTAACTTCAATATTTTCAGTTTCTTCAATGGGACATAACTAGCCCATCCTTCAACTTCTATCCCCTTCCAGGTCTTCTCCACAAAGGTTAGAAAACTTGGGTGTAAATCCCAAGCATTAATGGTTCTAAAGGATTTAGGACCCCAGTCTCTTTCATCCTCCATTACCAGTAGAGAAAATGATCAAAGATGAGCCTTGGAAGACCCCATAACTTTAAGTTGAACACCTCCATCCATTTTGGATCCACTGATGCCTTTTCCCCTACTATTGAATTGCACCAGGTATATTTTCTGCCAAGTGATGGTAAATCATTTACTTCATATTTCTCAATAAAATCATTAAGCTCTCTCATTTAGATATATAAGAAATAAAAAAACCAACACCTTAGTTAATTTGGTAATATAGCATGATATCATTTTTTTTTTATTTTTTTCTTTTCTTTTATATAGTTTAACTAAAGAAAATATGAGAGAAATCAATATATTTTCTTTTATTTTTTCACCTATTACCCAAACAAAAGGAAGATAAATCATAATCTTTTCTTCTCTCTCCTAGGTTACACTACAGGAAAAAGGGGTTTAGGAGGTAATTTTAACAGCGTATTTTTAAATGTTACTTTTTTTAACATTTAACGACATTTTATAAAACGTCGTATATTTATTTAACAGAATGACACCATTTTATTATAAGAGGCGTTTAAAAACGTCTCCAAATGCGTTGTGCCTCACGCGCTTGGTCTCTCCCTCTTTTCAAACCCTAATTTTGAATCTGAGACTCACCTAAGACCCAAATCTCAAGCGCTCTCTCTCTCTCTGTCTCTCTCAGAGTGATTTCAAAGCTCCACCGCTTGTTCATTCTTAGAGCGAGGTAGCAAGCACCAACGAAGGTGAGCTCTACTGTCTCTCTCTCTCTCTCTCTCTCTCTCTCTCTCTCAACCCTCTCTAATCCCTTATCAAAGCAATTCAGAGATTCATCTCAGTGATTTTATCTCAGAGATTCAGAGCGATTTCATCTTAGTGATTTCATCGTAGAGATTCAGCGATTCAGATCAGTCTCCACCATTTGCACCATCGTCTACTAAGGTGAGCTCCATCGTCTCTCTCTCCCACTAACACTGTTCCTTCTCGTCTCTCTCTCTCTCTCTCTCTCTCTCTCTCTCTCTCTGTTTCAGTGATTGATGAGTTGTATCTTTGTTTGGTTGCTGAGAAAACTGGGAAAAAAATATTGGAAAAAAAATATTAAAGAATACAAGTATGGATTGTTTTCTTTTTTCATGCACTTGATTTTGTTGTAATTTCAGTTCTAGCATTCATTTGAGATTCGAGTTTATGACTGATATCACTCCATCTCATTGACTGCGGTTTGTTTGAGGGAATTCTACTTAGTATTTGTGGAGTTTAGAATATGATTCTTGTGAACTAGGTGAATATAAGCAATTAAAACTAAAACAATGGTATGTATTGATTTTAGGTTGCATATGATGTAATGATTTTACTCTGTTTCTTGTTATATCAGTTAGCCTAAAGTTAAATTTGTTAAAGACACTTTAATTTTTCCCAACAATGGTATGTAATCTTTTTGGGCCATAGACTGGATGCATTGTAATTTGGCTATGTTTCCTAAAATTTGGGCAAAAATAGTCAGAACACATCTTACTATTGTTTGTGGAGTAGTTTCTTTTTTCTCTTACCCATCTCTATTATCACCACCCTCCTCTCTACTACTATCACATTCACACCTCTCTCTTCTTCTTCTTCTTCATCATTGATCATCATTACTCACTTTTCATCCATCTAGGTCTACCTCATAATCAATTTTTTTCTACTCATGTATCATATATGTATGTCTATGTAATGTGTAAGGGATTTTGACAGAGCTTTTAGGTCTGGACCCGTAATTATCTTTATCCACCAATGTTAGTTAACCCCATATTCTCATGTTCATGATTGCATAATCTCATTGACAAAGAATAATCAGAATTCAAAATTATCCTTTAAATCTACACAAAACATAACATGTTTTGTTTCTGATTTTGCTTGGCAAGTTCAATCGTTAACAATTGTATTAAAAATTTTTAAGCCCTGTAACAATGTTTAAAACTACATTCCAATTGTTCTGCAGATAAAGAGAGTGGACTTAGCATGGTCAGTTCGTCACCGAAGGCCTCATCAAAGGAGATGGAAGGAAATGCCATGATTGGGGTTGATAAGGTCCGCGATGAAGATAAATTTGACCTCGGTGCACCTTTTCCGTTTAGGATAGCAGAGATTCGAGCTGCCATTTCTAGCCACTGTTGGGTCAAGAACCCATGGCGATCTATTAGTTATGCGATTAGCGCTGTTATTGTGGTTTTTGGATTAACTGCATTAGCAAATTTCTTTAACAGTTGGGTTGTTTGGCCTTTTTACTGGGTTGCCCAGGGGATAATGTTTTGGGCACTGTTTGTTCTTGGTCACAATTGGTAATATACATAACATGCTTACAATTCCTATTTTGGAATTAAATTTGAAGGCTCATTTTTGTGTTTGTTTGTTTGTTTGTTTGTTTTTTTTTGTTTGTTTTTTTTTTAAATCTGCAATGGCCACAGAAGCTTTTCTGACAAACCTTTGTTGAACAGTGTTGTTGGACATCTCCTGCATTCGTCAATTCTGGTGCCTTATCATGGATGGTGTGTTCTTGATCTTAACTCTTTTATTTTGATATTTGTATATCTGTCTAGATTGTGTTTGTGAAGAAATGGTGTTTGTGCATATGATTGATATATAATTATAGAAGAATTAGCCACAGAGCTCACCATCAGAATCATGGACATGTTGAAAATGATGAATCATGGATGCCGATAATACTTCTATAATTTTCCCTCTCTGCTCATCTTTTTCTGTTAATCCATTCATATTTTCATCTTTTTTAGTAGTTAACAATTTTTATTTTATTTTTTTATTTTTTTATTTTTTACAGCAATGTTATGTATCCAGAAAAGTGTATAAAATTTGAAATGTGCATATCGAATTCATTTTTTTTTCTGGATACATAGCATTTCTATATATATATATATTTTTATGGTTCCAATGTTTCATATATGCTAACATTTAATTAATTACTCTTATGGTTACAGTTGCCTGAGAAGCAAGGTTCTGAAAAGCGATTGCGGTCGCCGTAATGGTGGCGGTGGCGCGGTTGCGGGGTGTAAAAGCCGTAGCGTAATGGTTGTGGTAACTAGAACTGTGAATGTTTTTATTTTTCGCACAATTTGAAAAAAACTTACCAATACGCATATTTTTTTTTCCATGATCATATTTATTCGGTTTAAAACAAATATTGATCAAATTCTATAAATTTTTAAGTATGATCCAATATATTTCATATTTTTAAATCACTATAAACTGAGTTTTTTATATTTTATTTTAATAAATGACTTTATATTATACAAAAAATTAATCACTAACTACTATATATAAAATAAACAATAACAAAAGTAAGAGAATAAATAAGAGCCTAAATATATATATATATACATATTTTAACCAAGCCAAATAGATAATGACCACACATATCATTATTATTTTCAAACAATATATAGATAGATGCACACAAACAAAACGGTTGAGTGATAACAGATGAATAGAATAGCATAGGTTTTACAATTTCAACAAATCAATAACATGTTCTTTATCTTCCCTCTTCTCTCTCTCTATCTCTTGCTCCTCCATCTTCTCTCTTTATCTTCCCCCTTCTCTTTATCCCTCTTCCTCTATTTTCAGTTTTTTTTTTTTTTTTTTTTGTGTTTTTTCGAAAGAAGCAGTTTGGAACCGTTATGTAACGATGCGTAACAGGCCGTTATGGCTGTTACAGCACCATTACAACCGCTACGGTAGCCGCTATGGCCGACACACCTGTGAATCTTAATCACACTACAAAAGTAGCCGTAACAGGTGGCGATAACCACCACAACCGTTACGTAACGGTTGCGGCCGCTTTTTAAAACCTTGCTGAGAAGATATACAATACTTTGGATGAATCTACCAAAATCTTAAGATTTAAAGTTCCATTCCCCATGTTTGCATACCCTATATATTTGGTGAGAATCTATCTATCTAGTTGTTTATGACACTAGCCTCTTTCTGTTTTTGTTTTCTCTTTTCTGTTCTCATGTTCCGGTAAAATGGTTTGGCGTATTGTTTCACAAAAATTTTCAGAAACTAATTTTGTTAAAAAATGAAAATGATGAGTCTTTTCAGACTTTACATTTTTTTTTTTTCCAAAAACAAGAAAAACAAGAACCGGAAACAAAAACACAACCAAATAGAATTTGTTGGGAGCTAGTTTAGCTGACTTGATGGGGTTGAATTGCAGTGGACTAGAAGTCCAGGAAAGACAGGTTCTCATTTCAATCCCTACAGTGAATTGTTCCTTCCCGGCGAGAGGAAACATGTGATCACTTCAATTGTATGTTGGACTTTAGTGATTTCCCTACTTTTCTACCTATCCACAGTGTTTGGATCAGCTTTTCTATTGCCTATGATAATTACTGTAGGATCTATGTTCCCGAGGGACATCCTCTCAAGTGTGAGCCTAACGAGCCCTCGAGGGTCAATGTTTTCTACGCCTAATGTGAAGAGAATGCTTGTCAATTTCAATATTTGGTTCTCCAAAACTTTGCTAATTATATAAACTTGTCTATAATTGTAAAAATGGTTAAAATTAGACGACATTCCTACAGCAATTTCATTCCGATAAAAACCATGAAATTGAATTTTCCAAATGCTAGAGATTTACATACATGTTCCTCCATGTTTTAATAAATCGTTGCACCAATAACTGTCAATTGATGTTGCAAACTTTGCCTATCTTGTCTTCCTCTCCATATCTTTTTGTCCTTTGGGTTAATTTTTATTTCTTTATTTATTTTTTAGCGGGAAAAATGTCATTAATAGTTTTATTGGAAGCAGGGGGAACTAAAGTTTGTTGGAAGGCTTCAACCTGCTTCCCAGTGCTGTAAAGAGTACATGATTGGTCTTGCAATTGTGTTGTATAGCATGCGGTTGATCTTTTTTCCCCTCCTCCCCCTTCTTTTTATGCCACACAAATTCATCCATGCAATTAAAAAAATCTTGATTTTTTTTTTTTTTGAAAAGGTTCTATTTTATCTTAAGAATTATTGATGTTCTGTTACCAAAACCTATACTTGATTGGACTTCATAATTTGGTAGGGTTGCTAATTTCGTGGCGGCAAATTAAGATCCTTTCATACTTCCATAAGAAGTTGTCAACAACCCTTTTCTTGGAGTTTAGTATAATATTGTAATTTAACATTTTTCTTTTTCTCACAGAAGCCAAAAGACTCGTAGGTCTTGTCATTTCTGGAAGTGGCTATGGTATCTTCTTGTCCTTCGTTTATTTGTTCTGTATAGATGGAGTTTTCATATTTTACTTCATATTTTTTCTACGAGCACTTGCTGTCGTGAATAAGGATAAATTTACTGCAACACTATATGAATAGAGCAAGAAGCAAAAAGTTACTCTTAATGTCAAAACAGAACTCATGGAGTAATGATGTCTTCTAGTGACAAACTTGATATGATTTGCAAATTGATTTTGTTTTTCTTTCTTTCTATCTTGCAAATAATGCAATATAGATTGTACTTGCTATTTATAGAAAATTTGTAATCTTTAATAAAATCTTTGCTTTTGTAATCTTTTCTTTAAGTGGCCATTTAAGATGTGAGCACTACTGAGCAGAACAAAAGGAATCTGAATTCTGAATCTTATGTATGATGTTACATTGCTTATTGAAACTTTAGGAAAATAAAATTCATGGAAGCAAACTAAACTAGTTGTCTTTGTCTAATTACTCTTACCTTAACTTCAATTTTTATTCTTGAAACAGTCTTCTCTTCAAATAACACAACATCACGTCATGACTTTTAATTCCTGGTTTTAAATTTTTACCTTTGGGACATCACATCTTGCACTTGCAGTGGGCTTATCTGTTGGTGAATCTTCAATTGCTGACGAAATTTCTGAACTTATTAAGAGACCTAAGCTTAAGGCAGGTATTTGTTATGACCCAGAAGATTTTTTGCTCGATTTTGAAAGGTTTTACACTTGAGCATCTTTGTTATCTGGTAATTAGTAGATTGTGTTGATTTCACATTTCACATATAATTCTGATATAACTTTTATTCCCTGCAGCATTCCATTTTCTGAATCTGATCTACATAAGGCCTCTGAATCATTGAAGAGAGTTGTAGCAGCAGTTTTGGCAGCTTATGACTGAATTGAAGAGTGCACATCAGACCTCATTTTATTTTTCCAATGATCTTTCAGACATTTCTTTGACTGCATCAGCAGAAAAAACCTGGGAATTTTTGTTTCTTAATAGATGCTTTTATAGTACTTGTATGTATAATTAGTTTGAATTGCATCTTTTGTGCCGATCTGTTTTGTAATAACTTTCAATTTACCACTTCTTGGAATTGAAATAGTTTTGTATATTGAGAAGCATGAATTGATCTGGTACTATGTTTACCTAAATTTAGTCAATATATTGAATATTTTTCATCTTTCTTACATAATTAGCACAATTTCAAATATATATATATATATGAAGCTATAACGGTGTTTTTAAATGCCACTATAGAATAATGCTGACGGTTATATTTTTAAAATAGAAAAGATCTATCACGACGTTTTTAAAACGTTGCTAAAAGTGGTGTGACGTCATTGTACTGTTATGCAGCACATTTAGCAGTGTTTTAAAAAATGCCACCTATACTAATATAGCAACGCTTTTAAAGCGTCATAAAGTTACAACGACAACCGCATCTTTGGCGTTTGGTACTAAACATCACAAAAACAATTAGCGGCGTTGTTAATAGTTATAGTGGCATTTTTAAAACGCCACTAAAAGCCTAATTTCCAGTAGTGTTACCAAAGTGTAGACCGTAGATCAATAACAAATAACTTTAGTTATAAAAAACTTTGTGCAACTTCAATTTCGAAATCATTCAAGTATTTAAATTGAAGAAAGTAGATGTGAGTGTGTAGTAATAGAATTAGTTTTAAGCAATCATCTTAAGAATTTTTATTTGAAAGATGATGATATAATGCTTGATTTTTGAGTAAATTGTGAGTAATATTTTGTGAGTGTGTTGTGAATGGAAATGGGTTTCTAGAATTTTTAGCTCTAAATCTAACTTAACCTGGTTCCATTCAGTTTAGTTCCACGGATTTTATGGTTAAATTTAGTTTAAAATTTTATAAAATCATAAATAATAGTTAGATCTTTAATTTTTTCCTAGACCAAATTAAACCGAACTATGCTGAACCCTCCTAGTCTGCCCAACAGATTGTATTATGTAATGGTGGGTGGCAACTGCTTTTGTGGAAGTGCTTGTTTCCACTCTGAATTGAGGATTGAGCAAGGTTAGTGGCTATGTCATTTCATTTACAATCAAATGGATGCACTGGATTATGTCCATAGATTTGAGTTTTTACAACTGCTCCAAAACATATCAATTGCTCCAAAATAACTAATCCTAATGAGCAAGGATTTAAATAACAATATTGAGAGATGAATCGATATTAGTTGTGGTGTAGTGATATTTTGAAGTATTGAGCGATACCTATAAAAAATCAACTGATATAATTGTGAATTTTTAACAGGCATTAGTTGCTAAAAAGAGTTGTGCAACTTGATGGAAATACAGAACTAGAGAACAGGGGAAATAGAAAGAGAAAATATCTATGATTAATATTCAGTTCACCAAATGATCTATAAGGTAGCTATATATACACACAATGAAATATCTAACTAAGGTCTAACTAAATTTCTAACTGCCTTGGAGTTTGTTACAAGAGAATTAATAAGCTATAGCAGCTCTATAGTGTTGTGATACACCTGCAAGATCATTTGAACACCTTTTACATTTGTTTGCCGAACTAGCCTCAGCATACCCACCAGTCGTAGCTACAGCTGTAGTGTCACGACCCAAACCCCGCCCCTATAGGTTTAGTGTTATAACCGGCCAGTAATCTTAGGATTACCCAAGGCCTCTAAACAGATTAACATTAATTAAGGGGCCGCGGAAGCGAATACATAAAATATACGTAGTCCATTGAGCTGTGCTGACAAACATGGGATAGAAATTTAAAACTTATATGCATAATATCAAACTTCTTGCCTTGTCACACAGATAGTGTCTTAGAGGACTTAGCCCAATGTACAAGTAGACAAAAACAAAACAAAAACATCTTTCTTATGATTATCAAAACTTGACTTTTCAGATAGGAACCTCCCCGGGAGGCACAGTGACTGGCTAACCCAACTCTCCAGGCAGCTACTCAGACCTGGTCACACGCCTGCTCACCTATATACGTAATATAAACAGTGAACAAAAGCCCAGTGAACGAAAGCCCAGTGAATAATAATGAAGTAAAGGGGTTAAATGAATGATGTCCCATAACTAAATCGGTGCACAGAAACAGAAACAGATTCATATTCATATTCTTGTTCAAGTCATTGATATAAATCAGAATACACGTTTGTTCATACATAGTATATCCGTTAGCGCTAACAGATCACATATCGAGCAACAAAAATTATACTCGTCAGTTCCATAAAGGAACCTCCGGTCGGGTACAGATAACTTGTCAGTTCCTTAAAGGAACCTCCGGATCGGAAATAGATAACTTGTCAGTTCTACAAAAGAACCTCTGGCCGGGTACTGTAGACACCCCATTTTTGACCGACCGTAAGACTCAGACGTCATTGTTTGTGCACGCGATGATTGCGCATGTCTATGCTCGTTTCGAGTTTCCGGGGCTTTCAGTTGAGCGCCTGGTCTCGGGACCTCTTAACTTTCTTCTCCTTGGTTTGTTTTTGGACCATTGCCTTGGTGCCTTTGCCTAGAGGGAGAGAGAGGCCTGTAGGCCACTTTTTGAAGCTGTAGGCTACTTTTTCCTTTTGTAGGCCACTTGTAGTGGTCCGTAGGCTAGTTTTCGGGGCTTCCGACTGAGTGCCTTGTCTTGTGACCTCTTAGCTCTCTTCTTTTTGGTTTGTTTTTGGACCATACCTTGTTACCCCTTGCCTAGGGGGAGGGGAGAGGCTGTCGGCCACTTTTGGTGGTTGTAGGCCACTTTTTCCCCCTGTAGGCCACTTTAAGTGGCCGGTAGGCTAGTTGAAGTGGCCTACGGCCATTTTTCTGTTTTTGCAGATATTTTTGGTGCCAGCTGTGCCAGCTGGAGAGCACAGAATGCATCCTCCATACACGTGTATAGAGGGATTCAAACAAGCTCTAAGCTTGTCAAGGAAGCTTGCCCTTGCATTGCTTATATAAGGGGAGCACTCTCTCCCTTTCAAAGGTTTAGAAAATTTTCAAGAGCAAAAAGTTTACTCTCTCTATATCTCTCTCTCTATATTTGTGCCTTAAAGTGTTGTTTCTTCATACTTTTGCACACAAACACCTACTCAAACACCTTCTTCTTGTTGCTGAGGTACTTGGAAGCTCTATTTGAGTGGTTTTAAGCTGGTTTTTGCCTCAAAGTTTGCTGTTTTGCAGTGGTTCTTCAAGGGTCAGTAGTTACCCTCTTTAAGCTTTGTTTTGCTTAAGTATTTGGCCATCCTTGCATGCTCTTTTAGGCCTTACTCTCAACTACAAAAACTCTTGTTTTAGGGGTTGTCTACCCCCTTTTGTGCCTTATTTTGCTTTGTTTTGAGCTATCCTTTAAGGCCTTTGAGATCATCTTTATTTGGCCTTTTCACCACTGAATTCTAGAGGAATTTCAGTGGTGGAAAGTGTATTTTGAGACCCAAAATGGATGGGGGTGGTCCCCCCATTTGATGCTTTGTTTGCATGTGTTGTTGGCTTAACACTTTGGCATGTTTTTCTACCTTTTTGAGGCTCTATCTTAGCATGTTTTAGGCCTTATTTTAACATGATATAACTCTGTTTTGGGTTGGTTTGGTTGCCTCTTGCATGCTTCTTCCACTTGTAGTGCAATTTTGTTCACTAGCCTAGTGTATTTGGTGTTTTAGCCTATTGATCTAGCATGTGTATGCTCTGTCCCAACACATTTTTGGCTATGTTTTAGCATGCTTTAGGTCTGATTTGAGTGGTTTTGGTCATGCATGCTTGGCTTTGCATAGCTATAGTTCATTTGGCTTTGCTAGTCTTGCACTTTGAGACCTCTAGCATGTCATATTTGAGATTCTTCCATGGCATGGCATCATTTGGCATGTTATTTCAGACCATATACCTCTGCCATATTCTTGCATTTATCGCCCTTTCATTGTGTTTGAGGGTTGAGCCTTATGCTTCACTTGTAAGCCAATACGCATGCATGCTTGCCTAAGCTTTTGAGCTTCCATCTCAGCATGTTTTGGTCTTTATTTTGACCTAATTGAACTCTGTCTAGAGCTAGTTTAGTCATTTGTGCCATGTATTGCATGCCTCTTGAGTAGTGCTCTTTACTAGCCTTATGCTTTAGGCCTTCTAGCATGCCTTATTTGCAATATTCATGTGATATGGCATCATTTAACATGTTATTGCAGAGCATATAGCCTTGCCATACTCTCTTATTCATCACTCTTTCATTGTGTTTGAGAGTTGTGTTTAATGCCTAGCTTGCGAGCCAATGCATGAGTATATTGTTGTAGCTTTCGGTGCTTCATTTCCAGCATGACTTTGCCACTGTTTGGCATGATATAGGTCTGTCCATACGTGGTTTGACTATTTGGGATTGATAGCGCATGCCTCATGTGTAATGTTCTTCACTTGATTTAGGGCTCTTAGTCCCTTAACATGTTTTGCATGCATTGCTTACATGATAGAGCCTCGTGCATACCACTCTAGCATTGATAGATAAGCATGTTGTTTGCATGTGTGATGCATTGCATATGTTTGGATCGGAAGTTAATCCAAACACGAGAAATGAGGGTCGTTTCATACTTGAAGTGATGAAACGTGCCTCATTTCTTGGTCGCCGTCCCCCTTGATTGTGCATGATAGGGTGGAGGCCTCTTGAGTCTTGTGTGTTACTTGTGCATTCATTAACTTGTACAAACTCGGCCTCTTGGCCATCGTGCATTGGGATGCTCGGTTGGTGGACTGAGAGTCGAGTACTGCACTTCTTCGAGCTTGAGAAATGATAAGGAGGGTAGTTATATACACATACCCTGCAAATGCCTTGCTTTGCCCTTGTTGAACTCTGTTTGTAACAAAATGGAAGTGTGCAGAAGCAACTGGCCGACCGGCCAGAGGAAGTGGCTGACCGGCCACTTTAAGTGGCCTACAGCCTCCTTAAGTGGACGACAGGTGGCCTACAGCCTCCCCTGGTGGCCGGCAGTCTACCAGCCTGAAGATGGTTCAAAGTTGTTCTGGTTTTGGAGCAGAAGCAGACTGGGAATGGGTTTGGTGTTCAGAATCAAAGTGAACGCAAACAGAGGCAACCGGTGGCAAGGCGACGAGATTTTGGGAAGAACCAACCGAGCATGCATGCATTCCTCGCCCCAAGGCTCCTTTTAACTGCTTTGATTAACTAGTTAATTCGTCGGTTTTGCACTTAATTAGTTAATGTACTTAGCTAATCGATTTGTGTTGTAATAACTAATTAGTTAGCTAGAATAGTTAATTAGTTTTGTTCTGTAATAAGTAGCTTAGCTTAGCGTAGCTTAGCCTATTTATTCGGACCCTCCGTCGAGAGGGCAAATGTTGTAATAAGTATGCGTGTGTGTGTGAATGTTTTCCAACCCCACGTCTTTCTCCCTTTTATTTACCAGCTTTTGATGGTTAGTTTTAGGGCATGTTTCAATTAGCATACTTATGCTTTGCATGCGTGCATCATTCATTCATATTGCATGCATCGGGCTCGGCGCATCATTCAAACTGCATTGAATTTTAATACTTACTTGAATACGTGTTTCAAAGCATGTTATCGAGTGTTGCATTCATATGCCATCTTAGAATAGCCGAGCCTATTTAGCTGCATTATGCATGTGTTGCATTAGGCATCTCAACTTAGCTAGGATCATGTATTGATTTCTAACTAGTTTTCTTTCTTTGGCTCGGAGTACACTGTAAGTGATTACGCTTTAGCATCGTTGCATGAGTGTGAGTGTTGCCATGTTAGCATGCTTGCCATGAGGCTATTTGCTTAAATGATTAACTGCTTGAATGCCTGTGGGTGAAGGCTTCATTACTTGAATTGAAACAATTCATCAAAATGTGAGTTTTAAGCCCACTTGAAGTGGCAAATCATCATGTTTTTAAGCCCACCTTGTTTGGTGGCAAATCCGCGCTTTAGCCTACTTCCGAGTAGTATCTTCAAACCATTTTCGGAAAACAAACATGAGATGTTTTGTTCCAAATCAAGCGATTTAGTCTATACTTGTATGCTGTGCGCATCACATAGTAAGTTTAGCTAATAATCAGAATAAGAACACATGTGTTTTCAAAAGTAACATATCATGTTTAGTAGAGGCCGATCCTTTGATCGAGCGAGCGGGGGTGCTCATTTCATGACCTTCCCCTCTTGTACCCAAGTTCCCAAGACGAGGCAACTTTGGTGATGACGGACACGTGGCCTTAGGCACGAGGCAGGGTTTCCTAAATTCCCCAAAACAAAATATTTAGGTGGCGACTCTGAAATCTGGCAAAGTAGTCCATGTTTGGCGTTTTTTGATTAAAATCAATTTTCCAAAACGACTTGCCAGATTTGGACTCTTTGGTGATTTATCAGTCTCACATTGCACTTTGTGAGATTAGATTCAGAACCGTGATAGGAGTTCGAATTGTAGTAGCTAGAACCCAAATCCGCGCCCTCTCCGAAAGGGGGGCCTGCGGAGCGAGTTCGGGGCGGTCTATAGGTACATAAAACTTGTCAGTTCCACAAAGGAACCTCCGAATTGGGAACAGATAACATACTTGTGCCATGACTATTTGTCAGAAATTTGACCATCATTCATTGTACAGAACATAACATTTCATAGAACAGATCTTATTTCATCACACAGAAAGAAAATAAAGTTAAACTTAGCTTTACTAAGTTATTACTCACAGATGGTTCCAAGAAGACAATAGAGCAGACAGATCAGATAACTTACGGCACGTAATCTACACAGATACAGAACGAATACGTACTGAATTACACACCAGAAATCATTAGCTTAGTTCTTTTTTATCTTGGTGTGTTTCTACTTTTTACCCTCATTACCATGTCTTAATCTTGACCTAGGATGCAATGAGGATACTAAAATGCATTGGGAAACACTTAACAAAACTTGCTGAAAACAGGGGTCTCGCTCGAGCGTAACTTCCTTCGCTTGAGCAAACATGCAAAGTGTGAGTGGTCGCTGGAGTGATCTGTAAGCTCTGCAAAAGTACTAGTTGCTTGATTTTTCTACTTGACGCTCGCTTGAGTGTGAGACTAGGGTCCATGCTTGAGCTTAACTCTTGCCACTCTAGCAGTCTGCAAAAATTGGAAACTTCTGGAAGCATGCATTTTACGCTCAAGCCAATTTTTGGTCGCTCGAGCAGAAGTGCAAAATAAAGGGTGGTCGCTCGAGCGGAGGGTGCAAATTCTGGAATTTCCAAATTGCACTTCCAAGTCCAAAACTTGAATTCAGTACCTTTAAACTCAACCTTTGGGCTCCAAAACTTGAGAAAACATGTCTAAACTTGGAAAACATGGAGAATTAAAGATCATTTCCTGAAATCAAGGTCTAAAAGCTTGCCAATTGCTCAAATGTCAACTCAAAACTTTGAAAACATATCACCTATGCAATGGAGTGAATTCAAAGCTTCTAAATCATGATCAAAAAAGGCAAATTGATGGAAAACATAGTGAATTCTCAACTTGGTGCATGCATGTAAGAAATCTTAGCAATTAAGCTCAAAATGGCAGAAAATGTGCATGCATGCATGATGTGTTCCTCCTTCCTACCTCACTAGCTCAATTCTTGCATAAATCAACTAAATTCTCTTGAATTCTTGTAAGGGTGAGTCAATTGAAAGCTTAAGAAATGAAAGTCTTACCTAAAGTCCTCAATTCTTTGAATTCTTGGTGAGTACTAGCTCAATTCTCCAATTGACCCGTAATTGCCTAATAACTCCTTCTTTTCCTTCTTGAAATCAACTTTCACCCTCTAATTCTCTCTCTCTCTCTCTCTCTCTCTCTCTCTCTCTCACTCTCACTCTCACGTTTGGAGTCTTTAGAGTGAAAGAACAAGAGTGTGTAATGTAGGCAAGAGTATACATGGGCCTTATATTGGCCCTATTAAGCTGACTTAATTAATCTTGGCTTAAACTAAGCAAATGGGTATTATTTATTCTAATTAATTCATTCTGAACCAAATTTCAATTAAACCAGCCATAAAATTCTAAAAAATTCAAATAACACATAACTTAAGTCAATTTCATGATCGGATGCCGATAAGGCCTTTAATTCACACAACAAAACAGAAACATGAACAGATATTCCTATAATAGACAAATATAAATACAAACAATGCAATTTACATGTAATTAACTCAGGATTTCATTTTAATTACTCGTTAGACATACTTAATCATGGCTTAACAGTTAATCATGGATCAGGGTTGTTATAGTCTTCCCTCCTTAAAGAGTTTGGTTCTTCAAACTTGAATTACCTTCATTTTGGAAGAATATCGGGTCCAACAAGAACAACTCCGGGTATCTCTTCATCATATCTTCTTCAGTTTCCCATGTAGCATAAGTTCTTCCATGGTTTTGCCAATCAACTTTTACTAACGGAATTTCTTTATTTCTTAGTCTTTTGATTCGGGCAGTTAATAATTTGTATTGGTCGTTCTTCATAAGTGAAATCCTCCTTCAGAAGCACATGAGTTGGTTCAGTCACATGGAATGGATCTCTCAAATATTCTCGAACCATTGAGACATGAAAAACATTGTGCATATGTTCCATGATTGGCGGTAAGGCTACCCGATACGTTACTGGATTGATCTTTTCAAGGATTTCACAGGGCCCAACATATCTCGGTGCTAACTTGCCTTTCACTCCAAACCGTGTTTGCCCTTTCATAGGAGTTACTTTAATAAACATGTGATCACCAACTTCATACTCTCGATCTCTTCTTCGGACGTCTGCATAACTCTTTTGGCGGCTTTGTGCGGTTTTCAATCATTGCTAAATCAATTTCACGTTTTCTGTAGTTTCTTGCACCAGTTTTGGTCCCAACAAAGGTCTATCACCTACCTCAACCCATCAAATCAGAGATCGGCACTTCTTACCATACAAAGCTTCGTAAGGAGCCATTCCGATGCTTGAATGATAGTTATTGTTGTATACAAACTCGACCAACAGTAAGTAGGTCTCCCAATTGCCTTGGAAATCTAGGGCACAGATTCTGAGCATATCTTTCAAAGTTTGATTGGTCGTCTTTCTGTGGGTGATACGCACTACTTAGTTGCAGTTTAGTTTCCAAGGCCTGTTGTAAACTCTGCCAAAACCTTGACGTAAACTTCAAATTTCTGTCAGATACAATAGATACTGGCACACCATGCAATCTTACAATCTCATTTATATAAATGTTAGCCAATTTGTCCGCATTATATATAGTTTTAATAGGCAGAAAATGAGTAGACTTAGTCAAACGGTCAACAATGACCCAAATAGAGTCCATACCTCGAGAAGAATGAGGCGAACCCACAATGAAGTCAATGGTGATGTGCTCCCATTTCCATTCCGGTATTGGAAGCAGTTGAAGCAATCCAGTAGGTCGTTGATGCTCAACTTTAACTTGTTGGCAGTGCAAATAACTAGCTACAAATTCAACAATACTCTTCTTCATTCCAGGCCACCAGAAATTCTATTTCATGTCATGGTACATCTTTGCATTCCCCAGATGCATAGAAAATTTTGAATTGTGAGCCACGGTCATAACACGTTTCCTTAAATCAAAACAATTTGATACACAAAATCGACTTTGAAATTTTAACACATTGTTATCAAGCACAAATCCTACCTTGGTTTTGAATCAATCTCATAAACAATTTTCTTCAAGAATTCATCTTCAAGTTGTTTCTTTCTAATCTCTTCAATGATTACAGGCTCAGCAGAAATGACGACTAAGATCCCGCCTTGTTTATGTAGTACAATTTCAATTTCATTCCTTTCTAGATCACCTATTAGTTCCTTCTGACCGGTGAGTAAAGATGACAATTACCCATGGATTTCCGGCTCAAAGCATCTACAACTGTATTTGCCTTCGCCAGATGGTACAAAATCTGCAAGTCATAATCTTTAATCAATTCTAACCATCTCCTTTGTCTCATGTTCAATTCTTTTTGGGTGAAGAAATAATTGAAGCTTTTATGGTCTGTATACACTTCATAAGTCACACCATACAAATAGTGTCGCCAAAATTTTAAGGCAAACACCACAGCTGCAAATTCAAGGTCATGATTCGGATAGTTCCTTTCATGCGGTCGGAGTTGCCGGGAAGCATAGGCAATTGCCTTTCCGTTTTGTATTAGTACACATTCCAAGCCTTTGAACGAAACGTCACTGCAAATCTTCCATTAAGTAATGCCAGAATTGGTGCAGTTACCAATCTAGTTTTGAATTCTTGAAAAGCTAATTTACGCTGGTCGGTCCAATCAAAGGGCACATTTTTCTAAGTCAATTGAGTCAATGGCATAGAAAGTTTGGAAAAATCTCGCACAAATCTGCAATAGTACTCTGCAAGCCCCAAAAAGCTTCTGATTTCAATCACATTGGTTGGCCTTGACCAGTCAACAATAGCCTCAATTTCTGTGGATCCACTAATATGCCATCTTTGTTGATTACATGTCCCAGAAATGCTACGATGTTAAGCCAGAATTCACACTTGGAAAATTTTTCATACAATTTCTTTTCTCTTAGAATCTGTAAAGTAGTTCTCAAATGGTTCTCATGCTCTTCCCTGCTTTTGGAATAAATTAGAATATCATCAATAAACACGATTATAAATTCATCTAGTAATTGTTTAAAAACCCTATTCATCAAGTCCATAAAATGTGATAACCCTGTTCCATACCATGCTAATTGGTCTTTATTATGAATGTGATTATGTGTCTGATATGATTTTGTGTGCCATTTATGTGAATATATGTGGTTTTGAATTTCTATATGTTCATCGTAGAAAAATCTGTTTGACTTTCTGCTTTGGAAATTAAATTGAAGGCATTATCGGTCACAAAACCCGAAATTGATTACGCCATTGTGATTAGCGTAATTTTTAGAGCCTGTGGTGAAATTTAATTGAAAATTGATTCGAATAAAATTAAATAGATTAAATTAATGAAATGGTGCTCAATTATTTAATATTAAAGAAATGTGTTTGAGAAGGAGCTTATAAAGGGCCAATTACACACTCATTTTGTTGTTTTGAGGCTCAAATCAAATTTTATATCTTAGGGAGAGAGTGAAGCCGACTTACAGAGAGAGAGAGAGAGAGAGCTCAAATTGAAGTCTTGATCTTGAAGCTTGAATAATTTGAAGACCAACTCAAGAAGTAAGCATAAGTTTGGAAGATTAAAGCTCCTAGGTGAGTAATCAACCCTTAATTCATGAGTTTGAGTTGTGATTTTGTGAATTGAAGATTTAATGGTGAGTTAGATCATGATTTGAGTTAATTAAATTGAGATCGAAGTCCATGTGTGCATGCATGTAGGGAATTCCTATGAAATTACATAATCTAGCATGTAATATGTGAATTATGAAAGATTGTGGGTTGGATCATACATGCAAGCATGGTTTTAGTTGAGCTTCATGAGAATGAACACCATTTGCACCATATTCTTGACATGCATGTTTGATTATTGTAGGTAAGGGGCTTATGTAAAGTTTGAATGCATGAGCCTTGATTATACAAAGAAATGTTGATTAATTTGGAAGAATTGGACCATGATTTTGAGCAATTGACCTCATCTTTCTTGTATACTCATGATATATAATGTATTTGCATGTTTTGGAACCAAAATTATGAGTTTTGAGCCTTTGAAGGTCGAGTTTGAACTTGAAGAACAATTCTGGATTTTCTAGAATTTGGCATGTCCGCTCGAGCGGGAAATGCGAGCTCCCAGAAGTTTTGCAGACATGGGTATCCGCTCGAGCGGGGATATTCACGCTCGAACGGGGAGCCATGTAGGGAGACGTTCAGTTCGAGTGCCCGACTTCACGCTCGAGCGTAAAAGTGAGGCAACCAGTACTTTTGCAGACCTAATGGGTCCGCTCGAGCGGGAAAGTCCACGCTCGAGCACGCTTGAGCGGGGACCCCTGTTTCTGAAATTTTGTAAATGTGTTCTGTGCTTCATTTTTCGTTCTCTTTCACTCTTAAGCACTCTTAGGCACGCATTGAGCATTATGAATGAATTAAAAAGATAAGAAAGAAGCCTAAGAGGAATGCATGAGTTAAGAACGGACTGAATTGATTGTGACCCATATGTGTTATGTAATGTGTAGGGTCGAGCTCTAGGGTGAATCCACCGGCAGATCACTGTGAGTAATATCTTAATAAAGATATCTGAAGTATGTTATTTGTCCAGTTGCTTACTTCTGTGTAAGTCTTATAAGTTCGTTAATTTGAATGAATGGGCCAGAGGCCAGTCTGACATGAATGAAAGAATGAATGGGCCAAAGGCCAGTCTGACATGAATGAAAGAATGAATGGGCTAAAGGCCGTTTGACATGAATGGATTGAGCCCAAGGCCGTTTGGTGTGTTTGGAACTACAGTTACTTGATATACATATATATATACTAAATACAAATGTGAATTGGGCCCAAGGCCGTTTGGTGCGTATCGTTCTAAATACTATTTGTGTATCTTCCTTATTTGATATTATTCACTGGGCTTTCGCTCACGCTCATTCATGTGTTTGTAGGTGAGCCAAGGGAGGTCCAAACCCAGCCTCAGTGAAGTTTGTGAGAAACAGTCAAGGTTTTGAAAAGTTAGCCCACACGTCTCACGCATGAGACTTGTTCTCGCCCTTCTGCTAGTTGCTATATTTTGTCATGTTGGCAAGAACTTTGGTTTACGGTTGTATATAGTTTTGATTGGCTAACTTAGACTTGAATGATCCTGTATGTACAGAACCTTATGTCACTACATATCTTGATGTGAGTTATTAATATGTATATGCATGGGTTGTTACGATGTACCATGTAAGCACAGCTCTATGGACAAAAGTTTGAATTTGCTTCCGTTTGTCCTCTTTACTCTGATGAGTTATGTCTTGTTTGGTTTGAGGCCGTAGGTAATCCCTCGATTACTGGCCGGTTATGTCCTTAACTCATAGGGGCGGGTTCGGGTCATGACAGAGTGGTATCAGAGCACGAGTTAATAACTCACACACTTGTCCAAATAAGCAATAAGCGTTTAGATAAGATCTAGGATGCATTCATGTGATAAGTATGAATCTGAAGGCATTGAGAACATGCTTAAATGTTTCAAAGTGAACAACTATGTGTCATAAGTTTGTGAATTGCTTGCATTGCAAATTTTTTGAATATGTATGCTCTTTAGTATATGCATACCTGTGAATCTTTTGTATAAAGTGTAATGCAAGTTTAATCAGATAGTGAGAATAAGAGGTGATGAGATAGAGGAGTCCTTTACTGCCAGAATGGATAGAATGGAAAGATTGATTCAGGAAATGGCAGACACATGAGGCAACAACAAGAGTGGCAACAGCAGTGGCAGCAACCACATCCTCCACCTCCGGCACCTCTTGTGCCAGACTTACAGAATGATGACCAAATAATAGCTCTCACCAAAGAGTTTAAGAAAATGAAACCACCACAGTTCCATGGGGAATTGGATCCGTTGAAAGCCGAAGCATGGGTCCTTGACATCGAAAAGCTATTTGAAGTGTTCCCTTGTTCGGAGACACAGAAAGTACTTCTAGCCACCTTTATGCTAGAAGATGAAGCAAGAAGATGGTGGATGTTAATGCATGAGAATCACAAGGATGTTGACTGGACCAAATTTCTGGAAATCTTCTATGATAAGTACTTCTCGCAATGTGTCCTGGGACAGGAAAGTATCAGAGTTCATGGAACTAAAGCAAGGCAGCATGACAGTGGCTGAGTATGAGGCCAAATTCACTGATTGGCCAGGTTTGCACCACATATGATTGATACTGACTATAAGAAAGCGAGGCATTTTGAAGGTGGGCTTCGAAGCGACATTTTAGAAATGGTGAATGTCTTGAAGCTGGAAATCTATATTGGGGTGCTAGACCAGGCCATAATATCAGAAGCTAATATAGCTAGACAGGCTAAGTCAATAACTGACTGGAAAGGCAGCAAAATGCAAGGCTTCTTCTCAAAGAAGAAATTTTTGAAAAAGCAAAACACGGGGCTCCTCAAGTACTTTGAATTCTTCCCGAGATACATCTCCTATGTGCAATATTTGTAGTAAAAGGCATCGTGGGGTTTGTTACCGTGTGTCAGGAGCCTGTTTTAAATATGGTAAACACGGGCATTTGGCCCGAGATTGTAATCAGAACAGTGGGAAGCTAGTTGCTAGCTCAACTGCATCAATCCCGAAGCCGGGAAATACTATGAGATCTACTACCACCGGAGATACCGTAAGACAACGGAGAGTTTTTGTGCTTGTTCTGGGCGATACACGGAATGCCAACGCAGTTGTCTCAGGTACTATTTCTATATGTAATCAGGATGCTTTTGTGTTAATTGACTCCGGATCAACACACTCTTTCGTAACATGTGCATTTGCATCTAGGTTGAGTAGACCTCTAGAATTATTACCATATCTGCTATGTGTATTTGCTCCATCTGGGGAATCTGTATTGTGTGAATCTGTATATCGTTTTGTGACATGCATGTTGGGAATGCTATTCTATATGTAGATTTGTTGCCCTTGAACTTTAGGCACTTTGATGTAATTCTGGGCATGGATTGGTTGACTAAATATTGTGCCACCATTGATTGTGTGACAAAACGGGTTGTGTTTAGACCACCAGAACAGGAAGAAATTGTATTTGTGGGTAACGGGGTAGTACCACCACCTTATTTAATATCTGCAATGAAGGCATGTAAACTGATCAGGAAAGGGTGCCAGGGTTATTTGTGTTATGTGTTGTCTGAACAATCTGTAAATGTTAAATTGAATAGTATCCCTATTGTTAGGGAATCTCCAGATGTGTTTCTAAATGAATTACCGGGGGAATTGGTGGACAGGGAGATAGAGTTCACAATTGAGATTATGCCAGGCACCCAGCCTATTTCTAAAACTCTCTACAAAATGGCTACTGCCGAAATGAAAGAATTGAAAGAACAGTTGCAGGACCTACTTGACAAAGGGTTTATCCGACCTAGTACTTCAGCATGGGGTGCACTGGTGTTATTTGTGAAAAAGAAAGATGGAACCTTGCGTTTGTGCATCGACTACCGAGAATTAAACAAGGTAACAATAAAGAATAAACACCCCCTACCCCGTATTGATGACCTGTTTGACCAGTTGTAGGGATCACAAGTGTTTTCCAAAATTGATTTGAGATCCGGGTACCACCAGTTGAAACTAAAGGCAGAAGATGTTGAGAAAATCGTATTCAGAACGAGGTATGGTCATTTTGAATTTCTTGTTATGCCATTTGGAGTGACTAATGCTCCGGCAACGTTTATGGACTTAATGAACTGAATTTTTCAAACCTACCTTGACGAATTTGTTGTGGTTTTTATTGATGACATTTTGATATACTCTAAGAATAGACTTGAACATGAACATCATTTGAGAGCTGTCCTGCAAACACTTAGAGAAAAGAAATTATTTGCCAAACTAAAGAAATGTGAATTTTGGTTGGATGAAGTTATCTTTTTAGGGCATGTGATCAACAAGGACGGAATTTCAGTGGACCCACAAAAAATAGAGGCAATTGTGAATTGGCCTACATCGACAAATGTAACAGAAGTCCGCAATTTCATGGGCTTAGTCGGGTATTACAGGAGGTTTGTGAAAAACTTTTCAAGGATATCTGTACCTCTTACCCAGTTGACACGCAAGGGGCAATCATTTGAGTGGAACGACGAAAAAGAATCTGCCTTTCATGAACTGAAAACGAGACTAACCACTGCACCAGTATTGACAATGCCCACAGGTACGGAAAATTTTGTAATTTTCAGTGATGTGTCTTATAAAGGTTTGGGTTGTGTATTAATGCAGAACGGAAAGGTTATTGCTTACGCCTCCCGACAGTTAAGACCACACAAGAAGAACTACCCAACACATGATTTAGAATTGGCCGCAGTTGTTTTTGCTTTGAAAATCTGGCGGCATTATTTGTATGGGGCAAAATCTGAAGTCTACACGGATCACAAAAATCTAAAATACTTCTTTACGCAGAAGGAGTTGAACATGCGACAGAGGAGATGGCTTGAGCTGATAAAAGACTATGATCTTAAGATTCAGTATCACCCCGGGAAAGCTAATACAGTTGCTGATGCCTTGAGCAGAAAATCAACGGGGATGTAGACACCTCATTTTTGACCGACCTTAAGACTCAGACATCACCGATTGAGCGCTCGGTGGTGTTGCATATTGTGCTCGTTCAGAAGTCTCAGAGTCACGGCCGTGAGCCCTGCCTCCGGACTTCCGAACCCTCTTCTGTACCTTGTCTCGGTTTGCGAACCAGACTTGGTTTTCCCTGTTTCTTTTCCTGAAGGGAGGGAGAGGTCCCGTAGACCATCTCTCAGTGGCCGTGGGGCTACATTTCGTGGCCGTAGGCCATTTTGCCCATTTCGGAGCCCGGTTCCCGATTTTCGGAGCCGTCAGGCCGTGTGCCTCGGTTTAGGACCGTCTAACCATCTCCGATTCCTCCGGTTTTTGGCATACATCTTATTTACTCCCTTTTGAGGGACACTGAGGTCTGAGAGACCCACTTCGTGGCCGAATGCCATTTTCGGTGCATAACAGCCTATTTTCGGGACCCCGAACTGCGTGTTTTGGCCCCCGAGCATTCGTTTTGCATCGGTTTTCGTTCATTTTTGGCAGGTACCTATGTTTTATCACCAGGAAGGTCACTGAAGGGTGGGAGGCCAGCAATTGTCTCAGCAACCAGTTATATTCCTCCGGCACCCTCCGACGCCCGTTTTTCTCACTTCCGAGCCAATGTTGACCACCGTAGGGCCACCTTCTTCAACCCCAAACCACATATTTGTGTTGTACACACATGGGAGGACCCTAAAAGTCTATGGCCGGCCAGTAATTCAAATTGAACCTTTTGAACCCCTCTTAAAAGTGGCCTATTCTCTCTCCTGTTTTAGAGTTGTCAATTTTGAACCACAGGGTTGTGATGAGGAGACCTGGGAGGACACCTTTCTCTGGTGGCCGGCCAGAAAATCTTCTTGAGCCTTTTGACCCTTGGCCGGCCGCCCATAGGGGGTGGCCGGCCGGCCACCTGCAACAAAAATACCTGGCCGGCCAGCTTCCTCAGTGTGGGTGTATTACAGCTGTATAGCTGTTTTCCCCCAAAAATATCTAGATCCGGGGAAAAGTTTTGGAGGGAAACATGATGCCATTTCCCTCCACTTTTTCCTCCATTTTTCTTCCCCATTCTTGTCTACATAGCTGGCCTCCCAACTCAAGAAAAAGGGTTGAAAAAATTGCTTACACTCATCTCCCTCCATCTCTCTCATTTTCCTTCAAAATTCCTAAGTTTCAACCCCATTTGTTCATCACTACCAAGCACCACCACCACCACTCTATTCCAGCAGCAAGGAGAGGATTTCCAGCAGCTAGGAAGCAACATTTCTCAAGCCAAAAGGAAGCTAAGGGGTAGTCTTCAAGGGTAAGTCCATTTTTCCCCTTTTGTAGCTCATTTTTGCAACAATTTCTTAGCATATTGTCTTACTGTTTTCGGCTCCGACCCTAACTGAAACTAGGCTTCTTTTGAGCTATTCTACATGTTTTTTTAAGGGCTCAACCCTGTTTGAGCCCCCCATTTGGTACTTGCTTCAATGCCCTCTTGTATGCCATTATTTTGCATGGTATTTCTAGCATATGTGCAGTCTGTTTTGAGGCCTGATATAAACTGAAAATAGACCTATTTTGAGCCCCTCTACAACATTGTAGAAGGGCTCAACCTTGTTTGGGACCTCCATGTATGACTTGCTTCATTGCCCCTCTTTGGTCCCTATTTTTGCATGCTTTATGAGCCTATTTTAGCTTCTGTTTTAGGCCATGATCAGAACTAAAAGTGGCCATATTTTGACCTTCTTGGCATGTTTCATTAAGGGTTTTTTGCTGTTTAGTGAATTCTTTGTATACCTCATGTTATAGCCTCTTGTTGGCCTACTTCTTGCATGGCATTTTTAGCATGTTTGTATATTGTTTCAGGGGTTGTCACCTACTGAAAAACAGCATGTTTTTATGCCCTCTTCGGTGTTGTAGAAGGGTCTTTTGCCATTTGGGCTTTTCATCTATCACTTGCTTCATTGCTTCCCTTGCGGAGCCATTTTTGTATGCCATTTTTGCCCTACTTGTGATTGCTTTTTTGCCTTGATCTGAACTGAAAAAATGGATTTTTGGGGCTGCCTTGCTTCTGGTTTTTCATGTCATGTTCAAATTATGCATGTATTGTATAGCTACAAGTCATTTCGGATGCCTAGTTTTGCATTTCGGGAGAGATTCCTTGCATCGGGTTTCATTTCGCCGGGTTTCGGGACTGTTTTGCCCCTCATTTTGCCACTGATTTTTGCATGTTTGCATTTCATATTCCGTGTCTTTGCCATGTCTCATTACAGTTGCATTTCGGTGCCTGAGGGTCCGTTCTCGGTTTGCGTGCACGCGTGCACGCATTTCGAGGTGTCTTGTTTTTTTATCTGATGGCCTCCTATGTGAGTGTGACTGAGGTTCACTTGTATTGGTGTAAGCCCATTATTGCATTGCGTATGCCATTTCATCCATAGCATTGTGTATGCCCGGTTGTGTATTACCTCGTATAGCGTGCATGCCATTCCATAGCATCGTGTATGTTAGGATTGTATGTTAGTTGCATTTCATGCATGTCATGCATATTGCATCATGTTCGGGATAGGAGTTACCCCGGGCACGGGAAACGAGGCACGTTTCGTACTCCGAGTAACGGAATGTGTCTTAATTCCCAAGTCACCGACACTCCGGATTATCCGTGATGGAGTTAGGTTTTGTTGTAACATTCATATGCATTCATCCTATATTGAGTTGTGCAATTCGGTTCCTCGGCCATCATGCATCGATATGCGTGATTGGTGGCACGAGGATCGAGGCATGCATATATTTGTGAAATACATTGCTATGCCCCTTTCCTGCTCTCTGTTGCAACAAAATCAAGAATCAGCAAATTCTCGGGACCTGGCACGCATTTCAAGAAAAGGTGTAAACAGAGGCTAATTGGGGCATACCAGTGGATTTCCGCGCAAGGCAGCCCAAACATACATCGTTCATCAGAATCAAGGCAGTCCCTGGCTTGCATGCCAGTTTACAGTTTTCTTAGTTAATTTGTTAATTAATTAGGGATTTGTATATTGACTGTATTATTCGGACTGTACTATTCTTTCATTTGGGACTGTATATTCTTTTGGACCCTCTGTGCGAGGGCAATATTGTAATAAGTGTGCGTGAGTGTGATGTATGTCTTCCAACCCCACGTCTTTCTTCCCTTTTATTTACCTGCTTATGATGGTTAGATTAGGGCATATCTCAATTAGCATACAATATGACAGCATGTTTCCATCATTCATCTGTTTTGCATGCACCGGGCTCGGCGCATCATACAAACTGCATTTGTATTTCAATTCCAAATTGAATACGTGTTAGTTGTAGCATTCCATATGCCATGTTTAGAATAGCCGAGCCTGTTATAGTTTGCATTTTTGCATGTGTTGCATTAGGCATTTCTGTATACTTAGGATCATGCATGATTTCTAATGTAGTTTCTGTTTTGGCTTGGAGTACTCGGTGAGTTTTTATGCTTTAGCATCCTTGCATACGTGTGAGTGACTGCCATGAATATCATGCTTACCATGAGGCTATGTGCTTATGTGATATAACTGCCTTGAATGCCTGTGGGTGGAGGTTGTGTTATTTGGATTAGAACAATTCATCAAATGTTTGTTTTAAGCCCACTAGATAGTGGCAAAACCATCTTTTCTAAGCCCACCCGAGGGTGGCAAATCCACGTCTTAGCCTACCTGCGGGTAGCACCATCAAACCATTTTCAAACAAACAAACATGAAATGTTTTGTTCCAATTCAGGCGACTCAGTCTATACTTGTATGCTGTGCGCATCACATAGTAACCTAGGCTAATAACCGGAATAAGAACACACAATGTTTTCAAAAATAGATATCATGATTAGTAGAGGCCGGTCTTTGACCGGGCGAGCGGGGGTGCTCACGAAGTGACCTTCCCCAATCGTACCCAAGTTCCCGAGCCGAGGCAACTTTGGTGATGACGGACACGTGGCCTTTGGCACCGAGTCAGGGTTTCCTAAATTTCCCCATTAAAAAAATATTTAGGTGGCGACTCTGTATCTGGCAAAGCAGTCCATGTTTGGCACTTCTTTTCTAAAAATCTGTTTTCTCAAAACGATTTGCCAGATTTGGACTCTTTGGTTCAAGATTAAGAACCGTGACATTCGAGTCCTTTGAACTGTAGTGAGCCCAAATGAACAGAACGGGACTTAACCCTCCCGGGGCGTTCGGGGACGTCTACAGTTTCTGGCGACTCTGCTGGGGACTTAGAGAACTTGACTCGAACTCGTGATAGCTGGTTTTGACTACACTTGTGTGTTTCTTTGCATTGCATTTGCATTGGTGCGCCTAGGACACCGTGTTTGCCATATGCCATTCCCGAACGATTTGCCGGAGGCTTGTCTTGTCAAGGCATGTCCATAAGGCTGATCGGCTCTGGGCATATTCGGATCCATAGTGACCATTCCAAACTAGGACAGGTTGCTTACCCGTTTATAGGTTGTTTGAAACCGCTGCGCGCGTAGTGAAACCCTAGTTCCTGACAAAATAGGACAGGGAAACCCAACCCCAACATAGGGGTGTTTTGGCTCTCACTTATCTGCTATGTGCTTTAGAGTGCGTCTCTACAGGAATGCATGTATCAGTGTTTGAGTTTAGGCATCAGGCCTGCGGGCATCAGTTTTTGAGATTGGGCATCACGCCTACGGGCATCAGTCAGTATCTGAGAATCAGTTGTCTGCGGATACCGGATTCAGTTTTGGGGAACAGTGATACAAGAACAGTGATCAGTGATTGAGGACAGTGTATATTCAGCTTATCAACCGTGTGTTGCATGCCCGACTGTGTGTTGTGTATTTAATTTAAGCTGTTATGCTGTCCGTTTATCTGGTTATTTATTTCCTTTTCGCTTTATTTATCTTTTTGCTAGGGCAGGTTTGTAGCACAATTGCTTCCGAACCAGTAGATATACCCCAAGCACTTTGGACACGAGGTCGCCGACTCATTCGATCCGAGGATCTGGTTGACGGACATCCAGTGTTCCACTCTCTACCCCCGGTTGTTAGAAGAAGGCCGAGGAGGCGCAGTGTGTCAGAGCAGAGATTACCGGGGCAGCAGTCCACTTTAGCAGCAAACAGTCGGACTGAGGTTTCTGTTTCCGCTATAGAGATACACTTACCGGTTATTCAGATGGATCCGCAGAATACATCAGGGATGGAGGCGATGATGCGTCAAATGCAAGAGAGTATGAGACAGATGCAAGAGGATGCCATCCGCCAAGCGGAATTTTCTAAGCAACAGGCCACAGTCATGGCCCAACAGGCTGAGCTCATTACTAGGCTCCAGCAGCAAACCGGAACATCAACCTCACACCCGGCTCCTCCTCCACCCGGGGCTCCATTTCCCGAGCAGGCACCCACTGGTCAGAATACCCTGCCAAATCCCCAGAATACCCCCCTGAACACCCAGAACACCCTACCCAATGTCCAGAATATTCAAGAGGACACAAGCCATCCAACGGGGCTGGCTCCGCCCCCGCTTCTGCCTCAACTGTCCAAGACCCATACACCTGCCAACCATCCGGACTCTCTCTTCGAGTTCGAGATAGACCATACAGCTCTGAAATTGAGCAAACTGGAGAAGCTTTTTAAGAAGTCCCAGGGGGTGAAGGCCATCCCAGACATCGAAGATGGGTACACCGATGTGGCCGTAACATTGGCAGACAGATTTAAGATGCCACAGATTGATCGTTTTGATGGGTCCGGGGATCCTATGGTCCACCTCCGGCTATTCTCAGACATTCTGCGGCCAATGGGCCTAACCCGACCACAAAAGCTTTCCCTGTTTGGCCGAACTTTGTCGGGTGTGGCAGCCATTTGGTACGCGAAGTTAGAAGATGAGGTAAAGAGAAGTTGGGATGAGATGGCTGAGGCCTTCGTCGCACAGTACTCGTACAATACACAGATCGAGATTACAACTCGTGATCTCGAAACAACGAGGCAAGAGACCAAGGAGACTTTCTCAGATTTTGTAACTCGTTGGAGGGCAAAGGCATCGATGATGACCTTGAGGCCTACAGATAAAGACCAAATCAGGATGATTGTGCGCAATCTCCAACCAAAACTCATGCAGAAGATGATTGTACTTCCCTTTCCCACTTCTCAGACTTACACGAGATGGGGGTACAGATCAAGGATGCGATGAAGCAAGGTCTGATTGACCAGGATCGGGAGCAACCCCAGAGGACATTTAACCGCAACAACAACGCAGGCCCGAGTGGCGCTGCAAATACCAGAACTTCGGAGGTTAGTATGGTCACCACCATTCCCCCTCCCCAGCCAAGGCCCATGGCAGCCACACCCTTCTCCGGTGCATCCGGGAGTAATACTCAAACCCCAAAATACCAGCCCAGGGGCCAAAGAACCTTTACTCCACTATACATGCCCTTGTCCAAGGTTCTGGGGGTCTTAATTAGAAAGGGACATCTAAAACCCCTGGAGCCGAGGCCGCCACCAAATCCACTCCCCCCCTCTCACAACCCAGCCAAGTACTGTGCTTACCACCAGCAGCACGGTCATGATACCGACCATTGTTACAGGCTGCGTCACGAGGTTCAGGACCTCATCGACAAAAATGTAATTCTACCACCGGACAGACCTAACGTCACAACCAACCCACTCCCTACCCATAACCAAGATCCACCACCCAAAAGAGTCAATCTTATCCAAACTGGGGTCGTGTCCTACGATCTTAGTATCTATATTACTCCCTCTCACCTACCCAAGCCGGAGGTGATCCTTCCTGACTGCACTGACTTGTGCATGATGGACATCTCCACAAACCAATCTGAGCCAAAGGTGGTGACTACTAAAGATGGAACAGGGCAGGTTTCAGAGGAAAGTGGAATTGTTGCGTCTAGGAGTGACCAGTCTGGGGATTATACCAGAGGAGCCTATGATCCAAGCGAATACATCTTATCAGTGGGCCAGTCTGAGCCG
The DNA here is from genome assembly GCA_036172215.1 of Camellia granthamiana. Lineage (NCBI taxonomy): Eukaryota > Viridiplantae > Streptophyta > Magnoliopsida > Ericales > Theaceae > Camellia > Camellia granthamiana. The sequence continues at coordinate 109,254,886 of CM069912.1, forward strand.
AGTGTGGGACTGCCGGAAAAAGCTGAACTGTGCATGATTCAGGGGGACAGACTTGAACAGGGGGTGGATGATCTGACAACAGTAGAAGAGAACTTTGCCAACCTCCAGTTCTTCAACGACCAAGAATCAGGAGATGCAACGATCAACTGGTTTGAATATGGGGAGTCGGCAGAAATTACCGGATGGTTAGATGATCAGCCCGACGTGGTGGAATTTCAGCCAGAGCAAGGCCCGGCAGGGGCAAAAGTATCAATGGTGGCCGGAAGGGTCGAGAGTCAGAATGGATTGCCGGAGAGCGCCGGTACAAAGAATTTCGCTCAGGACTTAAACATTGTGGATGCAGAGAAAGTGGAACAACAAACTGCAGTGACGCAGTCAGAACAAGAGGAATTTTGGGAGTCCGAGAGAATCAGAAAAGCAAAAGCCCATGAAGGGGCCGGAAGTGCTGTGGGCACAAGAACGGGACATGCTGTGAGCATATGGGACGAAAGTACCGAGGGTACAAACTTGCCAGAACCAGATAGGTGTCTGTTAAACGCTAGCGGGATGTGGTGGGAAGACGACGACTTATGTCTTGCCCACACAGACGAAGATTGGGTAGGCGCTCAGCCAGATGACACTTGGTACCTCGATGAGGTGGACCATATGACCAGGAGCGGGCGGTACTTCAAGCCCCCACACCTTGACTAGCCCGAAGCATCTGGAAAAGACAAAGAAGCTGAGAAACAGAGAGAGAAACAGATTGAAGAAGAAGCTGTGCTGAGACAGTTAAAGAAGATACAAGCAGAAATCTCCATCTGGGGACTTCTTATGGCGTCGCGAGTACACAGGCAGGCTGTCCTATCTGCTATGGACAGAGCCAAACTCTCTGTAGACACTACACCAGAGCAGCTGGTTGGGCTAGTTTTTCCGGGAGGAGGTTCCCCGGCTTTAACCTTCTCAGACAAAGAACTACCGCCTGAGGGCGTGAATCATAACAAACCTCTCTACATCTCCGTAGAATGTAGAGACAAGTGGATACTGGTGGTACTTGTTGATACCGGGTCTGCTATCAATGTCTGCCCAGCCAGAACAGCGTATGCAATCGGGTTGAAGCCTGCGGACTTCATCCCGACAACTCATGTGATCAGAGCATACGATAATACCAGCAGAGAAGTGATGGGAACTGTCAAGATTCAGACGAAGGTTGGACCTGGACAACATGAGATAGATTTCCATGTCTTGGAGGTTCCCGCAACTTTCAACCTACTTTTGGGGTGACCGGGTTGCACCAGGTGAAGGCCGTCTCGTCCACTCTGCATCAGATGGTGAAATACCCCTATGGAAAGGGAGTAGCCATTGTGTTTGGGAATTCATCGATCCATCCCCCTCCGGAGGTGTCTACACCAGTCCTAGAAATAGAGCACGGCATGGAGGACGTGTTTATATCAGGATTTACTCTGGCCGAGGCCTGGGTTGTGCAAAACATTATGGCTGTGAATGAAGGTATGTACGTCAGTGCTCAATCCGTCTACCTCATGAACAAGTTACAACACATCCCCGGGATGGGATTAGGAAGGAGCGGCCGGAAGGGCGTCTCAGCATTGGCCGAAGTGCCACACAACCCGCATACCTTTGGACTGGGTTATCTGCCCACCAAAGAGGACTGGGTGAGGAAAGGGAAAGAAATGGCCGGTAGAGCCAGAGCAAAGCAGGCTGGGAAGCCATTTGACTTGATGCATAGGCCCATTCAGGGTACCCTGAACGGACGCTTCGTCCGGGAGGGGGAGGACTTTCCATTTTGCGGCTTCCCAGAGCCGTGGATAAACGCGGAGAAGAAGCACGTGCCCGGCTTCGAGATCTTCTTCGACCTGCAGTTACCCGGGGAGGATGTTGCCGAAGAGCAGACGGACCCATCAGCTGAGGTTGAGCAGTGCAAGACAGTGGATCCTGAGGGCACAGAATTTGAGACGGGGGTAGCGCTGGCATGTCTACTTTCTGATCCTCCGATCGACCATGAGTGCTTGGGGGATAACTTCGTGGTTTCCATGATTGGGGATGAAACTGCCGCGAGCCAACTAGCAGCTATCTTGGATGCATCTATCGCACCCTCTCTCACTTGGCAATACGAGGAGGGATTTTTGTCCAGCAGCACCGGGTTAGGTAGTGAGCCGGAATCTGATTCCACCGAGTCTTGTGAGTCGGAATCAGATTCCAGCTCGACTGAGTCTGAGTCTGGTACACCTGGGGATGTTAACCCGGATGCCACAATCCTGTCTAGGTCGTCTTCTTCCTTTTCATTTGAGTCTGTTGTAAATGAATTGGACGATTTGGATGTGCCTAATGAGAATCAAACAACTGTGGTTTCTGAGTACTTTTCTGTGCCCTTGATTTATTGCATTAATTTAGACTTTCAAAATTTTGAAAACGATGAGGACGAACTTCCTCCAGTTTTGCAACGATTAATTGAGCAGGAGCAGGAAAGATTTGTTAAACCCCTAGTGGACGAAATCACTACCGTGAACATTGGTACTGAGGAAGACCCGCGGCTGGTCCAGATCGGGTCCACGTTGTCTTCGGAGGAACGCGAGCGCTTAGTCGCTTTATTAAAAGATTTCAAAGATGTTTTCGCGTCGTCCTACGAAGACATGCCTGGAATCGATCCTGAGATTGTACAGCATCGGATCCCCCTTGACCCCGAGGCCCGACCAGTCAAACAAAAACTTAGGAGGATCCGCCCAGACTGGGCTCTCAAAATTAAGGAAGAGGTCACCAAGCAAATCGACGCAGGCTTCCTGCTGGTATCTGAATATCCAACTTGGTTGGCCAACATTGTTCCAGTGCCGAAGAAGGATGGAAGGATCCGAGTATGCGTGGACTTCAGGGATTTGAACAGAGCTAGTCCGAAGGACGAATTTCCCTTACCGCATATCGATGAGTTGGTGGATTTCACAGCAGGGCACGCATTGCTTTCATTTATGGATGGCTTCTCAGGTTACAACCAGACAGTAATGGCACCAGAAGACAGGGAAAAGACTGCATTCACCACCCCGTGGGGGACATACTGCTATAGAGTCATGCCGTTTGGGTTGAAGAATGCTGGAGCTACTTATCAACGGGCCGCGACCACAATATTACATGTTATGATCCACAAGGAGGTTGAGGTGTACGTGGACGACATGATTGTCAAGTCCAAAGAAAGAGAGGGCCACTACACCGCCTTGCATAAATTTTTTCAAAGGATCAGGGAATTCCGGTTGCGGCTGAACCCTCAAAAGTGTACATTTGGTGTTACAGCGGGAAAAATGCTGGGGTTTCTGATTACACAAAGAGGCATCGAAGTCGACCCTTCCAAAATCAAGGCCATCCTAGAAATGCCCCCACCAAGGACTGAAAAGGAGGTGAGAGGCTTTCTGGGTAAAGTGCAATTCATAAGACGGTTTATCTCAAAATTAACTTTGACTTGTGAACCACTTTTTGGTCTCCTGAAGAAAGGCAAGAAATTTCAATGGGACGGCCGATGTCAAGCAGCGTTTGAGCAGATCAAAGAATATTTACAGAACCTGCCCGTGTTGTCACCACCAGAATTAGGGAAACCGTTGATTTTGTACCTATCAGTGACTGAGACCACAATGGGCTGTATGCTCGCACAAGAGTCTGAAGACAGGGTGGAGAGAGCTATCTACTATCTGAGCAAGAAGATGCTAGAGTATGAGACTCGGTACACGCAGCTGGAGAAGGCTTGCTTAGCTTTGGTATGGGCTACCAGGAAGCTGCGGCACTACTTGTTAGCTCACTCCGTAATGTTGGTTTCACGTCTCGATCCCATCAAATATCTTTTCGAGAAACCAGCACTTACGGGTAGGCTAGCTCGTTGGTTGCTGTTGCTCTCCGAATTTGATTTGAAGTATGTCACATGCAAGTCAGTCAAAGGAAGAGTAGTAGCAGAGTTCCTTGCCGACCATCCGGTTGAGGGGGATGAAGCAGTTGAATACTTGTTCCCAGATGAAGCCATTTTGCATATTGACGACGAAGCTTGGACGATGTACTTTGACGGAGCGTCAAATCAACATGGGTATGGGATAGGAGTGTTGCTGATAGCACCCGATAATTCCCGTATCCCTCTAGCCTTCAAACTCCGATTCAAGGTCTCGAACAATGAAGCAGAATACGAGGCATGCATTGCTGGCCTAGAAGCAGCCCTAGAACTAGGGGCAAGACGATTGGACATCATTGGAGACTCGAACCTTGTTGTGTCTCAAGCGAAAGGAGACTGGAAAGTAAAAGAGGAAAAGATGATGATGTATCACCAGACCTTGGATTTGCTGATTCCTCGGTTTGAGAAGTTAAGTTTTACTCATCTACTAAGAGAGAACAACAGGTTCGCAGATTCTTTAGCAACTCTATCTTCCATGATAGACATCCCGTGTGGAGTTCGGATGCGTCCAGTCATCATTGACCAGAAGTTTGCACCAGCTTATGAGTCGATTGCTACTATAGATGAGGTTCAGGGCGAAAACCCCTGGTATTACGACATTTGGAATTTCTTGGAGAAAGAAGCATACCCGCCAGGGGTAAATGCCAAAGACAAAAGGGCAATAAGAAGATTGGCCGTTCAGTTCATCATCTGTGGGGGTAAGCTGTACAGAAGAGGTCATCTGGGAATGCATAAACTGTGTGTTGATGCCGAAGAGTCGAAGCGCCTAATGGAAGCCATCCATGGAGGAGAGTGTGGAGCACATATGAATGGGGTAATGCTGGCACGGAAGATCCTCAGACAGGGGTACTACTGGTCCACCATGGAGGAGGATTGTATCGGTTTCGTCCGGCGATGCCACAAGTGTCAAATCCATGCCAATCGCATGAACATCCCGTCGACGAAGCTGTACAATACGACTTCACCATGGCCATTTTCAGTCTAGGGAATTGATGTGATCGGGGTTGTTACGCCAAAGGGGTCGAATGGGCATGAGTTCATCCTGGTTGCGATAGATTATTTTACAAAGTGGGTTGAGGCCCAATCTTACGCGGTGTTGAAGGCTTCGCATGTTGCAAAGTTTATCAGAAACAACATCATCTGTCGCTACGGGGTCCCAAATGAGATAATTTCAGATAACGGTTCCCACTTCAAGAAGGAAGTGATAGACTTGTTGGAGAAATACAATGTGGCTTTTTATAAGTCGTCTACCTACCGGCTGCAGACCAATGGAGCAGTCAAGGCCGCCAACAAGAATGTCAAGCGCATACTGCAGAAGATGGTGGAAACCTACCGGGACTGGCCAGATAAGCTGCCGTTTGCTCTGTGGGGTTACAGGACGTCAATCAGAACTTGTACTGGGGTGACTCCGTACTCATTGGTTTATGGGATGGAGGCCGTTCTGCCTATCGAGATTGAGGTCCCGTCATTACGAGTATTGGCTGAGTGCCAGATAGCCGAAGCGGATTGGCAGCAGAGCAGATTCGAGGAACTCATGCTTTTCGATGAAAGAAGGCTGAAGGCACTGTACCACGTCCAAAGTTATCAACGTAGAATCGCCCGAGCTTTTAACAAGAAGGTTAAGTCCAGGAATTTGAAGGAAGGAGATTTGGTACTCAAGGACAACCGAGCTCCCATCCATGACCCTAGGGGCAAGTTCAGACCTAATTGAACTGGTCCCTACATCATTAAGTCTATCTGGTCAGGTGGGGCTGTGGTTCTGATGGATCTGGATGGCTTAGAGTTTTCACAGCCGATCAACATGGACAAGTTGAAGAAATACTACCCCTGAGAGGCTCGCTAGGCCGAAAACTCGAAAGGGCGACCTAGGCAAAACTCAGAGCACGAAAAATTTGAAAATTTGCAAGGTTGAAAACCCGCAAAGGGCGGCCTTGGCAAAAGTTAGACCGCAAAAGGAGAGTAAAAATACCCGAGCGAACCTAAGCTTGAACTACGTAAGGCTTGATTCCCATCTTTGGGATACGTAGGCAGCTTCATCCTGAAGTTCAGCCATGAACATTTTCCCCGATCAACTTTGTCCATTTTGATCATCTCAGTCATCCTTGTCCGTCAGCGTTCATCGTAATCTCCGGTGCAGTACTATTCAGACTGGGGACAACTTTCCGTTGCCAGGAAGGTGCTGTGGTACCATTCAGACTAGGGGCAACTTTCCAGTTGCTAGGATCCGGGGTTGTGCATCTCAGTGACAAATCTCAGGCGTGTCCAGTTCTGATCCATATCGAAAATAGTTTTGAAAAGTTTTAATAAAAGTTGACTTTGTTCAAATTAATCTTTTTACAACTGAGACCATTTTTGGACCAGAGCGGAAAATTTTCAGTACCACAACCTTCAATTTCATTAATTTCAAAACAGAGTTCTCTTGCTCTTGCATACAACTGAAGTTGCTTTTTATTACACTCATAAAGAAAACTTGAAAGTACTAATAAAGTAATAAATCCGGGGCATAGTCAAGTCAGGTGTCCCTGCGCCCCCTCCCAGAGCTAGTTGAAGCCTCTGATGCCAACCTAGGCCCAACCTGTGCTTCTTCGTTGAGCCAATCCCAGCACTCGTCAGACAAAGTGCAACTAAAAGTGGGAGCAGGAGCCAGGAGCTCTCTATTTCCCCATGCTGCGGCCTGCCGAGCTAGCTGTGCGCCTCGAACCGGGAATGTAGCCGGATACTCTATCCCCTCTGGTGGGCAAGTCTGATCATGGCCAAACTGGCGCAGAATACGGAATGGGAAATAGAATACGCAGTGAGTCAAGCCGACCAATCGAATCCCGACCTGCCGGGACATACTGTAGCTCATTGCCGGAAGATTGAGCCAAGGACAGCGCCAAGCAATACGTTCAGCTGACAAATTGCACATCCATTCAAACCACCATCCCTCATCAAGGGCGTCGACCAGGCGTTGTCGAAAGAAGTAGCCGCGGGCTGAGTAAGCAGGGCAAGAGTCCACAACTTGCAATTTATCCATCAACCATATCTGGGGAGGGATGAAAAATGAGAGAATAAAGAATAGAGAGATGTGCGATGAGAGAAAAGTAAGATAAGGGTTTTGTGAAAAAAATCGAGCCTGAGGGCCGAGCGATGTGAGCAAATACATATGTGAGCTTGGGTGGGAAACATTACCTGCAGCAGTAGTGGACTCCCCGCAAACCTAGTTGTCTCCTGGCGGTAGAAGGCATCCAAACCCAGCAGTGTCTCAGCCAATGTCATGGCGGTACAGCTCTTTCCTTCCCTCAAGCCTTGAGCGACTTCAATCAAATGGATGTTAGCTCCCCCGGAGCCCGAGATAAACAGAAAATGAGATAGCATGCACAAACAAAGGGCGTGTCGCCGGAAGCCTTGCCAATGATGGTCGCTGCGGTCACCAGCATCGGAGAACCGGTAAATCAGGCTTGGAATATCCAACATTCCGTTACAAATCAGGGATCGAGCATCGTGCGCGTTGAGTCCGCACATCTGCCCTAAGGTTTGGGCATAGCCAAAATTGAGTTGGGGCAAGATTCCCTCACCTCGCTCGGATTCTATCAAAACTTGAAAATCTTCAAAAGTGGGACATACCTCTTGCCCTCCGAAGCTGAAGACGTGCGTCACTGGGATTCCAAAATCTCACCGCGGCATGGAGGAAAGGAAGATGCAGAAAAGTCCGGCCCAGCGTGAATAGTGCATTCAAACCGAAACCCCGGAAGTTCAACTTTTCCAAGCCATCTAAAGAAGAGATCCAAGATGTGAGATTTTCTGCGAGAAATGCCTCCATTTTTGTGCAAAGCAGTGATGAAATGAATGAGTTCCAAAGTTGGAGCTTTATAGGGGGGGTAAAACACTATTCGAGGACAAGTGTCAGAATTCTAGGAGTTGCAGGAAAGGTGGCCGGCCGGCCACCTATTCTAGCAGGGCCGGCCATCTTTGTTTCAAAAGGTGGCCGGCCGGCCACCTTTCAGTCCCCAGATGCAAAATGTGGCCGGCCATGCATTGGTCCTGTTTTGCCCTCCGGAAGGAAGTTTGAGGCATTTCTATGCATCGGGGATGTCGACAGCCTCCATTTCTCTCAGTTTCCGATGCGTTCCATCATCCAGATCGTCCGTCCGAAGTACGCTTTGTTGTATTTTGTTTATCGAGTTGTTGCTTTGTTTATCGAGTTGTAAGTTTTGTCGAGCTGTCGCATTTGGTGTTTTGAGTTGTTACTTTTTGTTCATGCAATTTTGTTAAGTCTTATTTATCGAGTTGTTAACATTGTTGTATTTTGCTTATCGAGTTGTAAACTTGCTAAGATTCTGTTATTTCTTAGTGAGTCGAGTTGTTTGATTTGTTGCGTCGGTTCATTACCTGACCCGGTAAATACACAAGGCACATTCCCATTCAATTCCTTTTCTTGTGCAAAATAATGCGATGCGATGCTGAGAACATAAAAATACAACACCTTTTCAAAAGCTGTTTCATTCCGTCATGTTTTACAACAAAATAAAGGTACAAGTTTTACAGAAAATAAAACTGCCTGATAAAATGCAAAGTGCTACAAACTACTAGCAAAAAGTAAAATAAAGCAGGAAACAGCAGCATCAATGTCCTCGGGAGCGGGAATGAGGAGCCCCCTTCATCCTCTTCTGCGGGACAACCTCTGCACCATCATCATCATCCGGGCCGGAGCTGTCATCCTCAAGATCCCCCTCAGCCTCGCCTCCACTCCCGGAACCCCCCTCCTCAGCGGATGTCTCCGACTGACGGTCTGTGGCCTCCTCCTCCTCCTTCTCATCAGGCTCTGCCTCTATAACATGTGCCCTACGTCTGCGAGACGACCCCGCTCCCCGAGCTCCTCGGAAAGGCCTAGATGGCCCAGCACCTCGACCTCCCTGAGAAGGCCTGGATGGCCCAGCTCCTCGAAAGGGCCCAGATGGCCCAGCACCTCGACCTCTCTGAGAAGGCCCGGGTGGCCCGGCCTGCGGCAGAGCATATACAGGAGGCATCTGAAAGTGAAGAGTTCAATACATCAGTTCAAATATGAAAATCAGATACAAGTACAGTATGAGAATGGGGTGTGTGTCAGATGTGCTCTACACAAACAGCCTATCAATGCAGTAGAATGTTCAAAACCAGCATGTCATCAGAAATATGATAAATGCAGGAAAGATGAACAGTACCTGTACACCCATAATAGCCAGCTATGCCTCCCTCCGCAGGATCATGCCCTCGAATGTGGCCAGCATCCCAAGCATCTCATCCATGTACTCAACTGGAGGCTACAGATACAAATGCAAAACCATCAGTAAAGGAATGGATGTCCAAATATCCGACTGATAAATCAAAGCTATAAAACATATCGGTGGTGAATCAGGGTCTCTGACATATCTGTGGTCAGGAAGGGGAGGCTCCAGCGAGACCTGATAAGGAACCCCAAATCGCCAACTCGTCAACTCGGTCGGCATGTCTGGCCACCCAGGATGATGAAGAGTCGGAGGAATCGGGGGAACCGATCCACCCCCACCTCTGGATATACCAACCCTGCTGGAGAAGGGGATATCCGTAGCACGAGCCCGACTCGAAGATGGTATATCAGCAGACCTCAGTGGCGGAGTGCGCACTCCCATCAAGGGAGGCATCAGATATGTGTGACGATAAGTGGCGTAATCCCCCTCCGTAAGATGCAGCAAAGCATCGGTGCCCTGCATAGCGCTAACGACCTCCTGGGTAGAGAGTCTATCAGCAGTCCGCATAGTGGCTGGAGGTGCTGCAGGAGGGTTGTAACAACCCTCGTACTGATTACCGATAAACTACTGAATTAGCTACTGGTTACTGCTAAACTGAACTGATAATGACTGATAATTGAATTAACTGAAGTACTGAATGGACTGATTGAAATCGAAACTGAAATTGAATAAGTTTATCTATTATATTGCATTCCTATCTGTCTGATTGATTGATTATCTGTGTGAGTTTATGTGTTTAAACTGCTAATTGAAGGCCTTATCGGCGGCCGAATTAGAAACCGTTTAGAGTTTTGGAATCAGTAGAATATTCGTGATTTAATGGTATGTTTATCTGAAAATTGATTAGGAATGATTAAATTAGATTTAAATGAATTAATTACAAGTTGTAGCTTATCTACCAAATTGCCATGGTTAGTGGATATTTGTTTATTGATTTTCAAGAGCCTTCTTACAACCAAACAAACACTTAATCAGCCCCTATTTTTGAATCTAGCCGACCAAAGTGAGAGAGAGGGAGAGAATTAAGAGGAAAATTGAATTCATCTTGCTCATCTTGTGAATTGCTAGAAGAACTTGAAGATTTGTAACATAGATTGCTAAATTGAGCTTGCAAGACTTGTAATTGAGACTTAGGTAAGAAAATCCATCTTCTTCTTGTTGTCTTTAAGCTTCATCTTGCATGTTCTAGGCTCCATTGTAGAATCAAGCCATGATTTAGTGCATAGAGGTTGAATTATGCTTGAATTCGTGCATGCATGGCCATTTTGGTGCATTTTGAAGTTGAATTCATGATGGATTGTACATGCATGCTCATGTTTCTATCAAAGTCCATGTTTTCATTTTGTTTTCCAACTATTGAGCTCATTAGAGCAAAATTTGAACCTTGAATTTGGTTAAAAACTCATGCATTGCATGTTTTGAAATTGTTCTTGAAATTGGGTTTGAATTTTGGATTTAATTGACTCACCTTTGGGGCTTGAATTCATAAATTGGCTTTTGAAACTTGTTATACATTGTTTTGGGATGTATTTTCCAGAATTTGGGCCCAAGAGGTTGAGAATGCTTGGTTTGAGCTTGGAAGGCAAATCTGGAAATTCCAGATTTGGCTTCTTCGCTCGAGCGAAGGATTCCTCGCTCGAGCGACCAACGTTTCCTCGGAGCCACGCTCGAGCGAAGGATTGGTGGCTCGAGCGTAAAAATCGAGCATCCAGTACTTTTACTGTTTCATCAGACCGCTCGAGCGAAGGATTGTTCGCTCGAGTGAGGCCTTTGATTTTGGAAGCTCGCTCGAGCGAAGAAAGGCTCGCTCGAGCGAGGCTCCTATTTCCAGCAAATTATGCAAAATGTTTTCTAAGTGTATTTTTGCATCCTCATCCCATCCTAGGCATTCTTAGGCCTAGTTTAAGGCATCTTAATGAGGATTTAGACATAGAACCACACCGAGGAAATTTAGGGATTTAATTATCATCCTTCCCGACTGTGAAACTTCGTGTGTGTTCTATTTGTTAACTGTTTAGGGTTGGCTCTCGGGGACGCGCTCTAGCTGCTATTAGCCCAATCTCTGTGAGTAACAATTGTGTAAAGATATGTTCAAAATGATTATCTTTTGAATATTGAACTGAACTGTTTATTGAACTGATATTGTTTACTGAATGAATGTATGTCCTGTATTCTGAACTGTACTGTGGCATCCTTAGCACTTACTGTTTACTGTTACAGAGATCTCTGTCGGTTCCCTTGTGGAACCATACTGTTTACTGATTGATGGCCATCACTACTGTTGGGTCTGTTAAGACCTGGTCTTTAAGACCTATTGTTTACTGCACTAATAGGCTAATGGATGTACCACATATGACTGAAAGACTGAAATACTGAAAGACTGGAATACTGTTTAATGAACTGTTTTCATTACTGTAAGGACATTCATTCATAACCTCTTTACGCATTATGTTATTCACTGGGCTTTAGCTCACTGTTTATATATATATGTAGGTTCTCAGCAGCCCGACCGGAGTTAGGAGCATGGGTTAGTCCCCAGTTTTGTCAAGCCAGCCTATGTGCCTCACTGCGAGGTTCCGAGACGCCATGCCATGGCTTGGGGTGTTTTTTCTGTTTCCCCACCTGTCTCCCTACTGTTTTGTATCCCTGTATAGACTGTTACCCGTTTTGCTGTACTGTTCTCAAGGGATTAAGTCCCTGTACTGGATGTGTGTAAATGATTGTATAGACTGTACTGTTTGAAATGTATGAATGCATGAAAAATGTTTTTGGCATACAGATCTTCACAGCTCAATGGACACTAGTTATTTACTGTATTGGCTTCCGCCAGGCCCTGTACTCTATTTAACTGTATTACTGTTCGGCAGGCCTTCGGTAATCTCGGATTACTGGCCGGTTACGGTGCTAAACCCATAGGGCCGGGTTTGGGTCGTGGCAAGGGTCCTGAGAAGTGTACCCCCATACCTGACGCAGAAAGCGTTCCCCCAGAAACCATGATCTACCAACCGGTCCCTCGAGCAGGATCCTGTACTGGGAGGTGCCTGATCCTCCAGCATACTGAAATCGGAGACCATCACCCAAGATCGCCCAGGGCTGCCACGTAATCTGCGGATAACCAGCGCATAAACCAATCAGAAATCGGGGATATACAGGGCAATCCAAAGATGAAAACGGAAAGGAACTGAAAGTTCTGAAATACCTCTGTCGTCCGAGCAGTGTCAAAATACTGTCGCAGGTAGAAGAGAGTCTCTCGAGGTCTCGGTCGGTGCTGGCCCTCGAATACCAAGGAATACGGGGTCATAAGGGGCCCTGCCACCTCCATCTCCGGGGCTAACGTCGGAAAATATACATAGACCCATAACTGTGGAAAACAGTGCAGAATGTGAATACAAAATGCTGAGTGCAAAATACAGGATGTAAAGTGCGCCATGTGTGCAATGAACAAGTAATGAGGAGCAGAAATGTAAATCAAGAGGACAGAACGTACCTCCCAGGCTCTCCAATAGCCGCCGAGTAAGTCTCCCCGCCCGCGAGAGGCCGCGCTCATATAGCAATAGAGGGTAGCCAGGCCGGCGCCACCCCAGTCGTACCGACTGACCTGTGATAGGTCCACTAGGGCACTCAAAAGATATAACCCGACAGTGTTCCCCCTATCAGCAAACAGAGTGGTGCCAAAGAGGAACATGAGGAAACCGCGGGCGTACTGCTCAACCTCCTCAGGAGACTCGGGCTCCATCTCCGGCCTCCAAAAACGGGAAGAGAACCAGGTGTATCTGACTCTCCCAGAAGCTCTGTCCACGGGTGGGCGGGCCCCCAATAGATGTAACCAAGTGGCCTCCCACTCGCCCATATCCTCGTCATAAGGAATGGGCCAACCTCCTATATCCAGGCCGGTCAGTACAGCAAAATCTAGCGGGGTCATGGTCAGATCCCCGGTGGCAGAAAAGTGGAAGGAATTGGTGGTGTCCCACCATCTCTCCACCAAAGCGGCTAACAGTGTCCTACTGGCAGGACAATGTGATAACCCTACGCAGAAGGCCCCGAACCGTGCTAAATCAACTAAATCCCAGACAGCCTCCGGAAGCTCAGTGTACCACTCTCTCGCAGCAGTGGAGCCATATCCTCGCACGGTACGAGAGCCAACCTGCATTCAGAATGAATGCATGTGTCAGAATGAAATGAACAAGCTGTGTGCAAGCAATAAGCTGTGTGCAAATGAAATGTAATGAGCCGTGTGCAAATGTAATAAGCTGTGTGCAAATGAAATGAATGAGCCGTGTGCAAATGAAATGAGTAAGCTGTGTGCAAATGAAATGAATAAGCTGTGTGCAAATGAAACGATTAAGCTGTGTGCAAGTGAATAGGCTGCGTGCGAAGTAAAATATTTGAGCTGTGTGTTCAGAAAATCAGAGTCAGGGCTGCATGTTCTACTCTAAATCAGTGAGGGCTGTGTGTTCACCATCAACTTGGACTGTGTGTTCAGAAAATCAGAGTCAGGGCTACGTGTTCTACTCTAAATCAGTGTGGGCTGTGTGTTCACCATCAACTTGGACTGTGTGTTCAGAAAATCAGAGTTAGGGCTGCGTGTTCTATTCTCAATCAGTGTGGGCTGTGTGTTCACCATCAATTTGAGCTGTGTGTTCAGAAAATTAGAGTTAGGGCTGTGTGTTCTACTCTAAATCAGTGTGGGCTGTGTGTTCACCATCAATTTGAGCTGTGTGTTCAGAAAATCAGAGTTAGGGCTGCGTGTTCTACTCTAAATCAGTGTGGGCTGTGTGTTCACCATCAACTTGGGCTGTGTGTTCAGAAAATCAGAGTTAGGGTTGCGTGTTCTATTCTCAATCAGTGTGGGCTGTGTGTTCACCATCAACTTGGACTGTGTGTTCAGAAAATCAGAGTTAGGGCTACGTGTTCTATTCTCAATCAGTGTGGGCTGTGTGTTCACCATCAACTTGGACTGTGTGTTCAGAAAATCAAAGTTAGGGTTGCGTGTTCTATTCTCAATCAGTGTGGGCTGTGTGTTCACCATCAATTTGAGCTGTGTGTTCAGAAAATCAGAGTTTGGGCTGCGTGTTCTGCTCTCAATCAGTGTGTGCCGTGTGTTCACCTTCAATTTGGGCCGCGTGTTCAGAAAATCGGAGTCAGGGCTGTGTGTTCTACTCTTAGTCAGTGTGTGCCGTGTGTTCACCTTTAAATTCGGGCTGTGTGTTCGACAAATTAGTGTTTGAGCCGTGTGTTCAATTCTTAACTAGTGTGTACCGTGCGTTCACAATCAATCAATGAGCCTAGTGTTCAGAAGTTCAGGTGTTTAAGCCACATGTTCAGAATGCAAGCAAGTACTATGTCATAAGCTAAACTGTGTGTTCAAGCATGGCAAAGGTATGAAATGCACGAAAAATACAGAAAATGACGTAAAATACCTCTCATGCCTCGTAAGAGAGGTGATGCTCTGGCTCTCGCAGAAGTAGATCTCCGGGTATCTGATCATTGAAGTCAGTAAAATGACGAAAAATGGCCCGCGGAAGAATGTGTACCGACGGGGCATATCTCTCGGGAATAAAAGGTCGGACCCTCAGGGGTAGCGTCATGGCATCAAAATCATCCCCGGCACCCGGAGGGCCTCCATCGTGAGGAAAATTACCCGCCATTTCAAAAAATCTGCAAAAAGAGCAAAAAATGAGCAAAATGAGCCAAAATTGGAAAAAGTCAACAAAAGTTAACTCTCGGGAAATGAAAAAGTCAACAAAAGTCAACCCCCGAGAAAATCTTCCAAATATTGAGACAAACTTACCTCAAGTGGTGAAAATGAGAAAAGAAGCCCCGAAATCAAAATTTAATCGGTCCAAAGTGCTTAAAATCGAATGTTTTTGCGAAAACAACTTGCGTGGGAGGCTGAAAAGCGCGTATAAAGTGCAGATCTGAAGGAGAAAATGGTTTGGGAGGCAAGAGGAGAATTTTTCGCAACTGTGGGTGTGAGCTCGAAGTGAATGGATGAGAGAATATAAAGAAAATGAGGCGAAAAGACCAAAGTGCCCCCTGTTTTGGGCAGGTGGCCGGCCGGCCACCTTTTCTAGCTGGCCGGCCATTTGCTTTTTGGAAACTGGCCGGTGGCCTTCGCTTGGGCAACCAGCTGGCCAGCCATGTCCCCCACATGCTCACCTAGCTCTCTGCAAATTTTGAGGAAGATCGGAGTTCCCGGGACCTGAAAAAGTTTAAGAAAAGTGCACTTTCTGGCGCGAAATTGCTCCGCCGGAACTTCAGCTGCAATTTCTGACATGTGTCTCATCATTACTCATCAAAATTAGAGTGTATCCTTTTTAAGCATGTTGTAACCTCTCCGGGAGGTGAACCAGAGGCCGCAGTCAAGTCGCCTTCTCTGAAATGCGCGTTTCCTTACTCGTTGTTTCGCAACAAACGGGCACTCTGATTTGTGCTCATTTTGCATTGTTGTGCACATAACTTGCATTCTCATGAGAATTTTGCATCGTCATGCATGATTTCTTGGTATACCATACCTCTGTGCTTGAGCATGCGTTGTCACGCACGTTCCCTTCTCGCATTGCGATGCATTCACTCGCCGACACTGCGTGTGTCAAACTTTCGGAATCCCAGGAATCCCATTGAATATATGTTGTTAGCATATTGTTCTTGTTGAAATTCTTTCTCTTTTTTGCAGGCACGATATTGTATGTACGATTCATTTGAGGCTGGTGCGACCAGACGAATCGCACAGGTATCGTATCTTCTCCGAGTGAGACGCGACGAGAATTGAATAATTCTCCGCATTCCTAACTGCATGAAATGTAGTTGTTGCTTTGCATTTTTGCTTAAAATTGTTGCATCTATTTGCGAATACTTGCTTCATTACAGCTTGCTGCAGTTGCATGATCATCTGTCTCCGTGCATATCGCTTTGCATTTTGCCCTTTGCCTGCGGGCATGCCTGTGGGCACATATCTCTGTTCATCTTGTATGATTGTCTAAGTCTTCGGCCTTGTCAAAAATGGGTCGTCTTTGGGCTTTGACATTCACTCCCGTCACTTGTGACTTCCGAGTTCTGTCAAAGAGGGGCAACTGTAGACACCCCATTTTTGACCGACCTTAAGACTCAGACGTCACCGATTGAGCGCTCGGTGGTGTTGCATATTGTGCTCGTTCAGAAGTCTCAGAGTCACGGCCGTGAGCCCTGCCTCCGGACTTCCGAACCCTCTTCTGTACCTTGTCTCGGTTTGCGAACCAGACTCGGTTTTCCCTGTTTCTTTTCTTGAAGGGAGGGAGAGGTCCCGTAGACCATCTCTCAGTGGCCGTGGGCTACATTTCGTGGCCGTAGGCCATTTTCCCATTTCGGAGCCCGGTTTCCGGTTTTCGGAGCCGTCAGGCCGTGTGCCTCGGTTCGGGACCGTCTAACCATCTCCGATTCCTCCAGTTTTTGGCATACATCTTATTTACTCCCTTTTGAGGGACACTGAGGTTTGAGAGACCCACTTCGTGGCCGAATGCCATTTTCGGTGCTTAACAGCCTATTTTCGGGACCCCGAACTGTGTGTTTTGGCCCCCGAGCATTCGTTTTACATCGGTTTTCATTCATTTTTGGCAGGTACCTCTGTTTTATCACCAGGAAGGTCACTGAAGGGTGGGAGGCCAGCAATTGTCTCAGCAACCAGTTATATTCCTCCGGCGCCCTCCGACGCCCGTTTTTCTCACTTCCAAGCCAATGTTGACCACCCTAGGGCCACCTTCTTCAACCCCAAACCACATATTTTTGTTGTACAAACATGGGAGGACCCTAAAAGTCTATGGCCGGCCAGTAATTCAAATTGAACCTTTTGAACCCCTCCTAAAAGTGGCCTATTCTCTCTCCTGTTTTAGAGTTGCCAATTTTGAACCACAGGGTTGTGATGAGGAGACCTGGGAGGACACCTTTCTCTGGTGGCCGGCCAGAAAATCTTCTTGAGCCTTTTGACCCTTGGCCGGCCGGCCATAGGGGGTGGCCGGCCGGCCACCTGCAACAAAAATACCTGGCCGGCCAGCTTCCTCAGTGTGGGTGTATTACAGCTGTATAGCTGTTTTCCCCAAAAAATATCTAGATCCGGGGAAAAGTTTTGGAGGGAAACATGATGCCATTTCCCTCCACTTTTTCCTCCATTTTTCTTCCCCATTCTTGTCTATATAGCTGGCCTCCCAACTCAGGAAAAAGGGTTGAAAAAATTGCTTACACTCATCTCCCTCCATCTCTCTCATTTTCCTTCAAAATTCCTAAGTTTCAACCCCATTTGTTCATCACTACCAAGCACCACCACCACCACTCTATTCCAGCAGCAAGGAAAGGATTTCCAGTAGCTAGGAAGCAACATTTCTCAAGCCAAAAGGAAGCTAAGGGGTAGTCTTCAAGGGTAAGTCCATTTTCCCCCTTTTGTAGCTCATTTTTGCAACAATTTCTTAGCATATTGGCTTACTTTTTTGGGCTCCGACCCTAACTGAAACTAGGCTTATTTTGAGCTATTCTACATGTTTGTTTAAGGGCTCAACCCTGTTTGAGCCCCCCATTTGGTACTTGCTTCAATGCCCTCTTGTATGCCATTATTTTGCATGGTATTTCTAGCATATGTGTAGTCTGTTTTGAGGCCTGATATAAACTGAAAATAGACCTATTTTGAGCCCCTATATAACATTGTAGAAGGGCTCAACCTTGTTTGGGACCTCCATGTATGACTTGCTTCATTGCCCCTCTTTGGTCCCTATTTTTGCATGCTTTATGAGCCTATTTTAGCTTCTGTTTTAGGCCATGATCAGAACTGAAAGTGGCCATATTTTGACCTTCTTGGCATGTTTCATTAAGGGTTTTTTGCTGTTTAGTGAATGCTTTGTATACCTCATGTTATAGCCTCTTGTTGGCCTACTTCTTGCATGGCATTTTTAGCATGTTTGTATATTGTTTCAGGGGTTGTCACCTACTGAAAAACAGCATGTTTTTAGGCCCTCTTCAGTGTTGTAGAAGGGTCTTTTGCCATTTGGGCTTTTCATCTATCACTTGCTTCATTGCTTCCCTTGCGGAGCCATTTTTGTATGCCATTTTTGCCCTACTTGTGATTGCTTTTTTGCCTTGATCTGAACTGAAAAAATGTGATTTTTGGGGCTGCCTTGCTTCTGCTTTTTCATGTCATGTTCAAATTATGCATGTATTGTATAGCTACAAGTCATTTCGGATGCCTAGTTTTGCATTTCGGGAGAGATTCCTTGCATCGGGTTTCATTTCGCCGGGTTTCGGGACTGTTTTGCCCCTCATTTTGCCACTGATTTTTGCATGTTTTCATTTCATATTCCGTGTCTTTGCCATGTCTCATTACAGTGGCATTTCGGTGCCTGAGGATCCGTTCTCGGTTTGCGTGCACGCGTGCACGCATTTCGAGGTGTCTTGTTTTTTTATCTGATGGCCTCCTATGTGAGTGTGACTGAGGTTCACTTGTATTGGTGTAAGCCCATTATTGCATTGCGTATGCCATTTCATCCATAGCATTGTGTATGCCCGGTTGTGTATTACCTCGTATAGCGTGTATGCCATTCCATAGCATCGTGTATGTTAGGATTGTATGTTAGTTGCATTTCATGCATGTCATGCATATTGCATCATATTCGGGATAGGAGTTACCCCGGGCACGGGAAACGAGGCGCGTTTCGTACTCCGAGTAACGGAATGTGTCTCAATTCCCAAGTCACCGACACTCCGGATTATCCGTGATGGAGTTAGGTTTTGTTGTAACATTCATATGCATTCATCCTATATTGAGTTGTGCAATTCGGTTCCTCGGCCATCATGCATCGATATGCGTGATTGGTGGCACGAGGATCGAGGCATGCATATATTTGTGAAATACATTGCTATGCCCCTTTCCTGCTCTCTGTTGCAGCAAAATCAAGAATCAGCAAATTCTCGGGACCTGGCACGCATTTCAAGAAAAGGTGTAAACAGAGGCTAATTGGGGCATCCCAGTGGATTTCTGCGCAAGGCAGCCCGAACATATGTCGTTCATCAGAATCAAGGCAGTCCCTGGCTTGCATGCCAGTTTACAGTTTTCTTAGTTAATTTGTTAATTAATTAGGGATTTGTATATTGACTGTATTATTCGGACTGTACTATTCTTTCATTTGGGACTGTATATTCTTTTGGACCCTCTGTGCGAGGGCAATATTGTAATAAGTGTGCGTGAGTGTGATGTATGTCTTCCAACCCCACGTCTTTCTTCCCTTTTATTTACCTGCTTATGATGGTTAGATTAGGGCATATCTCAATTAGCATACAGTATGACAGCATGTTTGCATCATTCATCTGTTTTGCATGCACCGGGCTCGGCGCATCATACAAACTGCATTTGTATTTCAATTCCAAATTGAATACGTGTTAGTTGTAGCATTCCATATGCCATGTTTAGAATAGCCGAGCCTGCTATAGTTTGCATTTTTGCATGTGTTGCATTAGGCATTTCTGTATACTCAGGATCATGCATGATTTCTAATGTAGTTTCTGTTTTGGCTTGGAGTACTCGGTGAGTTTTTATGCTTTAGCATCCTTGCATACGTGTGAGTGACTGCCATGAATATCATGCTTACCATGAGGCTATGTGCTTATGTGATATAACTGCCTTGAATGCCTGTGGGTGGAGGTTGTGTTATTTGGATTGGAACAATTCATCAAATGTTTGTTTTAAGCCCACTAGATAGTGGCAAAACCATCTTTTCTAAGCCCACCCGAGGGTGGCAAATCCACGTCTTAGCCTACCTGCGGGTAGCATCATTAAACCATTTTCAAACAAACAAACATGAAATGTTTTGTTCCAATTCAGGCGACTCAGTCTATACTTGTATGCTGTGCGCATCACATAGTAACCTAGGCTAATAACCGGAATAAGAACACACAATGTTTTCAAAAATAGATATCATGATTAGTAGAGGCCGGTCTTTGACCGGGCGAGCGGGGGTGCTCACGAAGTGACCTTCCCCAATCGTACCCAAGTTCCCGAGCCGAGGCAACTTTGGTGATGACGGACACGTGGCCTTTGGCACCGAGTCAGGGTTTCCTAAATTTCCCCATTAAAAAAATATTTAGGTGGCGACTCTGTATCTGGCAAAGCAGTCCATGTTTGGCACTTCTTTTCTAAAAATCTGTTTTCTCAAAACGATTTGCCAGATTTGGACTCTTTGGTTCAAGATTAAGAACCGTGACATTCGAGTCCTTTGAACTGTAGTGAGCCCAAATGAACAGAACGGGACTTAACCCTCCCGGGGCGTTCGGGGACGTCTATAGGGGAGTATAGCTTGTTTACTTACTGAACATAAAGAAATCTTGCAAGACTTTGAGAAGTCTGAAATTGAAGTGGTATTGTGTGAACACGGCAGATTGATAGCCGCTATTTCAACCGAACCGGTAATCATTGATGAGATTAAACAGAAACAAAAAGAGGATGAATTCCTCAAGAAAGTGATTGATGAATTTGAGACAAGTCCGAAAGCAGAGTTCAGCATTGAAGGCTAAGTGTTGAGATTTCGAAATCGAATGTGTATCCCAGATATTCCAGAACTAAAGAAAAGGGTTTTAGGTGAAGCCCACAAATCAGTGTTTGCTATGCATCCGGGTAACAATAAAATGTATCGGGATCTGAAACAAAGCTATTAGTGGCCTAAAATGAAGAATGAGATTGCAGAATATGTGTCCAAATGTCTTCAATGTTAGCACGTTAAAGCTGAACATCAAAAATCGGGCAGTCTACTTCAACCTCTCCATATTCCTGAATGGAAGTGGAAGCATGTGACTATGGATTTTGTTGTTGGTCTACCTCGAACTCCTCGAGGTATGGATTCTATTTGGGTTGTAGTTGACAGACTGACTAAGTCTGTCCATTTTCTACCAGTTAGAACTACATTTAATGCTTATAGACTAGCTACAATATATGTTGATGAGATTGTTTG
The DNA here is from genome assembly GCA_036172215.1 of Camellia granthamiana. Taxonomy (NCBI): domain Eukaryota; kingdom Viridiplantae; phylum Streptophyta; class Magnoliopsida; order Ericales; family Theaceae; genus Camellia; species Camellia granthamiana. The sequence continues at coordinate 109,276,014 of CM069912.1, forward strand.
TTTACACAGAGTTCCGGTATCTATTGTGTTGGATTGAGATCCGAAATTTGTATCAAGATTGTGGAAGAGGAAACTATGGGGACAGAACTGAGATTTAGTACTACATTCCATCCACAGACAGATGGGCAATAAGAACGGACCATACAGATATTAGAAGATATGCTGAGAATGTGTGCCTTAGATTTTCAAGGGAGTTGGGAAGACTATTTGCCACTAGCAGAGTTTGCATACAATAACAGCTTCCACTCCAGCATCGGTATGGCACCGTACGAGGCTTTGTATGGTAGAAGGTGTCGATCACCAATTTGTTGGACAGAAGTCGGGGATAGAGCTTTACTTGGGCCTGAAATTGTGCAAGACACTTCTGAGAAGATCAAAACTATTCAGCAAAGGCTCAAAACAGCTTAGGACTGACAAAAGAATTATGTAGACGTTTGAAGAAGGCCTCTTGAGTACGAGGTGGGTGATCATGTATTTATCTGTATGACCCCAATGAAAGGCCAAGTCAGGTTTGGGAAGAAGGGCAAGTTGTCGCCCCGTTACATTGGGCCGTTTCAAATTCTGGAAAGACTTGGTCCAGTTACTTATCGAGTCGCCCTGCCACCAGGATTCGAACAAATCCATAATGTGTTTGATGTGTCAATGTGGAGGGGTTATCTTCGAGACCCGTTTCATGTGATTGATTATCACCGGGTAGCTCTTGACGAAAATATGGAGTACGCCGAATGGCCGGAATGAATCGTTGATCGGCAAGTGAAACAATTGAGAAGCAAGTCCATCCCAATGGTGAAAGTGGAATGGAAAGAACACTATGGGATGGATGCCACATGGGAAAAAGAGGATGAAATGCGACTACGCTACCCACATTTCTTTCTCGACGAAGGTAAATTAAGTTTGGAGGACCAAACTTCCTAAATGGGGGAAGACTGTGATAACCCTGTTCCGTACCATGCTAATTGGTCTTTATTATGAATGTGATTATATGTCTGATATGATTTTGTGTGCCATTTATGTGAATATATGTGGTTTTGAATTTCTATCTGTTCACTATAGGAAAATCTGTTTGACTTTCTGCTTTGGAAATTAAATTAAAGGCCTTATCGGTCACAAAACCCGAAATTGATTACGCCATTGTGATTAGCGTAATTTTTAGAGCCTGCGGTGAAATTTAATTGAAAATTGATTCGAATAAAATTAAATAGATTAAATTAATGAAATGGTGCTCAATTATTTAATATTAAAGAAATGTGTTTGAGAAGGAGCTTATAAAGGGCCAATTACACTCTCATTTTGTTATTTTGAGGCTCAAATCAAATTTTATATCTTAGGGAGAGAGTGAAGCCGGCTTAGAGAGAGAGAGAGAGAGAGCTCAAATTGAAGTCTTGATCTTGAAGCTTGAATAATTTGAAGACCAACTCAAGAAGTAAGCATAAGTTTGGAAGATTAAAGCTCCTAGGTGAGTAATCAACCCTTAATTCATGAGTTTGAGTTGTGATTTTGTGAATTGAAGATTAAATGGTGAGTTAGATCATGATTTGAGTTGATTAAGTTGAGATCGAAGTCCATGTGTGCATGCATGTAGGGAATTCCTATGAAATTACATAATCTAGCATGTAATATGTGAATTATGAAAGATTGTGGGTTGGATCATACATGCAAGCATGGTTTTAGTTGAGCTTCATGAGAATGAACACCATTTGCACCATATTCTTGACATGCATGTTTGATTATTGTAGGTAAGGGGCTTATGTAAAGTTTGAATGCATGAGCCTTGAATATACAAAGCAATGTTGATTAATTTGGAAGAATTAGACCATAATTTTGAGCAATTGACCTCATCTTTCTTGTATACTCATGATATATAATATATTTGCATGTTTTGGAACCAAAATTATGAGTTTTGAGCCTTTGAAGGTCGAGTTTGAACTTGAAGAACAATTCTGGATTTTCCAGAATTTGGCATGTTCGCTCGAGCAGGGAAGCCGGCACTCGAGTGGGAAATGCGAGCTCCCAGAAGTTTTGCAGACATGGGTGTCCGCTCGAGCGGGGATATTCATGCTCGAGCGGGAAGCCATGTAGGGAGACGTTCAGCTCGAGCGCCCGACTTCACGCTCTAGCGTAAAAATGAGGCAACCAGTACTTTTGCAGACCTAATGGGTCCGCTCGAGCGGGAAAGTCCACGCTCGAGCACGCTCGAGCGGGGACCCCTGTTTCTGAAATTTTGTAAATGTGTTCTGTGCTTCATTTTCCGTTCTCTTTCACTTAGGCACGCATTAAGCATTATGAATGAATTAAAAGGATAAGAAAGAAGCCTGAGAGGAATGTATGAGTTAAGAACGGACTGAATTGATTGTGACCCATATGTGTTATGTAATGTGTAGGATCGAGCTCTAGGGTGAATCCACTGGCAGATCACTATGAGTAATATCTTAATAAAGATATCTGAAGTATGTTATTTGTCCAGTTGCTTACTTCTGTGTAAGTCTTATAAGTTCGTTAATTTGAATGAATGGGCCAGAGGCCAGCCTGACATGAATGAAAGAATGAATGGGCCAAAGGCCAGTCTGACATGAATGAAAGAATGAATGGGCCAAAGGCCAGTCTGACATGAATGAGAGAATGAATGGGCTAAAGGCAGTCTGACATGAATGAAAGAATAAATGGGCCAAAGGCCAGTCTGACATGAATGAAAGAATGAATGGGCCAGAGGCTAGTCTGACATGAATGAAAGAATGAATGGGCCAAAGGCCAGTCTGACATGAATGAAAGAATGAATGGGCTAAAGGCCGTTTGACATGAATGGATTGGGCCTGAGGCTGTCTGGTGTGTTTGGAACCACAGTTACTTGATATACATATATATATATATACTAAATACAAATGTGAATTGGGCCCAAGGCCATTTGGTGCATACCATTCTAAATACTATTCGTGTATCTTCCTTATTTGATATTATTCACTGGGCTTTCGCTCACGCTCATTCATGTGTTTGTAGGTGAGCCAAGGGAGGCCCAAACCCAGCCTCAGTGAAGTTTGTGAGAAACAGTCAAGGTTTTGAAAAGTCAGCCCACATGTCTCACGCACGAGACTTGTTCTCGCCCTTTTGTTAGTTGCTATATTTTGTCATGTTGGTAAGAACTTTGATTTACAGTTGTATATAGTTTTGATTGGCTGACTCAGACTTGAATGATCCTGTATGTACAGAACCTTGTGTCACTATATATCTTGATGTGAGTTATTAATATGCATATGCATGGGTTGTTATGATGTACCATGTAAGCACAGCTCTATGGACAAAAGTTTGATTTTGCTTCCGTTTGGCCTCTTTACTCTGATGAGTTATGTCTTGTTTGGTTTGAGGCCGCAGGTAATCCCTCGATTACTGGCCGGTTATGTCTTTAACCCATAGGGGCGGGTTCGGGTCATGACATAAAGGCTGCAGGTGCATTTGTTTCCCCAAATGGCATAACTAAAAATTCATAATGCCCATATCTAGTTCTGAATGCCGTTTTCTCAACATCTTCTGCTTTGACCTTTAACTGGTGATATTTGGATCTAAAGTCTATCTTAGAGAACACTTGTGCTCCCTGGAGTTGGTCAAATAGATCATCTATTCGGGGTAATGGATATTTGTTCTTCACGGTTACTTTGTTCAACTCACAGTAGTCAATACACAGCCTCAAAGACCTGTCTTTCTTCTTAACAAATAGGACTGGAGCACCATAAGGTGAAGTGCTCGGGCGGATAAATTTCTTGTCTAAGAGTTCTTGGAGTTGGACTTTCAACTCTTTCAGTTCAAAAGTTGACATTCGATAAGGGGTCTTAGAAATTGGTTGTGTCCCGGGTACGACATCAATGGTGAACTTAATTTCCCTATCAATTAACTCCCCAGGTAGGTCATTAGGAAATACATCAGGAAATTCATAGACCACAGGAATCATTTCCACATTAGTACTATCCTGTGGAGAAGTGGTTTGGAAATACTCTTTGGATCCAATGGGACGCTCGAGATCCTCAGCTAGTAACCTTAAAAGGAATGAACACTCTGGTCAAGGGTGCTGGAATTAGCACTCCGACGGATAAGTCAGTGTACACTCTCTTGGTTGCTTATATCTTAAGTTAAACATACTAATTCTCACATACCTCTCTTTGGTTGATGTTATTCTATTTATATCTTTTTTCGGGCCTCAGGGTCGGGCCCACCTTTAATCCATCGTGTAATTATTTACTCGGCTCCTTTTGTTGCAAACCACTCTTTACTCGGCTCCTCGCTCAACTGGTTATGTGGCCGATTAGGGTACTTCTAAATTTATATAAGACGGGGCCGAATACGATGTATATATCTCGATTCTCTAAGTTCACTTATTCGGCCTTTTCGCATCCCCTAATATTCAGCCCCCATAATTACCCCCCAAACACTCCACTAACAACAGTTAGATGGCGTGTTTGGGTTCGAACTTAAAAAGTCAGAGCTGAAATTCGGCGGCTAACCTCATTCCAACGCGAATGTCAGAACGCACACGCTTTTCAGTCATCATTACAACTTCCCGCCCCTTCGTACGCTTCTTTCATTTATTGTGATTTAAAATTTTGTTGTCCTTTCGAATGCATATACATTTTTTGAATACTTGAAGCTCTTGGTGTGCCTTCTGATTCACCTTTGCAATCTCCTTTTATTCCTCACTGTCTTCTCCGTGTCTTGTAAGTTCTCTTCCTCTCTATTTCGAATCCATTTTCTTGGTTTGTTTTTAGTTTAGCATATTCCATAGACTGACGAAAATGGCAAAGCATTTGAAAGACCTCCTTTCTGCGGATCGAGCCTCTAGCTTTTGACGCCATTTTTCCATCCCTGATGGCGTCCGTCTGTCACTTGTGACAGACAACACCCTTGATATGGAGAGGGCTGATGAAAGCACAATCGTCTTCCCTCTCTTATCAATTGCAGAAGGCGGAGTCTGTTTCCCCCTTCACCTATTTCTTAGGGCCGTCCTTCGCCACTGGGGTCTAAATCCTTCCCAACCTAATGTAAATTTTTTTTGAATCATAATGGGGATTATAGAGTTAAACCGTCACCTTAGGATTAATCTCGGCATACCTGCTATTCGACATTGTTATGCCTTGGCCAAATCTTCGGGCCGACATGGGCGCTATTTCCTTAGGGCCAAGGACATCGACCATCAGTTAGTGATTATGCTTTCCAGCTCTGGCAAGCAAGTTGATGATGTCATGGTCACTGTCCGAGGTAACTGGGAATTCGGCGAAGGCGAAGACCACCTAGATCCTATTGCTAGACAGAGAGGCGAACCAGGTGGCCATATAGCTCCTTGCGGTTATCTTTCTTATATTTATTCGGCTTTATTTTTGTGGTCTCATGGTTTTACTTGTGCAGGAAACAATTTGAAGAAAGTTTTGATTTCAACTTACGACGCCGTTCTTGCAGAAATTAAAGTCGCACTCCAATACTTTGGCCGTCCAAGCCTTCAGAAACAAGGGAGGGCGGGCCACATTCTTCTTCGATATGAGCTGACGTATACGACGTTTTTGGTGGCAAAAAACATCCCAGTTCTGAGGGGCGAAGAGTTTCTCACGGCCCTTATCTTAACCAACTTCAAAAAATTGAGGCAAGTTGGTGTGGAGGGATCCGATTCGGAGCAGGTGGAGGAAGCCGAAGAAGTCGCTGAGGAGTCAAACCAGTCTGAAGCCGAAGTAGACGAGGCTTTGAAGTTGGCCTTTGAGGAAGTCAGCCTCAATTCATCCAACCCTCCGTCCACCTCAGGCCGAGGGGACGTCTCTTTCGAAGACATCTTTACAGATTTAGGAGACCTTCCCGGCACGTATCCTGAGGACATGGCTGGGTTGTCACTCACGCAACTTGCCAAGAAGAAAAACGCCGAAAGAATGGCCGCCTGATGGAGAGCCGAGGCTATCTGATTGGAAATTCCACCCACTGCCGATGCTAAGCCCTCCTTGCCTGTCGTCAAGGAAGAGACGGCTTAAACCAAAATGGCCGAGACGGAGCGGGTAGAGCAGGGGGATCAAGAGGGTCAGCAAAGCGGGGAGAAACGTCTCGCCGAGAAAGAAGCCGAGTCCGCTGAAGAGCAAGTCGATAAACGGCCGTGCATTGAGGAATCGGATTTGGTTGTTCTATTCACTGTTCAACCAAAGATAAGGAACATGCCGATTTCCTCTAACGCATCGGCTTTAAAAGACCCTGCTGTGGCCTTGAGCATGGCGTCTTCAATCTCCCTGTCGGTTGACAGAGTCGCATTTCGGGCCGAGCCAGATCTACTGTCGATTGCATTAGCCGCTCAGTCGGCCTTATTGGTACATGCTTTATATGCAGTCTTCCGCCTAAATACATATATTTTTATTATTATTTATCTCTATTTCCTTATTTTGCATACGGTGGGCAGGATAGTCGAAATAGGCCGCTGTCAACATGACGTTATCGAACAGATCGGCTTGCTAAAAATCGAAGTTGAAAACGGAAAGAACAAGGCTGTGGAAGCCTCTCAAAGAGCCGATTTTGAAGCGGCGAAAGTGACAGAGGAACGTACGAGGGCCGACTCTGAGGCCGAGAGCGCGAGGAATTCCGACCAGTTAAGGCTGGCTGTCGAAGACAGGGCAAAAGCGAGTGAGGATGTGCTCCAATTAGCCAAGGAGGTGATTGCCAAGTTGGAAGCCGACTTGGAAGAACCCAAGAAGGCGAAGGAAAAAGCCGACTCCGAGGTTTCCAAAGCGTTCGAGGCTAGAAAAGAAGCCGCCTGAAGAGCTATGCGGAGGAAGTGCCCAAATTCGAGAACCGGGGCTTCAAACACAGCTGGCTCAAAGCCCTTGCTGCCGCGAATGTGACATTGGCCCAGTCGATTCCATTCGAGCAAGTAGACGTTGAACCACTGGAGTCTGACCCTGAGGATTGACTAGGGTGATATTTTAATTTTTGCTAGGCATCTTCCATGCAAGGTTGTAACTTTTTGTTTAGTAGATTTCTGTTAGTTTAAGGTAATTTTCATGCGTAAAATGACTACTATCTGTACTCAATTTATTAATGAAAATTCCCTTTGCTTGAAAATTTCCTTTGCTCTTCGCTATTATTTATGCGCAATTTTTGTTATTGATGAATAGTATTGCTTTTTACTACTGTGGATAAAATAACTGTTGTCTACTGTGCTTGCTAGCTATCGATCCAATAGGATGTAGGATTATGAGGTGAGTGAATTAAACATCCGTGAACTCCTGCCGATTAGATAACTATCTTGGCAATTTAGTAACTTATCTATCTTTCAATTTATCCGAACAAGTGAATCGGCTCAGGGCCTCATTGTCTGGCCGATTAGATTCATGAATTTGCCCTTGCGATGGCCACTTTATGAAATGGAACGCCGAATATTATTAGTTCATGGAGTGGCTGTGGCACGAGTAAATCGGCGCCGGGCTTAGATATTTTTTCGATTAGATTAATAAATCTGCCCTTGCCGCAGCTAATGTATGAACTGGTACGCCGAATACTATTAGTTCATGGAGTGGCTGTGGCACGAGTAGATCGGCACTGGGCTTAGATATCTTTCCGATTAGATTAATAAATCTGCCTTTGCTGTAGCCAATGTATGAACTGGTACGCCGAATATTATTAGTTCATGGAGTGGCTGTGGCACGAGTAGATCGGCGTCGGGCTTAGATATTTGGCCGATTAGATTAATAAATCTACCCTTGCCTCAACCAATGTATGAACTGGTACGCCGAACACTATTAGTTTATGGAGTGGCTGTGGCATGAGTAGATCGGCGCCGGGCTTAGATATTTGGCCGATTAGATTAATAAATCTGCCCTTGCCCCAGCCAATGTATGAACTGCTACGCCGAATACTATTAGTTCATGGAGTGGCTGTGGCACGAGTAGATCGGCGTTGGGCTTTTGAAGTTTAGCATTAATGAGATCGCCTCGAGGGCGCTGTACCCGTTAGGAATAAATGGGGTGAGTGCTTCACGCACGTAAGTCCCATTAGTGTGTTCAGACTCAATTTAAACTAGTCTGTTGAGGAAGGTTAGATAAGTGCGAATGTCAAATAAACTATTTTTCAATAGCAGAGGAGAATGAAAGACACTGGTTGAGCTGGATGCAGAGATGAATTGAAGTGGCAAACCTATACGCACGGGAAGTAGGACGTCGAGGGAGCAAGAAAAATGTCAGTCCCTACGTTGTCGAAGTAGATCACCCAGAAGGGAAAAACAACAACGGGGCAACTCCCCTTGACCGCGACCGAGAGGTGAATCCGATGTAACACCGCGATCGTTGATTTTTGCGATTTTGTGGGGAATAAACCGATGACGGAAGCGGATTCAATTGTTCACGACCTAGGTGTGGCAGTTGAGTTTGACAGATTTTTCCACCAGAAGTCTAGCAGGCGATGGTCGGTCGATGGGATTTCGAAGTGTTTCGGGAGGGCATCCATGGAGCAGTGAAAGGACTGTATACCGCCTATGAAATCCGCATGCGTCTACGTGTCTACGTGCCGCGCGGGGGGAGATAGAGCAGAAGAATGAACGAATTCGAAACTTGGAGGCTTGTGCGGAGAAGGTTGAGCGTGAGCTAAAAAACGCCAAAACTGCCAAGCTGCGTGCGGCAGGCCAATTTAACCCGATCGTGGAGGAAAGGGTAACCCAATGGCTGATAAGTCATGCGATTGCCGATTGAGATATGGCAAGCATGTTTGCAGTAGAGACTGCAAAGACCAAGGCTTATGAAAAAGGCTTCCACGACGGCCGAAAAGTTAGGATAGACAAGATCAAGGAGAAACTCGCCGAGAAGGTATGCCGATGCGAGAATCGGGGATTCAAGCATGGGTGGGTTAAGGCTCTCCAAGCCGCAGAGGCTCTCTGGGGAGCAGGTGTTGATTCGGCGTCTCCGTTATATCAACGTCATCACTTTCCCTTTAGAGCTTTCAAAATCGAGAAGAGTGACGAGAAGAGGGATGCCAAATAAACTTGAACATATTGTATTGCTCTAAAGTGAATTAGAAACGAATTATGTAACACTGATCAGTTCAATAAGACACATTATTATTATTTTTTTTTTTGTGTTTGCTTGTTATTTAGATTTATGTTTATTCGTTCTATTATGATCATTTTCCATTTTCCGCTAGCTATGATTATGCTTTTTAATAGTAAGATTCACGAAAGACATACCAAATTCGAGGCTTTTATCCACGAAGAGCGCTCCGAATCTGGAGGCTTATTCGGCCCAAAAGCGTCATTCACTGACGGGACTCCGAATTCGGAGGCTTTTTATCTTGGCCAATCATGATATCCACGAAGGGCGCTTCGAATCCGGAGACTTATTCAGCCCAAAAATGTCATTCACTGATGGGGCTCCAAATTCGGAGGCTTTTTAACTCGGCCAATCGTGATATCCACAAAGGGCACTCCGAATCCGAAGACTTATTCGGCCCAAAAGTGTCATTCACTGATGGGGCTCCGAATTCGGAGGCTTTTTATCTTGGCCAATCATGATATCCGTGAAGGGCGCTCCGAATCCGAAGACTTATTCGACCCAAAAGTGATTTATTGATGGGGCTCTAAATTCAGAGGCTTTTTAACTTGGCCAATTGTGATATCCACAAAGGACGCTCCGAATCTGGAGACTTATTCAGCCCAAAAGTGTCATTCACTGATGGGGCTCCGAATTCGGAGGCTTTTTATCTTGGCTAATCGTGATATTCGCGAAGGGCGCTCCGAATCCGGAGACTTATTCGGCCCAAAAGTGTCATTCATTGATGGGGCTCCGAATTTGGAGGCTTTTTATCTTGGCCAATCGTGATATCCAGGAAAGGCGCTCCGAATCCGGAGACTTATTCGGCCCAAAAGTGTCATTCACTGATGGGGCTCCGAATTCGGAGGCTTTTTAACTTGGCCAATCGTGATATCCACGAAGGGCGCTCCGAATCCGGAGACTTATTCGGCCCAAAAGTGTCATTCACTGATGGGGCTCTGAATTCGGAGGCTTTTTAACTTGGCCAATCGTGATATCCACGAAGGGCGCTCCGAATCCGGAGACTTATTCGGCCCAAAAGTGTCATTCACTGATGGGGCTCCGAATTCAGAGGCTTTTTAACTTCGAACTAAAATTCCATATAGTGAGACAAGAAGTCTTTTCATTATAAAGGTGAAAAATGTACATGGCGAACATTCAAAACAAGTCATCATGCCCCACATGCTGGGTTAATGATAAAATTTATACAAATGCGTGGAATTCGAAGGACGTGGCAGACTTGTCCCAGACATGTCTTTGAGCCGATATGCCCCTGTACCCGTGATTGAATCAATCTGATAGGGGCTGTCCTAATTAGGACCCAGTTTTTCGTCAGTCGGATTCCTGGCAGCCGGAAGTACTTCCTTGAGGACCAATTCTCCTGGTGCATAGCGGCGTAGCTGAACACGCTGATTATACTACTTAGCAAGCTGTTGCTGATACCGTGCCATGGATGCAAGGACATGGTCTCGTTGTTTTTCAATCAGAGCCAAATCCAAGGCCAACATCATGTCATTTCAGCCCATGTCAAAAACTTTTGATTTCAAGGTTGGGAGGCCGATCTCTAGGGGAATGATTGCCTAGGTTCCAAAGCATAGAGCAAACGGCGTTTCCCCAGTGGATCGCCTCGGCGTAGTGTGATGAGCCCACAACACACTCGGCAATTCTTCGACCCATCTGCCTTTGGCTTTCTCCAGCCTCTTCTTGATGCCGTCCAAGATGGACTTGTTAGAAGCTTCGGCTTGACTATTGCTTTGTGGGTAAGCCGGCGTGGAGAAATAAGGCCAGATACCATACTTGCTACACAGCTCCCAGTAGACGCCACAATCAAACTGGGTGTCATTGTCTAAAATAAGCGCTCTTGGAATGCCGAATCGTGTTATGATATTTCTTCATACAAAGCGCTTAACATCAGTATCTCAAATGTGGGTTAGTGCCTCCGCTTCGACCCATTTTGAGAAGTAATCTATGGCAACAATCAAAAATCGCTTGTTGCCCGGGACACGAGGTAATGGTCCGATGATGCCAAGTCCCCATTGGACGAACGGCCAAGGACTGGTGATAGAGCTCAATTCTTCAGCAGGCAAATGGGTTAAAAGGGAAAACTTCTGGCACTGTTCACATTTCTTGACGTAATTCTCGGCATCGGTTCTTATTGTCGGCCAATAATACCCTTGTGTCACAGCTCGATGAGCCAAAGAACACCAACTGGAATGGGCACCACAACTACCTTCATGTATCTCAGTCAGGAGTTCTTCGACTTTATCCGGATGAACGCATTCTAGATATGGACCAGAAAAGGATTTTTTGTAGAGCTTTCCTTGCAGGTCCAAGTAATATCGCAGGGCTTTGTTTCGCAGTTTGTGTGCTTATTTCTTTTCCGTTGGGAGCTGCTCAGAAGATAGGAATACAATGATAGGGTCCATCCAGCTTGGACCTGATTCTATGACATTAACTTGAATTGACTCTGAGGGGGCAATGCTCGGCTCAGGGATAAATCCCACTTCAATTGTTCGTTTGATTTCTGAGTTGATGGCGGAGGCTAGGCAGGCCAGGGCATCTGCATGTGTGTTTTGATCCTGAGTTATTTGATTTAGTTCATGATGGTCGAATTTTGCCAGCAAAGAGTTCACCGTTTTCATGTAAGCTGCCATTCGGTCATTTTTGGCTGCGTATTCCCCTTTCAATTGGTTGATGACTAGCTTTGAATCGTGAAAGATAAGCAGACGCCGAGCACCAAGGAGATGTGCATTCCATAAGTCGGTTAACAATGCTTCATATTTGGCTTCGTTGTTTGATGCATCGAAGCCTAGTTTGACAACCTGCTCGATTATTGCCCCGTTGGGAGCCATGATCACTAAGCCCGCCCCACTACCGCGTTGATTGGACTATCCATAGCAGTACAACTGCCAAATGTCCCCAACATAAATTCTCCAGTTCAGCTTAGGTTGAGTATGATCAGACTTGCAGTCGGCAAGACCATCAGTGAATTCGGCCACAAAGTCAGCAAGCTGTAGACGTCCCCGAACGTCCCGGGAGGAGATCCTGTTTTGTTCATTTGGGCTCACTACAGTTCAGGACTCAAAGTCACGGTCCTGTATCTAATCTCACAGAGTGCAATGCAAGACCGATGAATCATCAAAGAGTCCAAATCCGATAAATCATTTTTGAAAACAGATTTTTTTTTAAAGAAGTGCCAAACATGGACTGCTTTGCCAGATACAGAGTCGCCACCTAAATATTTATTTTGGAAAATTTAGGAAACCCTGACTCGTTGCCTAAGGCCACGTGTCCGTCATCACCAAAGTTGCCTCGGCTCGGGAACTTGGGTACGATTGGGGAAGGTCACTTCGTGAGTACCCCCGCTCGCCCGATCAAAGATCGGCCTCTACTAACCATGATATCTAGTTTTGAAAACATTATGCGTTCTTATTCCGGTTATTAGCCTAGATTTACTATGTGATGCGCACAGCATACAAGTATAGACTGGATCGCCCGAATTGGAACAAAACATCTCATGTTTGCTTATTTGAAAAACGGTTTGAAGGTGCTACTCGCAAGTAGGCTAAGACGTGGATTTTGCCACCCTCAGGTGGGCTTAAGAAAACATGATTTTGCCACTCTCAAGTGGGCTTAAAACTCTCAATCGGTGAATTGTTCCAATTCAGATAATCTAACCTTCACCCACAGGCATTCAGGCAGGTATATCACATAAGCAGTTAGCCTCATGGTAAGCATGCTGTCATGGCAGTCACTCACACACATGCAAGGATGCTAAAGCATAAACACTTACCGAGTACTCCAAGCCAAAACAGAAGCTATGTTAGAAATCCATGCATGATCCTAACTATGCTGAAATACCTAATGCAACACATGGAAAAATGCAACTACAATAGGCTCGGCTATTCTAAGAATGGCATATGAAATGCAACAACTGATACACGTATTCAACTTTGGAATTGAAATACAATGCAGTTAGTATGATGTGCCGAGCCTGGTGCATGCAAGAAGATGAATGGATGCAAACATGCGAGCATAAGTATGCTAATTGAAACATGTCCTAATCTAACCATCATAAGCTGGTAAATAAAAAGGAGAAAGACGTGGGGTTGGAAGACATACATCACACACACGCACACTTATTACAATTGCTCTCGCTCGGAGGGTCCGAATAAATAATACAAGCCGCCTATTTAACTAACTCACGAGCTAATTAATTATTACAAAACCGAATTAATAACTAGCTACAACTAATTATTACACAACTACTAACTAACAAGTAAGCAGTAAATGAATGCTATTCTAGCTCTGTTTGGAGAAGAGGAAGGTATGCATGCTCGCTTTGGTTCTTTGCCTCGAAACACCTTCCGGTTGCTCTTTAGAGGCTCTGTTTGCAGGCTGTCTTCCAGTGTTTGTTGTTGGAACTTACCAAAACACTATTGGGGAATTCACCAGTGGCCTGCCGGCCATGAAAAGAGCACTGCCGGCCAACAACAGGGCACTGCCGGCCAAGGATGAGAGTCTGCCGGCCATCAGTGGTGCACTGCCGGCCACTGGTGTGCTGTGACACCAAGCTACAACAAAGCACAAAATAGAGAGAAGGGAGGGTCTCCCAAGGGCATGTATGCACTATGCCACCCCATATCACCTCAAAACATCAAGGGAGAGGCCTAGTCGGATCCACGACCATCAATCACGCATCCCGATGCATGATGGCCAAAGATCTAACTTGTGCAAATCAATATGAAAAGGGATGCACAAATACAACAAGTAAAGCCTAGAACTCTATCATGAATCATCAAGAGCTTCGGCGACCGAGAATTGAGACACGTTCCATCACTCGGAGTATGAAACGCCCCTCGTTCCTCGTGCTCGGATTAACACTTAATCCAAACAATGCCATACGGTAGGATGACAAACATGCAATATGAATAACCTAACAAGGCTAATGACATGCAACAAGCACATAGGCATGATGTGAGGTGACAACCTTGGACAACATGACAAAATGCAACATGAACATGCAACAACATGTAATGAGGCTAGCATGCGACAACATGCAAAGATGGAGCAAGCATACAACAATATGCAAGACAGGCATGCGACAACATGCAAAGGGATGGACTTAAACTAATGTGGGCAGCTTTCAACTAAGCCCAAATTAGTGGCCATAAGTGATGAATTGATGGCATGAAATGCATGAAATGGCAAGGCAAACATGTATGCCAAGTGGCTCAAGTATTAAGGCACAAAGAGGACAACTCTTAAGCATACTTAACGAGCAACAAACACGGATGTATGACGATGAGGTAAGCTCTGAAATCTCATGTAAAGTGATGCCAAATCAAATCAACAATGCAAGCATAGCATATTATGATGCTCAAAGCTCGAAGTGAACAAAGGGACTTAAGCCATGGCCATACAAGGCAAACCCCAAGGGGCCGAGGGGACCTAAAACAGTCCTAGGGTAGGTCCAAACAAGACCAAAACTAAGCTCAAAGCTAGCCAACATAGGCTAGAACACAAAGCCAAAAACATGGAGCATGCAAGGCTTTAAAGAGGCAATGCACTACACCTATTGGAACCAATCATGGCATGACTTGGACAACATAAAACAGAGTTACATCATGGTATAAGAAGACCCAAAATGCACTGAAATGATGAGCCAAAGGCTTAGGCTTAATGGCATGTACAAAAGCCAATTCTTGAGGCATGAAGCACAAGCTCTATAAAGCATTCAAGGCATGTCAAATGCAAATGTATGACAACATTTCATGGACTGAAATAGCATATGGAATGAGGGCAAAGCATGCAAATATCACATGTATGGCATGGTAGGGGCCTCAAAACCCAAGACTAGCCTAAGCATTTACACTATAGCTATACAAAGCATGAGTGATATGACCATGGAAGCCCAAAACAGTCCTAGAGCAGCCCAAAATAAGCATAGAATCATGTTAGAGCAAAGCCAAAATATGTTAGTATGATGAGTCAAAACATCATGCACAAAGGGCTAGAAAAGAAGATTTGTTCTACACCCATATGGAGCATGCAAAGGATGATCAAACCAACTATGGATAGGGTCATGGCATGGCAAAGCATGGAGCATATGAAGCTAGTTTAGGGGATTTACACTACAAGTGTATCATGCAAGCATGGAGTGACAAAACCAACCCAAGACAGATTCGTGGCATGGTAAAACATCACCAAAAACCCACTGAAATGGACTCAACACAAGCTAAACACACATGCTACTTTGATGAGCTATGAATGGAGTTACACCACACATACTAGATGCATGCAAAATATGACCAAACCAGCCATGGACAGGGCCAAGGCAGGTCCTAAAAGTCACAAAAAAAGGCCTGAACCAAGCCTAAAAAATGCATGGAGGGATGGTCCTTTGGAAGGCCAAAAATGCAAGCAAAGAGGAACCAAAAGAGAGGGGGCCACCCCCTCTGATTAAGGACCTCAAAACCACACCTTTACCACTGAAAATCCACTGGATTTCAGTGGTAAGAAGGCCAAACCAATACTAGCTCGGAGGCCTCAAGGAATGGCTTAAAACAAAGCCAAATAAAGCATGCAAGAGAGTTACACACTCCTAACAACAAAATGACCTTGAACAAACTTCAAAAGTACTTAAATACAAGACTTTTTTCATTTATAAGGAAGGCCTAAATCAATATGCAAGAAAGGCTAAAACAAGGTACAAGAAAGTGCTAAAATGGGGAAAATACTCACCCTTGAAGACTCTCTTCGAAATCAGCAACTTCAGGGGGTAGAAACTCACTTTTAGACCTCAAGAAGACCTCCCAAGAAGCTTGGTCCAATGGTGGTGGTGTATCTCTATGTGTTGTAGTGCAAAAGTGCAAGGAAAAGGGACTAAAACAACAACAATATAGAGAGAGAGCAAGAAATATAGAGAGAGAGAGAGCTATATCTCTTGTCAAAGTGTTGAACCCCTGTTAAGGAGAGAGGCCCTCTCCTTATATAGAGAAATGCAAAGCTAAAGCTTCTTCAAGAAGCTTTACAAGGGTTCCATCCCTCCATACACGTGTATGGAGAGGAGCAAACAAAAAAACCAGCTGGCTCAAAAGATCTGGAGGAAAACCAGCTGAGACAGGGGGGGTGCCGGCCATCACCAATGGCTGGCAGGGTCACTTTTTGGCCGACATTGGCCACTCATGGCCGGCGCACTCCCATAGAGGCCGGGCAACAAAAATCAGTCCTAGTCCCCGTTTTGAAGAAAGCCTAAATCCTTTATCTGGATGCCTTTCCAGGTCATTCTTGAGCCTAAACTATAGCCCCGGGAGTCTTCTTTCCAAATTTGGCAGCCTCACCTTAAAATTCCATGTGTGCTAAGAGATATCCCTCTTTTAGTGAAGACTGCTCAGTTTCGGTCCAACCGGATTGATGCCCAACTTCCAACAACCATATCTCTCCCATCCGGACTCGGCTCGAGGAGATTCTTGAATGTAAATTGAAGACCCGGAAGTAAGATTTCCAACGGTGGTGGCCTCATAGCTGAAATCCAAGTATTCAAAAGGATAGGCCTGATTTGGCGAGGACTTCTCGTCTCTCTCTTAACGGTTCATGCCCAACTCCTTCCCCAACTGGGTTTCTTCTCTCCTCTCCTCTTTTCTTCAACTCCAAACCCCTAAACAAGGTGTTTTGAAAGATTTTTCAAAGAGTTCATCTCTCTTTCATTCATTTCCACTTTGTCCTCGCTCGGTTTGCCAAAAAAAAACGCAACATTTAACAAAATGCGAGCGTCGGAACATCGTAAGAATTTTATTTCAAAAATATTTTGAAAGAGAGGGTTTCAAGGTCTCAAAATCTTTTGATCAAGATAGTTTTGGTCCAAAAAGGGGTATGAAGTTGGGATTTGACCCTCTCCTTGCCGAAGAAATCAAACCCTTGCACTGCACAACTTTCACCACCAAGTAAACCGTCAGTAGCGGCAGCCAAGTCTTAAGGGCGGTCAAAAATGGGGTGTCTACACAAGCACTTGCCCCTTGATTGAGGATCTAGGCAAAAACTGAATATCGTACTGGTCGAGTTCAAGAGCCCACTTTGAAACGCGCCCTGATGCTTCTGCACTACGGAGTACTAATTGGAGGGAGTAGTCCGTTAGTACTGCGATGGTATGCCCCTGAAAGTAATGCATCAATTTTCTTGCTGCCATGACGAGGGCTAGGATGAGTTTTTCCAACGGAAGGTAACATGTTTCGGCGTCAACCATTGCCTTGCTCACATAATACATTGGTCGCTGCTCCCCAAGCTCTTCCTTTAATAGTACGGTGCTGACGGCCCGATCGGAAACTGCCAGATATAAAATGAGCGGGTCACCTGCCGAAGGTGTTATCAAGAGTGGAACTGATCGGAGGTAAGTCTTCAGACCGTTGAAAGCAGCTTCGCACTCAGAGGTCCATTCAAAATCTTTACCCTGCCGTAGGGTATGAAAGAATTATCGACAGCAATCTGTGGAACGACTGATGAACCTGTTGAGTGCGGCGGCCATCCCCATTAACTTTTGAACCTCCTCACCGATCGAGGGGAGCCGAGTTCCAGGATTGCTATGATTTGCCTTGGGTTGGCTTCGATTCCTCGGTGGTTGACAATGTAGCCAAGGAATTTGCCGGATCCGATCCCAAATGCACATTTGGAAGCGTTCAGCTTCATTTTGTACTTGCGTAAAATGCCAAATGTCTCTTCCAGATCGGCTAGATGAGTTTGCTCTTCTTTGGATTTGACCACCGTATCGTCAATGTACACTTCCATAGTGCGCCTGAGTTGCTCTTTGAACATGGCAGTGACTAGTCTTTGGTAAGTTGCCCCTGCATTCTTCCGCCCAAAAGGCATAACCTTATAGCAATAGGTTCCTCTTGGGGTAAGGAATGCAGTTTTGTCTTCCTTCCGGATGCATGGCGATTTGATGGTAGCATTTGTAGGCATCGAGGAAGCTCATTCGTTGATGACGTGCCGTGGCGTCGACGAGTTGGTCAATTCTGGGGAGAGGAAAACAATCCTTGGGGCAAGCTTTATTTAAGTTCATGAAGTCCACACAGACACGCCAAGTCCCATTTTTGTTCTTTACCACCACAGTATTCGATAGCCATGTAGGATAGGTCACTTCCCGGATTACCCCGACATCAAGCAACCGGTCAACTTCTTCGACAACGGTAGCAGTGTGTTCTGCGGCTGACTGCCGACTTTTCTGAATAATCGGCTTACATTTGGGGTCAACATTTAAACGGTACAGAGAAACAGATGGATCTACCCCCAGCATCTCATACGACGACCATGCAAATACATCAAGGTTGCCGAGTAAGAAGGTAATTAGCTGCTGCCTATCGATTTTATTCAAGGAGGCACCGACCATGAAGAACCTGTCAGGATCCCCATCAATTTCAACTCGATCCAGGGCTTCCGTGGCCTTTTCACTTGGGAGCCATCCAATATCGTCGAGGCTCTCGCAATCCGTCATGTTAATAGAATTCACTTCCAGCTCTCTTGGTGTCTTTGTGGCAATAAGATAACATGCTTGTGCTGATTTCTGGGAACCACGGATTTGTTCAATGCCGCATTCAGTCGGGAAGCGGAGCAGTTGATGATAGGTGCTTGGCACGGCATGCAGCCAAGTTCATCCCATGATGAGATTATACAGCGAAGGCAGCTTGACAACCAAGAATTCCACATCCACTGTTCGGGAGCCTGCTCGAATTGGTAGTGTGATTTTGCCCAACGGGTATTCTAGACTAGCGTTGAAGCCGAATAACGGATAATGAGCTGGAGACAGGTCCGACTCGGTGAACCTAAGTTTGATGAAGGTCTTGTAGTACATAACTTCTGAAGTACTCCCTTGGTCAATTAGAACGCGTTCAACGATGAATCGGCTTATGCGTAATTCGATAACCAATGGGTCAATGTGGGGGAGCGTTATGCTGATCAAATCAGAATCGTCGAAGGTAATACTCGGAGTTTCGTGGGGCTGTTTTGCTGGTGTGATTTGCTTTTGGGGGCCAGGATTCGATTGAATTGTATGAACTACGGATGCCGTCGGCAGGCTGTATATCATATGGATTATGCCAAGTGGAGGTGAATCCTGCCTTAAAGCTATTGTTTTGGTTGTGTTTTCTTTTCAGACGTACTGCTTAAGCCAACCATCTTGTACCAATTCCTCAAGGTGATCCTTCAACGCATAACAACTCTCGGTATCATGGCCGTGGTCCTTGTGATATTCGCACCCCCTATCCCGTCTCCTCGTGTCGGGAGGTCCCACCATTTTTTATGGCCATTTGAAGAACGAAAGGTGTTGAACTTTAGACATAACCATGCTGATTGGCTCCGACAACTCCGTATATTTCTTTTCCGCACGCCTTGTGCGCCTGCTATCCACTTGAAGTTGTTCACTAGCTTGGTGGGAACATTGGTCATTTGGTCAGCGCGAATCCCGTCTTCTGTCTCGTTTAGCCTGATTCCGCGGTTCAGAGCTCCGCGATGGTACAGAATTTATCGATTGAACGATCTCAGAAGGGGCTATCTTGTTAGCCTTGTGCCCGGCTTTAACCCGCAGGGCGTCATCTTCCACTTTCTAGTATTCCTCGACTTTCTTTATCAACAACCAGATTGTTTTGGGGGGCCTTATGGTCAAGGAACTGCGGAGGGCACTATCAAGATGCAACCCCATTTTAAAGGCGGTGATGGCCATGGAGTCGTTGCAGGCGTCATCCACAAGATTAAAGCATTCCCAATAGCGCGCCGAATACGCTCGTAAGGTTTCCCCTGTGTAGACACCCCATTTTTGACCGTCCTCAAGACTTGGATGTCATCGTTTGAACACTCGATGATTATCCATGCTCGTGTTCGTTTTGAGTTCTCGGAGGTCTCGGCTGTGCGCCTTGCCTTAGGATCTCTCAACTTGTCTGTTTTGTGCTTGGTTGTGGACCAAGGACTTGTGTTTTGTTTCTGAGGGAAGAGGGTGGCTTGTTGGCCATCCCTGCAACCTATCGGCTAAGGCTTTGTGCCATCGGCCATGTTTTCTTGCCATCGGCCATAAGTGTTGGCCGATCGGCACTCTTTTTGATAGATCGGCCATATTTTTGAGCCGAGACCTTTCCATTTGCTTTTTGCAGATATTTTGTGCCAGCTGTGACAGCTGGTGGGCACAATTCTTAGCCTCCCCTCGCTTTCCAGAGGTTCTGAAAATCTGAGATACAAAACATATATCACTCTCTCTCTATATTTTACCTCTCTCTTTTTCCATTTGCTCTTGTTTGTGCCCAAAAGTGTAAATCCTAGACAATATTGCACACAAACACCTACTAGAACACCATCCTTTTGTTGCTGAGGTACTAAGGAGTTGGTTTTAGTGTTCTTGGATTGGTTTTCAGAAAAGAGTGCTGCAGTTGTGTTCTTGAAGGTGCTCTTCAAGGGTGAGATTCTAGCTTTTAATCCCCTATTTTGGCTTAAGCTTTTAGACCTACTTGCATATTGTTTTAAGCTTAACTCTAAACTACAAAAAGTTCTGATTTTTCATGCTTGTGATGTTTGTTTCAGGTCACTTTTTGGTTTGGGGTGGTCTACCCCCTCTTAGGCTTTGTTTGGCCTAGTTTTGAGCCATCCCTTTTGGCTCTTGTTCTAAACTTTGCATGACCTTTCTACCATTGAAATCCAGAGGATTTTCAGTGGTGGAAATGTGGTTTTGGAGTCTTGAATAGGAGAGGGACACCCCCCTCTCCTTGTGTCTTGTATGCTAGTATAAATGGCTCATAATAGTAGCATGTTTGCTTAGCATGTTTTGGCCCCATTTCAGCAAGTATTTGGTGTTATTTTGCCATGTTATACCTCTGTCTAAAGTTCGTTTGATAGCCGCTTACATACATCATGCACTTGTAGTGTAATCCTCTCTATTGCCTTAATATGCATCTTGCATTTGGATCATCATTCTTGCATGTTTTGGCTCAACTCAAAGAAGCTTTTAGTCATGTTTTACCATGCTTGAGCTCTGTTTCATGTTGTTTTAGTCATGCATGCACTGTTTTGTATAGCCATGGTTCAATCTAGCTTGTTAGCTTTGAGTGTCCAAGTCATTAGCATGCATTGCTTAGACCATTTTCATGATTTGACATCATTTCATATATGATTTCAGTCCATGTAGTGTAGCCATACACTTGTATTTGTCATCCTTTCAATGCTTTGAAGAGTTGGTGTTTCATGCCTTAAGAGTGGACCATTGTACATGCCTCTATGCTTAGGCCTTTAGGATGCCATCTTAGCAGGTTTTTGGGCTTATTTTGACGTGCCATAACTCTGATTTTTATTGGTTAAGTCATGCCATGTTTGGTTTTAATAGGTGTAGTGTAACACCCCTTTGTAGCCTTGCATGCTTCATGCTTTTAGTCTTTTGTTCTAGCTTGTGTTGGCTAGGTTCGAGCATGCTTTTGGTCTTGTATTGACCTGCCTTGGGACTATTTTGGTTGCCCTTGGTCCTTTGAGGCTTGCTTTGCATAGCCTTAGTGCAAGTCCCTTTGCTAACCTTGAGCTTTAAGCCTCTTGATATGCTACACTTGCATTGTTTGGTTGACTTGGCATCATTCCATGCTTAATTTCAGGGCCTATAGTATTGTCACTTGTCCACACTTTTCACTCTTTAAGTGCTCTTAAGAGTTGGTGTCTTCATGTCTTAATTCTTGGGCCAATTGGCATGCATGGTTGCCTTGAATTTCATGTCATCAATTCATTACTTTGGCCACTGATTTGGGCATGGCTGAGGTCTGCCCATTTTGGTTTAAGTCCATCTTTGCATGTTGTTGCATGCTTGTCACATTGCATGTTGTTGCATGCTTGCTAGTTTGCATCTTGTTGCATGCTAGTCCATCTTTGCATGTTGTTGCATGCTTGTCACATTGCATGTTGTTGCATGCTTGCTAGATTGCATCTTGTTGCATGCTAGTCCATCTTTGCATGTTGTTGCATGCTTATCCATCTTGCATGTTGTTGCATACTTGTTAGATTGCATGTTGTCACATGCTTGTTGTTGGCATTGTTGTTACATGCTTATTACATTACATGTTTGCATTTTGCATGCTTGGTACATTGTATGTTTGCATGTCTAGGTTGCATTGCATTTTGCATGCTTGTTACATTACATTTGGCATGCTTATGTTGCATTGCATAATATCTCCATGTTGCATGCATTGCATTGTGTTTGGTTTGGGTGTTAAACCAAACACGAGGAACGAGGAACGTTTCATACTTGAAGTGATGAAACGTGCCTCAATTCTCGGTCGCCGACACTATTGATCCAACATGATAGAGTGTGAGGCATTCATGTGTTTTTTGTGCATTCATTCCATATTGATTTGTGCAATTCAGCCTCTTTGGCCATCATGTATCGAAATGCGTGATTGATAGCTCGAGAGTCGAACACTACACTCCTTTGAGTCTCAAACATGATAAGGGGTGTAGTTGCATAACATTTTCTTGCAAATGTATTGCCATGCCCTTGTTTGTCATCTGCTGCAACAAAAGGAGCAATCTGCAGGAAGAGATGGCCAATCGGCTATCCAGTGTGCCGATCGGCTAAGAATGTTTGGCCGATGGCCTCATAAGTGGTCGATGACCCTTATCCTTTGGCCGATGGCCTTACCTTTTGGCCAATGGCCTCTCAGCATATCCATAAGGTGGTTCAGAAGCATCACATAAATTTTCACAATTTTCAGAAGTCAAAAACAGTGCAAACAGAGGCAACATGAGGCATGGCAACGGATTTACGAGTGAGGCGATCGAACATGCATCATTCATCATCCCGAGGCAGAGCTGTGGCAATTCAAATTTAGCTTCTTTCTTTTCTTAAATAGTTGGTTTTGTAACTTAATTAATTTTCTTAATTAGTTAAGGTTTTGTAATAATTAATTAGCTAGGGTGGTTAATTAATTAGTTGGTTTGTATTATTCATTCGGACCCTCCGTCGAGAGGGCGAATTTTGTAATAAGTGTGCGTGAGTGTGTGAATGTCTTCCAACCCCACGTCCTTTTCCCTTTTACTTAACCGCTTACAATGGTTAGTTTTAGGTCATGTTTCGATTAGCATCCTTATGATAGCATATTTGCATCCATTCATCTGTATTTCATGCACTGGGCTCAGCGCATGATACTAACCGCATTGTATTTCAATTCCTACTTGAATACATGATTATCAAGTTGCATCTCATATGCCATCTTAAGATAGCCGAGCCTATTTCTAGTTGCATTTTTGCATGTGTTGCATTAGCCATCTTAACATCTCTAGGATCATGCATTGATTACTAACTAGCTCTTGTTTTGGCTCAGAGTACACTGTAAGTGTTTATGCTTTAGCATCTTGCATGAGTGTGAGTGTTACCATGATAGCATGCTTGCCATGAGGCTAATTGCTTAAGTGATATAACTGCTTGAATGCCTGTGGTTGAAGGTTGGAATACTTGAATTGGAACAATTCATTGAAATGCGAGTTTTAAGCCCACTTGAGAGTGACAAAATCATGTTTTCTAAGCCCACTTGAGGGTGGCAAATCCACGTCTTAGCCTACTTGCAAGTAGCACCTTCAAACCATTTTCAAACAAACAAACATGAGATGTTTTGTTCCAATTTAGGCGATCTAGTCTATACTTGTGTGTTGTGCGCATCACGTAGTAAGATTAACTAATAAACCGGAATGAGAACACATGTGTTTTCAAAAACAAAATATCATGTTAGTAAAGGCCGATCTTTGATCGGGTGAGCGGGGGTGCTCATTGCATGACCTTCCCCTCTCGTACCCAAGTTCCCCGAGCCGAGGCAACTTTGGTGATGATGGACACGTGGCCTTAGGCACGAGTCAGGGTTTCCTAAATTTCCCAAAACAAAAACATTTAGGTGGCGACTCTGTATCTGGCAAAGCAGTCCATGTTTGGCACTTCTTTATAAAAATCAGTTTTCCAAAACGATTTGCCGGATTTGAACTCTTTGGTGATTTATCGGTCTTGCATTGCACTTTGCGAGATTAGATTCAGAACCGTGACATTGAGTCCGAACTGTAGTAGCTAATGAACAAACTGAATTTCGTGTCGATTCGCGCGCAGAGCTGGGATGTTCGGGCCCGTCTACACCCTGGTTGGATTTGCATTGCCCAGAGAGAGTCGGCTTGCTTCGACTGGACCTCATTGGTGATGAATCTTACCCTGAAGAATTTCTGTAATTGATGGAAGCTCTAAATCGACGCCGGTTCCAACTTATAATACCATCTGACAGCCAACGGTCCCAAACTGCTCGGAAATATTCTGCACATGAAAGCCTCGTCGTCTGCATGTAGCGTCATGGCTTGCTTAAAATGACGGATATGGTTAGTGGGATCCGAATTTCCATCGTATAAGATGAACAATGGAGCCTTGAACTTTTTGGGTAGTACTGCCCTTGCGATCCGTCACACAAAGGGGTCATGTTGGTCCTCTTCGTCTGAATCATTTCTTCTTCTCTTACTCCGTGCACGCGGACTTCCTTTAGAAGGACTGGAGACTTCGACTTGCCCCTTCTTTTTAGGTTCTGGGGATGAGGAGTCAGAATCATTACCACTATCTTTTCTTCGAACTCAAGGTCGTCGACCATCCTTTCTCAGAGGTTGTGGCAGATCTTGGCGCGCGGCCTGTTGGGATTTTGCCACCTCCAAGGCCAAATCCTGTCGAAGGCACTCGTTCTCAGCCATCATGTTCTCCAACCTCTGTTCTTTTTGCTTCGCCTGATCCATAATCACTTACATTGTTTCATCAGCTGAATCGAAGTTCAAGGCTCTTCGTGCAGCAATGTTTTCTGGTCCCAGCATGGTGCTTGGCGTGGTATCGACTCGTGGCATAAGGTTGTCAGCGACTTCCAGAGGATATTCCGTCACGCCCGCCATGGATGTGCTAGAGTATTTCCACAAACGGCGCCAATTGTGGAGAAGTAGTTTGGAAATACTCTTTGGATCCAATGGGACGCTCGAGATCCTCAGCTAGTAACCTGAAAAGGAATGAATACTCCGGTCGGGGGTGTCGGAATTAGCACTCCGTCGGATAAGTCAGTGTATACTCTCTTGGTTGCTTGTATCTTAAGTTAAACATACTAATTCTCACATACCTCTCTTTGGTTGATGTTCTTCTATTTATATCTTTTTCCGGGCCTCAAGGTCGAGCCCACCTTTAATCCACCGTGTAATTATTTACTCGGCTCCTTTTGTTGCAAACCACTCTTCACTCGGCTCCTCGCTCAACTGGTTATGTGACCGATTACGGTACTTCTGAATTTATATAAGACGGGGCCGAATACGATGTATATATCTCGATTCTCTAAGTTCACTTATTCGGCCTCTTCGCATCCCTTAATATTCAGCCCCCATATATCTGAAGACACAGTTATCACACAACACAAGTAGCCCCGACAACCTTTTCTTAATAATTTTCTGGCTTTCATAAATGAGATCAAATATGGCGGGAGAACTACCCCAATACTCGGGGAGACTGTTAATGTCCAGGACAATATGGACGATCCAACAGGGCCGGCCTCGCCCTCAATCCTACCCTAGCTATCCAAAGCACTTACCAACCTACCGGATACACCGTTTGAGTTCGAGGTGGATCCCACAGCACTAAAAGTGAGCAAACTAGAGAAGCTGTTCGAGAAGTCTTAGGGCGTGAAATCCATCCCAGATATGGAGGATGGGTACACCGACTCGTCCGTGACTCTACTAGACCGGTTTAAAATACCGCACATAGACCGTTTCGACGGGTCTGGGGATGCTATGGTGCATTTACGGCTGTTCTCAGACATACTAAGGCTGATGGGCCTCTCCAGATTGCAAAAGCTTTCCTTGTTTGGCCGGACCCTGTCGAGTGTAGCGGCTATTTGGTATGCAAAACTGGAGGACTCAGTCAAGAGGAACTGGGAGGAGATGGCTGAGGCCTTTGTAGCCCAATACTCCTATAATACACAGATCGAGGTCACAACTCGTGATCTCGAGATAACTAGGCAAGAGCCGAAGGAGAGCTTCTCCGATTTTGTGATCCGGTGGAGGGCTAAGCCTCGATGATGACCATCAGGCCGATTGACAAGGACCAAATTCGGATGGTTGTGCGCAACCTCCAGCCTAAGCTCATGCAGACTCCCCCTCCCCACCTTTGCAGATCTACATGAGATAGGGGTGCAGATCGAGGACGCTATGAAACAGGGCCTCATTGATCATGAGAGAGAGCAGCCCAAAAGGGCATTCAACCGCAGTATAAATGCAGGCACAAGCAGTGCTACAGCTGCCAGAGCTTCAGATGTGAGTATGGTCACCACCACCACCACCCTAAGAACCCTTACAGCTACACCATTCACCGGTGCGTCCGGAAGTAGCTCACAAACAACCAAGTTTTCACCCCGAGGCCAAAGAACCTTCACCTCACTATACATGTCTTTGTCCAAGGCTTTAGGGGTTTTGATCAGGAAGGGGCACTTAAAGCCCCTAGAGCCGCGGCCATTGCCAGAAAACTTCCTCCCTCTCACAACCCAGCTAAATATTGTGCATTTCACCAACAGCATGGTCACGACACTGACCAGTGCTATAGATTGCGTCACGAGATTTAGGATCTCGTTGACAATAGGGTGATCGTGCTTCTGGATAAACCGAATGTCACAACCAACCCTCTCCCACCGCATAACCAAGCTCCACCTCCCAAACGCATCAATCTGATCCAAACTGGGGTTGTGTCATACGACCCTAGCATATACATCACCCCTTCTCACCTACCCAAGCCGGAGGTGTTCATTCCTGACAGCACTGACTTATGCATGTTGGACATCTCCCAAACCCAACCTGAAACGGTGGTGGTAGCTATCAAAGATAGAAGTGGGTTGACTATGAGAGCAGATGATAATGATTATATAGAGCCTGAGGGGTCTGCGACCTTCATGTACAACCCGAGCGGTTACATTACATCAGTAGGCCAGGCTAGGCAGAATGTGGAATTGCCAGTGAGGGCAGAGATTTGTGTAGTACGGGAGGATGGACCTAATCAGGGGCTAGATGACCTAGCGAATCTGGAAGAGGACATCGCTAACCTTCAGTTTTTCAACGAACAAGATCCGGGAGATGTGACAGTCAACTGGTTTGATTTGGATGGGTCAGCAGAGTCTACTCGGTGGCTTGACGACCAGTCGGATGTTGTTGAACAACCTCAGCTAGAACAAGGTCCGTCAGGGACGGGGACATCAACAGTGGTCGGAAGGGCCAGGAATCAGGATGCACCGCCGGAGAGCACTGGTGTTAAGAATTTCGCTCGGGATCTGGGCAATTTGAATCCAGGAGATATTGAACAGCAGGCTGCACTAAAATGGTTTGAACAGGAAGAGATCGAAGATTTGGAGAGGGCTAGAAAAGCCAAAGCCCCCGTGGGGACAGAACGTGCTGCGTGCACAGGAACGGAACATGCTGCGAGCATAGGAACGGAAGGTGCTGTGGGCACAGGAATAGTTGTAATGGAGTCGGACAGGTGTCTGTCGGCTGCCGATGGCATGTGCTGGGAAGATGACGACCTATGTCTTGCCCACATAAATGAAGACTGGGGGCAAAGCCAGCCGGATAATACCTAGTATATTGGCGAAGTTGACCACATGACTAGGAGTGGGCGGTATTTCAAACCCCCGCACTTAGATCAACCAAAGGCGTCCGGGAAGGACAAGGAGGCAGAAAAGCAGAAAGAAAAGTTCTTAAAACTCTGACACTTTCCGATCTCTGAAGCATTGGAAAAGTACTGGTCATAGAAAATCTCATTGAATCGATCCTATGTCATATTCCCATTACTATCTCGAATTAACAACCACCACCTTTGAGCTTCATCTTTGAGAGTATAGGTGGCCAATAAAACCTTTTGAGTCTCGGAGCAGGGAAACACTTCAAATAATTTCTCCATTTTCAATAACCATGTTTCTACCTTCAACGACTCAATACCACTTAAGAAAGTTGGTGGTTTCATCTTCATGAATTTCTAGGTTAAATTGATAATGTCATTGTTATCTGGTTCAACTTGGACCGGCAGAGGCAGAAGGGGCAATGGTTGTTGCCTCTATTGTTGTGTCAGTGCTTCAGTCAGAGTTGCAAGTATTTGTTCCATGCGACTCATGCGAGCCTCAGAGGATTCAGTGGCATCATTACTTCTTGTATTTTCCATTTGCTATAGGGAAACATAACAATAATAAACATAGGAAAATAATCCCGTTCTCTGAGTTCGAGTCCAATTCATATTGATTCATACATGTTCACATTAGTCCAATACATATTGATTCATTCATATTGATTCATACATGTTCACATTAGTTCATTTTAGCTCGTGTAAGTTCTTTTAGTAGTCCACACATTCACACATGCAGATGTAATGCCCCTATTTCTTACTAGGACATCCGAAGCTCATATGGACTCGTGTGTGCGGTAAAACACATGCTCTAATACCACTGTGTCACGACCCAAATCCGCTTCTATAGGTTTAGTATTGTAACCGGTTGTAGACACCGCATTTTTGACCGACCTTAAGACTCAGACATCACCGATTGAGCGCTCGGTGATGTTGCATATTGTGCTCGTTCAGAAGTCTCAGAGTCGCGGCCGTGCGCCCTGCCTCCGGACTTCCGAACCCTCTTCTGTGCCTTGCCTCGGTTTGCGAACCAGACTCGGTTTTCTCTGTTTTCCTTCTTGAGGGAAGGGAGAGGTCCAGTAGACCATCTCTCAGTGGCCGTGGGCTACATTTCGTGCCCGTAGGCCATTTTGCCCATTTCGGAGCCCGGTTCCCGGTTTTCGGAGCCGTCAGGCCGTGTGCCTCGGTTCGGGACCGTCTAACCATCTCTGATTCCTCCGATTTTTGGCATACATCTTATTTACTCCCTTTCAAGGGACACTGGGGTCTTAGATACCCACTTCGTGGCCAAACACCACTTTCGGTGCTTAACGGCCGGTTTTTGGGACCCCGAACTGCGTGTTTTGGCCCCCGAGTATTCGTTTTGCATCGGTTTTTGTTCATTTTTGGCAGGTACCTCTGTTTTATCACCAGGAAGATCACTGGAGGGTGGGAGGCCAGCAATTGTCTTAGCAACCAGTTATGCTCCTCCGGCGCCCCCCGGCGCCCGTTTTTCTCACTTCCGGGCTAATGTTGAACACCCTAGGGCCATTTTCTTCGAACCAAAACCACATATTTGTGTTGTACACACATGGGAGGACCCTAAAAACACATGGCCAGCCAGTAATTCTCATTGACCCTTTTGAACCCCTTCTAAAAGTGGCATGTTGTCTCTCTTGTTTCAGAGTTGCCAATTTCCAACCATAGGGTCTTGTTGTACACACATGGGAGGACACCAATCTTAGGTGGCCGGCCAATAACTCTCATTGACCCTTTTGACCCCTAGCCGGCCGGCCATAGGGGGTGGCCGGCCGGCCACCTCCAGCAAAAGTAGAGGGCCGGCCATGCTTCTTGGGAGGTGTGTTTTACAGCTGTATAGCTGTATCCCCCAAAATATCTGATTTCGGGGGATATTTTGTGAGCAAGGGAACTTAATCCCTTAAGGCCTACACTCTTGGAGACCTTTTGACTTACCATCCTTGCATGCATACATCTCTCTCTCTCTCCCTCAAGAGTTAGAACCCTTGCCTCAAGCTTACAAACACATATCCATCTCCATTTCTTTGATTCTTCTCAAGTTTGGTGCCATTTCTTCATCATCATCAAGCACCACCACCACCACTCCATTTCCAGCAGCAAGGAGAGGTTCTTAGAGGCTTAGAAGCAACATTCCTCAAGCCAAGGGGTAGAAAGGAAGAGGTCTTCAAGGGTAAGTCTCCATTTCCCTCTTTTGTAGCATTTTCTTGCTTCATTTCTTAAGCCTACTTGCTCACTGTTTTAGGCTCCGACCCTAACTGAAAAGGTCACTCTTTTGAGCTTTTATTCATGTTTGTTCAAGGGCTCAACCCTGTTTGAGCCCTCCATTTGGCACTTGCTTCAATACCCCTTGGTATGTCACATTTTTGCATGAAATTTCTAGTCTATGTGTGATCTGTTTTCGAGCATAATGTAAACTATGAGTGGGCCTATTTTGAGCCTCTATTCAACATTGAAGAAGGGCTCAATCCTGTTTGGGTCCTATATCTTGCACTTACTTGATAATCTCTCCTATTTACCGTAAATTTGCATGATTTGTTTGGCCTACGTATGATCTGTTTTGGAGTATTTCATGAACTTAGATTGTGCTTATTTTGAGCCCCTCTTCAACATTGAAGAAGGGCTCAACACTTTTTTCATACTCCATGTGTCACTTGCTTTGAATCCATGTTTTACCCTTGTTTTTGCATGCTTTGCTAGCCCATTTTGCTTCAGTTTTTGGACCATGATCAGAACTGAAAGTGGTCATTTTTTGACCTTCTTAACATGTTTTATTAAGGATCTTTGCTTATTTGATGAATGTTTGGGGTATCTCATGTTATAACCTTTGTTGGCTTCAATCTTGCATGGCATTTCTAGCATGTTTGTATACTGTTTTTGGGGTTGTCATCTACTGTAAATGTGAATATTTTTGGCCCCTCTTCAGTGTTATAGAAGGGTATTTTTATGTTTGGGCTTTTCATTTACCATCTACTTCAATACCCCTCTCTTGTCCCCTATTTTTGCATACCATTGTTGCCCTATCTATGATTGCTTTTTGGCCTTGTTTTCTACTGCAAAAATGCTTTTCTTGGGGCTGCCTTGCTACTGTATTTTCATTCCATGTCCATATTGTGCATGCATTGCATAGCTATAGGCCATTTCGGGTGCCTAATTTCGCATTTCGGGACCATTCCTTGCATTTGGTGTCATTTCGCCATCTTTCGGGACTGTTTTCCCCCATATTTTAGTGCTGAAATTCATTTGCATGTTTGCATATCATTTCCATGCCATTTCATGCCTTAGGGCCATTGCCTCGGTTTGCGTGCCCGTGTGCACGCATTTCGAGGCACTTCATTTTCATCCATCGGCCTCTTATGTGAGTGTGGCTGAGGCTCACTCATGTTAGTGTAAGTCCATTTTGCATTCTTTATGTCATTTTAGCATCATTGCATTCCGTATGCCATTGCCTCGGTTTGCGTGCCCGTGTGCACGCATTTCGAGGCACTTCATTTTCATCTATCGGCCTCTTATGTGAGTGCGGCTGAGGTCCACTCATGTTAGTGTAAGTCCATTTCGCATTCTGTATGCCATTTTAATCTCATTACATTCCGTATGCCATTGCCTCGGTTTGCGTGCCCGTGTGCACGCCTTTCGAGGCACTTCATTTTCGTCTCACGGCCTCTTATGTGAGTGTGGCTGAGGCTCTCTCATGTTGGTATAAGTCCAATTTGCATCGTGTATGCCATTGCCTCAGTTTGCGTGCCCGCGGGCACGCACTTCGAGGCATCTTGTTTTCATCC
The DNA here is from genome assembly GCA_036172215.1 of Camellia granthamiana. Taxonomy (NCBI): domain Eukaryota; kingdom Viridiplantae; phylum Streptophyta; class Magnoliopsida; order Ericales; family Theaceae; genus Camellia; species Camellia granthamiana. The sequence continues at coordinate 109,307,504 of CM069912.1, forward strand.
ATCGGCCTCTTATGTGAGTGTGGCTGAGGCTCTCTCATGTTGGTATAAGTCCAATTTGCATTGCGTATGCCATTTCATGCCTTAGGATCATTTCCTCGATTTGCGTGCACGTGTGCACGTATTTCGAGGCATGCCATTCCATAACATTGTGTATGTTAGGATTGCATATTAGCTGCATTTCATGCATATCATGCATATTACATCGTGTTCGGGATAGGAGTTAGCCTGGGCACGGGAAACGGGGCACGTTTCGCACCCCGAGTGACGGAACAGGTCTCAATTCCCAAGTCACCGACACTCCGGATTACCCATGATGGAGTTAGGTTTTGTTGTAGCATTCATATGCATTCATCCTATATTGAGTTGTGCAATTCAGCTCCTCGGCCATCATGCATCGAGATGCGTGATTGGTGGCACGAGGGTCGAGGCATGCATATATTTGTGAAATACATTGCTATGCCCCTTTCCTGCTCTCTGTTGCAGCATATCCAGAACCAGCGGTCTTCCGAAGCTTGGCGCGCTTTTCGAGAAACATTGCAAAACAGAGGCTAATTGGGGCATCCCAGTGGATTTCTGCGCAAGGCAGCTCCAACGTACATCATTCATCAGAATCAAGGCAGCCCCTGGCTTGCATGCCAGTTTTACATTTTTCTTATTTAATTTGTTAATTAATTAGGAATTTGTATATTATTCGGACTGTAATATTTGGACTGTATTATTCTTTCATTTGGGACTGTATATTTATTTGGACCCTCTGCGCGAGGGCATAATTGTAATAAGTGTGGGTGAGTGTGATGTATGTCTTCCAACCCCACGTCTTTCTTCCCTTTTATTTATCTGCTTATGATGGTTAGATATAGGACATATTTCAATTAGCATACAGTATGACAGCATGTTTGCATCATTCATCTGTTTTGCACGCACCGGGCTCGGCGCATCATACAAACTGCATTTGTATTTCAATTCCAAATTGAATACGTGCTAGTTGTAGCATTCCATATGCCATGTTTAGAATAGCCGAGCCTGCTATAATTGCATTTTTGCATGTGTTGCATTAAGCATTTCTGCATACTTAGGATCATGCATGATTTCTAATGTAGTTTCTGTTTTGGCTTGGAGTACTCGGTAAGTTTTATGCTTTAGCATCCTTGCATGCGTGTGAGTGTTGCCATGATAGCATGCTTGCCATGAGGCTATTTGCTTATATGATATAACTGCCTGAATGCCTGTGGGTGGAGGTTGTGTTATTTGGATTGGGACAATTCATCAAATGTTTGTTTTAAGCCCACTAGATAGTGGCAATACCATGTTTTCTAAGCCCACCCGAGGGTGGCAAGATCTGCATCTTAAGCCTACCTGCGGGTAGCAAACCATCTTTCAAAAACAAACATGAAATGTTTTGTTCCAATTCAGACGACTCAGTCTATACTTGTATGCTGTGCGCATCACATAGTAACCTAGGCTAATAACCGGAATAAGAACATACAATGTTTTCAAAATAAGATATCATGGTTAGTAGAGGCCGATCTTTGACCGGGCGAGCGGGGGTGCTCACGAAGTGACCTTCCCCAATCGTACCCAAGTTCCCGAGCCGAGGCAACTTTGGTGATGACGGACACGTGGCCTTTGGCAGCGAGTCAGGGTTTCCTAAATTTCCCATTTTAAAATATTTAGGTGGCGACTCTGTATCTGGCGAAACAGTCCATGTTTGGCACTTCTTTCAAAAAATCTGTTTTCAAAACGATTTGCCGGATTTGGACTCTTTGGTTCGAGATTTAGAACCGTGACATTTGAGTTCTTCGAACTGTAGTGACCCAATATCGAACTAGAACGGGGGGGGACTTGCACTCCTCGTCCCCGGGATGCGTTCGGGGGACGTCTACACCGGTCAGTAATCCTAAGATTACCCAAGGCCTCTAAATAGATTAACATTAATTAAGGGGCTACGGAAGCAAATACATAAAATATACGTAGTCTATTGAGCTATGCTGATATACATGAGACAAAAATTTAAATCTTATATGCATAATATGAAACTTCTTGTACATCTTGCCTTGTCATACAGGTAGTGTCTTAGGGAACTTAGCCCAATGTACAGGTAGACAAAAACAAAACAAAACATCTTTCTTACGATTCTCAAAACTTGACTTTTCAGATGGGAACCTCCTCGGGAGGCATAGTGGCTAGCTGACCCAACTATCCAGGCAGCTACTTAGGCTTGGTCACGTGCCTACTCACCTACACACGTAATATAAATAGTGAGCGAAAGCCCAGTGAATAATAACAGAGTAAAGGGGTTAAATAAATGATGTCCCATTACTAAATCGGTACATAGAAACAAATTCATATTCATATTCTTGTTCAAGTCATTTATAGAAAGCAGAATACATGCTTTTTCATACATGGTATTTTCGTTAGCGCTAACAGATCACATACCAAGCAACAAAGATCATACTTGTCAGTTTCATAAAGGAACCTCCGGTCGGGTATAGATAACTTGTCAGTTCCTTAAAGGAACCTCTGGACTAGAAACAGATAACTTGTCAGTTCCACAAAAGAACCTCCGGCCGGGTACATAAAACTTGTTAGTTCCACAAAGGAACCTCTGAATTGGGAACAGATAACATACTTGTGCCACGAATATTTGTCAGAAATCAGACCATCATTCATTGTACAGAACATAACATTTCATAGAACAGATCTAATTTCATCATACAGAAAGAAAATAAAGTTGAACTTAGCTTTACTAAGTTATTACTCACAGATGGTTCCAAGAAGACAATAGAGCAGATAGATTAGATAACTTGCGGTGCGTAATCTACACAGATACAGAACGAATACGTACTGAACTACACACCGGAAATCATTAGCTTAGTTCTTTCTTATCTTGGTGTGTTTCTACTTTTTACCCTCATTACTGTGTCTTAATCTTGGCCTAGGAATGCCTAGGATGCAATGAGGATACTAAAATGTACTTGGAAACACTTCACAAAACTTGCTGAAAATAGGGGTCTCGCTCGAACGCAACTTCCTTCACTCGAGCAGACATTCAAAGTGTGAGTGGTCGCTCGAGCACAACTTCTGTCTCTCGAGCGGTCTGTAAACTCTGCAAAAGTACTAGTTGCTTGATTTTTTTGCTCGACGCTCGTTCGATGCCTGCTCGAGCGTGAGACTAAGGTCCTTGCTCGAGCTCAACTCTTGTTGTTTGAGCGGTTTGCAAAAATTGGAAACTTTTGGAAGCATGCATTTTACGCTCGGGCCAATTTTTGGTTGCTCGAGTGGAAGTGCAAAACAAAGGGTGGTCACTCGAGTGCTGAGCGCAAGATCTACCACTCGAGCGGAGGGTGCAAATTCTGGAATTTTCAGATTGCACTTCCAAGTCTAAAACTCGAATTTAATGCCTTCAAACTCAACCTTTGGGCCCCAAAACTTGAGAAAACGTGTCTAAACTTAGAAAACATAGAGAATTAAAGATCATTGCATGAAATCAAGGTCCAAAAGTTTGCCAATTGCTCAAAAGTCAACTCAAAACTTTGAAAACATATCATATATGCAATGGAGTGAGTTCAAAGCTTCTAAATCATGATCAAAGAAGGCAAATTGATGGAAAACATGGTGAATTCTCAAAACTATGGTAGACTAGTTATGAGTTAAGTTAGGTATTATGAGTCATTGTGGTCATGGGGTTATTTATTTATTATTATAACCCATTATGAAGTTAGTAATGACATATTGTAGTTGTTATTTTGAATATGATGGTCTTTGGCTATGTCTCAAATATTATTTAATTATGATGGATTGTGATACTTTGCTTATGACATAAAGTGATTTGGTTATGAGATAAAGTGGTATTAAAAGAATAAAATGTCATATAATACATTCTAAAAAAAAATGTATTATAAAATTTTTCTATAGTTTTACGGTTTTCTAAATTCTAAAGTATTTTTTATTGAAAAATAATGATTTTTCGGTGACTTTAATGCGAAATTAAAGTGGAACCTAACTGTAGGCTGAGGTGGGTTCAAGTCAGTCTAGATTCTCTGTAAAGATATTTTCACCGCAAAGAGAATGTCAAAAAAATCATTAAGAATAAATGAGAAATTGTCTCATAAAGTAGGATAGGTGGGATAGGTGGTTTTTCATCTTCCCCAAAACTTCATTCATGATGCTTAATTTATGAGAGAATTTTTTATTTAATTCTTAATAGTTTTTTATCATTCTTTTGTGGTATAAAGATCTCCCTACAGAAAATCAAGACTCACCCGGACCCACCTTAACCAATGGTTGACTTCCACTTTAATTTCGGATTAAAGTCACCGAAAAACCATTATTTTCAACAATTTCTTAGATGTGTTTCAGCAGGAAGTCCTTAAACAGACCATGCCAAGGCATGTCTGGTGATGATAGAAGGGTTTAGTTCAACCCATGTCTAAAACTATAAAATCAAGGTAGATACATAATCTTCTTGTGACGTCGTCCATCATCGTCTCGCTGCCATCTGCCTTCACCTCACCACCGTCATCTAGGTAGATTTGGTTATAGAACATGAGGAGTCGCAACCTGGGTTTGAAGATATATCAACTTCACTATGGTACTATTTATCAACTCCATATACTAAAAGCATGATGAAAACCTCCTTTCCTGGTCATTCTATACATCACCTTCCCTTGCATCTGGTAGCCTTTTTTTGGGTCTGTGCACGTGCATGTGTGTCTATTAATTTTAATGTAGTTTGTAGAGTTCACTTCCTTAAAGTTTATCAAAGACAAAAAAATTTAGCTAAAATAAGTCTTCCAAAATGAAAGTTATAATTAAAAATTAAAAAAAAAAAAAAAAAAAGATTTCCAAACAACATGACTTATTTTAACCATTATAAAACTCAAAAACTGGAACCTGCTATATGAGATCATCCAATCCTTTTAATATATAGTATTGTATAGGCCCTTTTTAACAAAGAGTATTTTTATAGCTTTAATGTCTCAAATTGCAAAATTTTTAAAAAAATCTATTGTTTAAGCCATACAACACTAAATATTCGAAACTTAAAATTTCCATAATATTTCCTTAATTCCATTGCACAAACATGGTTTCTTGAAACATTTTATCAACTTTCTTACGATCCACTAAAACCATTTTAGTTGAGCTTTTCTTCTCTTTGCATGAAAGGCCATTGTGGGAAGACTTAAGGCACCGTAAAGTACCTCTTCTGCTTATTGTCGGGGAGAAAGATGATAAGTTCAAAAGGATTGCTAAGGAAATGTTCCACGAAGTCGATCATGGTGTAAGGAGCATAGAGAGAAGAGATTTGTGAAATAGTTGAGGTTCCAAGTTGTGGTCATGTTGTTCCTTTAGAGAATTCCCTCCCTCTAATTAATGCAATGAGATGATTTTTGAAGAAGTCAAAAAGAGTTTGATTCCTGAACCAGCATGGTTCCTTATAGATGTTCTTGTTTCATTCTAGAAGAGACATACATCATATTGAATTGAATCAGTTCACATTAATTGGCAACTTGAATCTTTGTCATTAAGACCGAAGCCAAGTGACTTCATTGAATAGAGAAGGTTTAGCTGTACAAGGTTCAACTCCAACAACACAGGCATTAAGTCTTGTTTCCGTGTAATGCTATTGGCTGTGTAAATTTAATTATCTCATAGATCAATCTTGTACGGTTCAAGATTGAAATATCTGTGTGAAGGGACTATAAGAAACCTCCTCATATTGGATGTTTATGTAATGGATGTCTTATTGCCCACAATTTTCAAGGTTGTAATGTACAATCCAATTACAACTATGTATTTGCAGTGCACTTCAAGTAATAGTTATGGGTTTGCTTGTGATGATTTGAGAAAATAGGTTCTTCCATCTTTTATTTTTCAATTTTTATTTAGCTGGAATTTGATTTTAGTTGTACCAATGAAGTGTAAAAGAAATCCTCCAACTTGCCTAGTCAAAAATGCCAAATCCATCCAACCAAACTGCTAGTTTTGACCTTGTGCTCGCTAGCGGAAGGGAAATTTGCAAAGGCAGTTTGGTTGAATATACATATACTATGCTAATTGCAAATCTGTTTTGGCAAATTTTCCCAACTTTATATATTATATATATGTATATGTATGTATATATGTGAAGCTGCAACCCAATGGGTACAAATCAGTGGTTGTGAATCTTCCAGGCTGTGTTTGTCGATGGATGTGAAGGGGGTCGGGGTCGGGGTCGGGGTCAGTGTTGGGATTGGTGGTGGGAAGTTGGGGAGGGACTGGAGGAAGGTGATTTAATGTATTTTTTATGACTAAGATTTAATATTACAAAGGTCAAAGATACAATAGTCAAAAGTTGAGGGCGTAACAATCATACAATTGTGTCTTGAAATTCTTAATTCCCATACTCTGTCACTCTGCTCTTAATGCCTTTTTAGCCGCACACTCGTATATTGAGATTCTCATTATTTGTGGAGTTTGGTCTATTTTCTTGTTGGTTTTTCACCGACTCTGGAGGTGCTAGCAAATGATAGAATGGGTTTTTTGGTGCCAACCTAGTTAGGATGATTTAGCCCATTGTGATGCTTTTGTATTTCCTTTTTCTTTATTGATGTATTTTGTTTTGTACTTTGTACTTGATTCTTACATCAATAAAGTTTTTTTTTTTTTGCCGATCAAAAAAAAAAAAAAAAAAAACATCATACAATTCAAAGTGCATCGAATTCCTGATTGTTCAGTTATCAATATCAGCTAATGAAATCACAAAAGATTATTTGTTCGCCTACACAACAGGTAGGTGAACGATACCACCCCTTTGATTAGTTAAAATAGTACGGTAGACACAATTTGGAGTTGTGGACTACTATTTTAACCAATTAGAAGTAAGTGTATTATTCATTCAATTGCTAGGCGAGTGAACAAATTCATTCTCGAAATCATGGCGCACGCAATGCAACCATCATTTCCTACAAACGAGAGAAGCTAGCTAGCACCATCTTCCTCATGATATATTTTTTGAGTTGCAATTTACGTTTGAACATACAACCAGGGATGAACTAATGAAGGGACTGTCAGGGCCACGGCCCCCTGCTTAAAAAAAAAAAAAATTACTAATATATATATCTTTTCAATAAAATATTAATAATATAGTAAGATGGCCCCTGCTTTGTTTTGTGCGCTGGGCTCAATCTATTCATTAGATGGCTAGGGCCATGTGTCTTCTTTTTGTTTTATATAAAAAAAAAGGCTGAATAAAAACAGAAAAAGACAAAAAGAAGAAAGAAAGAAAACCTAATTGCTATGACTTGCTCTACGCCGTCTCAATTTATTGAAAGCAAGCATATGATTTTTTTTTTATTTTTTTATTTTTTTTTTTTGAGTTAAATCAATTTGGGATACATACAAAAAAAAAAAGAAAAAAAAAAGAAAAAAGAAAAAAGAAAAAGTCTTGCTTCTACTATTAATCTTCTTATTATTACAGGAATGTGATTCATATTCTCTTTTATTGTTGTTTTCAATTTATAATACTTTTATTATCTTTTTTTTTTTAATGTCATGTTGATACAATTGCAATTTTTTAAATTTTACATATTAAGGGAAAAAAAATCATAAATTAGGACGTATGATTTCAATTACTAGGGTTTTTTTTTTAATCATATTTGGGCAAATTTAATTTTATTCAGATTAAGTGTTATAAATTCAAAATTAAAATGAATTGAGACTTGTATAAAATTTATGTGTTGAATCTGAATTCTGAATTTTTAAATTTATATGAAATTTGTTTTAATAACATTTGTTATTCTAGGCACAAAAATTTTCTATGTCATGTGATATATATATATATATTACATTACATTAGCAATTGGTTCTAATTTCTAATATAATATTAACCATGTATGTAATGAATTCTATTTTGATTTGTAGATTATTATGGGAAAGCCATGTACAATTGACAGATTTTTAAAAGAAAAAATGCACGTTCCTCAGAAGTCAATGCTGACAATACATGATTGCCAACTTCCAATGTTGATATCCCTGAAAATCCTCTCACAAAATCTCAAAAAATTGATGTTAAAGAAATTGATATTGGTTCATTGGAGCGAGATTCTGGATTACGTATACAGATTTGGGATTATCATATTAATCAACGTGATGAAATTCGACGAGCTTATATTAAGGCTGGTCCATACCAACCTATACTTCCAAAGTATCTGAAATCTGGATCAACAACTCATTTTTGTAGCTTTCAACCGTCATGGTTCAAACAATTTCCGTCATGGTTGGAATATTCACTTACAAAAGATGCAGCTTTTTGTTTACCATACTTTTTTTTTTATATAAACAATGTGGATCTGGATATTATGGACAGCAAGCATTCACTGTTGATGGATTTCAGAATTAGAAGAAAGTTAGGAATGGAGCAAAAAGTGCTTTTTTAAATCATATAGGAAAAGATCCTAATTCTTTTCACAATGTTGTCGAGAGATCATGTGAAGACTTGATGAATTAATTTCAACATATACAAAAGGTATTGGACAATTTCACTTCTGAACAAATTGTAGATAATTGACTAAGATTGAAGGTCTCAATTGATACAATCCAATTGCTTGCATTTCAAGGTTGTGCTTTTAGAGGTCGTGATGAAAGGCCAAATTCAATCAGTCGTGAAAATTTTCTTCGAAGAGTGAAATTGTTGGGATCATATAATGATAATATTGCTAAAGTATTGGATAAAGCTTCGAAAAATGCCTCTTACACATCACCAAAGATTCAAAAAGAAATTTTACATATTTTTTCAACCAAAGCGAAGAATGCAATTTGTGAAGAAATTGGTGATGCAAAGTATTGCATAATTGTTGATGAAGCTCGTGATGAGTCAAAGAAGGAGCAAATGGCTATAGTTTTGAGATTCGTTGACAAAGATGGTTTTGTGAGAGAGCGTTTTTTCAGGCTTATTCATATCTCTAACACTGCTGCATCACCCCTAAAAGATGGAATATATTATGTATTGTCTTATCACAATTTAGATATTCAGAATATTTTGCAAGCAATATGCGAGGTGAGTGGAAAGGATTACAAGCATTAGTTTTGAATGATTGTCTATATGCTTATTATATTCATTGTTTTACACATCGTTTGCAGTTGGCCTTAGTGGCAGCATCGAAAGATGTTATCTCAATTCATAAATTTTTTTCCTAAATTGACTTTTGTTGTAAATATTATTGGTGCCTCATACAAGCGCAATGATGAATTGAAAGTTGCGTAAGCTGCTGAAATTGAACATATGATTGACATTGATGAGCTCGAGACCGGAAAGGGACTTAACCAGATTGGCACTTTACAACGAGTTAGAGATACTTGTTGGAGTTCTCACTTCAAGTCTGTTTCAAGCTTAATAAAAATATTCAGTCCAACATGTGAAGTTCTTCTTAACATCATTAACGAAGGAACGACTTCTGCCCAACAAGGAGATGCAGACTCAGCTTATGAAACATTGACTTCATTTGAATTTGTCTTTATTTTGTATCTCATGAAAGAAATGTTGGAGATCACTGATTTACTTTGTCAAGCTTTGCAATGCCGATCTCAAGACATCTTAAATGCTATGAATCTAGTTTCATCTACCAAGGCACTTCTGCAAAAGTTTACAGATGACAAATGGGATGCTTTACTAGCCAATGTGCAATCATTTTGCGAGGTACGTAACGTAGATGTCTCGAATATGAATGCTCCCTATATTAGGAGAAGAGGTCGAGCTCGTGATCATCAAGATAACTTTACAATTGAGCATTATTATCGAGTAGATATTTTTTATGCTGCAATAGAATTCTCAACTACAAGAATTAAATGAACGGTTCAGTGAACATGCAGTAGAGTTGCTTAATCTTAGCTCAGCTTTAGATCCTCGAGATGTGTCTGAAACTTTTAGAATTGACGATATTTGTCGGTTAGTAGAAAAGTTTTATCTGCAAGACTTTAAAGATCAAGAGAAAAGACAGTTGAGAATGCAACTTCACTATTACGAGCATAATGTAGTTCAGTATGCAGATTACAAAAAAATGTCTACTATTTCTGAATTGTGTCAATGGTTGGTAAGGACAAACAAATCTACGATCTATCAACTTGTTTATAGAGTGATTATACTTGTTCTTACTCTTCCAGTTTCTACTACAACTACGGAGCGATCATTTTCAGCCATGAAAGTAGACTTCGCAACAAAATGGAAGATGAATTTCTTACAAACTCTTTGCTTGTGTAAATTGAAAAGGAAATTGCTGAAAATTTTACTACAGAGTCAATCATTGAAGATTTTCGAAATATGAAAGAACGTCGAGTTCCACTTTGATAGATGATTGAGTTGATTTGTATAAATAATTTTTTAATACATGACTTTGCTTTTATTCATATATTAAATTTACTAAATATATGATTTTATTTTTTACGTACTAATTTAATATTAAATTTTAGTTTACTTTTTGAATTCAAAAAAATAGTAATTTATATCAATACATATAAAAAAAAAATGATTTATGTCTTGGTCCCCCCGCAAATGAATTCTTGGTTCCGTCCCTACATACAACCACATTAAAAGCTGAATTGATGGCACAAAATTGATGCCATCAACCCAAACTTGTGGGTAAGACTAGACACAACACTATTCCTAGTGCTATTGATGTGGAAGCAAAAGCAAGAATGTGACAACTTGTCGCAATTTCGGGATATCTGTCTCCAAGCAAAATTGGTACTACAGAAGCAGTGAAAGCAAAAGTGAGAGTCAAGAGAAATGCATGATAGAAGGAAGGCTTGTCCTTGAAGATGACAGTTGGAACTGGGTTGCCCTCTATTTCCTTATATGGCATAAATTGTATAAATCCACAGCCTGTTACATATACCACACCAAAAATCATCTCATCTAGAGGAGGCGAGGTAAAAGTTAGACCTACTTTCTAAATCCAGTAATGTGTTCAAAAGATGATTGGTTAAAGTAGACTTGTATATCTTTAAGTATGGAAAAATTTAGCCAATTATAGATTGCCACGTACTGCAAAGGCCTATAAAATATGACACAATTATTGACAAATTAAATCTTGTCATGTGTCTAATTGGTCTCAAATCAAAATTATATGGTGGTCATATCAAATATTGTCATGTATTAAATTGATGCAGTAAACCTTTTGGCTAATCAAATTAAGTAATAGTGATTTAGAAAATAAGTTTTTGACTAATCAAATAAGTTTTATGGCACACCATTAAAGTGATATTTTGGTATTTATATCTAAATAAATCTGAGATAATTATCAAAGAAGTTAAAATCTATTAAGACTTCTCTATCCATTCTTATAAATAGGGGTGATCTACACTATAATTCTATATACAATTTTCCATATAATTCTACATCCGCAAAATCAAGTTGTGGAGAGAAAAATCTACATCAAGCAAGAGAAGGTTCTATCAGATTCAAGCTCTAAAGTTCGGAGGTCTCTTCACCAAAGGCTATTAATCTCCATAAAGTATAAAACTCAGAGATATAAAACTCAGAGATTCAAGTCAAAATTCGTCAACTTTATCTTCATACACTAAATTGGAGAGGATTCTACAATCTGATTTGGGAAAAAGTCATCAAGCCCTCAAATCAAAATTCTACAAATTCACCACCTTCTTTGCGCTACTTGGAGGAGATTTCGCCACTCAATTCAAGAACAAGCTGTCAAGGTCTCGAATCAACTTATTGAAGAAAAGAATTAGAGGATTTTATTTGATTAGAAATTTCATTAGAAATTGTACTCATTTTATTTTAAATCAATAAATTTATATATGTTACATTATTTTTCTGTCTTTATTTTACAGACAAGAAATTTGTGTATCCAATATCATTTTCCAATTCAAAAACATGACATGGATGCCTTTTTTTACATTAAAAAATGATATACAAGCCAACTTTCTAAACCTATTTTATAGATCCAATGATGTGTAAGTATTATGATTGATTGATGATTAGAGAATATATGAGAGAAAGTGTTCATTTAATATCCTAATTGATTGCCACGTCACGGGACTTGAAAATTGGGTCTACTTTTTGGTCTTGAATAGCAATGTTCTTTCAAATTTTAATAGGATTACATATATAATTTTTGGATCAAATTTCACTTTACTTTCTTGTGGTTTGGGTCATGTGCCAATAGCCTCTTTATCATTTAGAAATAATCACATAATCCTCATATAACGGTTAATCTACAAACCACGTGGGGGTTAGTTTAGTCTCTTCACTTTCAAGTATAATAGTAACTCTTTACACTTTAAGTCAAGTTGCAATATTACTCTTTCATCTATTTACTGTTAACAAAAGTAATGGAACTTGTCATTTTCAGTACATATGACTTTTTTTTTTTTTATCCTTTATACTATATTAAAATCTCACTTTAGTCCTTGTGCTGTAACCAAAATTTCACTTTAGTTCATCCACTTTCAATTTGTGTTAGCTTTATTAATAGTAGATAGACGGAATGGTAAAACAAAAATTTGATTTAAAGTATAGAGAGTTGACTATTACAATTGAAAGTGAATGTACTAAAGTGAAATTTTGATAAAAATGCAGGGGTACCCCATTTAAGTTTAAGTTTTGTCAATTTTGTCATTCAAGTTTTCAAATTCAGTCAATTTGATAAAATTTTAAACAAGCCGTTTAAATAGTTACTGAAATGATAATAAAATATACATATGGTCACTAAAATATGTGTTCTGTGTCAATTTAGTTTTTAAAATTTTTAATTGTCAATTTGTTTCCAAAACATTGATGAAAAGATGAAAAATAACTTTATTGAGGAATAAAATGACAACCGTAGTTGAAATTTATAGCTATTTCGTTTATGAAATGATGATTTAGACCAATTTGATTCAAATTGAAAATTTCAAAAAAAAAATAATAAAATTAAAATTTAAAGGACACAAAACACATATTTTAAGAATAATAAATGTATTTTATTATTTATTTAAAAAATAAAATAAAATAAAATTTTAGTTGGTTTTGCCAAGAGAAGCTTCTGGAAAACGTTGACAAATCAAAGTGGTCCAATCCGTTGAAGAAATTCTATTTGAGATTGGGTTCCGTAATTAAACAATTAACAATTGTTTGAAAGTGATTGGTTTTGTGAAATCAATGGTTTTGTATGCAAGTCGGATTTTGTGGAAAATGATCGGGTGTTTCTGAAGTGTCATGTGTTTATATTTTTTTATTAATTATCCTATATTGTGTTTTTTTATGTTTCTTAATTACTTAATACAAAATTATAAATTACACATTCTCTATCAATTACAACACTTCTTAGGCCACGGATTTTAAAAACACCCAATAATTACTCGATTTTGTCACCATTCATGGTCAAATATTACTTGGTTTGAGTTCGAGTGACTTTGACCTGAACTGAGGTAGCAGCCGTGTTTTTTTTTTTTTTTTTTTTTTGGGAATAGGTCACATGTAGATATATAATTTGGAGAAAAACATAGTTCAAGAACAAGTCAAAACTAGCAGCTACCTATGGCTGCTTTCGCTGCTATACGTGCAGCGTGCACCTTCTGTCTAGACACTTTGACAATAAATACATAATCAAACAAATTACACATATCCTTGATGTCCCCTAATACATTATAAATATCCCAATCAATCAAACGACCTTGATCGAGTTGCCGAATTAACTCTTGACTATCAGTGAAAATCTTAATCGTTTTCACGCCACTGATGGTGCACCATCGTAGAGCTTCCACAAAAATTGCCGAAGGCGCAAGAAAGGACATGCCATTTGTTGTAATATGTTGGCCCAAGCGATCCACACCCACCCATGCCGCTCCTCCTTTAAAAGATTGCTTCTGCCAAGCACCATCTATCAGCAATATGACTGCTCGGCCCAAGCGATTTGCTGTAATATGAGAAACCTACTTTTCATATGTACAATTCATGCTCATGCTCTCATTCACTTGCACATTAATTAATTAGTTTAAATAATTATTCAATCACCACGCACCCACCAACCTTATCTGACAAGTTAAATAAAAGAAAATACTATATGATATGTGAAGAAAAAAAAAAAAAAAAGTCATAAAATTAATTTTGAAACTTTTGGAACTACTGACCCAAGTTCTAATTTTTGGAACTATAAAGCTAATTACAATTAAAAAATTATATTATCCTTATTTATTTGTCTATTTGTTCACAATTTCACCTTTTTGTCTATGTCACCTAATCAACCTATTTGTTTTAATCAATAAAAGTCAATTGTTAGTTGTTAATTGTCCACAATTCCACCTCTGTTCATGTCACCTAATCAACTTTTTTTTTTTTAGTTGGCAAAAGTTAATTGTTAATTATTAAATTAACACTTGTGTGAGTTAACTTCTCCACTCTTACAAAGCACTAAGCATTTGCCTTGTAATTCAATTCTCTCCAAGGGAGAGTTGAACTTATGACCTTCTATTGGCACTAAGCCCTTAGAAGAGTCATGGTAACTAAGTAAGTTAGACTTTTACTTGGTTACCTAATTGACCTATTTGTCCATATCACAACCATCTCTAGTTGCCGGCCACTTTTACCAATTTTTTTGACAATTATTCACTGATTGGCAACCAATGGTGGTCCGATGATGGTAGGTAAAAAAAAATAAAAAATATATTAATAATTTGCCTTTCTCACTAAATAATTTCATCAATAATATCTTTACAACTAAAATAAAGCAATCCTTAGATCTAATACCCTACGGTCCTTAAAATGAATTTCTCAACAGTTTTTTCAAAAAATAAAATTAGACGCTTTATTTTGAAATGATAATTTACAACTCATTTATAACTCCATAAACAGTGATTGATGCACATGGAGTCCATGAAGGGCAGTTGTCCCTCCTCAAGATTCTGCAAAATCAAATTTTTATCTATAATTTTAACTAAGTTTTACATTTTTCACCCTCTAAAAATTCTTATACCCCTTAAATTTTTGTAGTCCATCCTTTAATTTTATTTTTTTTTCCCCAATATAATATCTACAATTTGGCCGTTTAAAGTTGACTTTGTTAAAAAATTCTCATCATATATTCTCTTTCTAATATGATTTTTTTTAACTGTAAAAATTTTTATGACACTTACAGAAGAATTCATCCAATAAAATCAAACTCACATCAAATAAAATAAAAATTATCAAAGGAAACACTCATGTGAAAACTATGAAAATATCAAGACATAAAACTCATAGTGCACAGTATAGGTTGATTATAAGAAATCGATAACAAAATAAGTCTGCAATAAAAACATAGGTTGCAATCACAGATAAGTGCGCGCCGAAGGAGCCTCTACGTTACACAACCAAATACCAAACAAACAGTAAAATAAATTTTAAAAAAAACAAAAAACAAAAAAGAATTCAAATCTCAATGTGCTCACCAAAGCAACCCAGACCAAATCAATCAATGTATTAGGGAGGAGGAATCCAGTCACCACCATGAACCCAAAGGCAGCAGAAAACAAACCAGTGTGCTCACCAATACCTATCTTACTACTATAATATAAGAGGGAGTTGGGAGAGCTACAGCAACCACGGCTATCGCCTTTATTCAACTCAACTTTTGTTTGTTTGTTTGAGACTTTTGGATTATTTGGTAAATTAACAGCCTTCCTTTACAAGCCAAGTTTGTTTCAGTCTCTGTTTCGCTCTTCCTAACGATGCCGAGATGATGAAGATGGGTACAACGAAGATCTGCAAAAATGGGTTGACCAGCTTGGCACCAACAGGTTCACGATCTGGACGATGATCTCTAGATCTGATGGGTTCAATCAGATCGATCGATTTGACTACGGCTTCAAGTAGGCTCTCTTTTCTTCTTCTTTTTTTTCCGGCAATTTTCTTTTATATTTTTTTCTTACTTTGGTTTGTCCATCTTCTTTGTGATTTGTTGTTCTGAAAGTCAGCATTTTTTGTTTTTGTTGTTATATTCAAGTAAAGTTTTTTCTTTGTTGTTCTGAAAGTAAGAATTTTTGTGTTTGTACAGGGAAATTTTCAATCTTTGCAGAGTCAATGAATCTTCTATTTGTTTTTTTTTTTTTTTTTTTTTTTTTGGTGTTTCTTTGGAGAAATTACACCAGTGGTTAGTTCATACACTGACCTTCTGGCTCCATTTTGACCTTGAATTTCTTACCTTTGCTCAATCGATTACGACTATTAGTATTATTTTATAAAAGGCTTTTGTCTTCTGTCCAGTCCTTAATCGGATTGGACTGTACTGTTGGGCCCGTGGGGGCTCACTACGGGTCCCGTTTTGATAATCTGAACCGTTGAATATGTAGAATTCGTCGAGTACTACATGCCTGTAAAAAATTACATTGATCGGATATCGATAGCTATGTGATCAAAACAGATTTTTGTCAACCGTTAATTTATTCACCGTCCATTTTTTTTATACAAAACTGATTTGATCACATAGCTACCGATATCCGATTAACGTGATTTTTTACAGGCTTATAGTACTCGACGAGTTCTATACATTGAACGGTTCAGATTATCAAAATGGGACCCGTAGTGGGCCCCCACGGGCCCCACAGTACGATCCAGTCCGATTAAGGACTGGACAGAAGCCAAGCCCTTTATAAAAAAATGCGCATATGAGTGGATACCGTAAAATTATAAACTGATCAATTTTAGTGAACTCAATGATATTTGTTGTAAAAAAAAATCCTAATGGCATTGTCTTGGACCAATTTCACACAATTTAAAACTGAGTTAATTAAAAATGTAGAGACCACAATAACACGAGATATGGGGAATGCCAGTGTAATTTGCCCTTTTTATTTTAGTTTTCCTTGTTTATCCCTTTTGCTCTTATTTTTCTTTCCTTTCATTGTTAAATTTTCTTTCTTCTTTTTCTTTTTTAGGTTTGGCAATGTATAGATATTTGCATTTTTAGAGTTAAAAATACACATCTTCAGATTGCAAAATGGTTGTTTTTTCCTTCATTTATTTGGATTTTCCTTCTTTATTTTTTAATTTTTTTTTTTTTTATTAAGGTTCAGAGAAGACACTTGGGCTGATGCTTCCTTTTTTTTTTTTTTGTGTGTGTGTGTGTGTGTTAATTTTCGCTATTTTTACTACTCTAAAAATATCTGCAAATGCATCTTCATGAATGGATCTGGTAGTGAAAACTTTCTGTTAATGGTTGTGAAAATTTTCATTAACGATTTCTATTTCTGGTGTATCAAATTTAACGTTTTGTTTACATACCTTTAGGTTCGAAAATACATTAAAGGTTTTTTGAAGCCTGAAGTATTAATGTTTGACTTATATGTGCAACCCTAGAGAATATTTAGAATAGTCAGCAAGCAAGCATTGCATTCCCCACAGGATGCTCTTTGGATTGGTAATGACACGGATAGGCCCACAAAGACCACAGCCCACCATGAGCAAGCCCAGGCCCACCATTTGAACCCAATCGCATAACCCGGCTAGCAAAACCCAACACAACTGGAACCCAACTGGGCAGGGAAGCCCAATGATATTCGGACACACGGCAGATGCAGAACAGGTCACGTCATCAGACAAAGATCTGCAGAGTTATTGCCATAGCACATTGTAGACAAGCCCGCGAGGGACCTCGCTACAGTTCGGACTCGATTTGTGCCACGGTTCTAAATCTTGAACCAAAGAGTCCAAATCCGGCAAATCGTTTTGAAAACAGATTTTTTGAAAGAAGTGCCAAACATGGACTGCTTTGCCAGATACAGAGTCGCCATCTAAATATTTTTTAATGGGGAAATTTAGGAAACCCTGACTCGGTGCCAAAGGCCACGTGTCCGTCATCACCAAAGTTGGCTCGGGAACTTGGGTACGGTTGGGGAAGGTCACATCGTGAGCACCCCCGCTCGCCCGATCAAAGACCGGCCTCTACTAACCATGATATCTGTTTTTGAAAACTTTGTATGTTCTTATTCCGGTTATTAGCCTAGGTTACTATGTGATGCTCGCAGCAAACAAGTATAGACTGGGCCGTCTGAATTGGAACAAAACATTTCATGTTTGTTTGTTTGAAAATGGTGTGATGGTGCTACCCGCAGGTAGGCTAAAATGCAGATTTGCCACCCTCAGGTGGGCTTAGAAAACAGTGATGTTGCCACTATCTAGTGGGCTTAGAACAAACAGTCAATGCATTGTCCCAACTCAAATAACTCAACCTCCACCCACAGGCATTCAGGCAGTTGTATCACATAAGCAAATAGCCTCATGGCAAGCATGCTGTCATGGCAACACTCACACGCATGCAAGGATGCTAAAGCATAAAACTTACCGAGTACTCCAAGCCAAAACAGGAACCGGTTAGAAATCATGCATGATCCTAAGTATGCTGAAATGCCTAATGCAACACATGCAAAATGCAACTATAGCAGGCTCGGCTATTCTAAACATGGTATGTGAAATGTTACAACTAACATGTATTCAACTTGGAATTGAAATACGATGCAGTTTGTATGATGCGCCGAGCCCGGTGCGTGCAAAACAGATGAATGATGCAAACATGCTGTCATACTGTATGCTAATTGAAATATGCCCTATATCTAACCATTGTAAGCAGATAAATAAAAGGGAAGAAAGACGTGGGGTTGGAAGACATACATCACACTTACCCACACTTATTACAGTTATGCCCTCGCGCAGAGGGTCCAAATAAATAATAATACAGTCCGAATAAAAGAATAATACAGTCCGAAATAATACAGATTCCTAATTAATTGACAAATTAACTAAAAAAAAAAAAGTAAACTGGCATGCAAGCCAGGGACTGCCTCGCCTCCGCCCCGAATAATGAAATGATGTATGTTGGGCTGCCTTGCGCGGAAATCCACTGGGATGCCCCAATTAGCCTCTGTTTGCGATGTTTCTCGGAATGCGTGTCGGACTTCGGAAAGTTGCTGATTCTTCATTTTGCTGCAACAGAGAGCAGGAAAGGGGCATAGCAATGTATTTCACAAATATATGCATGCCTCGATCCTCGTGCCACCAATCACGCATACCAATGCATGATGGCCGAAGAGCCGAATTGCACAACTCAATATAGGATGAATGCATATGAATGCTACAACAAAACCTAACTCCATCATGGGTAATCCGGAGTGTCGGTGACTTGGGAATTGAGACTCGTTCCGTCACTCAGGGTGCGAAACGTGCCTCGTTTCTCGTGCAATATGCATGAAATGCAACTAAGATACAACCTAGTATGCACAATGCGGATGAAAATGAAAATGCCTCGAAATGCGTGCACACGGGCACGCAAACCGAGGCCATGATGTGAGATGTAAATCGGATAAAACCGAAGTGCCTCGAAATGCGTGCACGCTGGCACGCAAACTGAGGCGATGATAAAATGAAAATCGGATAAAATCGAAGTGTCTCGAAATGCGTGCACACGGGCACGCAAACCGAGGCAATAATGCGAAATGCAAATTGGATAAAATCGAAGTGCCTCGAAATGCGTGCACGCGGGCACGCAAACTGAGGCGATGATGAAATGGAAATCGGATAAAACCGAAGTGTCTCGAAATGCGTGCACGTGGACACGCAAACCGAGGCGATGATGAAATGGAAATCGGATAAAATCGAAGTGTCTCGAAATGCGTGCCCACAGGCACGCAAACTGAGGCAATGATGAAATGAGAAGGAAATGCAAATTGGGCTTATACTAACTTGAGTGGACCTCAGCCACACTCACATCAGATGCCGTTGGATAAAACGGAGATGCCTCGAAGTGCGTGCCCAAACCGAGGCAATGATAAAATGAGATGGAAGATGCGAATTGGGCTTACACTAACATGAGAGAGCCTCAGCCACACTCACATAAGCTGCCGATGGATGAAAATGAGGTGCCTCGAAATGCGTGCACACGGGCACGCAAACCGAGGCATGGCCCGAAGGCATGAAATGGCATACGGAAATGATATGCAAGCATGCAAGCCAAATTTCAGCACCTAAATGAAGGGGAAAACAGCCCCGAAATGATACGAAATGACAACCAATGCATGAAATCATCCCGAAATGCGATATTAAGCCCCCGAAATGGCCTACAGCTATACTAAACATGCAAAATTGATACATGACAGAAAAAACAGTAGCAAGGCAGTCCCAAATATGGCATTTTTCCAGTACAAATCATGGATAAATAACAACCACAAGTATGGTAAAAATAGCTTGCAAAAATGGGGGAAATGAGGAGAATTACAAAGCAAGTGGTATATACAATGCTCAAACTGAAAAACACAGTTCTACAAAATTAAAGAGGGGCCAAAAATATGCACACTTACAAGAGATGACATCCCCCAATTCAGTATGTAGATAGGCTAAACATAGCATGCAAAATAATGTGCCAAAAGGGGCTATAACATAAGGTACCAAAAGCATACACAAAATGACCTAAGACCCTTAACAAAACACGAAGAATAGGCCAAAATAAGGCACGTTCTAAGCCTGATAAAGGCCTAAAACAGAAGTTAGAATGGCCTAAAAAATCATGCAATTTTACGGAAAATATGAAGGATATAACATGAAGTACATGATAGAGGGGCCAAACATGGTTGAGCCCTTCTTCAATATTGAAGAGGGGCTCAAAATAAGCCCACTAACAGTTTACATCAGGCTCGAAATCAGATCACTCAAAAGCCAAACAAAGCATGCAAATAATTGGCATAAAGGGTGATATTGAAACAAGTGATAGATAGAAGCATCAAACAAGGTTGAGCCCTTCTACAATGTTGTAGAGGGGCTCAAAATGAGCCTAAAACCAGTAGGGGTCGGAGCCCAAAACAGTAGGCAAGTAGGGTAGAAATAGGAAGCAAGAAAATGGCACAAAAGATTGAATTTGAGGTTTACCTTTGAAGATCCAATTGTTGCTACCTCTTGGCTTGAATTTGTTGCTTCTTGGCCCTTGGAGAACCTTCCTTTGCTGCTGGAATGGTAATGGTGATGGTGAGGCTTAGGGTTGATGAAGAGAAGAGCTAGAAACTTGAAGGTTTTTTGGATTTTTGGCTATGGAAATGAAGGATTTGGGAGAGAGGCTTCTAAGATGAAATGTTGTAACCCTAGGGAAGGAGCTGTCCAGCCCCTCAAATAGGCAAGAAAGGGTGTAAAAGGGGAGGGAAATGCATCCAAGCTTTCCCTCCTAAAATATCTCCCGGAGGGGTGAGATATTTCAAAAAGCAGCTGGACAGCTGTAAAGGGCTGGAAAGCAGAAAGCTGGCCGGCCAGGTAACTTTCTGGAAGGTGGCCGGCCGGTCACCCCAACTGGTCGGCCAGCCACTCACCCTGGCCGGCCGGCCACCCCAAAAAATGAAGTCAAAAATTGCTGGCCGACCACCATGTTTTAGGGTCCTCCCAAGTGTGTAGAATAAGGCCCCAGGGTTGGAATTTGGCAACACTGAAACAAGAGTCACAACATAGAACTTGAAGGAGAGTCTCAAAAATGAAATTCACAATTACTGGCCGACCACCACTTTTTGGTGTCCTCCCATGTGTGTAGAACAAGGTTCCAAGGTTGAAATCTAGCAACACTGAAACAGGAGTCACAACATTGCATTTGAAGAAGAGGCTCAAAAATGAAAATCTGAATTACTGGCCGACCATGCACTTTTAGGGTCCTCCCATGTCCCCTCATCACAAATATGTAGCTTTGGTTGGAAGAAAATACCCCTAGGGTGTTCAACATTAGCCCGGAAGTGAGAAAAACGGGCTCCGGAGGAGCGAAACTGGTTTTCTGAGACAATTGTTGACCTTCCACCCTCCAGTGATCTTTCTGATGTTAAAACAGAGGTACCTGCCAAAAATCGGAGAAAACCGATGCAAAATGAATGCTCGGGGCCAAAACCGGGCAATTCGGGGTCCCGAAAACCGGCTGTAAGCACCGAAAGTGGCGTTTGGCCATGAAGTGGGTATCTGAGACCCCAGTGTTCCTCATAATGATAAAACAGAGGCACTTGCCAAAAACCGGAGAAATCGGAGATGGTTGGGCGGTCCCGAACCGAGGCACACGGCCTGACGGCTCCGAAAACCGGGAACCGGGCTCCGAAATGGGCAAAATGGCCTACGGCCACAAAAAGTAGCTCACGGCCACTGGGAGATAGTCTACGGGACCATTCCCTCCCCTTAGGAAAGAAAATAGAGAAAACCGAGTCTGGTTCGCAAACCGAGACAAGGCGCAGAAGAGAGTTCGGAAGTTCGGAGGCAGGGCGCACGGCCGCGACTCTGAGACTTCTGAACGAGCACGACATGCAACATCACCGAGCGCTCAATCGGTGACATCTGAGCCTTAAGGTCGGTCAAAAATGGGGTGTCTACAGTTGCCCCTCTTTGACAGAACTCGGAAGTCACGAAGTGACGGGAGTGAATGTCAAAGCCCAGAGACGACCCATTTTTGACAAGGCCGAAGACTTAGACAATCATACAAGATGAACAGATATGTGCCCGCAGGCGTGCCCGCAGGCAGGGGGGGCAAAATGCAAAATGACATGCACAGAGCTAGGTGATCACGCAAATGCAGCAAGCTGTAATGAAGCAAGTATTGACAAATAGATGCAACAGTTTTAAGCAAGAATGCAAAGCAACAACTACATTTCATGCAGTTAGGAATGCGGAGAATTATTCAATTCTCGTCGCGTCTCACACGGAGAAGATACGATACCTGCGCGATTCGTCTGGTCGCACCAGCCTCAAATGAACCGTACATACAATATCGTGCCTGCAAAATGGAGAAATTCAACAAGAACAATATGCCAACAACATATATTCAATTCGATTCCTGTGATTCTGAAAGTTTGACACACACAGTGTCGGTGAGTGAATGCATCGCAATGTAAGAAAAGATAATGCGTGACAACGCATGTTTAAGCACAGAAGTATGGTAGTAACAAGAAAGCGTGCATGACAATGCAAAGCATTCATGAGAATGCAAATTATGAGCCAAATAATGCAAAACGAGCACAAATCAGGGTGCCCGTTTGTTGCGCAACAACGAGCCGGGAAACGCGCATTTCGGCGACGGCAACTCGATCGCGGCCTCTGATTCACCTCCCGGAGAGGTCACAACATGTTTAAAAAGGATACACTCTGATTTTGATGAATAATGATGAGACACATGTCAGAAATTGCAATTAAAGTTCCCGTGGAGCAGTTCGGCGTCAGAAAGTGCACTTTTCTTGAACTTTTTCAGGTCCCGGGAACTCCGATTTTTCTCAAAATTTGCAGAGAGGTAGGGGAGGGGGTGGGGACCACCAACGGCCAGCCCATTTCCCTAGGAGAGGTCATCGGCCAGGGCAAAAAAGTAGAGGGGTCGGCCAGCCAGAAAAGGTGGCCGGCCGGCCACCTGCCAAAAGTAGGGGCATTTTGGTCATTTTGGTTATTTCTATATATAGGCACCTCCATTCAATCCGAAATCACTCCCCCAAGTGTGAAACTTCCTCCTCTTGCTCCCCAAACCATTTTCTCCTTCAGATCTGCATTTTATACGCGCCCTCCGGCCTTCCACACAAGTTGTTTTCGCGAAATCTTCTAGTTTTAAGCACTTTAAGTCAATTAAATTTTGATTTTGGGGCTTCTCTTCTCATTTTCACCACTTGAGGTAATTTTGTCTCAATATTTGGAAGATTTTCTCGGGAGTTGACTTTTGTTGACTTTTTCATTTCCCGAGAGTTGACTTTTGTTGACTTTTTCCAATTTTGGCTCATTTTGCTCATTTTTGCTTCTCTTTGCAGATTTCTTGATATGGCGGGTCATTTCCCTCACGGTGGAGGTTTTCCCGGCGCCGGAAATGATTTTGATATTATGACATTGCCCCCGAGGGTTCGCCCTTTTGTTCCCGATCGATACGCCCCAGCGGTACATAGGCTTCCGCGGGCCACTTTCCGTCATTTCTCCGAGTTCAACGATCGGGTACCAGGGGACCTTCTTCTGCGAGAGCCGGAGCAGTACCTCTCCCACGATGCAGAGGTATTTTACTTTATTTTCTGTATCTTTCGTGCATTTTGTACCTTTGTCATGCTTAGACACACAGTTTAGCTTATGACATAGTACTTGCATCCTGAGCATGTGACTTAGCCACTTGAATTTCATGAACACAGCTCATTGACTGATTGTGAACGCACAGTACACATTAGTTAGAAATTGAACACACGGCTCAAACATTGATTCACCGAACACACAGCCCGAAGTTGAAAATGAGCACACAGCACATACTGACTAAGAGTAGAACACACAGTCCCAAACCCAGATTTTCTGAACACGCAGCCCAGATTTGAAGCGAACACATAGCCCACTGATTAAGAGTAGAACACACAGCCCTAAACTCTGATTTACTGAACACACAGCCCAGATTTGAAGTGAACACACAGCCCACTGATTAAGAGTAGAACACACAGCCCTAAACTCTGATTTACTGAACACACAGCCCAGATTTGAAGTGAACACACAGCCCACTGATTAAGAGTAGAACACACAGCCCTAAACTCTGATTTACTGAACACACAGCCCAGATTTGAAGTGAACACACAGCCCACTGATTAAGAGTAGAACACACAGCCCTAAACTCTGATTTACTGAACACGCAGCCCAGATTTGAAGTGAACACACAGCCCACTAATTTTCTGAAATTTGAACACGCAGCCCAAATGCCAAATTTACTGAACACACAGCCCAGATTAGATGTGAACACACAACCCACTAATTTTCTGAAATTTGAACACGCAGCCCAAATACCAAATTTACTGAACACACAGCCCAGATTAGATGTGAACACACAGCCCACTAATTTTCTGAAATTTGAACATGCAGCCCAAATACCAAATTTACTGAACACACAGCCCAGATTAGATGTGAACACACAGCCCACTAATTTTCTGAATTTTGAACACGCAGCCCAAATACCAAATTTACTGAACACACAGCCCACATTAGATGTGAACACACAGCCCACTAATTTTCTGAAATTTGAACACGCAGCCCAAAACAATTCATTTGCACACAGCTCATTTCCACTTCATTTGCTGATACACGCATTCATTCTAAATGTAGGCTGGCTCTCGCACAGTGCGAGGATATGGCTCCACTGCCGCGAGGGAGTGGTATGCTGAGCTTCCGGAAGCTGTCCGAGACTTGGTTGACTTCGCAGGATTCGGACCATTTTGCAGGGGGTTATCACACTGTCTTATCAGTAGGACACTATTTGCTGCTCTGGCGGAGAGATGGTGGGACACCACCAATTCTTTCCATTTTTCTGCGACTGGGGATATGACCATGACCCCACTGGACTTCGCTATGCTCACCGGCCTAAACCTAGGCGGTGGACCCATTCCCTATGACGAGGATATGGGTGAGTGGGAGGCTGCTTGGATGCATCTATTGGGGGCACTTCCGCCTGTAGACAGAGCTTCCGGAAGGGTTCGGTATACTTGGTTCTCTTCCCATTTCCGGCAGCCACAGATGGAGCCTGAGTCTCCCGAGGAGGTCGAGCAGTATACCCGTGGTTTCCTCATGTTCCTCTTTGGCACCACTCTGTTTGCTGATAGAGGGAACATGGTCGGGCTGTATCTCTTGAGTGCCCTAGTAGACCTATCACAGGTCAATCAGTATGATTGGGGCGGCGCTGGCCTGGCTACCCTTTATTGTTACATGAGCGCAGTCTCTCGCGGGCGGGGGGACTTACTCGGCAGCTACTGGAGAGCCTGGGAGGTACATTCTGTCCTCTTGATTTACATTTTTGCTCCTCATTACTTATTCACTGCACACACGGCGCACTTTGCATTATGTATTCTGCCTTTAGCACTTTGTATTCACATTCCACACTGCTTTTCTCAGCTATGGGTATATGCATATTTCCCCACATTGGCCCCGGAGATGGAGGTGGCAGGACCTCCTATGACTCCGTTTTCATTGATGTTTGAGGGCGAGCACCTATCGAGGCCTCGAGAGACTCTCTTCTCTCTGCGACAGTACTTCGACACCGTGCGCGCGACAGAGGTATTTCAGAACTCTCAGCTCCTTTCATTTTCATCTTTGATCTGCTTTGTATTTCTTGATTTCTGATTGATTTGTACACTGGTTATCCGCAGATCACCTGGCAACCCTGGGCAGTCTTTGGCGACGATCTCGAGAATCAGTACCCCGGAGGGTCGACTAGTTCCCAGTATAGGTTCCTGCTCGAGGGACCAGTCGGCAGGGCTTGGTTCCTGGGGGAACGCTTTCAACGTCAGGTGTGGGGGTATGATTCTCAGGACCCTCCTGCTGTGCCTCCACCCACTATGCGGACTGCCCACAGGCTATCTACTGAGGAGGTCACTAGGGACATGCAGGGCACCGATGCTTTATTACATCTCATTGAGGGGAACTACGCCACCTATCGCCGCATATATCTGATGCCCCCCTTGACGGGAGTACGGGCTCCACCACTGAGGCCCACTGGCGCATCATCTTCGAGTCATGCCCGTGCTGCAGACATCCCCTCTTCTAGCAGGGCTGGTGCGTCTAGGGGTAGAGGTAGTTCGATTCCTCTGATCCCTCCGACTCTCGATCATCCTGGATGGCCAGATATGCCGACTGAGTTGACGAGTTAGCAGTATGGGACTACTTCGCCGATTCCGATCCCTATAGAGCCTCCGATGCCTGGTCACAGATATGTCAGAGACCCTGATTCACCACCGGTATGTTTTACAGCCTTGATTTATCAGTCGGACATTTGCACATCCATTCCTTTACTGATAGTTTTGCATTTGTGTCTGTAGCCTCCAGTTGAGTACATGGACGAGATGCTTGGGATGTTAGCCTCACTTGAGGGGATGGTCCTGCGTAGAGAGGCACATATGTCCATCATGGGCTTCCAGGTACCCTTCATCTCTCTTGCATTTCTCATATTTGTGATGACATACTGGTCTTGAGCATTCTGCTGCACTGATAGGCTGTGTAGAACACATCTGGCACATACCCCACTCACATACTGTACTTGCACCTGCTTTTTATGTTTGAACTGATGTATTACACTTTTCATTTTCAGATGCCTCCCGTATATGCTTCGACACGAGGTGGGCCACCCGGGCCTTCTCAGAGAGGTCGAGGTGTTAGACCTACTCGAGGTACTGGGCCCCGAGGAGTCGGGCCATCCAGGCCTTACCGAGGAGCTCGAGGAGCAGGGTCGTCCCGCAGACGCAGGGCACCCATTGTCGAGGATGAGGAGGAGGAGGTCGCAGACCGTGTGTCAGAGACATCTCCTGGGGAGGGAGGCTCCGGTCTTGGTTCCGGGAGCGGGGGTGAGGCTGAGGGAGATCCGGAGGATGACAGCTCTGATCCGGATGGTGATGATGGTGCAGAGGTTATCCCGCAGAAGAGGATGAGAGGGCCTCCTCATTCCCGTTCCCGAGGATACTGATGTTATTTCCTGCTTTATTTTACTTTTTGGCTAGTAGTTTGTAGCACTTTGCACATTATTAGGCAGTTTTATTTCCTGTAAAACTTGTACCTTTATTTTGTTGTAAAAAACATGATGGAATGAAACAGCTTTCGAAAAGATGTTTGTATTTGAAATTCTTAGCATCGCATCGCATCATTTTGCACAAAAATGGAATCGAATGAAAATGTGCCTCATGTATTTACCGGGTCAGGTAATGAACCGACGCGACAAATCAAAACAACTCGACTCACTAAGAAATAACAGAATCTTAGCAAGTTTACAACTCGATAAGCAAAATACAACAATGTTAACGACTCAATAGACAAGACTTAACAAAATTGTGCAACCAGAAAGTAACAATTCAAAACACAAAATGCGACAGCTCGACAAAACTTACAACTCGATAAACAAAACAACTCGATAAGCAAAATTCAACAGAACAGACTTCGGACGGACAATCCGGATGACGGAATGTATCCGAAACTGATAGAAATGGAGGCCTTCGACATTCCTGATGCATGAAAGTGCCTCAAGCTTCCCTCCGGCGGGTAAAATAGGACCAACGCGAGGCCGAAAACATTTTGCATTTGGAGTCTAGAGGGTGGCCGGCCTACTAGGATAGATGGCCGGCCGGCCACCTCTCCCGCAACCTCCAGAAATTTGACACGTGTCCTTTGAATAGTGTTTTGCCCTTCTATAAAAGCCCCACCCTTGGAACTCATTCATTTCATCACCTTTCCTCACAAAAATGGAGGCATTTCTCGCAGAAAATCTCACATCTTGGATTTCTTCTTTAGATGGCTCGGAGAAGTTGAACTTCTAGGGTTTTGGCTTGAATGCACTGTTCACGCTGGGCCGGACTCCACTGCATCTTCCTTTCCTCTATGCCGCGGCAAGGTTTTGGAACCCGGTGACGCACGTCTTTAGCTTTGGCGGGCAAGAGGTATGTCCTACTTTTGAAGATTTTCAAGCCTTGATGGAATCCGAGCGAGGCGAGGAGATCTTGCCCCAGCTCAATTTTGGCTATGCCCAGACCTTAGGGCGGATGTGCGGTCTTAATGCGCATGATGCTAGATCTCTGATTGGTGATGGCATGTTGGATATCCCGAGCCTGATTTACCGATTTTCTAATGCCGGTGACCGCGGCAACCACTATTGGCAAGGCTTCCGGCAGCACGCCCTCTGCTTGTGCCTACTATCTCATTTTCTGTTTGTCTCGGGCTCCGGAGGAGCTAGCATCCGTTTGATTGAAGTCGCCCAAGGTTTGAGAGAAGGAAAGAGTTGCATCGCCATGACTCTGGCCGAGACACTGATGGGCTTGGATGCTTTCCACTGCCGGGAGACCACCAGGTTTGCAGGGAGTCCACTACTGCTACAGGTAATGTTTCCCACCCAAGCTCACATGTATATTTGCTCACATCACTCGGCCCTCGGGCTCGGTTTTTCTCACAAAACCCTCATCTTACTTTTCTCTCATCGCACATCTCTCTATTCTTTATTCTCTCATTTTTCATCCCTCCCCAGATATGGTTGATGGATAAATTGCAAGTTGTGGACTCTTGTCCTGCTTACTCAGCCCGTGGCTACTTTTTCCGGCAACGCCTAGTGCATGCACCTGATGAGAGCTGGTGGTTTGAATGGATGTGCAACTTGTCGGCGGATCGCATTGCGTGGCGTTGTCCTTGGCTCAATCTCCCGGCAATGAGCTATAGCATGTCCCGGCAGGTCGGGATTCGACTGATTGGCTTGACTCATTGTGTGTTCTATTTCCCATTCCGTATTCTGCGCCAGTTTGGCCGTGATCAGACTTGCCCTCCGGAGGGGATTGAGTATCCGGCTACATTTCCAGTTCGAGGCACACAGCTGGCTCGACAGGCCGCAGCATGGAGAGTTAGAGAGCTTCTGGCCCCTGCTCCTATTTTCAGTTGCACTTTATCTGACGAGTGCTGGGATTGGCTCAACGAAGAAGCACAGGTTGGGCCTAGGTTGGCATCAGAGGCTTCAACTAGCTCTAGAAGGGGGCGCAGGGACACCTGACTTGACTATGCCCCAGATTTATTGCTTTATTAGTACTTTCAAGTTTTCGTTATGAATGTAATAAAAAGCAACTTCAATTGTATGCAAGAGCAGGAGAACTCTGTTTTGAAATCAATGAAATTGAAGGTTGTGGTACTGAAAATTTTTCGCTTTTGGTCCAAAAATGGTCTTAGTTGTGAAAAGATTAATTTGAACAAAGTCAACTTTTATTAAAACTTTTCAAAACTATTTTCGATATGAATCGGAACTGGACATGCCTGAGATCTGTCACTGAGATGCACAACCCCGGATCCTAGCAACTGGAAAGTTGCCCCTAGTTTGAAATGGTACCGCAGCACTCCATTGCAACGGAAAGTTGCCCCTAGTTTGAATAGCACTATACCAGAGATTGCGATAAATGCTGATGAATAAGGATGACTGAGATGATAAAAAATGGACAAAGTTGATCGGGGAAAATGTTTATGGCTGAACTTCAGGATGAAGCTGCCTACGTATCCCGAAGATGGGAATCAAGCCTTACGTAGTTCAGGCCTAGGTTCGCTCGGGTATTTTTACTCTCCTTTTGCGCTCTAACTTTTGCCAAGGCCGCCCTTTGCGGGTTTTCAACCTTGCGAGCTCAGTTTTTATATTTTCAAATTTTTTGTGCTCTGAGTTTTGCCTAGGTCGCCCTTTCAGGTTTTCGGCCTAGCGAGCCTCTAAGGGGTAGTATTTCTTCAACTTGTCCATGTTGATCGGTTGTGAGAACTCCAAGCCATCTAAATCCATCAGAACCACAGCCCCACCTGACCAGATTGACTTGATGATGTAGGGACCAGTCCAATTGGGTCTGAACTTGCCCCTTGGGTCGTGGATGGGAGCTCGGTTGTCCTTGAGCACCAAATCTCCTTCTTTCAAGTTCCTGGACTTAACCTTCTTGTTGAAAGCCCGGGCGATTCTGCGTTGATAACCTTGGATGTGGTACAGTGCTTTCAGCCTTCTTTCATCGAAAAGCATGAGTTCCTCAAATCTATTTTGCTGCCAATCTGCTTCGGCTATCTGGCACTCAGCCAATACTCGTAATGACGGGACCTCAATCTCAATAGGCAGGACGGCCACCATCCCATAGACCAATGAGTACGGAGTCGCCCCTGTAGAAGTTCTGATTGAAGTCCGGTAGCCCCATAGAGCAAACGGCAGCTTATCTGGCCAGTCTCGGTAGGTTTCCACCATCTTCTGTAGTATGCGCTTGATATTCTTGTTGGCAGCCTCAACTGCTCCATTGGTCTGCGGCCGGTATGTAGATGACTTATGAAAAGCCACATTGTATTTCTCCAACAAGTCAATTACCTCCTTCTTGAAGTGGGAACCGTTGTCCGACTATTTCATTTGGGACCCCGTAGCGACAGATGATGTTGTTCCTGATGAATTTTGCAACATGCGAAGCCTTCAACACCGCATAAGACTGGACCTCAACCCATTTTGTAAAATAATCTATCGCTACTAGGATGAACTCATGCCCATTCGACCCCTTTGGCGTAACGGCCCCGATTACATCAATCCCCCAAACTGAAAAAGGCCATGGTGAAGTCATGTTGTACAGTTTCGACGGCGGGATGTTCATGCGGTTTGCATGGATCTGACATTTGTGGCATCGCCGAACAAAACCAGTACAATCCTCCTCCATGGTGGACCAGTAATAACCCTGTCTGAGGATCTTCCTTGCCAGCATGACCCCATTCATGTGTGCTCCACATTCTCCTCCGTGGATGGCTTCCATCAGATGCTTTGACTCTTCTGCATCAACGCACAATTTATGCATTCCCAGATGACCCCTTTTATACAGTTTACCCCCGCAGATGATGAACTGAACGGCCAATCTTCTTATTGCCCTTTTGTCTTTGGCATTTACCCCTGGCGGGTACGCTTCTTTCTCCAAGAAATTCCAGATATCGTGATACCAAGGATGTTCGTCCTGAACTTCATCTATGGCTGCAATTGACTCATAGGCAGGTGCAAATTTCTGATCGATAATGACTGGACGCATTCGGACTCCATACGGGATGTCTATCATAGATGATAGAGTTGCTAAAGCGTCTGCGAACTTGTTGTTCTCTCTCAGTAGGTGAGTAAAACTTAACTTTTCAAACCGAGGAATCAGCAAGTCCAAGGTCTGGTGATACATCATCATATTTTCCTCTTTAACTTTCCAGTCTCCTTTAGCTTGAGACACAACAAGGTTCGAATCCCCAATGACATCCAGCTGTTTTGCCCCTAGTTCTAGGGCTGCTTCCAAACCAGCAATGCACGCTTCGTATTCTGCTTCATTATTTGAGACTTTGAATTGGAGTTTGAAGGCTAGAGGGATACGGGAATCATCGAGTGCTATCAGCAACACTCCTATCCCATACCCATGTTGATTTGACGCTCCGTCAAAGTACATCGTCCAAGTTTCATCGTCGATATGCAAAATGGCTTCATCTGGGAACAAATACTCCACTGCTTCATCCCCCTCAACCGGATGGTCGACAAGGAACTCTGCTACTGCTCTTCCCTTCACTGACTTGCGTGTGACATACTTGAGGTCAAATTCGGAGAGCAACAGCAACCAACGAGCTAGCCTACCTGTAAGTGCTGGTTTCTCGAAAAGATATTTGATGGGATCAAGTCGTGAAACCAACATTACAGAGTGAGCTAACAGGTAGTGCCGCAGCTTCCTGGTAGCCCATACCAGAGCTAAGCAAGCCTTTTCTAGCGGCGTATACCGGGTCTCATACTCCAGCATTTTCTTGCTCAAATAATAGATGGCTCTATCCACCTTATCTTCTGATTCTTGTGCAAGCATGCAGCCCATTGTAGTCTCAGTCACTGACAGATACAAAATCAACGGTTTCCCCGGTTCTGGTGGTGATAAAACGGGCGGGTTCTGTAGATACTCTTTAATCTGTTCAAATGCAGCTTGGCATCGGCCGTCCCATTGGAACTTCTTGCCTTTCTTCAGGAGACCAAAAAGTGGTTCACAAGTCAAGGTTAATTTTGAGATAAACCGTCTTATGAATTGCACTTTACCCAGAAAGCCTCTCACCTCCTTTTCAGTCCTTGGTGGTGGCATTTCTAAGATGGCCTTGATTTTGGAAGGGTCGACCTCGATGCCCCTTTGCGTAATCAGAAACCCCAGCATTTTTCCCGCTGTAACACCAAATGTACATTTCTGAGGGTTTAGCCGCAACCGGAATTCCTTGATCCTTTGGAAAAACTTGTGCAAGGCGGTGTAGTGGCCCTCTCTTTCTTTGGACTTGACAATCATGTCGTCCACATACACCTCAACCTCTTTGTGGATCATATCATGTAGTATTGTAGTCGCGGCCCGTTGATAAGTAGCCCCAGCGTTCTTTAACCCGAACGGCATTACCCGGTAGCAGTATGTTCCCCACGGGGTGGTGAATGCAGTCTTTTCTCTGTCTTCGGGTGCCATCACTATCTGGTTGTACCCTGAGAAGCCATCCATAAATGAGAGCAAAGCATGCCCTGCTGTGAAATCTACCAGCTCATCGATGTGCGGCAAGGGAAAGTCGTCCTTCGGACTAGCTCTGTTCAGATCCCTGAAGTCTACACACACCCGGATCCTGCCATCTTTCTTCGGCACCGGCACAATGTTGGCCAACCAAGTCGGGTATTCGGATACCAGCAGGAAGCCTGCGTCGATTTGCTTGGTGACCTCTTCTTTGATCTTGAGAGCCCAGTCCGGGCGGATCCTTCTGAGCTTCTGCTTGACAGGTCGGGCCTCGGGGTCAAGGGGGATCCGATGCTGTACAATCTCAGGATCGATTCCAGGCATGTCTTCGTAGGACCACGCGAAAACCTCTTTGAAATCTTTTAATAAAGCGACTAAGCGCTCGCGTTCCTCCGAAGACAACGTGGACCCGATCTGGACCAGCCGCGGGTCCTCCTCAGTACCAATGTTTACGGTAATGATTTCGTCCACTAGGGGTTTAACAAACCTCTCCTGCTCCTGTTCAATTAAATGTTGTAAAACCGGAGGAACTTCGTCCTCTTCGTTTTCATCAAAGTTTTGAAAGTCTGAGTTAATACAATAAATTAGTGGCACAGAAAAGTACTCAGAAACCACAGTTGCTTGATTCTCATTAAGTTCATCCAAATCGTCCTCGGTTACAATAGACTCAAATGAGAAAGAAAAAGACGACCTGGACAAGACCGTGGCATCCGGGTGAACATCCCCAGGAGTACCAGACTCAGACTCAGTCGAGCTGGAATCTAATTCCGACTCACAAGATTCGGTGGAATCAGATTCCGGCTCATTACCTGACCCGGTGCTGCTGGACAGAAATCCCTCCTCGTATTGCCAGATGAGGGAGGGTACGATTGATGCATCCAAGATAGCTGCTGGTCGGCTCGCAGCCGTTTCATCCCCAATCATGGAAACCACAAAGTTATCCCCCAAGCACTCTTGGTCGATCGGAGGATCAGAGAGTAGACATGCCAGTGCTACCCCCATTTCAAATTCAATGCCCTCAGGATCCACTGCTTTATACTGCTCAACCTTAGCTGGTGGGTCTGTCTGCTCTACGGCAACGTCATCCCCGGATAGTTGCAGGTCGAAAAAGATCTCGAAGCCTGGCACGCGCTTCTTCTCCGCGTTCAGCCACGGCTCTGGGAAGCCGCAAAATGGAAAGTCCTCCCCCTCCCGGACGAAGCGTCCGTTCAGGGTACCCTGAATGGGCCTATGCATTAAATCAAAAGGCTTCCCAGCCTGTTTTGCTCTGGCTCTGCCGGCCATTTCCTTACCTTTTCTCACCCAGTCCTCTTTGGTGGGCTGATAACCCAGTCCAAAGGTATGCGGGTTATGTGGCACTTCGGCCAACGCTGCGACTCCTTTCCTGCCGCTTCTTCCCAATCCCATCCCGGGGATATGTTGTAGCTTGTTCATGAGGTAGACGGATTGAGCACTGACGTACACACCTTCATTCACAGCCATAATGTTTTGCACCGCCCGGGCCTCAGCCAAAGTAAATCCCGATATAAACACGTCCTCCATGCCGTGTTCAATCTCTAAGACTGGCGTAGATATCTCCGGAGGGGGATGGATTGATGAGTTCCCAAACACAATGGCTACTCCCTTTCCACAGGGGTATTTCACAATTTGATGTAGAGTGGATGAGACGGCCTTTACCTGATGCAACCAGGGTCGCCCCAAAAGCATGTTAAAGGATGCATGGACCTCCAAGACATGAAAATCTACCTCGTGTTGTCCAGGCCCAATCTTGGTTTGGATTTTTACTGTCCCTAGGACATCCCTACTTGTATTGTCGTAGGCTCTGATTACTTGAGTGGTCGGTGTGAAATCTGCGGGCTTCAACCCGATTGCATACGCCGTTCTGGCTGGGCAGACATTAATAGCGGACCCGGTATCAACAAGTACCACCGGAATCCATTTGTCCCTGCATTCTACAGAGATGTAGAGGGGTCTGTTATGATCCACGCCCTCAGGTGGCAGCTCCTTGTGTGAAAAGGTCAATGCCGGGGAACCTCCTCCCGAAAAAACCAGCCCAACCAGCTGCTCTGGTGTAGTTTCGATGGAGAGTTTGGCCTTGTCCATAGCAGATAGGATAGCCTGTCTATGTACCCTTGAAGCCATAAGCAGTCCCCAGATGGAGATGTCTGCTTGTATTTTCTTTAACTGCTTTAGTACAGCCTCTTCTTCAACTTGCTTCTCTCTCTGTTTTTCCGCCTCTTTATCTTTCCCCGATGCTTCGGGTTGATCAAGGTGTGGGGGCTTGAAATACCGCCCACTTCTAGTCATATGGTCTACCTCTTCGAGGTACCAGGTGCTGTCTGGTTGGCCACCCGCCCAATCTTCGTCTGTGTGGGCGAGATACAAGTCGTCATCTTCCCACCACATCCCATTAGCATCTAACAGGCACCTGTCTGGTTCGGGCGTGTTTGCACTCTCAGCATTTTCCTCCCACATGCTCACAGCATGTTCAGTTTTCGCGCTTACAGCACTTTCAACTTCCTCATGGTTCTTTGCTTTTCGAATCCTCTCAAAATCCATTTCTTTTCTTGTTCCTCCAGTGTTAATTGTTCGGTTTTCAAAGTGTCTTGCTCCTGAGCGAAATTCTTCGTACCGGCGCTCTCCGGCAAGTCAATCTGACTCTCGGCCCTTCCGGCCACAGTTGATACCCTCGCCCCTGCCGGGCCTTGCTCTGATTGAAATTCCACGATGTCTGGCTGATCATCTAACCACCCGACGACTTCTGCTGACTCCTCGTATTCGAACCAGTTGATTGATGCATCCCCTGATTCTTGGTCGCTGACAAATTGGAGGTTGGCGAAGTCCTGTTCCATTGTAGTCAGATCATCTGCCCCTTGTTCAGGTCTGTCCCCCCGGATCATGCACAGTTCAGTCTTCTCTAGCAACCCCACACTCAGCTTAGGCTGGCCCATTGACAAGATATATTCACTCGAATCATAAGCTCTTCCAGCTAGATTCCCAGACTGCTCCACCCCAGACTCAACAGTTTTGCTCTCCTCGGAAGCCTGCCCCGTTCCATTTTCGGTGGTCACCACCTTTGGCTCAGGTTGGGTGGTGGAGGTGTCCATCATGCACAAGTCAGTGCTATCAGGAAGGATCACCTTTGGCTTGGGTAGGTGGGAGGGAGTAATGTAGATACTAGGGTCGTAAGACACGTCCCCAGTTTGGATGAGATTGATTCTTTTGGGTGGATCTTGGTTATGTGCTGGGAGTGGGTTAGTTGTGACGTTAGGTCTCTCGGGAGGTAGAATGATGTTTTTGTCAATGAGGTCTTGAATTTCATGACGCAGCCTGTAACATTGGTCGGTATCATGACCATGCTGCTGGTGGTATTTGCAATATTTGGCTGGGTTGTGGGAAGGGGGGAGTGGATTTGGAGGGGGCCTCGGTTCCAAGGGTTTCAGATGCCCCTTTCTGACTAGAACCCCGAGGACTTTGGACAAAGGCATATGTAGTGGGGAGAAGGTTCGTTGACCCCTGGATTGGTATCTTGAAGCTTGGTTACTGCTCCCAGATGCATCAGAAAAAGGTGTGGCCGCTGCGGGCCTTGGTTGGGGAGGGGGGGTGGTGGTGACCATACCGACCTCTGAAGTCCTTGTGTTGGCGGAGCCACTCGGGCCCGCATTGTTACTACGATTGAATGTTCTTCGGGGCTGCTCCCGATCCTGATCGATCAATCCTTGCTTCATCGCATCTTCGATCTGTACCCCAATCTCGTGTAAATCTGAGAAGGTGGGGAAAGGGAGTACGATCATTTTCTGCATTAACTTAGGTTGGAGATTGCGCACAATCATCCGGATTTGATCTTTATCAGTTGGCCTTAAGGTCATCATCGATGCCTTTGCTCTCCACCGAGTTACAAAATCAGAGAAAGTCTCTTTTTGTTCATGCCTCGTCGTTTCGAGATCACGTGTTGTAATCTCGATCTGAGTATTATAAGAATATTGTGCAACGAAGGCCTCGGCTAGCTCATCCCAATTTCTCTTCACATCATCTTCCAATTTTGCGTACCAGATGGCCGCAACCCCTGACAAAGTTCTGCCAAATAAAGAAAGCTTTTGCGGTCGGGTTAGGCCCATCGGCCTCAAGACGTCTGAAAATAGCCGGAGATGGACCATAGGATCCCCTGATCCGTCAAAACGATCAATCTGCGGCATCTTAAATCTATCCGGCAGTGTCACGGCCACGTCAGTGTAGCCGTCTTCAATATCTGGGATGGCCTTCACCCCCTGTGATTTCTTGAAGAGCTTTTCCAATTTGCTTAATTTCAGAGCTGTCTGGTCTACCTCGAACTCAAATGGAGAGTCCGGATGATTAGGTGCAAGATTCTTAGACAGTTGCGGCGGAAGCGGGGGCGGAGCCAGCCCCGTTGGAAGACTCGTGTCCTCTTGAGTGTTTTGGAAGTTTGGCGGAGCGTTCTGTGGATTTGGGAGGGTATTCTGGGTGTTCTGGGTATTCTGAGGATTTGGAGGGGCATTCTGAGGATTTAGCAGGGTATTCTGGCCAGTGGATGCCTGCTCAGGCAGTGGAGCCGCTGGTGGAGGGGGAATCTGATGCGTCCCTAGTGGAGGAGGGACCTGGTGTGAAGCAGATGCTGCATTCTGCTGTTGTAATCTAGTGATCAGCTCAGACTGCTGGGCCATGACAGCGGCCTGCTGTTTAGAAAATTCCGCCTGGCGGATAGCATCATCTTGCATTTGTTTCATGCTCTCATTCATTTGGCGCATCATCGCCTCCATCCCTGATGTATCCTGATGTTCCATCTGAATAGCTGGCAAGTGTATCTCTATAGCAGACACAGAAATCTCAGTTCGACTGTCTGTTGCTAAAGTAGACTGCTGTACCAGTAGTCTCTGCTCTGATGGACTGCGTTTCCTCGGCCTCCTTCTGATAACCGGGGGTAGTGAATGGAACACCGGATGTCCGTCAACTAGATCCTCAGATCGAGTAAGTCGGCGACCTCGTGTCCAAAATGCTTGGGGAATATCTGATGGTTCGGAAGCAATTGTGCCACAAACTGCCCTAGCAAAAGATAAATAAAGCGAAAAGGAAATAAATAACCAGAAAAACGGGCAGCATAACAGCTTAAATTAAATATACACAACACACAGTCGGGCATACAACACGCAGTTGATAAGCTGGAAATACACTGTCCTCAACCACTGATCACTGTTCCTGTATCACTGTTCCCCAAAACTGAATCGGATATCCGCAGACAACTGATTCTCAGATACTGATTGATGCCCGCAGGCCTGATATCCAAACTCATAAACTGATGCCCGCAGGCCTGATACCGAAACTCTAACACTGATACATGCATTCCTGTAGAGACGCACTCTAAAGCACATAACAGATAAGTGAGAGCCAAAACACCCCTATGTTGGGGTAGGGTTTCCCTGTCCTATTTTGTCAGGAACTAGGGTTTCACTACGCACGCAGCGGCTTCAAACAACCTATAAACGGGTAAGCAACCTGTCCTAGTTTGGAATGGTCACTATGGATCCGAATATGCACTAGGTCGAATGGTCAAAAAGGGTGCCCCGGTAAAACCGGGGTTTGTGTTCCCATGCTGTCAGAGCCCAGAGCCGATCAGCCTTACGGACATGACTTGACAAGACAAGCCTCCGGCAAATCGTTCGGGAATGGCATATGGCAAACACGGTGTCCTAGGCGCACCAATGCAAATGCAATGCAAAGAAACACACAAGTGTAGTCAAAACCAGATATCATGAGTTCGAGTCAAGTTCTCTAAATCCCCAGCAGAGTCGCCAGAAACTGTAGACAAGCCCGCGAGGGACCTCGCTACAGTTCGGACTCGATTTGTGCCACGGTTCTAAATCTTGAACCAAAGAGTCCAAATCCGGCAAATCGTTTTGAAAACAGATTTTTTGAAAGAAGTGCCAAACATGGACTGCTTTGCCAGATACAGAGTCGCCACCTAAATATTTTTTAATGGGGAAATTTAGGAAATCCTGACTCGGTGCCAAAGGCCACGTGTCCGTCATCACCAAAGTTGGCTCGGGAACTTGGGTACGGTTGGGGAAGGTCACATCGTGAGCACCCCCGCTCGCCCGGTCAAAGACCGGCCTCTACTAACCATGATATCTGTTTTTGAAAACTTTGTATGTTCTTATTCCGGTTATTAGCCTAGGTTACTATGTGATGCTCGCAGCAAACAAGTATAGACTGGGCCGTCTGAATTGGAACAAAACATTTCATGTTTGTTTGTTTGAAAATGGTGTGATGGTGCTACCCGCAGGTAGGCTAAAATGCAGATTTGCCACCCTCAGGTGGGCTTAGAAAACAGTGATGTTGCCACTATCTAGTGGGCTTAGAACAAACAGTCAATGCATTGTCCCAACTCAAATAACTCAACCTCCACCCACAGGCATTCAGGCAGTTGTATCACATAAGCAAATAGCCTCATGGCAAGCATGCTGTCATGGCAACACTCACACGCATGCAAGGATGCTAAAGCATAAAACTTACCGAGTACTCCAAGCCAAAACAGGAACCGGTTAGAAATCATGCATGATCCTAAGTATGCTGAAATGCCTAATGCAACACATGCAAAATGCAACTATAGCAGGCTCGGCTATTCTAAACATGGTATGTGAAATGTTACAACTAACATGTATTCAACTTGGAATTGAAATACGATGCAGTTTGTATGATGCGCCGAGCCCGGTGCGTGCAAAACAGATGAATGATGCAAACATGCTGTCATACTGTATGCTAATTGAAATATGCCCTATATCTAACCATTGTAAGCAGATAAATAAAAGGGAAGAAAGACGTGGGGTTAGAAGACATACATCACACTCACCCACACTTATTACAGTTATGCCCTCGCGCAGAGGGTCCAAATAAATAATAATACAGTCCGAATAAAAGAATAATACAGTCCGAAATAATACAGATTCCTAATTAATTGACAAATTAACTAAAAAAAAAAAGTAAACTGGCATGCAAGCCAGGGACTGCCTCGCCTCCGCCCCGAATAATGAAATGATGTATGTTGGGCTGCCTTGCGCGGAAATCCACTGGGATGCCCCAATTAGCCTCTGTTTGCGATGTTTCTCGGAATGCGTGCCGGACTTCGGAAAGTTGCTGATTCTTCATTTTGCTGCAACAGAGAGCAGGAAAGGGGCATAGCAATGTATTTCACAAATATATGCATGCCTCGATCCTCGTGCCACCAATCACGCATACCAATGCATGATGGCCGAAGAACCGAATTGCACAACTCAATATAGGATGAATGCATATGAATGCTACAACAAAACCTAACTCCATCATGGGTAATCCGGAGTGTCGGTGACTTGGGAATTGAGACTCGTTCCGTCACTCAGGGTGCGAAACGTGCCTCGTTTCTCGTGCAATATGCATGAAATGCAACTAAGATACAACCTAGTATGCACAATGCGGATGAAAATGAAAATGCCTCGAAATGCGTGCACACGGGCACGCAAACCGAGGCCATGATGTGAGATGCAAATCGGATAAAACCGAAGTGCCTCGAAATGCGTGCACGCTGGCACGCAAACTGAGGCGATGATGAAATGGAAATCGAATAAAATCGAAGTGTCTCGAAATGCGTGCACACGGGCACGCAAACCGAGGCAATGATGCGAAATGCAAATCGGATAAAACCGAAGTGCCTCGAAATGCGTGCACGCGGGCACGCAAACCGAGGCGATGATAAAATGGAAATCGGATAAAACCGAAGTGTCTCGAAATGCGTGCCCACAGGCACGCAAACCGAGGCAATGATGAAATGAGAAGGAAATGCAAATTGGGCTTATACTAACATGAGTGCACCTCAGCCACACTCACATCAGATGCCGTTGGATAAAACGGAGATGCCTCGAAGTGCGTGCCCAAACCGAGGCAATGATAAAATGAGATGGAAGATGCGAATTGGGCTTACACTAACATGAGAGAGCCTCAGCCACACTCACATAAGCTGCCGATGGATGAAAATGAGGTGCCTCGAAATGCGTGCACACCGGCACGCAAACCGAGGCATGGCCCGAAGGCATGAAATGGCATACGGAAATGATATGCAAGCATGCAAACCAAATTTCAGCACCTAAATGAAGGGGAAAACAGCCCCGAAATGATACGAAATGACAACCAATGCATGAAATCATCCCGAAATGCGATATTAAGCCCCCGAAATGGCCTACAGCTATACTAAACATGCAAAATTGATACATGACAGAAAAAACAGTAGCAAGGCAGTCCCAAATATGGCATTTTTCCAGTATAAATCATGGATAAATAACAACCACAAGTATGGTAAAAATAGCTTGCAAAAATGGGGGAAATGAGGAGAATTACAAAGCAAGTGGTATATACAATACTCAAACTGAAAAACACAGTTCTACAAAATTAAAGAGGGGCCAAAAATATGCACACTTACAAGAGATGACATCCCCCAATTCAGTATGTAGATAGGCTAAACATAGCATGCAAAATAATGTGCCAAAAGGGGCTATAACATAAGGTACCAAAAGCATACACAAAATGACCTAAGACCCTTAACAAAACATGAAGAATAGGCCAAAATAAGGCACTTTCTAAGCCTGATAAAGGCCTAAAACAGAAGTTAGAATGGCCTAAAAAATCATGCAATTTTACGGAAAATATGAAGGATATAACATGAAGTACATGATAGAGGGGCCAAACATGGTTGAGCTCTTCTTCAATGTTGAAGAGGGGCTCAAAATAAGCCCACTAACAGTTTACATCAGGCTCGAAATCAGATCACTCAAAAGCCAAACAAAGCATGCAAATAATTGGCATAAAGGGTGATATTGAAACAAGTGATAGATAGAAGCATTAAACAAGGTTGAGCCCTTATAAAATGTTGTAGAGGGGCTCAAAATGAGCCTAAAACCAGTAGGGGTCGGAGCCCAAAACAGTAGGCAAGTAGGGTAGAAATAGGAAGCAAGAAAATGGCACAAAAGATTGAATTTGAGGTTTACCTTTGAAGATCCAATTGTTGCTACCTCTTGGCTTGAATTTGTTGCTTCTTGGCCCTTGGAGAACCTTCCTTTGCTGCTGGAGTGGTAATGGTGATGGTGAGGCTTAGGGTTGATGAAGAGAAGAGCTAGAAACTTGAAGGTTTTTTGGATTTTTGGCTATGGAAATGAAGGATTTGGGAGAGAGGCTTCTAAGATGAAATGTTGTAACCCTAGGGAAGGAGCTGTCCAGCCCCTCAAATAGGCAAGAAAGGGTGTAAAAGGGGAGGGAAATGCATCCAAGCT
This sequence comes from Camellia granthamiana, assembly GCA_036172215.1. Taxonomy (NCBI): domain Eukaryota; kingdom Viridiplantae; phylum Streptophyta; class Magnoliopsida; order Ericales; family Theaceae; genus Camellia; species Camellia granthamiana. Next base: position 109,349,764 of record CM069912.1, read on the forward strand.
TTCCCTCCCAAAATATCTCCCGGAGGGGTGAGATATTTCAAAAAGCAGCTGGACAGCTGTAAAGGGCTGGAAAGCAGAAAGCTGGCCGGCCAGGTAACTTTCTGGAAGGTGGCCGGCCGGCCACCCCAACTGGTCGGCCAGCCACTCACCCTGGCCTGCCGGCCACCCCAAAAAATGAAGTCAAAAATTGCTGGCCGACCACCATGTTTTAGGGTCTTCCCAAGTGTGTAGAATAAGGCCCCAGGGTTGGAATTTGGCAACACTGAAACAAGAGTCACAACATAGAACTTGAAGGAGAGGCTCAAAAATGAAATTCACAATTACTGGCCGACCACCACTTTTTGGTGTCCTCCCATGTGTGTAGAACAAGGTTCCAAGGTTGAAATCTGGCAACACTGAAACAGGAGTCACAACATTGCATTTGAAGAAGAGGCTCAAAAATGAAAATCTGAATTACTGGCCGACCATGCACTTTTAGGGTCCTCCCATGTCCCTCATCACAAATATGTAGCTTTGGTTGGAAGAAAATACCCCTAGGGTGTTCAACATTAGCCCGGAAGTGAGAAAAACGGGCTCCGGAGGAGCGAAACTGGTTTTCTGAGACAATTGTTGACCTTCCACCCTCCAGTGATCTTTCTGATGTTAAAACAGAGGTACCTGCCAAAAATCGGAGAAAACCGATGCAAAATGAATGCTCGGGGCCAAAACCGGCAATTCGGGGTCCCGAAAACCGGCTGTAAGCACCGAAAGTGGCGTTTGGCCATGAAGTGGGTATCTGAGACCCCAATGTTCCTCAGAATGATAAAACAGAGGCACTTGCCAAAAACCGGAGAAATCGGAGATGGTTGGGCGGTCCCGAACCGAGGCACACGGCCTGACGGCTCCGAAAACCGGAACCGGGCTCCGAAATGGGCAAAATGGCCTACGGCCACGAAAAGTAGCTCACGGCCACTGGGAGATAGTCTACGGGACCATTCCCTCCCCTTAGGAAAGAAAACAGAGAAAACCGAGTCTGGTTCGCAAACCGAGACAAGGCGCAGAAGAGAGTTCGGAAGTCCAGAGGCAGGGCGCACGGCCGCGACTCTGAGACTTCTGAACGAGCACGACATGCAACATCACCGAGCGCTCAATCGGTGACATCTGAGCCTTAAGGTCGGTCAAAAATGGGGTGTCTACACACATCACCATTAATGCCGCCCGTTACAGCATTTATTGCGAGAACACCCTCTCAGCCGGAATGGCGCCCCTCCCACCCTGAACCAGAAGAACCATGGCACAAGCTTTCGGCGGGGAGGTCAGGATGACAGAGACAGCGAAATGATTACCATGGGATATAAGCAAAGTCTGAAGATAAGATGAAAGTTAAGTTTTTCTCTCTCTCTCTCTCTCTCTCTACATTTTCTATCTACCTCCTCTTTTAATTCACACGCCGGAGGGTTCGCTGGGGGACTACCCCGTTCCCCGTTGAACTTGTTTGCAGGTTATCCAGTGGGTTCGAGGAGCTTGGATCGGTCTAGCCCATTCACCAGGACGGACTGTATCATCAGTGGCGCCGTCTGTGGGAACTTGGTTGATCCGCGCGCCAGTTGTGTTCATTGCCGCCGGAGACCCTGTTCCATCGACTCCTTCATCTCACCCGTCAAGTGTATGGTCACGACTAGATCCATGGCCTCTCACCACAACACTACCGATCACCAAACCGACCATCCCAATCCAAACGACCCGCCACAGTACTTTATCGAGCTCACCAACAGCATCAACCGTATGGCCGAACAAAACCAGGCCTTCATCAATGCTCTACTCCAGCGGAACCTCCCTATTCCTCCACCACCTCCAGATATTCCACCCCACCCAGAACAAGTTTCGGGCCATACTGTCCCACAACCCAATCCTCCCGACTCAAGGGGCTTGCAACCCCCTCACCCACATATACATCCACCTCCCCCACGCCCACGTCCATCAGTTGTCGCTCCAGCTCCCGAGGGAGAGGCCAGCAGCATCCAACACCTGTCCCCCTCTGGCGGTGACAACATCCCCCTTTGGGACGCCGAACTCCGAGCCATGAAGCTCCAACTCCAAGGGGTTATGCAGAATATCCAACATAAGCCCTCCACCACAGCAAATTCCCCATTTGTCGCCTCCATCCGAGACAAACCCCTACCCGCCAAGTTCAAAATGCCTACCATCGACCCCTTTGACGGAACGACCGACCCCGTCGACCACCTGGAGACCTACCGTACCCTCATGATCCTCCATGCCTTCCCTGACGAAATCATGTGCTGAGCCTTTCCCGTGACACTGAAAGGATCGGCTCGGTTATGGTTCAGCCAGTTACCACCGGATTCGGTCTCCACATTTCAGCATCTCAGTGACTCCTTCCTGAGCCACTTCATCGGGGCCCAACGGCAGCGGCGCCCGGCGACCCAACTCCTCAACATCCGTCAGACCGAGGGGGAATCACTGCGCAGCTTTGTCACTCGCTTCAACACCGAAGCCTTGCAAGTGGCCGAAAATGATGACAAAGTCATCCTTACAGCCTTCATGGCCGGTCTGCGGTCATCCGATTTCCTCTTCTCCCTCTCTAAGAACCCTCCGACCTCCATGGCAGCCTTGCTCTCCAAAGCCCAAAAATACATGAACGCCGAGGACTCACTGGCCGCTCGGCAGGACTCAACAACTAAATACCTGACCCCCAGAGAAAAGAGGAAAGACCAAGAGCCCAGTAACACCCGGAACCATAACCGAACATCCCCACTATGCCGACCGATCTCCTCACGCCGACCGGTCAGCACCAGTAAGACCGCCCGGTCGGTTCGAGCGGTATACGCCCCTCAATTCTCCCATGGAACAAGTCCTTAATCAGATCCAGCGGGACTACCCCCTCAAGTGGCCTCTTCCTCCGCGAAACCCTTCCAACCGTAAAGACCAGTCCAAATATTGCCGTTTCCACCAGGACCATGGCCATAACACCGACGATTGCATCAGCCTCAAGGATCAAGTGGAGACCCTCATTCGTCAGGGCGTCTAAGCCGATTCACAGACATCCGCCCTCAGCAGAGGCAAAGAACCGAGCCCCACAGGGACAATCGCAGGCACTCCCCTCCACGGCGACCAGCTCAACCGGACCAGGGCCGCGATCGACCCCCCCAACAACCTCTACCACAAGGTAATCCACCCCCGCCTGTCGGTGAAATCAGAGTCATCTCGGGCGGTCTTGCTTGCGGGGGACCGTCACGCTCGGCTCAGAGAGCAGAGCTGAGAAAAATACGACAGGGCTCGGAGAAGGCAGTCATCACGGTAGACCGACCCCCCAAGCAGCCCCAAGCAGTGGACTGAGCCCATTACCTTCACAGACGCCGATTGTGCAGGCATCCGTTATCCACATGATGATCCTCTCGTCATCTCTGCCGTCCTCTCCAACTACAAGGTCAGGCGAGTCCTCATCGACAATGGAAGCTCTTCAGACATCATATTCCTCGGCTGCTTCCGCCAGCTCAAGATCGGAGAGGAAAGTCTATCTCCGCTCCAAACCCCCTTGGTCGGTTTCACTGGTGACCGGGTGACTTCTATTGGCTCCATTGATCTCCCCATCACCATTGGGGAATACCTACGGCAGACCACGAAGCTGCTCACCTTCCTTGTAGTCGACTGCCCCTCTGCTACAACATCATCCTTGGCCGTACCGCCCTCAACGCCTTCCAAGCCATTACATCCACCTACCACCTTACCCTCAAGTTCCCTACCGACCTCGGGGTCGGAACAGTCAGGGGAGAGCAGACCGTCGCTAGAGAATGTTATGTGGCCTCCCTCAAAGAAGTTAAGTTGAAGGAGGCAATGATCATTGAAGGACTTGACGTCCGAGATGAGGACGAGTTAATCAGAGGCGAACCTGTGGAGGAACTCGTTGAAGTTAACATCGACCCCACCAACCCACTCAAAACAGCCAAAATCGGTAGTCAACTACCTCCCCAAGCAAAGGCCGACCTCACCGCCCTCCTGACCGAGCACAGAGACGTCTTTGCTTGGACCCATGCAGACATGCCAGGCATTGACCCCTCTTTCATAACTCACCGCCTCAGCATCGAACCTCATTTCCGACCTTATCGACAAAAGCAACGTATCTTCCACCCAGAGCGCAATAATCTCATAGCCACAGAAGTCGACAAACTCCTTGAAGCTCGGTTCATCCGAAACGTAGACTATGCCAAGTGGCTCTCCAATGTGGTTCTAGTCCCGCAAGAACAATGGCAAGTGGCGCCTCTGCGTCGATTACTCTGACCTGAACCGAGCTTGTCCCAAAGATAGTTACCCACTCCCCCGCATAGATCTGCTGGTCGATACCACGGCTGGGCACCAAATGCTCAGCTTCATGGATGCTTTCTTCGGGTATAACCAAATCATGATGCACTCATCCGATCGGGAACACACATCCTTCATCACCGATCGAGGTACTTATCACTATTGTGTAATGCCATTCGGACTAAAAAATGCTGGGGCCACCTACCAACGGCTAGTCAATGCAGTCTTCCACCATCAGATCAGTCGGAACATGGAAGTGTATGTGGACGACATGCTAGTCAAGAGCAAACTCTCCACTGACCATCTCACCGACCTACGAGAAACTTTTGCCACCCTTCGCAAATACCAGATGAAGCTCAACCCAGAGAAATGTGCCTTCGGCGTAGGCTCTGGAAAGTTCTTGGGTTTCATGGTCAGTCACCGCGGCATCGAGGCCAACCCCGAGAAGATCAAGGCCTTGATTGAGATGCAGTCCCCCAAAACCGTTAAAGAGGTTCAAAGACTCACTGGCAGAGTAGCAGCCCTCAACCGGTTCATCTCCCGCGCAACGGATAAGTGCCTTCCATTCTTTAAAGTTCTTCGGCAGACTTTTGAATGGACACCTGAATCCGAAGAAGCCTTCCAACAGTTAAAGCAGTGCATGGCCAATCCTCCCCTTCTCTCACAGGCAGTCACGGGCGAGCCTCTCTTCCTCTACTTAGCAGTATCAAGCACCGCGGTCAGTGCAGCTCTCATCAGGGAAGTTGGCTCAGTCCAACGGCCAGTCTACTACATCAGTCGGGCTCTCAGGGGAGCGGAGCAGAACTACCCCTTGTTAGAAAAGCTGTCCCTGGCCTTGGTTACCGCCTCCAGACGACTCCGCCCCTACTTCCAAGCCCACTCCATAGTGGTCCTCACCGACCAGCCCCTGAAGAAGGTCATGCAACAACCAGAACTCTCAGGCAGACTCATGCAGTGGTCAGTAGAACTAAGCCAATTTGACATCTCCTATCGCCCCCGGACAGCAATCAAGGGGCAAGCCGTAGCTGACTTCATCTTGGAATTCACCAACCCAGTCCCTACCACTAACCCTCCGCCCACACCAACTCCACCAGAGCCTGAAGATCCTCATTCTTGGACACTCAATGTCGACGGCTCTTCTCGCAGGGAAGGAAGTGGAGCTGGCCTCATCCTCACCTCCCCCGAGGGGGGTTATTTCAAGTGTGCCCTCCGTCTCTTGTTTGCGGCCAGCAATAATGAGGCCGAATATGAAGCATTGATAGCAGGACTTCGACTGGCCAGAGACATTGGTGTTAGCCACATCCGCGTGTTCAGCGACTCCCAACTCATCGTCGGCCAGATCACGGGGGAATTCGATGCCAAGGATGGCACAATGCGAGCTTACAGGGACATGACACTCCCCCTCGTTCGCCTCTTCAATACTTTCCAGATCAGACACATACCTCGGGCGGAAAACTCCAAAGCAGATGAGATGGCCCAGCTGGCCTCTGCCGACCAATCTGACCTCAGCCATGCAGTTCGTCTCGAGTACCTAACCCACCCGGCCATCTCGCCCGACCTACAAGAAGTGCAATTCCTCCAGACGGATCCCATCCCCTGGGCATCTGACATCCTCCTCTTCTTGACTACTGGAGAACTCCCAGATGACCAACAACAGGCCGCCAAAGTGCGAGCCCGGTCGGCTAACTACATCCTGGTTGACGGCATCCTTTACAAGCGCGGTTTTTCACGCCCGTACCTGCGATGTCTCAACCCCGCCCAAGCAACTTATGTAATGGAAGAAATCCATGAAGGGATCTGTGGCAATCACTCGGGTGGCAGGTCTCTCGCTCACAAAGTACTCCGCACCGGCTACTTCTGGCCGACTCTCAACCAGGATGCCGCTGATTTCGTGCTCAAATGTGACAAGTGTCAGCACTTCGCCAACATCCCCCATACTCCTCCTACTGAGCTGATCACACTCTGCAGTCCCTACCCGTTCGCCAAATGGGGGATCGACCTGGTCGGACCCCTTCCCACTGGCCGAGGCCAGACCAAGTTCGCAATAGTCGCCATCGACTACTTCACCAAATGGGTAGAAGCAGAGCCCTTGGCCACCATCACCGAGCGGAATACAACCAAATTCATCTGGCAGTCCATTGTTTGCAGGTTCGGCATCCCTCAAGCCATCGTCTCCGACAACGGGAAGCAATTCGACAACGCCAAGTACAGGAAGTTCTGCGCAGACCTTTAGATCCAACCATGCTTCTCTTCCCCAGGACATCCGCAAGCCAATGGCCAGGTCGAGGTCACCAACCGCTCACTCCTGAAGATCATCAAAACTAAGTTGGAAGCTGCCAAGGGACTTTGGGCAGAGGAACTACCAAACGTGCTCTGGGCCTACCGGACTACCGCTCGGACTCCTACCGGGGAAACCCCTTTTCGCCTAACATACGGTGCTGAGGCGGTTATCCCCGTAGAAGTCGGTCTGCCAACCCCCAGGGTCTTACACCCGGACCCAACACTGACTGAAGAGCTCCGTCGGGCGGACCTGGACCTCATCGAAGAGCTCAGAGAGACTGCTGCTGTCAGATTGGCCTCGTACCAGCAGAAAATGAGAACACATTACAACCGCAAGGTCCGACCAAGGGAATTTGCTGTGGGAGACCTAGTGTTGAGAGAAGCAACTCTTGCCACCAAGAATCCAACCGAAGGCAAACTAGCAGCCAAGTGGGAGGGACCCTACGTTGTGAAGGCCCGCCCACGGCCAGGCACTTACCGACTTCAAGACATGGATGGCCGAGACCTTCCCCATCCCTGGAATGCTGAACATCTGAAGCGTTACTATCAATGAATTCTTACTTTTGTATTGTCAAACTTGTTGTATTTTCCTTTCAGTACTCAATACAAATATCGACTGGAGTTCCAACCTTCTATAATTTAACTGTCTGAATGCCGCTTCCATGAAACTTTCTTTTGCAGCACTCAAAGCCTCAGTCCGACCTGAGCACTTTCAACAGCCTCGGCCAGACCGAGCACTCTCAAAAGCCTCAGTCCGACCTGAGCACTCTCAAAAGCCTCAGTCCGACCTGAGCACTTTCAAAAGCCTCAGTCCGACCTGAGCACTTTCAAAAGCCTCAGTCCGACCTGAGCACTGTCAAAAGCCTCAGTCCGACCTGAGCACTTTCAAAAGCCTCAGTCCGACCTGAGCACTTTCAAAAGCCTCAGTCCGACCTGAGCACTTTCAAAAGCCTCAGTCCGACCTGAGCACTTTCAAAAGTCTCAGTCCGACCTGAGCACTCTCAAAAGCCTCAGTCCGACCTGAGCACTCTCAAAAGCCTCAGTCCGACCTGAGCACTGTCAAAAGCCTCAGTCCGACCTGAGCACTTTCAAAAGCCTCAGTCCGACCTGAGCACTCTCAAAAGCCTCAGTCCGACCTGAGCACTTTCAAAAGCCTCAGTTCGACCTGAGCACTCTCAAAAGCCTCAGTCCGACCTGAGCACTTTCAAAAGCCTCAGTCCGACCTGAGCACTGTCAAAAGCCTCAGTCCGACCTGAGCACTCTCAAAAGCCTCAGTCCGACCTGAGCATTTTCAAAAGCCTCAGTCCGACCTGAGCACTCTCAAAAGCCTCAGTCCGACCTGAGCTCTTTCAAAAGCCTCAGTCCGACCGAACACCTTCGAACACCAGAAGACCCAGCGAAACAAGTACCCCCGTAGCCTTGGAAGAACACTTGGTCACAAGTTGAGGTCACAAATTTTTACAACATTTCTACTTAGTCAAATTTCAACGGTATTCCCCAATTTCCTCCCTACAGGTTTACTATTGGCCCCCTTTAGTTCTAATTTAAAAACCTACTTTCCTGCCCTCATTCATTGAATTTTTACACAAGTCCAATCTCACTCTGCATGAACGAATTTTATCAGTTCACTCTTACTCTGCGTGGTGGGATGTTTAAATCAACAAGTTCAAATTCACATTCAAATTCACAAGTTCATCCTCTTCCATTTATCCGCCCACTTTTATCAGTCCAATCTCACAAGTTTAAACTCACTTGGGTCACTTAGCTCAAGTTCACTCTATCAAGAAGTTGAATTTTTCATAAGTTCACTACAAGCATTTCTCCATTTCAAACCCACCAAACAAATAAACACAGTTAATTACAAGACATAAGTGGAGCTTCATTCCACTCGCAAAATGTGTACATCAGTTTATTACAATACTTCAAAAAAAAAAAAAAAAACAACAACAAAACAAAACAAAAATGTGTATACAAAAAAACACACAAAAATTCTTAAGTACATGTCTTCAGTTCACTCTCCCTCTTCACTGGAGATCAGATCATCCTCTTCCACACCTTCATCCAGAGGGGTCTGGGCCACATCATCTTCTCCAATTGTTACGCCGCTGAAGTCAAGTTCTAGGAACAGCTCCTCTGCCCTCCTTTTGAACATTTTCCACCCACTGTCCCAGTACTCTGACATTTCATGCTTGTAATAGTCCGACTGCTGGAAGCTGGCAATCACTTCAGACTCAGACCTCCCTTCAGCAGCCGTCCTTGATGTGCCAGCCCCCCCAGATTCCTCCCTTGCTAAGCTGCTGGCTACTGCCGCATCAATCGCCATCTGAAACTCAGGAGACCCTTTGAATTGGGCAACTGCTGCAACACAAAGATCGGGGTAGGGCTGCCCTTTCCGAGGCCGCCTTCGCCTTCTCTTCGTTCAGCTCTTTTTGAAGGGTCTCCTTTCCCGCTGCAGCCCTGACCCTCTCAGCCTCCAGCTCCCCCCCTCCAGGCCTCTCCCTCAGCAATCAACTTCGCCCTCTCTGCCTCAAATTGCTTCTGCAAAGTCTCCCTCTCCACAGTCCCCCTTACTTCGCTCTTCCTCCAACTCCTTGCGCAGGCTCTCCCCCTGCTCCGACGGCTCTGGCGCGCTCGTCCTCCACCTCCTTCTGCAGAGCTTCAACCTTAGCATCTGCATCATCTCTCTGCCTGACGAGCTCTTCGTTATTGATCATGGCTTCCTCATGCCGCTCGATCGCGATAGCACAGGCCTTTTGGACTCCTCCAACTTCTTCTACTCACCAGTCAACTGGAACTCGAGCGACACAACCCTGCGGCGTGTGTCCTCCAACTCCGACTTGACTGATGACAGCTCGGAGTGGGCAGTCTTCCATGCAGCACTCTCCTTCTTCAGCTTGGTCAGGTCTGCCTTGGCCTCTTCAGCTCTGATCTTGGCCGCCGCAGTTTTCCTCAGCAGGGGCCCCTGCCAGGGTAGTTACCTCCATTTGAGCGGAACATAGCCCCTTGAACAGGTCCGCCTTATTGAATCCAGAGGCCGAGCGCAGAGCCGACTCCTCCACCATCTTCACTAAGCGGTCTGCCACCGCCTTAGCTGGGCCTCCGTCTCCCTCCAGCCTCCCAGCCACAGCCCGCGTGTGGTAAATCGTGGCACCCAGGCTGACCCCCCCTTCCTGGGGCGCAGGACCCCCCTGGGGTCGTTCTTCCACCCTTTGTTCAGGACCCCCCCTGGGGTCGTTCCTCCACCCTTTGTTCAGGATCCCTGCTCCCCACCCCTATGCTGATCGTAGCCCTCACTGGCACAACATCTCTAACTTGTGAGGACACGTCCACCACCTCTGGGACGACCACCCTTTCTGCAGTCTCCTCCGCAACCGGGGTCTCCTTCATCTTTTTCGGCCTAGACTCCTCTGCAGCCCCCTCTGGGGCACTTCTCCTCTTCTTCTTCTTCAGACCCTCCCCCTCCTTCCTGGCCTTCTCCTTCACAGGATCCGCAGGGAGCTTCCGCGGCTCAAAAGTGCTTAGGTCCTTCCCTCCCAGGGGCTTGGGACGAGGTCGAATCCTCTCCCTCGCAAGCGGTTGCGGCGGTCGGTCAGCTTGAGCCTCTTTGAACTTCTGAGCCTTTACCATAATGGCCTGATCCTCCGCCTCCTGCGCTCTTCTTCTGGCCTCCAACTCCGATCGGTCGAGGTCCCCCCCGATCGGTTGTGGACCCAACCCCGCCTGAAACAGTGCGGACGGCTGAACAAGCTCGTCCCACTTAACTTTTTCCCTCTCCCTCCACTCCTTCACCTTCTTTACTCTCTCCGCCACCGCCGCACCCACCTTCGGCTCCACAAACTTGGTCGGCACCTTCCACGTCGTACGCACTCCAGCCCCGCCAGAATTGGACACGTAGAACCACCTGGGCCTCCAACTTTTGATCGAAGTTGGTAACCCAGCCACCAAACCCTTCCCCGCCACGGCCTGCAGGGTCACCCAAGTCTCTTGCTGCCCTGAAGCCTTGTAGCAGCAAAAGAACTCATCCACTGTCATGGCCTGCCCCTCAGTCGCCTTTGGCCAGACGCTTGCGCAAGATAGCAAAATCTTCCACGCATTGGGCATTAGCTGCCCTGGTGCTACCTCCAAGTGGTTGAGCACATCCACCATGATCTGTGGCAGTGGCAATCTCAACCCACCCTTCAGCGCCTCCTCGTAGAGAGAGAACTCCCCTGGCCTGACGTCAGACGGCCTCTCCGTTGATGTTGGCAGCACCAACTCCACCTCCGCCGGGATCTGGTACCTTTCGCGGATAGCCTCCAATTCCCCCGCCGTAATAATGGACCTGTCAGCCCTTGAATGCCAGTGATCTGGTTCCACCTGGCTGATTGGTTACGGCGCTGCTATCACGGTGGAACCGTGGGATCGCACCACTGGTCCCTCCACCCTACCTGACCTGTACTGCTGCGCCAACTCCACAGCGTCGTCCTCTCCAAGAGGATCCACCCTCACATCCCCAGCTCTTTCTTGAGCCATGTCTATGGCGTGTCTGCGTATTGCTTCTGATGCAGGTGCAAGAAAGTTGCAGAAATGTTGCAAAGGGGTATCGTCGGAAACGAAGGAACTAATACTTCGAATATTTTGAGTTTTTGTAAAGAAGTAGGTGAATCGTATGATACCAAAAGCCCACGGTTTACCCGTATTCCAAGGATCCAAATTAATTTTCGCCAGTTTGAAAACTTTTCAAATCATCCGCCAAAACTGCCTCTTCAATGCCCATCATAATGCCCTGACGTTTCGCTAATAATCTAACGCTTGACCTTTCCCCTCCCTCGAACTTCCGCCACGTGTATGGCCTGGATGCACTAACTTCTGTCCTTACCTTGTCTTTTCCACTTCAAATCATCACGTGACACGCCGCCTCTCGAGCCCCGCGCCCTTCCACTCGGCCATCCACGCGGTCTGCCCGCTCAGGTTCAGTCTCACGATCGGCCTCTCCTGCTCGGCCACCTCCACGGTCGGCCTCACCCGCCTGGTCACCCTCAGGGTCGGCATCTCCTGTTCGGCCACCTCCACGGTCGGCCTCACCCACTTGGTCGCCCTCACGGTCGACCTCTCCCCGCTCGGACACCTTCACGGTTGACCTTTCCCGCTCGGCCACCCTCACGGTCGGCTTCCCCCTACCGGTCGGATTCATCTTCTATATTGTTATTCCCTTCGTTGGGCTAAAGCTGCACTCGGGAATGGGGGACTACTGACACGAATAGGCCCACACGGATAGGCCTACAAAGACCACAGCCCACCATGAGCAAGCCCAGGCCCACCATTTGAACCCCATCGCATAACCCGGCTAGCAAAACCCAACACAGCTGGAACCCAACTGGGCAGGGAAGGCCAATGATATTCGGACACGGCAGATGTAGAACAGGTCACGTCATCAGACAAAGATCTGCAGAGTTATTGCCATAGCACATCACCATTAATGCCGCCCATCACAGCATTTATTGCGAGAACACCTCTCAGCCGGAATGGCGCCCCTCCCACCCTGAACCAGACGAACCACGGCACAAGCTTTCGGCGGGGAGGTCAGGATGACAGAGACAGCGAAATGATTACCATGGGATATAAGCAAAGTCTGAAGATAAGATGAAGGTTAAGTTTTTCTCTTCCTCTCTCTACATTTTTCTATCTACCTCCTCTTCTAATTCACACGCCGGAGGGTTCGCTGGGGGGACTACCCCGTTCCCCGTTGAACTTGTTTGCAGGTTATCCAGTGGGTTCGAGGAGCTTGGATCGGTCTAGCCCATTCACCAGGACGGACTGTATCATCAAGATTAATTTCTCATTTCCTTTCAATTTTGTTCTTCTGATCTCTTTTCTTTTCTTCTTCTTCTTCTTTATTTTATTTTATTTTTTTTGTAATGTATTGAGAAGGAAGCAAAGAGTGTCATACTAGAGCTTGCTAGAGTGATGAAGAGTAGTACTAGTTTCAACAACACCAACTGAAGTCATCCATTGCTTACCAAAAGCAATAATATTTCCACTGTTTTTGTTTTTGATAGCAACCACAACCAATGAAAGCTTCTCCTTATGCCCTATAACCTTTCCCTCTATCTCTACTTCTTCCTGCATTTTACATAACATAGTAACATATCATTAGAGCACTATGCATGAAATTGATTGATTGCTAATCCAAGATTCAAAGCATTAGCCTACTAAATTAGCAATAAATTTTCATCTGTAAACCCAACTATAAAACTAATCACAAAAAATATTGGTTGAACAATGCGAGTAAAAGAGCCTCCTTAATGATGGGCCTCATATGATATATACAACAACTACCATTAATTTTTCTCACTGATTCGGTTGTTTATTTTGTGTTCATTGGTCATTTGGGGTTTGTTTTCTTTCTTTCTTTCTTTCTTTCTTTCTCTTTTTTTTTAAATTTTTTTTTTTGGACTTTTTATAAAAAAAATTATACAGAAAAATAAAGAAAGTGATATGACGACTTATATGACTTTTTTGCCTTTTTGGCTTTTTTTTGGTGTCTCCAAACCAAGCCTGCATTATTATTTAAAAGGTAAATTACACTAACTTTTCTTGAGATTTGAAAAAAAAAAATAATAAAATACAACAAGTTTTACAAATTTTGAGTTCACAACACCTAACTCCATTTTCATCAATAATTCATTAGTTACATAGATTTAAAAAAATAATAATGTCATCTCTTTTATACTGAAATATATATTTTATTTTGTTTATATTTGTGTCTTCACATTATCTATATTAGTTACAGTCTTTTTAACCTTATTAAAAAAGAAATGTATGCAATTACATGAAATCACAGAACTTAATTTATTTTCTTCAAATAAAGGATGTTGATATAATTTACCCTTACTTAAACATTACCACAATGGATTGTCATTAAGGTACCCAAAAAAAAAATCTAACCCAAAAAAACAAATGAGAAAAATGTCAACTAGTGTGAATTTCAATGTATTTTAGATGGATGCTATATTTTTGCATAATTTTACACACTATGTAATTTTCTCTAGCTAACGATGAGAGATTATTTAGTGATCGTAGAGCAATGATCTAGTATCCTTATATTGTATCATTTGTTTTCTGAAAGCCAACACAAAAATAGTAAATTTTATTATTATAACTAATAAAAATCTAACTAGGGCACCTTATAAATTTGCAAGACAACCCTTTTAGTTTTAACCAAGTCTAAACTCACTCTGTTACCAAGAAGAAAAAAATTCTAAACTCACTCTTACACAGCCTTTAACCAACCATTTGAATTCAGACCCATACGATTTTTATTTTTAAGTAAAATTTTGAATTTTTTGAATTATTTTTTTTAGGTAAACTATTAATATATCTTAATTGTTGGAACTAATTATCATCAAATCCTAATAAAATTGTCATTAAAAATAAATTTTTATCACGATTTTTTGCACATGTCACTAAAAATTGACAATTTTAATGACTTTTTTATCACGATTTTTATAAATGATTGCTAAAATTTATAATTAATAACTTTTTTTGTAATGAAAATTTTAAACTATCGTTAAAAATCAATAATTAGTGACGTTTTTAAAATGATATTTGATTAAAATGTCATTAATTCTCACCGACAATAAAAGATGGCAAGTATTTTTTTAAAATTTTTTTTTTGAAAGAAACAGTAGAGAAAAAGAATATGATAAAAAGTGGGAAAAGGAACCTGAATTTTAGCCGTTGAATAGTAAGAAATGGATAAATTGACTGAAACTTTGATGTGTCCAACGGCGGAGCATATGGCGGCAGCCCCGACGTCATCAATCAACACTGCCATCGCTCCGATGTGCCAATTTCCATCTCTATCCTGCAAATATTGATTATCGTCAAAACGGAGCATCGAATTAGACTACAGAGTTTGTTGAATTATCAAATTATGATGAATTTGGAGAGAGAGAGAGAGAGAGAGAGAGAGAGAGATTGATGATTACTGAGAGGTGTTTTGGTATGATGAATTTACAGCGGACGAGACCTTTCTCGGCATGTTCGATCTGTATGCCTTCGAGAGTTAGGGCTTCGATCTCGTGACATAAACCGTTTGACATGTCTTCAAGCCATTTCTGAGCTTGCTGCGGACGATGATCTTCATCTTCCATTCTCTCTCTCCCTCATGCCACATGCAATGCTAACATTTGTGTCCTTATTGCTGGGGGAACAAATATGGCCGGTCAATTTTTTGTTTGCCCAAACTTTTAAACATTATTATTTGTGATGCGACAATAATTATTTTTATACTTCGAATTTTTTGAAGTTTTTTATTTTTTTATTTTTTTATAAAAGAGATAAGACAACAATCTATTACATAGTTTATATAAATTTTTTAAAGAATGCCTTTTCTCTGGTCTAAATTGAATTCGAAGGTATTATTAGATTTTTATGGATTCATTACAAAATTTGTATCAATAATTCAAATCGTTTAATGTATAGAATTCGTTGGGTATTTCATTCTTGCAACAAATCACATTGATTGGATCTTAATAACCACTTGATCAGATTATGGGGGTGTTTGGTGGAGCTTTTTGGAGCCAACTTACGACTTCTAGTTTTTAAAAAGTTCTTTTGGACTGTTTGGTTAAACTTATTTCAAACAGTTTTTGATTCTAACAACTTATTTTAAGTCAAAAAAGCTGATTCTGAAAAGCTGCTCACCCCTTACTTCTGATTATCAGCTTCTGCTGTGGACATGTTAATTTACGATTATACTCTTAGATTTTTTTATTTTTTAAAAATAGAAAAAGACCCAAATAGACTATAAATTATTATTTTTTATGAGAAATGTAGACAAATAGTAAATAATAAAAAATAAAAGTTAATTGAAAAAGCTACTTCACAGCTTATTTAACAAACACTACTCAGCAACTTAAATCTATAATCCAACAGTTATACTAAACAGATTAACAGTTTCTGATTAAAGTCATAATCTATAATCTGTTAAGTTATAATCTATAATCTGTTTTAACAACTACACCAAACAGGACCTATATAAATGTGATCTAATCAAGTAACTATCAATATCTGATTAACATGATTTTTTATGAGGATGAAGTACTCGACGAGTTTTACATATTAAATAATTCGGATTATCGATATAGACCCCATAATGAACCCATAAAAATTTAACAACACCCTCCAATTAAAATACTCAATCGGAGAGAAGCGTCTTCCATGATTTATACCTATTTTGGGAAGATGGTAAAAAGTGAGTTTTTGGTTTTTAACCAAACTTTTGACTTTTTTAGACAAATGATTTGGGAAGTTAGTAAAAAGTTATTTTTGGCTTTTTTGATTAATATTTGTTATGATGTCAAATCATAATAAAATGACCAAACTATCCCTATCCAATTGAAAAATTACACATTTTCATTATGTCATTTTCCACCTATGGAGGGTAATTTTGTAATTTCCCTTTCGGCTTATAACCAAAATCCCAAATCAATTTATGGCCAAAAAAAGCTACTTTTAGCGTTTGAGCAATAAGTCAAAACGCTACTTATAACTGTGTTCCCAAATTGAGCCTTAGTATGTATTTTTTATTTATATAATATTACTCTAAAAAAAAATATACAAAATGTATAATGCTTATTCATATATTTTTTGGGCCCACAAATTCCTAATGCCCAGTTTCCTAACTTGACTTTTTAGTTACAATAATAAAAAAAAGTTCAAATAAATCTATAAAAAAAAAATAAAAAAAAAAACTAAGAAGTTGAAAGTCACTTCAAAAAATTTATCTCCGTAATTCACGATTTTGATACAACTAAAATAAATAAATTTATAAACACATTAAATTTTTTTCCACCTAAAAAAAGTTCAAGAACTACCAACGAAGTCAATTTTCAAATAAAGCTTCAATCTAAGATCTAAAGGACAAGCCAAGCGGTGCGACTATTTGACAAAGCAATGCACAAAATTGGAATGTTTGATTGTGTTTTCATTTTCATGTTTTAATTTTTCAAAAGTTCAAAAAATAATTTTTTGCATCCCCTAGAAAATTAGGTTGGAAGAAAATCTTGAAAACAATTTGAAAATAATTCACTTAATTTCACTTTTATTCCTCAACTATCATAATTTTTTTTCTATTTCCTTCCTAACCTATCAACTTCACTAGTCTTTTCTAATTTCAGTTTATATGTGGTCCAATTAGAGACATTTGCATAAATTAAAAACCGTCGATAAAAATTCCTCCTCAAATTCAAAAACAAAACACAACCTCAAAAGACATCATATATTATATAACATGTTCCCTATGGATAACACCATAATCATGAAAATAAATGAAATGGGCTCATCTACTGAAATCAACAACTACTAGCTTTTATCTAACAACAGTCGATGTACACATTTTAAAATTAATTATTCAATAAAAAAAATATTATTTACCTATTGATACAATGACTATTTATTGCATACCAGAAACACACCTTCAAAATGGTAAGTAGGATCTCTGGCTTAATTTGGTAAAGGACAATTCCAGGGCTTCTCAGCATGTTCCTGCAGATACCGAACGGGCCATCACGGCACCCGCAAAGGAAGAAGTAACGAAAAACAAAAAAACAACTGTTGTACAGATTTATTTCTCAGCTCCTAAGACTTTTGTATATCCTTCACTAGCAATTTGCAACCGAAAGAATTTTATTGTCCTTCAGCAGCTAGTTTTTTCTTCAATTCTTTTTTATTCACCTGGAATTAGAAATAAAATTTACCCTGATGAGATAATTTTCACATAGCACCGAAACAGGAAATGGGAATAAAAGTGTCTTTGAAAAACCAAATAGCAGAAGTAATTCACCTTTCCCCATAGCATTACGAGGAAGTGTCTCCCACAGGAACAATCGAGTTGGTAGCTGGAAAGAATAGTGATATAACAAGATTATTCATTGATTAGAGTCAATGCTCCAGTGTTTTGAAGCAATTCAAAAATATAGTTCAAGTCAAAGTCAAATGCAAATGCTTAAAGACAGCCCATATAAGAAATTTTGAAAGTAACAACATTCAATATGATGCCCAAATACAGAAGCAAGATTTTTCTCTCTCTCTCTTTCACCCTCTTCACCAAACATAAGAATAGTAACGAGTCTGACATTTGGCAAATTCTTATAGACAAGGGCACTGTTCAGAAATGCTGAAGACTGTATTGACATTTTGAAATGCGCATACCTAAAATATCAATATCAGATTCAACATTTTTTATCTTTTCCTTAGAGAGCATGATTTCATAGGTGTGCACAAGAGAGTGGAATTTTTGTAAAAGGGCAATATGACACAATCATGGTTTGAAGAAAACAAAAAAATATCAACAATATAAACCAACGTTGAAGGAAGAATGGATTCAAAGATTTTGACCATGGCTTTTTGGAACAAAGAAGATGGAGCTGTTTTGAAACCAAAGGGCATAATAGTCCAAGAGCTTGAACATGATGTAAATTAAGCCCAGAGCACCAAGACATTCTATCAAGCCTAAATGAATACAAAAGCAACATCAGTGTCTAAAATTGAATTTTCAGACGACTTCAATGGGGTTTTACTTTCAGAAATTCTTCTACCAGTATGCCTTGGAGTGTGAAAGCATGATTTCGTGTCTAATAGTTCTATTTGTAGACCAATGATAAAAAACAGCTGACCAAAAATGCTCATTCCCAAATTTAAGCTAAGGGAAAGGAAGAAGCAGGGAGATGGGTACCGTGAGATACCTTATATGGTGCAAGTCTCTCTTTAGCCCAGGTGCAAAGTTCTTCCAAGCTTAGAGCAGGTTTCAACTCTTCCGCTTGTTTTTTCTTCATCTCTACCTCTGGTACAATTATTGCGCACACAGCCTCCCCGTAGTCTTTGTCTGGTAAGCCGAACACACAACACTCTGAGACAGCTGAATGCTGCAGAAAAGGAGATTGTTTAAATGCTATTGTCATATTTAAAATTCAAATACTTTGTTCCCTCTTTAAAAGGATCCCTTTGAGGAGCAAACATACTGTGTTTATTAAAAGTAAAACAAAGGTCATTTACATCATGACATTGCTTCAAGTAGAACAGTTGAGAAAAGGAAGACAAGCATTACCTCTAGAAGAACTGCTTCAATTTCTAATGCTGATAACTTGTATCCACCAACCTTCATAATATCAGCACTAGTACCTGAAAATAACATTTGCAAATTAAAATCACTACAATCAGCTTAGAGAGAGAGAGAGAGAGTTGAAACATTAAAATCTTTGTGCCATGCTATTCTAATGGTATAGACCTATTCACTACTAGCATTAAACTAGACCTCCAAAAAAAAAAAAACTACAATCAGGTCGTACTCAGAAAAGGAAATACAGTGTATACAAGAAGCACCCAATGAATGATGACATTGTTAAGCATGCCAAAACAGACATCACTGAAATTACCTTTCATCAACTGTATCTTTTACACCTTTTTAAGCATGTACTATTTGTAAAAGAAATTGTGAAAGATTCACCACACGGGCACACGCACACACACACACAAAAAAACCATTTAGCAGGGATTGACGACACTCTCATAGATGATCACTATTCACTAGTTTTTGCCCCATATTAAACAGTTCAAGAGGCAATTAGAAGTGGAACTGAAATTAATCATGAAAAAGTTCTAACTTCACAGATTCAGGGCAAAGTATTTATCGATTGCCGGTGCTAATTTAATATCTAAGGGCTTCAAAATTTTAAAAATACAACACCCCCTTATTCCACGAGGCCGAGCATATCTCCATGATTCCATGCCAAAGTTCATGGGCTGCAAATATTTGTGTCATCACTTGGTAGCACTGACTCAGGAGTACATCACATGGCAGCACGTATATGGAGCACCCATAAACTACAAGCTTGCCAAGTATGTATTTAAATAAATAAATGCATCACTAGCTACAAACATGCACATGGAAATCTAAGCATGCTTACGTCCCAAAATGATGTAGTATCCATCTTCATCCACTTTTACAGCGTCTCCAGTCTTGAAAAATCCACCATCAACGAAGGATTCCTTAGTTACCTACAGATGATTGTATATTCCAGAATGAGAAATAGAAACTGAAATAATTTTATTGTTTGTAATATTTTTAATGCACGTTTAGCTTAAATTATATGGTTCAATGAAGTCACATTAGCATCAAAGAAGCTAAGAGGAGAAGAAAATGACAAAGATGAAGATGAAGAGCAGTAAATTCAGGTCATTGCACTTTGGTAGTAATCATGCTTCAAGGTGCATATTCAGGATGGAAACTTGATAGGATTCACTATGTGAGAATAAATATGCTACAGCCTCTATCCAGGAGAAAATGAAGCAATACAATCCTCAAGAACACATGATATCTGTTCCTCTTGTAGCACACGTGGAGCGACATTGGAGAATTGAAAAGGTAAATATGATCCATACAGAAAAAAAGAAATTGTAATGTATAAAGTTTCCAAACACACAGAAATATGCAAGTACAAAATAAAATACACAAGGGGAGGAAGGTATACTGATGAGGTAGAAATCAAACCCCAAGGTAAATACGAAAGAGGAATATAGCAAAAAATAATACAAGTACCTCAGGAAGTTTCCAATATTCCTTAAACAATGACGGGCTTTTAATACAAAGCTCACCCACCCCTGTTGTATCATCACCACTCCCTTCTTCTGCAAGTATCTTGGCCTATGATAAACCCAGAAATGTTAACTGTAATAAATAAATAAAAATCTTCCACTGTGGCACTCTAGATGCAATGGGCTCCCTCTAATGCTGTGTTTGGTTGGGAGATTTGAGAGGGATATGGAAAGGGAAGGGAAAAGGTAGGTAAAATGTGAATAAAATATACTTATATTTCACATAGTTTCACATACTTTTTCTCTTTCCCTTCCCAAATCCCCCAACCAAACACAGCATAAATATCATTTCAATTTAAAAAATTCTTCAAAAAAATAAGTTTGAAGAACCATCCACCAGAATTTATAATCATCAGTCTCCTTCAGAATGGTGCTGATGAGCTATGGTGAAGCTGTTTCTAATGTCGAATTCTATTATTATGAATCTCACTAACCTGCACACCTGGAAATGGTTTGCCAACAGTGCCTCCTTTCCTTATGCCTCTCAAGGGATTAGAAATTGCCATCACAAACTACAAATATCAAATAATTAAAAAAACAAAGCCAGAATATCTCCAAATAAATAAAATTTTAAATGCCCTTCCCCTTGAAGCCTAGAGCCTGCGAAAAGGACTTCATGCAGACAGCTAGTACACACCTCAGTCATACCATATCGTTCTAAAAGGCGATGTTTAGTTATGGTTTCCCACTGTTGCATGACAGGATAAGGGAGTGCAGAGGAGCCACACATCTGGAATTAGGGGAAAAAACAATTAGGCAACTGTTTCAGCATTCACGATTCTGTTCAGGTATAGCCATATAGGCGAACAAGAGAACAAGATTGTACGGAACAGTATTACACAATAAAAGAGTTACAATTTTATATTAAAAAAATAATATTTAAAAGAGAAAAAAAACCACTTAATATTAATCCTTAATTCCTATTTAAATTTTGTAATCAAAATTTCCTAAGAAAGAAGGTGTTGCAAGCTGATTACCATGAGACGCAACTTGCTCGCAGCTGAGGCAGAAGCCTCTTGTAATTCTGGATCCATTGTTTCATAACCTTGTATCAATCGAGTATACATAGTTGGAACCTACATATTACAAAAAGCATTGCAACAATAACGTTACGACAATCCTATGAAATTTGGAGTCAGCACATTGTGGGCCATAAATGCTTCACATTTTTTTAAATAAAATATTACTTTGTCCCAAGTGTTCCCTTATGAGAAAAAACCAACCAGAAAAAACCAAAAAAACGAAGTTCCCAAACTGGGCCATAGGTAGTGAGAAAATTGGCAAATATAAATGACAGTCACTGAACCACACAGAACATAGTATTCTAATTCATGTCATAAAATACTCGACTTACTCCTGTAAACACAGTTATAGCATCATCCACCTTAGTCCCATCTTTCGGATATGATTCACGCCATCTCTGCCAGATTGCCCTCACACTAAATTTTGGAATGAACTCAACCTTCAACAAATAAAACCGATCCGTAAGAATCAAAAGTGCTGCAACAGAACAGAACTTCAAATAAAAGGCAGGATTGTTTTAACATAAACAAGCAACCTAAGTTTGAAATTGAAAGCCAACTTTGTGAAACAACTATGAACATGAAATAGAATGGATTACCGTGGAACCCGCATAGAGAGGGGCAAGTAAAGCATTGAAAAGCCCATGAACATGTACAGAGGGCAAGTTAAGGATCAATCCAATGTGAAATTATTATAAAAAAGTTTTTCCGAAACATAGACCAAGAAACTGAATACAAATAATCAACCAGTATAATGTTGAAAAGTAAGAGTTTTATAGTAAAATAAATGTTATTGTGGATATGATGTAATGGGAGACAGTGCAGAAATTGATCAGCAGATGTATACTTCCAAGCGTCTGTCAAAATTTGGGCCTGACATTGAGACAAATACAGCAGCAGTTAGCCCCAGAATCAACTGTTAGGTAAGAACAGTCAAATTAAGAAGGAAAACAGGTTGCAGAATTCAATAGTGAACAGCTCCAATGTGTTGACACCATCTTGCATATTTATACTGAGAGTTGACTGACAACATGCACCATGAGATACTAAAATTAAAGACAGTATGGTAAATACAAATGACTGGTCAAAACAAGTTAGTACTTCTGCTTTCTGAAGAACATTCACTGTTGAGATCACAAGAAAACATAAATATCCATGAGAGTAGTGATAGAGACAAAATGTTTCTCCTTTTCCTTGCACTATAAAAGGAAAATAAATCATAAAATACATGGAAGTCAAAAGCTTGATGTGTGACATGTATTTACTATACTAATGTTAATACAATCTCACATCTAACTTACACATCATCGTGAGGAAAATTGATCCTGTAGTCAGAGTTCATGAAACCACCCTTCCCACCTTATTTCTTATGCTAAGATACCCCATAGTTGTTTTTAACATATCAAACCTCCCCTACAATAATAACCACCCTTTGTGTCTATCCCTAAAGACAAATCACATTAATTCCCAAAAACAGAAAACTATATAAATCAAATATGCTGCACTCTAGTTTTTTAGCTCAGAAAATTAAGTAAGAAAAAGACTGAGGGAAATAAATTTTAATTAGACATCATGCCCCATTTATACTCACCTCTCTAGCAAACCATGAAATGTTGCCATTGTTCCCAAGGTAAAATTTCAAGGAATTCCAAAGCATGCCGGTATTACTCAACCCAACAACATGCTAAGAACTTTCCATTTGAACTTTTTGCAGAAGAATGCAATATTAAAGTGCTAAGGTTTTTTATGCTTATGGTGTTTAGACAAGTACCTGCGCTAAGATGCCTCGGTGTGTGTGAACAACTCCTTTAGGTTTACCTGTAGTACCACTAGTGTAGATAATCAGTGCAGGGTCCTCTCCTGCACACAAAACCAAATAGTACGAACAATGATGTCACTAAAGCTCCCTGTATCACAACCATAAGACAAATTGATAAAAAGCCTCAAAGTCGGCTACCTTGTATCCTGTTTGAATTGTCAACCCCCTCCAAACTTTTACCCGCATCAATTTCTCCAGTTTCTGACTTGCTATGTACAGGAGGAATAAGAGAAAACTGAGCAGCGCTTTTAGCTGCGACATTTTGCATAAGCTCAGAATGCTCTTCAGTGCTCAAAATCATGGAGACATCCTAAGAAAGAAATTGACATAAGAGTTCTTCACAAATATTGGAAAAGCAAAAAAGACGCAATCACAACAATATAATGTTGTATGCCTAAAACACATAAAATTATTTTGATTTCAAGGTGACATAAGTTTATAAAATGGCCACAACCGTTTACAGTGAAGTTTGCATACTATGAGGGAGCTGGATCACAACAAAATTGTAGGGAACAATAAATCAACTATGCATAGAGAACAATAAATGATGTATAGAGGACAATATATGATGCATGATGGATCTTATCCATTTGTACAACCAAATAGAGTGATCAGAAATAAGAAAACAGAGAACATCCAAGGACAAACTGAGTCATTCATCACGTGCAAGAGCTCAGCTTCTGGGTAGCTGAGAGCAAGTGGAACTGCAACACCTCCACTAAACCAAGTCCCTAGTATTCCAGCAACAAACTCAGCAGAAGGTTTTGCCACAATTCCTATTCGAGCTCCAGCAAGATAGTCATTCCCTCTGGTGCCATCAACCTACAAGGAGGGGAAAAAAAAATCATTTTCGCTGCCATCATTGATCTGATGAGAAACTTGTACGCACATTTCAGGCATGTAAAGAGGACATGCAGCTTCATCAACCCAAAGGTTAAGGAATATGTCATATTTAACTCACAGTTTTTTGGTCACCATTGCATAATAGCCTTGATATCCTCCAAGCAGATTGCATCAGTTGAGAATAAGTATAGCTCTTCTGATCAGCCCTTATAGCAATACTTTCACAAGACACAGAACCCTGTCTGGCAACTGCTTTGACCACCTCCATGAATGTCTTATGGTCCAAAGCTGTTTGAAAAGAAAAAAGAAAAAAAAATTCAAAACACAATCAAAGAATATTTTATCAGATATCTCCATGAATTCAAGCAGTAGTAAAAATGGAAAAAAAAAAAAAAAAT
>CM069912.1:109374262-109439170 GCA_036172215.1 Camellia granthamiana
GAGAGAGAAGAGAAAATCTGTGTGGATCACAATTTGTGGCATCAGTTTTAAGGAAAAAAAAAAAAGCACAGAAATTGAGACAGACATGCCGAAATCTGCATGTGCGGTTTTAATTCCGCTCAATCCGCAAGAACGGAATTTTTTTTGTCTCATGGGCGGATTGCTCCAGAGAGCTACCTAGAAAAAGTCACCAAAATCTGCTCGAGCATGACCCAAATATGCTCGAGCAGTTTTCTGGCCAGAAAATTGCAAAAAAACCAAAAAGACTCTGTGAGGATCTGCTCGAGCGGCTCCCAAATCCGCACGAGCGGTTTTGCCCAGAAGCTCAAAAATGATTTTGCAAACCAAGGCAAGTTCTAATGCCCAAAACTCTAAATTCAACTTGGAAAAAATTAAGAGAGGTTAAGTAGGAGTAGAAAAGGAGTCATAGTGACCCGATTCAGTAAACAAAACACCGAAATAAATGCATAGCATTCAAGCCCAATACCCCGGGACATCACAAGATTGATAGTAGATTTACGGACCATTTAACAAAGGGGGTATACGGGTCACAACCCCCCTCTCATTCTTGGACTTTATTTTAATTTTTTTTTTGTGATAAATTACAAATACATTCTTATGGTTACGAATTTTCTCTTATGGCTTGAAAAATTATAAATATTTTTTATTAGAATTTTTTATTTAATAAAATTTCTAATTGCACTCCTATAAAAAAAAAATTACTTGGAATTATTAATCAAAATAAATTTCTAACATCATTAAAAATAATTAATTGACTGATTTATTAATAAAAGATGCTATTTGTTATGAAATTAGAAACTTTAAAAGCGGGATATAATTTTTGAAACCATATGAGACAATGTGTATTTTAAGCAAATTTCAAAGGGTGTATTTGTAATTAATTTTTTTTAAACATATGTATATAAAGAAAATGATTTGTAAATAAAAAAAAATTGTGCAAAAATAACATTCATAATCGTCTGTCAATGACATTTTTAAAATTATGATAATAATGATGGTTGTTTCGATTGAAACAAATGAACAAACCACATTATAATGAATGAATTTTTTGGGAAAAAATTTAATGTAACACTGATACCACGTCATTATTGATATGCAAACATATTTGACCCCACTATGTAAATACAAATGTTATTGGATTGTTAACTATATTTGAAAAGTGAAATTGACCCTTCATGCGATTGTGATACCACATATTGATGATGACATGGTATCACCGTTATATTTAATTTTTATTCAAATTCTATATAAAAAAATTATTATTTGCATTACCTGTAATATGCTAGTTACAAGTAATAACATATTTTTGATCGTTCTACAGGTGAATTGTAAAAGGTTTACATTAAAAAATTTTATAATAAATATTTAAATTTTTGTGCTTAATATTAATTAGTGAGTATCCTATTTAATTTAATTTCTTAATTTCCCCACTGATTATATTGAGTAATTATTGGATTTGCTGGGTTTCTTTGTCGTGATTGTTGGGTTGGATTGGGTTTGGTAGGTTTTTTTTTTTTTTTTTTTTTTGGCCTGGTAGATATGCGTTGTTAGATTACAATTGTCTAGTTTAATGTAATTGTTCTCATATTTGTAATTAATTTTCTATCAATTTGGCAAAAACAAAAAAAGTGTATTTTTTGAAATAATAAACATTAAATTAGGGAAGTACTTATCACTTTAATGATTTCACATGGTGATTATAAAATATGAGTTTTGTTGATTAGTGCCTTTTAAGCTTCTTAACATTGCCCAGAAAGCACACATTAACAAAATAAATAATTTAAAATTTAAAACCAAATCTACCCCTATTAAATCTACATTTACCATCAATCTAATGTCATCCCCATTACACATAATATTCGTTTCTAAATTCTTGTGAATAAAGTATGATTTCAAATCAAAAACTTTATGTCAACAAATACCAGGCTAAGCTTAAGTATAACAACTAGCAACTGCATATAACCCCTCTAACGGGGGAAAAACAAACATTACCATCATAATTGGTATTAAATTCTTCTTTATAAGAGTTTAATATGAGACCTGGCACTACGAAGAGTGTTACAGAACCAATAGGCTAGATGCCCTAGTTAGGCAAGAGCTAGTACACCTATAATCCCTATGGCTCTGTTTGGTTAGATAGATAATACATGAAATTAAAAGAAAAAGAAAAAAACAATTTTTTTTTTTTTAAATGTATTTGTTTAGATAGAGAGTCCTAGAAAAGTAATGGAAACTAAAAATTTTGTGTACAACTCAAATTAGCTTATTAGTTAGACTTATAATTTCTTGCAAAATATACAAGGAAATTTATTCTTTTCCACAAAACTTGACAATGCTTATTTTGTTTCTGTTTTTACCCATGCTTCTCTTCACAATTTCTTGTTATGTGGTGATTACATTTTTATCTATCAATTTCTTACAAAATTTTTCATATACTCAAATGCATGTAAGAAAATAATTTTTATATCTTTTTCCTTTCTTTCACTTCACTTTCTACCATTTTCATTTTCTGTTATCCATTTCTTTCTAAACAAACATAACCTATTAATTACGTGAAATTTTCCTTTGGTTCCTACAACTTTAATTTCATCAAATTCAATCTTATACTTTCAATAGCATTTCAATGTAATCTTTTCATTTAGATCAATTAGAATGCCGTCCCCCCCCCCCCCCCCCCCCCCAACAAAAAAAAAAAAAAAAACCTACGTGTGCCTCAAGAGTGATTTTTACGAACTTCTTTTTTATTGTTGGATAATACTCTACAGTCCACACATATAATTTTTGTTGGAGATAATGGCTTTTCAACAATTTTAATTTAAAATTAAAGTGGGATCCAACCGTCAGTTGAAGTGGGTTTGAGTGATTTTGTATTGTCTTAAGTGACAAGATTGCAATACAAAAATAATGAGTTGAAACTATTGAGTTGTGAATGAGAATTGTCTCATAAAGTATGCATCAATAAAGTTGAGTTTAGATTTGGACTGGGCCTAGGCTTGTACTTGTGCTTGTGCTTGTGCTTGTGCATATGTTGGGTTTGGTTTTGGATTTGGACTTGGATTTAATCTTGAGCTTGGACTAAGCTATGTCGCATCGGGCTTAACTTGTGCATGTATTTAAGAATTGAGCTTGGATCGGGTTGTGACCCAACATTAGTAGACATTTTGGGACTCATCTAGTTGGTTTATTCAAACATCATTATATACATATTTATTTGTATATATTAAGCACATGAGAAATGTAAGGTTTTGTAACACTTATCTTTTGATGATGGAGTTGATAACCATATTAGTGGCCATAGGTTTTCAACTTTTGTAACTCTAGCTCTAATGGCTAGAGTTGATGGCCTTGGTTAATAGCATTTGATGACCTATTGATGTATAGCCTTCATGGTTAGCGATTCCCCTACTTGTATAAATAGAGGTCTTTCCCTCCAACTTGTAGGATAATTTTTGGAAAGGTTTTTGATGAAAAATGGAGATGGTGTTTTGAAATAAAAAGTTAGAAATGTTTTTATTTTCCACTAAAGAAATTTTTTTCTATCTTCTTATGCTAGCCTCTTCTTTGGTTCTTGTTAGAGAGAGCGCAACCATTGTCAACTTCGCCGAAGCTATTTAGAAGGTACTTCTACATTAGCTAGTTTCGACCATTGTATCTTGAGAAATAGACGTTGGCATACCTCCAGCATCCATCGGGAGGCGGTGAATCTGTTTTAAGGAAATTGTGGTATCACACAGGTTTCGGTTTACTTCTTTTCTTAACATTTGTTCTTAATTTTTTTTTTTTTTTTTAAATTTAGTTTACCTCGATGAGTTCTAATCTTTAGTTATTCATGTTAATAATTTGTTCTATTAGTAATGTAATCTAATTCATTTATGTATTTTTAATTGTGTAGTTTATTCTATATTTCATTCTTTAAATAAATAAAAAAATTGTTTTCTCATTTCTATTCAATTCATTTTATATATTTTTCTTGTATTTTTATGGAAAAATACCAACAATCTTAAAACAGACTCGTATGCAATTTTCGAAGATTAATGTTTAATTATTAAAAACAAAAATTGCATGCTACTGTTTTCTAAGAACCTAGGATATACACTGTGCTAGTTCTTTATTTGTGTTAATAATAATAGGCTTTCTTAAAACAAATTCATTTAAATAGGCTTTGATAAAACAATTTAGTTTTACTATAGTTTTATTCTAGTGACTCTTGAAATTAAAATTAATTTAATTGCCTAGAGTTGCTAGATTATTTTGAGTTGTTCATTTGTAATAATTTATTAATACAATTTAGTTTATGTTAATTAATTATTATTGCATTAGTAATTTGGTTGTTAGCACATAAGTTACGAAGAATTGATAAGATAAAATAAGAATTTTATTTCTTAAGATTCTTACTAATTTATATAATTTGTTTGTTATTTGTTTTCTTTTGTAGTTAACTTTCTCTACAGGTTTACCTAAATGCAAAAGAAGGATATATAATACGAACAAACAAAACAAATTGGAATTAGTAAAATCGACTGATAATTTTTTATTTGAATAGGATTACCTTTTGATTAAGGTCGATTTGTGCAACATTGAGGCCGTTAAATAGGATCTCTTAATTTTACTTGCTTGACAAACTATATATTTTATGCTTGTTTAATGTCAATCAAGTTTGTACATAGTGGGAACATAAAATGAGCAGAAAATTCCTTTCTGCATGTGCGGCCTTTACCTCGCAGCCAAACAGAGCCTTAGCTTCCCGCGCATGCAGCACCCCTTCCCGCACGTGCAGTGACCACTCTCGCACCTGGCCGTACCTCGGATTTTGTGCCGCTGTTTTGAACCTGTTTGAAAGATAGTCAAGGTATAAAAAGACCAAAAAAAAAAAAAAAAAAGGTGAGAATAGGGTTCTGAAATTTTGAAGGAGAAATAGGAGGCTAGGGTTTGGAAAAAGGTGATTCTCAATTTTCAAAGGCAATTCCCATGGAGGGTTTCATCTTTTCCACCTCTTCCCACTCCTCCGTGAGTGGCTAGGCTATTCTTTTCTAGGGTTTTGATGAAACCCTAGCTATGTAATAAGGTTTTCTCTTTGTTTTTTGATTATGTAAAGGTTTGAACAAATTGTATGGTGTTTTAGAAGTTTCATATATATATATATATATATTCCACTATTTCTTCGAATATTCGGCTTTCTGTGATTGTTGAATATTTTCCATACAATGGTTTTCTTTTCTTTCATATTCAAGGTATGAGACGAACCATACTATGAGAGATGAGTCATGTCACTACCCTAGTTTACAGCGAACGATTCGTACTACTTGAGATGGTTCGTGCCCGTACATTGAACGTGATGATTTTCTTAATAAATGCTTCGAACTTGTAGTTGCGAAGTATTATTCCGTTCGAACCGTAACATAATTGAGTCTCAAATTGAAACCTTATTTATGTAACTAGTGGTGAATTCATTACCCTAGGTTTTTTCCCAAATCAGTAAATTCAACTTTATTTGTAATTGCTAGTTTATTCGCTTTGTTTAATTTAATTATTATTAAGTTATGAACAATCAATCTTTTTATCAAAATTAATTTAGAAATTTAACAATTAAATTAGTTTAATTTCCCGTTTGTCCCTGTGGATTGATACCTGGACTTGCCATTATTCTAAAAGAATTTGGTATAGTTTAGTGTTTAATTTTGGTGTGTGTAACGACCCATCAAATTTTGGCGTCGTTGCCAAGGACTTCTGGCTAAATTAGTTAATTCAAAGTTACATTCTTATTTTAACTTTTAGTTTAGGGTTTTATATTTTAGTGTTGCTAAGTGTGCAAAGTGTTTGCAATTGGATTCATCACCTAAGTCTGAGCGAAGCGCATCCAAGTTTTTTAAAAAAAAACTGCAACACCAAAGTGCTAAAAAAAACACAAGTAAATACTCGCAAGCAAAGCACCAAAGTGTTACAACTAGAGAGCTCAAGTGGAAATTGGGGATAACGTCTATACGTGAAACACCCTCAAAATGAGTAAAGCATTTTTGTTAAATCGCTGTGAGTATTCTCTTCTTTGGTATTTTGCTTTCATAACTTAGTACACAAAGTCGGAACTTAGTGTGTGTGTGTGTGTGAGTAGTGTATGCACGGGTGCCGTTCTTGTCGCTCTGAATTGTGGAATTTGGACCTTGAACTAGAAAGGACTCTTAGGAAACTTAGAGCCTCTTCTCGTGTTCCTAGGCTTGAATACCGTTATCCATACTTCGAACCAATAGAGATGGAAAACCCGAATGGCCTAAATGGGCCTAATCGGACCCTTAAGGATTACTTCACACCCAATGCATATACATCACCATCATGCATCCAGTTACCCGACACCACTACTGCTCATTATGAGATTAAGTCCAGCACCATCCAAATGCTTCCATCATTCCATGGACTAGCTCATGATGACCCTTACAAACATCTAAATGAATTTCTTGAAATTTGCTCTATAGTGAGAATCCAGAATTTCACCAATGAGGCCCTAAAGTTGCGTTTGTTTCCATTTTCATTAAAGGACAAAGCCAAACATTGGTTGAACTCTTTACCTGCTAATTCAATCACAACTTGGGACCAATTACAGCGGAAGTTTTTGGAGAAGTACTTTCCCATTGGTAAGACCAACCAACCCAGGCGAGCCATCACCAATTTTGCTCAAATTGATGGCAAGCAATTTTATGAGAGATGGGAGAGACTTCGTGACCTTCTCCAACAGTGTCCTCACCACCAAGTGCCTGATTGGCAACTTGTGCAGACCTTTTACTATGGCTTAACTAAGCGTCATCGCCAAATGGTGGATTTTTCTTGTGGTAGGACATTCATGTCAAAAAATGATGCCGAGGCATGGTAATTATTAAGAACTTAAGTGATAATTCCCTTTACCATGCCTTCGCAGCCTGGCAAGTCCGGCAACCAGTAGTTTGAGCCCCGAAAAGAGGGGGCATTTATGAGGTAGGGAAAAACCTAGAGTTAGCCCAACAGGTAGAGGCATTGTCCCACAAGATGGACCAATTATTAGTTGTGACACATGCCCCTACACAGCAAGATCAGCCTCAATTTCACGAGGCATGTGCTATTTGTACGAGCGTTTCTTATGACTTGAGTGAGTGCCCTTCGACATTACAATTTTCAAAAGAGCATATAAATGTGGCTCAAGGATTCTCCAACCCGAGTAATGACCCATATTCCAACACATACAACGGGATGGAGAATTCACCCTAATTTTTCATAGAGACCTCCTTCACAAAGCACTTCTTACAATTCTCCATCACCACGGTAGAATTTTAATAATTTTTCCAACCAATCTTCTTACCGGCCACCACAACCTTACCGATAACCATAACCCCTGCATGTTCCTCAAGGCAAGTCGGCCTTTGAGACTCAGGTGTTAGAAGTTCTCTCAGAACTTAAGGGGTTAGCACCAGTAGTTCACTCCCATATTTACTCCATTGCCAAGCTAGAGGCCTAATTGGGTTAAATGGCTAATAACATGAATAGGAGAGAGGAGGAAAAATTACCAAGTCAGACTGTGGCCAACCCTAAGGGTCAATAATGGAAAGCACCATGAGCAGGTGCAAGCAGTGATTACCTTGCGAAGTAGGAGGGAGTTAGAGCCTCGGCCAGTAGCGTTTAATACAACTAAGGCTAAGAAGAGTGATCACGGTGGTCAACCCAAAGAGAGCAAGGATGAGGGGGAGACACCTAAGGGGGATGACTTAGCCCCAAGCACTTCACATGAGCCTAAGGCACCATACGTGCCTAAGGCACCCTTTCCCCAATGCCTTGAGATACCGACCCCTCTCAATAAGAAGGCGGCATCCATGGAAGCGATGATGGAGGTTTTTAAACAAGTTAAAATCAACCTCCTCCTGTTGGAGGCGATTAAGCAAGTTGCCTCCTATGCTAAATTTTTGAAGGACCTTTGTAAGCAAAAACATAAATTTAGGACACACATGTCCCAAAAGGTCATACTCATGGAGCAAGCAAGCTCCATTTTATTGAATGACACACCCCTTAAGCTTAAGGACTCGGGTGCCCCAACCACTACATGCATTATAGTGGATCATTTCATTGATAGGGCCTTGTTAGATTTAGGGGTGTAGACACCCCATTTTTGACCGTCCTCAAGACTCGGTTGTGCTTGCAGGTACATCCAGCCACAAGTTCGATTGCTCGTCGGGTATTCGACTTTCGTGGTGGAACGTCACAGGTTTGAGCTTCCCAAACCCTGCATCCTTTCTGCCCCATTCTTGGACCATGACTTGGTCTTTTCAGAATGTTTCTCTTGGTGCACTACCGACCACCTTTTGGCCTTGCCGGCCATGCATTTGTTGCTGCCAGCCATTGATAGAGCCTGCCGGTCACCACTGATGGCTGGCAGAACCCTTGTCTCAGCAGGTTTCACGCCAGATCTTTTGAGCCAGCTAGTTTTCACTCATCTCTCCTCCATACACGTGTATGGAGGAATGAGCCCCTTTCCAAGCTTGTTTAAGAAGCTTTGCATTGTTTTTCTTCTATATAAGGAGAGGCCCTCTCTCCTTAGGAGAGGTTCAGCCATTTTAGAAGAGTTGTATCTCTCTCTCTCTATATTTCTTACTCTCTCTCTATATTGTTGTTGGTTTTGTGCCTTAAAGTCCATTTTTCTTGCACTTTTGCACTACGACACATAGAGACACACCACCACCTTTGGACTGAGGTTCTTGGAAATGTTACTTGAGCTCTAAAAGTGAGTTTTTAACCCCTAAGGTTGCTGGTTTCGAAGTTGGACTTGAAGGGTGAGCATTTTCCCCTTTTTAGCATTTTTTTTGTATCTCATTTTGGTCATCCTTGCATGTTGTTGTAGGCACTGCTTTCAACTGAAAAAAGTTCTATATTTAAGTGCTTTTGGTGGTTGTTTAAGGTCTTTTTGGTGTTAAGGGTGTTCTACCCTCTTGTATCTCTTGTTTGGCCTTGTTTTGAGCCATGCCTTAAGGCCTTTGAGGTAGTCTTGGTTTGGCCTTTTAGCCACTGAAATCCAGTAGATTTTCAGTGGTAGGCATGTGGTTTTGAGGCCTCAAATCAGAGGGGGTGACCCCCTCTCTTTTTGTTTTTGTTTGCTTGAGTTTTTGGCCTATCAAAGGAGCATGTATCCCTATACTTTTGAGGCTTGGTTCAGGCCTTTTTTTTGTGACTTTTAGGACTTGCCTTGACTCTATCCATGGCTGGTTTGGTCATCTTTTGCATGCTTCTTATATGTGTAGTGTAATCCCATTTGTGGCTCATCAAAGTAGCATGTTTGCCTAGCTTATGTTGAGTCCATTTCAGCATGTTTTTGGTGATGTTTTTCCATGACATAACTCTATCTAAAGTAGGTTTGGTCATCTTTTGCATGCTCCATATACTTGTAGAACAAATCTTGCTTACTAGCCTTATGTGCATGTTGATTTGACTCATCATTCCAGCATATTTTGGCTTTGCTCCAGTGTGATTTTATTCTTATTTTGGGCTGTTCTAGGACTATTTTGGGCTGCCATGGTCATATCACTCATGTTTTGTATA
Organism: Camellia granthamiana; assembly: GCA_036172215.1. NCBI lineage: Eukaryota > Viridiplantae > Streptophyta > Magnoliopsida > Ericales > Theaceae > Camellia > Camellia granthamiana. Next base: position 109,383,833 of record CM069912.1, read on the forward strand.
GCTATAGTGTAAATGCTTTGACTAGCCTTGGGTTTTGAGGCCCCTATCATGCCATAAATGTGATGTTTGCATGCGTTGCCATCATTTCAAATGTTATTTCAGTCCATGAAATGTGGTCATACACCTATATTTGACATGCTTTAAATGCCTTGAAGAGTTTGTGTTTTATGCCTCATGAATGGATCATTGTACATGCCATTAAGCCTAGGCCTTTGGGTCATCATATCAGTGCATTTTTGGTCTTGTTATACCATGATGTAACTCTGTTTTATGTTGTCCAAGTCATGCCAGGTTTGGTTTTAATAGGTGTAATGTAATACCCCTTTTGTATCCTTGCATGCTCTTTGTTTTTGACCTTTGTTCTAGCTTATATTGGCTAGGTTCAAGCATGTTTTTAGTCTCTCCTTGACCTGCCTTGGGACTATTTTAGATGCCCTTAGTCCTTCAAGGCTTGCCTTGCATGGCCATGGTTTAAGTCCCTTTGTTGGCTTGGTACTTTGAGCTTTCTTGCATGCTATGTTTGACTTGTTTGGGTGGTTTGGCATCACTCCTTGCATGATTTCAGAGATTACCTCATTGCCACATTATCATGATTATCACTCTTTGCTCATGTTTGAGAGTTGTGTCCTTATGCTTTAATTCTTGGGCTAATGCATTGTGCATGCATACCCTGCTTTTGTGCCCTCATTCCAACACTTATGGCCATTGATTTGGAGCATGACTGAGGTCTACTCTTTTGGTTTAAGTCCATTGTGTATGCTATGTGTATTGCATTGAGTATGCCACCATTACATTGAGCATTCTAATTGACGTTCGCATTGAGTATGTTAGTTGTTGTAAACATTAGCATTGTGCATGCCATTAGCTTTGTTAAGTTAATCATATCTCATTGCATTGAGTATGCCATGTAGTTGCATGTTTGCATGCTTAAGTCATATTGCATGTATGCCATGCTTGCGTTGCATTATTGTTTGGATTAAGTATTAATCCGAGCACGAGAAACGAGGGACATTTCATACTTTAAGTGATGAAACGTGCCTCAATTCTCGGTCGTTGACGCTCTTGACGATCCATGATAGAGTTCTAGGCACTTATGTGTTTTTCTTGTGCATTCATTTCTCATTGATTTGCACAAGTTTGATCTTTGGCCATCATGCATCGGGATGCGTGATTGATGGTCGTGGATCCAATTATGCCTATCCCTTGATGTTTCGAGGTGATATGGGGTGGCATAGTGCGTACATACCCTTGAGAGACCCTCCATTTTCTCTATTTTGTGCTTTGCTGCAGCTTGGTATCCCAGCACATCAGTGGCCGGTAGTCCCTTATTATGGGCCAACAATGCTCACTCTTGGTCGGCAGGATGGTCGGCAGTGGCTCCCCATAGCCGGCAGGCCACTGATGTATTCCCCAAACTGGTTTTGGTAAGGTTCAACAGGAATTCCTTGAGGACACCCTGCAGACAGAGCCTCAAAAGAGCATCCGGAGAGCTTTTGGGACAGCAACCGAGCATGCATCTCCTTCTCGCCCAACCAGAGCTGGAACAGCATTATTTACTGTTTTCCTTACTTGTTAGTTAGCATTTGGTTTTGTAATTTAATTAGTTAATTTGTTAATTAATTAAGTTTTGTAATAATTAGTTGTAGCTAGTTATTCATTTGGTTATGTAATAATTAATTAGATTGTTAGTTAGTTAATTAGTTGGCATGTATTATTTATTCGGACCCTCCGTCGAGAGGGCGAATTTTGTAATAAGTGTGCGTGAGTGTGTGCATGTCTTCCAACCCCACGTCTTTCTCCCTTTTACTTACCTACTTACAATGATTAGTTTTAGGGCATATTTTGTTTAGCATACCTTATGCTTCGCATGCGTGCATCCATTCATCTGTATTGCATGCACCGGGCTCGGCGCATTATACTAACCGCATTGTACTTCAATTCCAATTTGAATACATGTTATCAAATGTCGTATTTCCTATGCCATTCTAGATAGCCGAGCCTATCTGAGTTGCATTTTCGTATGTGTTGCATTAGCCATCTTAACATGAACTAGGATCATGCATGATTTCTAACTAGTTCTTTGTTTTGGCTCGGAGTACTAGGTAAGCTTTTATGCTTTAGCATACTGCATGTGTGTTATTTATTGCCATGAAAGCATGCTTGCCATGAGGCTAATTGCTTAGTTGATATAACTGCCTGAATGCCTGTGGTTGAAGGTTGGATTACTTTAATTGGGACAATTCATTGAAATCTATGTTTTAGCTTACTTGCGAGTAGCAAACTTCAAACTATTTTCAAACAAACGGATATGCGATGCTTTGTTCCAAATTAGGCGATCTAGTCTATACTTGTGTGTTGTACGCATCACGTAGTAAGATTAGCTAATTAACTGGAATAAGAGCACATGTGTTTTCAAAAACAAGATATCATGATTAGTACAGGCCAATCTTTAATCGGGCGAGCGGGAGTGCTCATAGATGACCTTCCCCAATCGTACCCAAGTTCCCGAGCCGAGGCAACTTTGGTGATGACGGACATATGGCCTTAGGCAACGAGTCAGGGTTTCCTAAATTGCCCCAAAATAAAATATTTAGGTGGCGACTCTGTATCTGGCAAAGCAGTCCATGTTTGGCACTTCTTTCTTAAAAATCAGTTTTCCAAAATGATTTGCCGGATTTGGACTCTTTGGTGATTTATCGGTCTTGCATTGCACTTTGCGAGATCAGATTCAGAACCATGACATTGAGTCCGAACTGTAGTAGCTCAGAACAAAACGAGATTCGTGCCTTTGCAAGAAGCGCGGATATCAGAGAGTTCTCAGGAGCGCGTCTACAGTTTCTGGCGACTCCACCGAGGATTTAGAGAACTTGACTCGAACTCATGATATCTTGTTTTGCTTACACTTATGTGTCTCATTGCATTGCATTTGCATTGGTGCGCCTAGGACACCGTGTTTGCCGTATGCTATTCCTGAACGGTTTGCCAGGGGCTTGCTTTGAAAAGCATGCCATAAGGCTGACCAGTTGTGGGCTCTGCCACAACGGGAACACAAACCCTGATTTTTACCAGGGCACCCTTTTTGACCATTCGACCTAGTGCATATCGGAATCCATAGTGACTATTCCAACTAGGATAGGTTACTTACCCGATTGTAGGTTGTTTGAAACCGCTGTGTGCGTAGTGAAACCCTAGCTCCTGACAAGATAGGACAGGGAAACCCTATCCCTCTATAGGGGTGTTTTGGCTTTTATTTGCTTGCTATGTGCTTTTGAGTTGGCCTCTACAGGGAATGCACGTATCAGTTTGCAAGTCTGAGTATCAGGCCTGCGAGCATCAGTATTTTGAGAATCAGTTATATTTGCGGGTATCAGATTCAGTTTTGGGGCAGTAATTTGGGAAACAGTGATCAGTGGTCGAATACAGTTATTCAGCTATGCTTATGTCTGTTCTGGTGAAATTGGGCTGAGATGCTGCCTGTTTTCTCTTTCAGCTCAGACATTCGGTTCAGGGCAATCAGTGTTCTCCTTCGCTAAGGCAAGGCAGAAAAGAGCCAGTCAAGGCTCACCGGTTCATCAGATCCGTCAGCCACCAGTCACATCACCTCTGTTCAGTTCAGCAGACTCGTGATGACGCAGAATTTAGAAGAAATTGTGGTCATGGCAACGGCATTAAACCAGGGAATCGCCATGTAGGGTGGGACCGATGTTGAGATGCAACGCCCGCCCAGGTCACCTGCTGCACATCCAATCTGGGAACCTCAATTATTCCAAACCCGTGAGTCCACCACTTTTGAGCTAATAGGAATGATCGGCGATCTTCAGAGGACTGTGGCTGATCTAGCCTTTGGACTATCGGCTCTGCCATCGACCATGTCACATGCCGGGAACTTCATGCCGGAAGAGCCTCCACTCTTGGGGCGGATTGTAATTGAACTCAGCCAACCTGAACCCATCCTAAGTATAGGCAATGGCATGTCAACAACAACCGGGTTCCGCTCTGATGTAGCAACCCAAACCTTCGACCAAGCTGAGGCTAGTGGAAAGAACAAGATGGGGGCAGACACTGATCCCTACGAACAACTTTTGCAGGCTGTTGAGGCTTTGAAAGCCGGGGGACTGAATAAGCCACAGGTACTCGTAGTTGCTGCAAAAACTGTGGATGACACTTTCCCTACTCAGACTGAGGGCAGTTCAAGCCAAGGGGAAAATTGGGAGAAGGACTGTCGTACCAGAACTGCTTCCTCCAACCCTAATTCTGCACCCCGGAAAGATTAGCAGACCAAGCTAGTACCTGCCAACCCTTTTTCTAGTGCACCCAGCAAAAGCCCACAAACCCCGAAGTATCTACCCCGAGGTCGCAGGGTCTTCCATGCCCTCTATATGCCTTTGTCCAAGGCGTTTCAGATCCTTGCTGAAAAGGGGCATCTTAAACCCCTCGAGCCTCGACCTCTCCCTAGTCGTCTTCCACCTAGTCATGACGCTACCCAGTGCTGTGCATACCATCAACAGACCGGTCATACCACTAACAATTGCTTCCATCTTCGCCACAAAGTACAGGATTTGAATGACAATGAGGTCATCCTTCCACCTAGCTCAGTAAAGTCCATCATCACTGGGTCAGTGGACTTCGAGGATAATACAAGTATGTGATTAGGGAATGAACCACCTGCAGGCGGTGCCCAGTTTACTTCAGATGTGGCGTATGGCACGCACTGTTTTGAGCATTTGCGAATGCTGGTTTTTGTAGTTTCTGACTTGGGTGTTGAGTCAGTTCTGTAGTTTTGTTTTGAGTCTGTCTCTTTGTTTTGAGTCAGTCTTTTTGATTAAGGGTCTGTCTTGTTGTATCGAGTTAGTCCTGTTGTACAGAAGTCGAGTGATTCTGGGGGTGTTACCTCGGATATCACTATTTTGTTTTGTGTTTGTCTTTTCGCTTTCTTTTGAGTCTATTTCTGCTGCGGAGCTGGTTACACCAGAAGATCTGAATGAAACAGCAGTGATTTTCACACTCTTGTGTTTGCTTCTGCCTTGTGCCAGTTATGCCAGAAGTTCTGAATGAGATGACAATATTTGACTGGAAATTGTGTATTTTCTGTGCTTTGAATTCATTACATCGATCTAAGTTTTTCAAAACTTCTTTTTGAACATTGTGATGAAAACAAAGAGGAAGGAATTCGTCGGGTTTTGCAAAATTTGATCAATTTGAGAGAAAAAGAGGCATGCTGAGCCCATTAATGAATGAGATCATGTTTGTTAATGTGAGTACTGAGAAGGATCCTGACTTGATCCAGATTGGTTCTACACTGTCTTCAGCACGAGCGACTAGTCGCTTTCTTAAAAGATTTCACAAAATGTTTTGCGCGGTCCTGCGAAGACCTGTGTGGAATCACTCTTGAGATTGTGCAGCTTAGGATCGTTCTCAGGCTCGAGACTCGACCCCTCACTTTCAAACCTTGAACTTCGATTCAGAATGTTCAACGATCAACCATAATGTGAGGCCTGTGTAGCCAGATTTGAAGCAGCTCATGAACTAGGGGCAAGAAGATCAAATGTTATCAAAGGAAGCTTGCGAAGCTAGATCAGAAGCACCCCTTGAACTAGGGGCACAAAAATGTCAGATGCGCTCGAAGAGTCAAAAATGGGACGTTTCTCAAGCTAACGAAGATCGGCAAGAATGCCAAATCCCAGAAGGGAGGAAAGAAGAAAGTATTGCTGAAGGACAACCGAGTTCCTATCCACAACACTAGGGGCAAATTTAGCCCCCATTGGATGGACTTCTACATCATCAGCGAATAGCAGCCATTCTTTTGGATACAGATGGCCTCGAGATCCTAAAACCATTTGACATGGACAAAGCTACACTTTTACCCTTGAGAGGCTCGCTGGGCCGAAAACCCGGAAGGGTGACCCAGGCAAAAGTTAGAGCAAGACAAAACAAAAGAACAAAAAGGAAAAGTAGAAAAGAAAAAAAATGAAGAAAAAAAGAAAGAAAAATTCTTGAAAAGAAAAAATTGATAAAAGAAGAAAAGAAAATAATTGAAAAGAAAATAAAAACAAAGCTCGCAAGGTTGAAAACCCGGAAGGGCGGCCTTGGCAAAAGTTAGAGCGTAAAAGGAAAGGTTAATACCTGATTGTACCTTAACCGGAACTACGTACGGCTTGATTCCTATGTTTGGGATACATAGGCAACTTCATTCTGAAGTCCAGCCATAAACACTTCCAAATTGATTGTGTCCATGCAATGGTTTTAATCATCTTTGTTTTCTCTGTATCCGAGAGTTTGGTTGTGATCGTCACTTTGAGGACTGGTTACAGCGTGCCGCGGCGCTATTCAAACAAGGGGCAACTTTTCGTTGCCGTCAGTTGCCATTCAAACAAGGGGCAATTTTCCATTGCCATGCAATGCCGTTCAGACAAGGGGCAATTTTCAATTGTTATGGATCTGAGGTTGTGCATCTCAAAGGGTAAATTCTGTGCTCGTTGAGCAGTGGCCGTTTGCAAAAACAGTTTTGGAGAATTTTTACTGAGTTTGACTAATTTTCTCGAAAATTATCCCTTTTTTTCAAAATTGGACCATTTTCTTGGGCCCAAAAAGAAAAATTTTCAGTGCTCACAATCTAACTTGTATGATTTTGAATCAGAAAATCGAACAAGTATGTTAATTTAACTCTCATTTTGGTCAAAATTGTTTTAGTAGAAAACCAAAACAAAAAATGGTCAAAATGATGAATTAGGGGCACAGTTAAGTCAGGTGTTCTGTCTTTTCCCCATTGTCACCACACTTGCCAGAAGGGCACTCTACCTGCCAGAAAAGGGCACAACTGAAGCTAACAGCAAAGGGCCGAAAGCTCTCTCATCCTCCGCGTAACGAGGTATCAAGCCAAGTGCGAAGCACGAACTGGAATGGATCTAGATATTCCACTCCCTCGTCTGGACACATCTGATCATGTCCAAACTCCCCAGCAGAGCATCGTCAACCGATGTTAGCTGCAGATTGGCTACACATCCAGTTGTAGCGCAACTCCTCTGTGGTAGGAACTCACTAGCTGTGCGCAGAAGAATGAGAATCTAGAAGAATGCTATGGGCAAGAGCCCACAACTTCTTGTTTATCCACCGACCATCCAGGGGAGGGATAAAAAAATGAGAGATTGAAGAATAGAGAGATGTGCGTTGAGAGAAAAAGTGAGGAAAAAGGGCTTTTTCAGAAAAACAGAGCTTGAGGGCTGAGTGATATGAGAATCACAAATAAGAAAGGGTGGGAAATAATACCCGGAGAAATAGGCTCCCTGTGCACGTCTGAGTGTTGTGCCTTTTGTTTTGTCTCGATTCTTGTTTTGAGTCGTTTCAAGTGTTTCTCGATGTGTTTAGGTTGTTTACCTTTTGTTTGTCTTTGTTGAGTCGTTTTGACTGTGGTCAGCTGTAGGCTTAATACCCGGTTGAGAACCCTTTTCTCATTACAATTTAAAAAATGAATCGTTTTGTGCTCAGAGTGCTGTGCCATTCTCCACATTTGTGCAAAACAGAATTCGTTCTTTCATAAAACCGTAGGGTTCAACCCAGGTCATCTCAGAGCAGTAGAATCAAGACCTATCTGAAGCTACATAGGTTCCAGACTGCAAAGCAAGAGAAAAGAGAGAAAATTTGGAGCATCTTAGTGTGTTTCAACTTCAGCAAATTCCGAGATTGCATTCCATATGCACCTCCTCAGGCCTCGTCAATGCTCCGAAGTATGAGTGTGCCTCTACCTCAAGCTCAAGCTCAAACCTGTTTCGAGCCAGAATGGCGATTAGAAGTGCTCTCCCTGAGGATCATTCCTTGCCAGAGTTATCTTGGCTATGTTTACAATGAGGGAAAATTATGAATATGATAAGGAAGAAAAGCGGCATCCGTGGCTTTTACATGCAGAGGTTGTCCCTTGTCAGCATTTCAGAACCTTTGAACGGTGAGTTGAAGGTAAGTGTTCGAAGAACACAAGGAGAGATCCCCATCAGAGTAGAGCGGTTCATCGCCACTCACCCCATGAGGTGCTTTCTAAAGCGCCGTTTTGTTTGCTTATTGCATTCCTTAAACATCATGCATTGTGTTGCATTTTTACCTATCTAGTCTCTTTCCCATTCTTGCACAGTATTGTGTGTACTGCTCATTCAGGGACGTTCCGGTTCAGTTTAACTAATACCTTTCTCCTCTCATATTTGGCATGCATTTGGACCTATCTTTCTCCTCTCGCGTTTGACACACGTTTGGATCACTGCGCTTTCTTGCGTAGTCTTTTCTTCTCTTGCCTGCGATACCCTGAGATATGTTTCTTTCCCCTCTTGCATGTGCTATGCTAAGAAGTTTACCTTCCATCTCTCGCGTGTGATACGATGAGAGATTTTCCCTTTCTTCTCTTGCATGTGATACGCTGAGAAGTTTACCTTCCCTCTCTCACGTGTGATACGTTGAGAGATTTTCTCTCCCCTCTCTGGTGTGTGATACGCTGAGAGGTGTGCCTTTCCTCTTGTTGCATTGTTTTGCATTCTCTTTCTTCCGGGGAACACGGGGATACGTCCCTATATTTCTCTTTCTTTCGGGGAACACGGGGATACGTCCCTATGTTTCCCTTTCCTTAGGGGAACACGGGGATACATCCCTATGTTTCTCTTCCTTTCGGGGAACACGGGGATACGTCCCTAAGTTTCTCTTTTCTTCGAGGAACACGGGGATACGTCCATATGTTTCTCTTTCCTTCGGGGAACATGGGAATATGTCCCGATGTTTTCCCCTCTTTTCGAAACACGGGATACGTCCCTATATTTCTTCTTCTCCCTCCTTCCTCACACGATTTCAGCGTGTTTGGAATTGTTTACCTCTTCTCACAATTTCAGCATGGTTGGAGTTTGTTCCTTCCTCACACGATTTCAGCGTGTTTGGAATTGTTTACCTCTTCTCACGAATTCAGCGTGGTTAGAGTTGTTCCTTCCTCACACGATTGCAGCGTGTTTGGAATTGTTTACCTCTTCTCACGAATTCAGCGTGGTTAGAGTTGTTCCTTCCTCACACGATTGCAGCGTGTTTGGAATTGTTTACCTTATCTCACGAATTCAGCATGGTTAGAGTTGTTCCTTCCTCACACGATTGCAGCGTGTTTGGAATTGTTTACCTCTTCTCATGATTTTAGTGTGGTTAGAGTTTGTTCCTTCCTCACACGACTTCAGCGTATTTGGAATTGTTTACCTCTTCTCACGTTTTCAGCGTGGTTAGGGTTGTTCCTTCCTCACACGATTTCAGCGTGTTTGGAATTGCTTTGGACCTCCTTTCACGATTTCAGCGTGGTTTGAGTGTCCCTCTTCCTCACACGATTTCAGCGTGTTTGGAATTTGTCTCAGGTTGCATTGTGTACGCACCTGATTGTTTGTTTTTCCTCTTCTCATGATTCCAGCAATGGTTGGAGTTTGTCACCCTTTACATCTACTGTATTATTTTGCATTGCATTGTTCGCGCTATTTTGCGCACCCCACCTGCACCTATTAGTGCATTGTTCGCGCTATTTTGCGCACCCCACCTGCACCTGTTAGTGCATTGTTCGCGCTATTTTGTGCACCCCACCTGCACCTGTTAGTGCATTGTTCGCGCTATTTTGCGCACCGCACCTGCACCTATTAGTGCATTGTTTGCGTTATTTTGCGCACCCCACCTGCACCTGTTAGTGCATTGTTCGCGCTATTTTGCGCACCCCACCTGCACCTGTTAGTGCATTGTTCGCGCTATTTTGTGCACTTCACCTGCACCTGTTAGTGCATTGTTCGCGCTATTTTGCGCACTTCACCTGCACCTGTTAGTGCATTATTCGCGCTATTTTGCGCATTTCACCTGCACTTGTTAGTGCATTGCATTATTATGTATACTTCACTTGCATTGTTATGCTTGTTTTCACCGCATTGTTATGCGTCACACTTAGGTTGCATTGTCTTGCATCCCTTACCACATTGTTATGCGTCATACTTAGGTTGCATTGTCTTGTACCTTTCCACCCGCGTTGTCTCGCACCCTCAGGATTGCATTGTCTTGCACACTTCTTTACTTGCGTTGTTACGCATGTTTTACTTGCGCTGTTATACATGTTCTACTTGTTTTACTTGCGCTGTTACGCATGTCTTCTTCTTTAACTTGCGCTGTTACGCATGTTTTACTTGCGCTGTTACGCATTTCTTTAACTTGCGCTGTTACGCACTTATCTCTATCCTGTGCTGTTACGCATGTTTCTACTCGCGCTGTTACATATATTTTCTTTGCGCTGTTACACATGTTCCACCCGCGTTGTCTCGCATGTTTTATTTGTGTTGTTTCGCATTCCTATAACTTGTGTTGTCTTGCACATTTTATTTACATTATTTTGCACATATATAACCTGCGTTGTCTCGCATGTTTTATTTGCGTTGTTTCGCATTCCTATAACCTGCATTGTCTCGCATGTTTTATTTGCGTTGTTTCGCATTCCTATAACTTGCGTTGTCTCGCATGTTTTATTTGCGTTGTTTCGCATTCCTATAACCTGCGTTGTCTCGCATGTTTTATTTACGTTGTTTCGCATTTCTATAACCTGCGTTGTCTCGCATGTTTTATTTGCGTTGTTTCGCATTTCTTTAAACTTGCGCTGTTATGCATGTTACGTGCATTGTTATGAGCTACTTCATTTGCGTTGTCACGCACTTTTCACTTGTATTGTTGTGCATGTTTCTAACGATATCGTACCTGTTGAGTTTCTTTCTTTTGCAGGCACGATATTGTATGTATGGTTCATTTGAAGCTGGTGCAACCAGACGAACCGCACGGTATTGTATGCACTCCGTGTGAGACGTAGCGAAAATTGCATAATTCTCTTACATCCTTTCTGTATTGTAATGTAGTTTGATTTATATTCGCTCGTTTAAAACTGTTGCATTTATTGTATATAATTGCTTCATTATAGCTTTCTTTGCATAATCATAAGTTATGCTCTTGCATCGTGCATATCATTTGCATTTTGCCCCAGACTGCAGGCACATCTCTGCATGGTTATATTGAGTGCTTGCCTGAGTCTTCGGCCTTGCCAAAAATGGGTCGTCTCTAGGCTTTGACACTCACTCCCATCACTTTGTGACTTTCGAGTTCTGTCAAAGAGGGGCAACTGTAGACACCTCATTTTTGACCGTTCTCAAGACTCAGTTGTGCTTGCAGGTACATCCAGCCACAAGTTCGATTGCTCATCGGGTATTCGACTTTCGCGGCGGAACGTCACAGGTTTGAGCTTTCCAAACCCTGCATCCTTTCTGCCCCATTCTTGGACCATGACTTGGTCCTTTCAGAATGTTTCTCTTAGTGCACTGCCGACCACCTTTTGGCCCTACCGGCCATGCATTTGTTGCTGCCGGCCATTGATAGAGCCTGCTGGCCATCAATGAGCCACTGCAGGCCACCACTGATGGCCGGCAGAACCCTTGTCTCAGTAGGTTTCACGCCAGATCTTTTGAGCCAGCTGGTTTTCACTCATCTCTTCTCCACACACGTGTATGGAGGGATGAGCCCCTTTTCCAAGCTTGTTTAACAAGCTTTGCATTGTTTTTCTTCTATATAAGGAAAGGCCCTCTCTCCTTAGCAGAGGTTCAGCCATTTTAGAAGAGTTGTATCTCTCTCTCTATATTTCTTACTCATTCTCTATATTGTTGTTGGTTTTGTGCCTTAAAGTCCATTTTTCTTGCACTTTTGCACTACAACACATAGAGACACACCACCACCTTTGGACTGAGGTTCTTGGGAATGTTACTTGAGCTTTGAAAGTGAGTTTTTAACCCCTGAGGTTGTTGGTTTCGAAGTTGGACTTCAAGGGTGAGCATTTTTCCCTTTTTAGCATTTTTTTTGTATCTCATTTTGGCCATCCTTGCATGTTGTTTTAGGCCCTGCTTTCAACTGAAAAAAGTTCTATATTTAAGTGCTTTTGGTGGTTGTTTAAGGTCTTTTTGGTGTTAAGGGTGTTCTACCCTCTTGTATGCCTTGTTTGGCCTTGTTTTGAGCCATGCCTTAAGGCCTTCGAGGTAGTCTTGGCTTGGCCTTTTAGCCACTGAAATCCGGTAGATTTTCAGTGGTAGGCATGTGGTTTTGAGGCCTCAAATCAGAGGGGGTGACCCCCTCTCTTTTTGTTTTTGTTTGCTTGAGTTTTTGGCCTATCAAAGGAGCATGTATCCCTATACTTTTGAGGTTTGGTTCAGGCCCTTTTTTGTGACTTTTAGGACCTGCCTTGACTCTGTCCATGGCTGGTTTGGTCATCTTTTGCATGCTTCTTATATGTGTAGTGTAATCCCATTTGTGGCTCATCAAAGTAGCATGTTTGCCTAGCTTGTGATGAGTCCATTTCAGCATGTTTTTGGTGATGTTTTGCCATGACATAACCCTGTCTAAAGTGGGTTTGGTCATCTTTTGCATGCTCCATATACTTGTAGAACAAATCTTGCTTACTAGCCTTATGTGCATGTTGATTTGACTCATCATTCCAGCATATTTTGGCTTTGCTCCAGTATGATTTTATTCTTATTTTGGGCTGTTCTAGGATTGTTTTGGACTACCATGGTCATATCACTCATGTTTTGTATAGCTATAGTGTAAATGCTTTGACTAGCCTTGGGTTTTGAGGCCCCTATCATGCCATACATGTGATGTTTTCATGCTTTGCCACCATTTCGAATGTTATTTCAGTCCATGAAATGTGGTCATACACTTGCATTTGACATGCTTTAAATGCCTTGAAGAGTTTGTGTTTTATGCCTCATGAATGGATCATTGTGCATGCCATTAAGCCTAGGCCTTTGGGTCATCATATCAGTGCATTTTTGGTCTTGTTATACCATGATGTAACTCTGTTTTATGTTGTCCAAATCATGCCATGTTTGGTTTTAATAGGTGTAATGTAATACCCCTTTTGTAGCCTTGCATGCTCTTTGTTTTTTACCTTTGTTCTAGCTTGTAGTGGTTAGGTTCAAGCATGTTTTTAGTCTCACCTTGACCTGCCTTGGGACTGTTTTAGATGCCCTTAGTCCTTCGGGGCTTGCCTTGCATGGCCATGGTTTAAGTCCCTTTGTTGGCTTGGTACTTTGAGCTTTCTTGCATGCTATGTTTGACTTGTTTGGGTGGTTTGGCATCACTCCTTGCATGATTTCAGAGATTACCTCATTGCCACATTATCATGATTATCACTCTTTGCTCATGTTTGAGAGTTGTGCCCTTATGCTTTAATTCTTGGGCTAATGCATTGTGCATGCATACCTTGCTTTTGTGCCCTCATTCCAATACTTATGGCCACTGATTTGGAGCATGACTGAGGTCTACTCTTTTGGTTTAAGTCCATTGTGTATGCTATGTGTATTGCATTGAGTATGCCACCATTACATTGAGCATTCTAATTGACGTTCGCATTGAGTATGTTAGTTGTTGTAAACATTAGCATTGTGCATGCCATTAGCTTTGTTAAGTTAATCATATCTCATTGCATTGAGTATGCCATGTAGTTGCATGTTTGCATGCTTAAGTCATATTACATGTTTGCCATGCTTGTGTTGCATTGTTGTTTGGATTAAGTATTAATTTGAGCACGAGAAACGAGGGACATTTCATACTTCAAGTGATGAAACGTGCCTCAATTCTCGGTCGCCGACACTCTTGACGATCCATGATAGAGTTCTAGGCACTTATGTGTTTTTCTTGTGCATTTATTTCTCATTGATTTGCACCAGTTGGATCTTTGGCCATCATGCATCGGGATGCGTGATTGATGGTCGTGGATCTAATTGTACCTCTCCCTTGATGTTTCGAGGTGATATGGGGTGGCATAGTGCATACATACCCTTGAGAGACCCTCCATTTTCTCTATTTTGTGCTCTGCTGCAGCTTGGTGTCTCAGCACATTAGTGGCCGGCAGTGCCTTGCAGATGGCCGGCAGTCCCTCATTATTGGCTGGCAGTGCTCACTCTTGGTCGGCAGGATGGTCGGCAGTGGCTTCCCATGGCCGGCAGGCCACTGATGTATTCCCCAGATTGGTTTTGGTAAGGTTCAGCAGGAATTCCTTGAGGACACCCTGCAGACAGAGCCTCAAAAGAGCATCCGGAGAGCTTTTGGAACGGCAACCAAGCATGCATCCCCTTCTCGCCCAACCAAAGCTGGAACAACATTATTTACTGCTTTCCTTACTTGTTAGTTAGCATTTGGTTTTGTAATTTAATTAGTTAATTTGTTAATTAATTAAGTTTTGTAATAATTAGTTGTAGCTAGTTATTCATTTGGTTATGTAATAATTAATTAGATTGTTAGTTAGTTAATTAGTTGGCATGTATTATTTATTCGGACCCTCCGTCGAGAGGGCGAATTTTGTAATAAGTGTGCGTGAGTGTGTGCATGTCTTCCAACCCCACGTCTTTCTCCCTTTTACTTACCCGCTTACAGTGATTAGTTTTAGGGCATATTTTGTTTAGCATACCTTATGCTTCACATACGTGCATCCATTCATCTGTATTGCATGCACCGGGCTCGGTGCATCATACTAACCGCGTTGTACTTCAATTCCAATTTGAATACATGTTATCAAATGTCGCATTTCTTATGCCATTCTAGATAGCCGAGCCTATCTGAGTTGCATTTTCACATGTGTTGCATTAGCCATCTTAACATGAACTAGGATCATGCATGATTTTTAACTAGTTCTTTGTTTTGGCTCGGAGTACTAGGTAAGCTTTTATGCTTTAGCATACTGCATGTGTGTTATTGATTGCCATGAAAGCATGCTTGCCATGAGGCTAACTGCTTAGTTGATATAACTGCCTGAATGCCTGTGGGTGAAGGTTGGATTACTTTAATTGGGACAATTCATTGAAATCCATGTTTTAGCCTACTTGCGAGTAGAAAACTTCAAACTATTTTCAAACAAACGGATATGCGATGCTTTGTTCCAAATTAGGCGATCTAGTCTATACTTGTGTGTTGTACGCATCACGTAGTAAGATTAGCTAATTAACTGGAATAAGAGCACATGTATTTTCAAAAACAAGATATCATGCTTAGTACAGGCCGATCTTTGATCGGGCGAGCGGGGGTGCTCATAGATGACCTTCCCCAATCGTACCCAAGTTCCCGAGCCGAGGCAACTTTGGTGATGACGGACACGTGGCCTTAGGCAATGAGTCAGGGTTTCCTAAATTCACCTAAAATAAAATATTTAGGTGGCAACTCTGTATCTAGCAAAGCAATCCATATTTGGCACTTTTTTCTTAAAAATCAGTTTTTCAAAACGATTTGCCGGATTTGGACTCTTTGGTGATTTATCGGTCTTGCATTGCACTTTGCAAGATCAGATTCAGAACCGTGACATTGAGTCCGAACTGTAGTAGCTCAGAACAAAACGAGATTTGCGTCTTCGCAAGAAGCGCGGATATCGGAGAGTTCCTGGGAGCGCGTCTACAAGGGGCTATTGTCAATTTGTTGCTACACTCTATGTACGAAGAAATTGGGCTGGGCGAGTTGAAGCCCATTATTGTCACACTCCAGTTGGCTGACCGGTCCCTCAAAGTGCCACGTAGCATGATTGAGGATATGCTAGTAAAGGTCGATAGGTTTTATTTTCCTGTTGATTTTTTGGTTTTAGATATGGAACCGGTAGCCAACTCTAGGAAACAAATCCCGGTGATCTTAGGCTGACCTTTCTTGGCTACGGCTAATGCATGCATAAATTGTCGTACCGGGGTTATGGAAGTTTCATTTGGGAATATGCAAGTGAAACTCAATATTTTCCAAGCATCCCAACAATCCCATGAGAGAGAGGAGTGCTTATTTGTGGATGTTGTGGATGGGATTGTGAAGGAGGCTTTACCCTCCATTCTTGTAGAGGACCCTCTAGAGGCTTGTCTAGCTCATTTTGGATTTGAAAATTTTGATATTGACGGGTTGGTTAAAGAGGTGAATGCCTTACTTAATTCTTCTTCTACATGGGATTTTCCTCCGTGGAAAACCCAGTTTGAGTCTCTTCCTCCTCTGTCTAGAGAACCTGCCATACCATCCTTTAGTCACACCACCAAAGAAAAAATTTTCTATTTTCTTTTGTTAGTCGTTTCTTTGGTTCTTATTAGAGAGAGTGCAATTATTGTCAAATTCGCCGAAACTATTCAGAGGGTGCTTCTATATTAGCTGGTTTTGACTACTGTATCTTAGGAAACATACTCCGACATACCTCCAGCATCCATTGGGAGGCGGTGAATCTGTTTTAAGAAAACTATAATATCACACAAGTTTCGATTTGCTTCTTTTCTTATAATTTGTTCTTAAATTTTTTTAAAATTTAGTTTACCTCAATAAATTCTAATATTTAGTTATTCTTATTAATAATTTGTTCTATTAGTAATGTAATCTAATTCATTTTTGTATTTTTAGTTGTATAATTTATTCAGTATTTCATTCTTTAATAATAAAAAATTATTTTATCATTTTTATTTAATTCATTTTATATATTTTCTTGTATTTTTATAAAAAAAATGCCAACAATTTTATCAAAGTTGTATTTTGATTCGCGCAATTCTAATTCCATCAATTTTAAACTCATACTGTCGATCACATTTCAAATGCACAATCCAGCATCTTACATTTTGCTCACAATTTAAAACCTACCATAACCAGAGCCACGTGCAATCTACCACCTTACTTTCTTTTGTTTTGTTTGTAAAAGCCCAAAAAAGCAGGTTAATTCTTGTTCTTGTTACTTTTCTACTTGTTTATTTGATAAAAAATTTTATTAATATTTGATTAATTTAGTTTTTTATAATAATATTCAATTTAATAAAATTAAATATGAATAATTTAAATTATTAAAGCATGAGTCAGAGTAGGTCCACCGAAACAACAGCTGAGCTGTCACCTCATGTCCACTATTTTCAGTCTGATAACGAAGAAATAAAGATCTACTCATGACTCATTAATATTTGAAAATTCAATAACAGGAGTAACGAATCCAGACTAGTTGTTAACTTAGGTTCAAATTCCTGTTTGGAATTTACTCATATAATTTGATTAAAATTTCGTTTTGATCCTTATTATTTTAACTTTAATAATTTCGTCATTATATTTTAAGTTTATTTTCAATTTGATTTTATGTCCAAAATTTTGTTAATTTTTCATGCGTGTGTATCTTAGGAGATTGACAAATGTCTCAAAATAATTATTTTTAATCTCCAACTTTAACGGAAGGTACAAAGTAAAACTAGATTTAAAGTGTAGGGATCAAATTGTTTAATTTAAAATAATAGAAATTAAAATAAAATTTGAGTCAAATTATAAAATAAAAAGTATAATTTACGTTCACATTTTTGTTAGGATTTATTTTGAAATTTTCATAAGCTTCCCGGTTTAATTTGGGCGTTATTTTTTTAGTTTGTCTTCTCTTTATAATGCTTTATTATCACTAATAAAATATTTACTTTCTTTTTGCCCAAAAAAAAAAAGAAAAAGAAAAACTTGTTAGGTTCATATTGGTATACTATTATATTCATTTCCTATGCTAATGCCACAACATCAAAGCAAATACAGATTTACAGAAGCAACAGAATTATGAAAATGCATTATCAAACTGCTTCACTTATATTCGAGAAGTACCGTCTCAAGCTGATAATCTAACATCTTCTTCTCAGAACAACTCTCAAGAAGATGTATTTGTTTATTTATTTATTTTTTTGGGTGTTGATAACTAAGGTTTGTCAATACAAATCGAACCCGGCTTACAAAGACAATACTGTTGTTTGCCACAATATTCACTAGATGGACAGTCACTGTCGTTTCTGCAACTAATTAACCTCAAACTCGAGCCTATGGCATCACCTCTTGCTGTCACTATTGTGAAGGGCACACCTGCAATAAAATAAATTTTCATATTGAGAAAAATTAGGATTGAAAAAGCCAAGTTTTGATCAGAATAGGATTTTAGTTTTTGGATTGTAACCCTCTTTTAGTTGATTGTTGTAATGTAGTTTCTCTATCATACACGTTGTTGACATTTTGAAACGAAAAAAAAAATCATATGTAAAACTAGAGAAACCAATTCAAAATAAACTATAGGAACAACCGAGTATTAAGTAGTTCCTATATAGTTTGTTTTGAATTATGTTATGGTTCTTCTAATTTTGCATATGGTCTTTTTCCGTTCTAAATTCAATGAGAGACTATATTGTAATAAAATTAAAAGTATAAAGTTTAAATTATTCAAATTAAAATGATACAACACTTAAATGTCATGTGAACAATGAGATTTGGGCATGTTTAGTTGAAAAATGAAATTTGGTTACACTTTGCTAACTGTGCTCCTACTCAGGCGTTCAAATGTACTAAAGTGTTAAAATTATATTACTTTGTATATGTAAAGGGTGAATTACCCTTTTAAACACCCAATAACTCTTATAAAAGAACACAAAATGTTTACTTTAGGGGCCATAGTTGAAATATGTTATTATTCCATTGACGATTTAAACGGCTATTTGAAATTGAATTAATTGGACTCAAATTGGAAGCTTTAGGGTTGAAATTGATAAATTGATAGTATTTGAAGAACTGAAATAACATGGAATGCATATGAAAAATGTGTTTTATCCAATCTTTTTAGTAATTAATTTTGTCAAGTTTCTATTAGAAAAATTGAAAAAAAAATTAAAAAGATTTTTAAAAGCAAACTAAACAAATTAATTAGACAAAGGACTAACCAGATGCAATGACCAGGAAAATGACTAGGAAAGCCAAGCATTTGAATGAACATTTATCCATATTAGCTTTGCACCAACCAATGTCTTTCAATGGCTATATGTGTTTTTTTCATGGAGCTAATATATAGAGCTCTAGCCATATTTATAGGTGGAGATATATGAGATTATGAGGCTAAGAAAATTGTATCCAACCACATTAAATATTGAGATTTCTTAGATTATGCCGTATTTGTCATAATCTAAAAAAGTTAAAAAGTCAAAAAATCACTATTCTATTTAAGTCACATCATCTTATTTAAATCACATCACCTCTCTACCACATCCCTTCAAACACAACCCATACACAACCCATATTTCATAAAAAGTCAAAAAATACATTTATTTAGAGCATAAAAAACAACCCTTAGTATCCAACTACATTTGATTGCAAATGCTTTTTTTTTAGAAAATAATATGCAAATCTATTTTTTAGATACACTTTTTAGACTTAATAATGTGTAAGTGGAATAATTAGAGAAAACATGAGAAAGAGAGAAAAAATAACCTTCAATATTCTAATAGATTTCCACAAATTTAAAAAAGAGGTCTAACTTTTTAGTTTAAGTAGCATCACCCCTTTTTTTTAATTTTTTTATTTTTTTTGGGGGTACAGTAATAGGATTTTCTTATGCGAACCAACTAATGAAGTGTTAATGCACAATTTTTTTCTAGACTTTAATCAATACTTGTTCACAGTGAAATGGTGGTAAGTTGGATGGATTTGGGGCTTTTTTGGTTATTTTAGTCATAAAATATAAAATTGGTTATTTTAGTCATAAAAAACAAAACAACACATCCAATCCATAATCATTACACTCTTTTCTCACCAAAAAAATAAAAAAAATTAAAAAGTCAAAAAGTCCTACCAAAACCAAGTTTTTTAGCCCAGGCTAAAATATCCAAAAAAACTAAAAAGTCAAAAAACTAACCCACTTCCCAAACAAAGCCATAAATCCATAATCATTATGCAATTGTCATACTAAACATAAATTTAAGGGGTAATATTAGGAATATTAAATTTTCTATTAAATAAATGACTAAATGTCTTACATAGGTGTGGGGTCCACAATTTTGTGGACCCTGCACTCATGTGAGATATTTAATTATTTATTTAGTAAAAAATTTGAAGCTTATAGTATTTTTCAAATTTAAGGCTTTGTTTTGGATAAATTAAAAAAGTCAAAATGTCAAAAAATTATTTAAAAAGTTAAAAAGTTTATACTATTCAATGGTAGTTTGTAGGAGAAGTCGCTAGGGCAAAATTATTATTTTGCCGGGCAATGCTCCAGACCCCCAGCACCCCCACCCCCACCCCCACGTGGGGGTCCAAGAAAGGAGAATAAAAAAAAAAATTAAAAAAAATTGAGCCAATCACAAATCACTGGGGGTAGTTGGGGTCACCCCCAATTGGGGTTCTAAGTCATTTTGCTATTTTGCTCTTTGAATTCAACTATTCAAAAATTCAAAAAGTTAAAAGTCAATAAGGTAAAATTGTCATTTGGATTTTACTATAATATTTTATTACACATCTTTTCATAAAAAGTTAAAAAATTATCTCAAATATATATCTTTTTTTTTTTCAATTTTTTAAATTAAAAAGTTAAAAAAAATACACTTATACATCTCAAACAACCAAGAAGAGTGGTATTTTAATTTTTTTTATAAGCATTAATTACATTTAATATATTTTCTATCACTTGAATGATTTGACGCTGTGGTTATAAAACCAAGGCAATAACACATCAGTGGAAGTAGGGCGCAACTCGGATGAGTTTGGTCCGGTTGAGAGGTTGTTTAAATCCAGTCTAAGTTATGCTGAGGTCTACCCAAGTTTGAATTGTAACCTGAGGTTGTCTGTCCAAGCCCGACCCGAGTTAAATCCGAATTGTAAATGAATTTCAGTTTTTTTTTTATATATATTATTAAATTATTAAAATTTGACTATATTTATATTTTTTTATTTATAGAAAATCATTAATTCCATCAAAATAAATAATTTATATAATGTAAAAGAGATGCCGCTATAGTAGTCCTTACAATTTATGAGTGAAAATGAAAAAATAATTTTATGTTATTTGTATATATAATATATATTCAATATGATTTAATAATCTAAATTACTTTAATATCATGTACTGACTAATAATTATATGTATATTTAATATTTTTATATATATCTATATACGTATAATTCGGATTTTGGATTACTCGGATTGTTTGACATCTTTGTCTAAGCCCGCCCAAATTTAATTTGGACAAAGCCTGTACCGAATTTGAAAATATTTTATCCAAACCCTAAAAAAATTTGGACTGGGCTCGAATTGCTCGGATTGAGCCCTCCTAGGTTGCACTCCCAAGTGGAAGTAATAAAAATTATTTAAAAAAAGTAAAAAATTTATTATTTTAATTATTAATATTTATGTTATTTTTATTTTTTTATAAGTATTTTTTACTAACACAATGTCAGGGTAATTCCCCCCCCCCCCCCCCCCCTCCAAAACCAAATCTACCTGTATTAAATTTGTGGAATAGATGGGTTTGTGTTTGTAGAGTAGTTTTTTAGGTAAAAAGTACGAAAACTTGTTTAGTTTGCCTTTTTCAGAAATAGTTTTGGAAAATTATTTTGGGGAGAGAGTTTTAAAAAAAGTGATTGATTTAATGTGTATGAGAGAGAGTGTGATTTTGGAAAGTAGGTAACCAAACAAAATTTTGAGATTTTTTTAAAAAAAATTTGTTTGATTTGATTACTCTTGAAATTTTGTTTGTAAAGAATTTTTCCCCAAATTTTTTTTTAAAAAACAAATCAAACAAGCCCATTGTCTCTCTCCAAAATTTAGATTGGCAGCTGCTGTTTGAAACCTTGAAATTCATTATGAGTTCTATTTCAATTATTTGAATTATTTGTTTTACAAGCTCCTTGATATAATTTGATTTTAAAAAAAATTAAATTATTTAATTTATTATATATGATTACATAACATATAATAAAACATTACAAATTAATTTAAAGGTGGAAAATCTTTAAGAAACTTTTCATGATATTTCTTTTATAAAACCTAGTATTACTCTTTTTAAAATAGGCCATCCAATTTTTTGATAATAAATGTAATAAATTGAACATGTTATGATTATCGGATATAATTATTATTATTTTTTGAATGATATACATGTAAAAATTTACTAAATGAATGATTTAAACAGGACCCATGGTAGGCCCCACAAGCCACACAAAACCCACTAGTTCAGATTTGGATTAGAGAAAAGCCCAACCCTACTCATTCGCATTAAATAATTCTGCACACATTAATAATCTTACTAAAAATAAAAATGATGAAATGTGATTAGTTGTCAAAAAAATAATAATATGTAAACCTCTAATGATATTTGGATAAGAATATTTTTAATAAGATTTTAAGTAGATGTAGTATTGTTCGTTCTTATTTAGTGGTTGTGTAACACCACTTAATAGGTTAAAATTGTGGGTTCAAATCTTATGATTAGGAGTTTGATGACCAATTATTTCTCTTTTGTTACGAGGATTGTATACTTGTATCGAGTAATTGTTAGAGCATTTTCAATGGAGCTTTCAAAACACTTGACAAATCTATAATTTAACAATAGTGATAAAAAGTAAGTTTCTAATGGCTTGCTATTTTACTTGTCAAAGATGACATATGCCATATCTGTTCTCAAATTTGACAAGTAAAATAGCAATTTCCAAACATGCCACATCAGCAAAGATGAATATATTTGTAGCTCCAAATTCAGTTGAAAAAATAGAATTGAAACAGTAGAAAACCAAGTAATTTTTCTATTTAATTTTTCAAATTGAATTATATTTAATTTTTTCTTCTAATTTTTCAATTTTTTTCAATTTTTATATTTGTCTAGTTGGGAATAATATAAATATATAATTTTTTTTACAAATGGTTAAAAAAATGTCATAAAAGACAAATATAAACAAAAATAAAATTACAAAAAAACCTATATCCAAACAACACCTACAAATTAGGAGAGAAAGTTGGTTGAGAATTGCCAAAATAGCAAGTGACCATTAGAGTACCATTGCTATAATTTAGCAAAATAGCACTATTCATTGTCAAATTATAACAATAATAATGGTATTATAGCAACAATCATTGGAGATGCTCTTAGGCTGGTAGATATGCTTTATTCAATTATTATTATCCAATTTCATGTAATTATTTTCATATAAAATATCTCTTAATGATTTGGCAAAAAAAAAAAAAAAAAATTTAGGAAAGTGCTACGATACCTAATTAATATGTTTGGTGATTATCACCTTAATGATTTTACAATGTGATTATAAAAGGAAATTTAAAATCAAATCTACCCGTATTAAATGGATTTAATAGGATTTCAAAAGCCTTGTGATTAGAAGTAGGGTAAATTACATTTTCCCCTTTTGATCTTTAGTCATTTTTTTATTTTGGCTATTAAAATTTGTTTTTTTTTTTTTTTACTTTGACCCTTCATATTTTAAGTTTTTTCACTTTACTCCTACAGTTAATTTCTGTTAAAAATTAGACAAAAAATAACACATTGACAATCACGTAGCATAAAATTTTATTATATATGACTCATACCTTTGACATAAACTTGAACTCCAATAATATATCTTTTATGTTATGTAATAGTTATTATGGTATTTTCTATCTAATTTTGAATATAAACTAACTTTTGGAATAAATTGAAAAAAAACTTGAAACATTAAGGGTCAATGTAGGAAAAAATAAACTTTAAAGGCTAAAGTAAAAAAATGGTCAAACTTAAAAGGGGCAAAGTGTAATTTATCCATGAAAGTTTGATTTAAAATTAATCAGGTTCTTTAGTTTAATGGTTGTGCAACGCTACTTGTAGAATGAAATTACAAGTTTAGAACTTATAGAGACTAGTTTGACATTCTTCCCTTTGAAGGTTGTATATTTGTATTGGGTGATTGTTGGACTTGTAGATATGCTTTGTTGAGTTATAATTATCCAATTTCATGTAATTATTTTCATATTTGTAAATAATCTTTTACTGATTTGGCCACAAAAAAAAAAAAAAAAGTTTAGGAAGAGAAATTATTCAATGCTTAAAGAATAATTACATGATATTATTTAGAGTTGAGTAAAAGATATAGAAATTAAAAACAGAATGGGATACAACCCTCTCATAAGAGATGGGTCCCACGTATGTTAATAAAGAATCCACCCTTGCCCGTAGGACCCACTCATTGTGAGAGGATTATGCCTTTATTTGGGAAGATGAGTTGAGTTGAGTTGAGTTGAGTTTGGGGTTATTTTAGTCACAAAAAGATAAAATAAGTTTTTTAGCTTAATAAGACAAAACATCACGTCCAACTTATAATCATTATAGTTTTCTCTCACAAAAAGTCAAAAAAGTCAAAAAACCTTTCTCAAACGAGGCTTTTTAGCCCCAGGCTAAAATAACCAAAAAGCAACCTATTTTCCAAACGAATCCTATATCACATTCTGTATTTAATTTCTTATTCCTAACATTATTGATTCAAATTTAGAGAAATTATTCTCGTTTAGGGAAGTGCTTCAATACCTAATTAGAGTTCGTTTGGAAAGTGAGTTGGTTTTTTGGCTTTTTTATTTTGAGACTAAAAAATCTCGTTTGGAAATGACTTTTTGACTTTTTTGACTTTTTGTGAGAAAAAGAATGTAATAATTATGGGCAGCCCCGGTACAGAACCCGAAAACTGGGGCTCGAATTTGGCTCGAAACAGAGGCGAAGAAGAAGAATAGAAGGAGGAAGGAGGAGAAGAAGGAGAAGCAGAACTGGAGGGGGCCATAAAAATGGGGCTGGAGGTGGAGGCAGAGGCGGAGGCGGGCGGAGGTAGAGGCGGAGGCGGGGCTGCGAGCGACGATCGGCCGACAAGCTGCGACGACGACGACGACTCTCTCTCTCGCCTCTCGCCTTTGTTTCTCTGTCGCCTGTGTTCAAACGAAGAAGACGAAGAAGAAAAGAAAGAAAGAAAGAAAAGGAAGAAAAAAAAGGAAAAAAAAAAAAAATTCGAAATGCAAAACGACTTCGTTTTGCGTTTCGAGCCAAATTCGAGCGTGATTTCGGGCCCTCAAACATTTTTCTAATTATGGGTTAGATGTGATATTTTGTCTTATTGAGTTAAGAAAATTTTTTTTTTTTTTAAACCAAAAAATCTCCCAACCGAGCTCTTAATAGGTTTATTGATTATCACTTTAATGATTTCACAAACGGTCCTTACAAAAGAAAATTTAATAGGTTCTTTAATTTGGTGGTTGTAAAAAATATGAATTAATTAGGTTCTTTAATTTGGTGGTTGTAAAAAATATTATGGACAGAGTTTGATATATTTATTTTTGAGGCGATTTACGTTAAAGCTCTCTATAGTTTAGGACTTATATCACTTTGGTCTTTAACTTTTCAATTGTAATACGTTTGACCTTAAATTTTAAATCTTATTTCAAATAAAGACAATTAAATATATCAGTGCTCAATTTCAACCGCAAAATGGTCAATTTGATAAAATATAAACTATTTTGAAAAAAATAAATGTCAAAAAATATTTTTTAATTTTAAAAATTATTTCTAATCACCAAAGATAAAATCATATAAAATTGATAAATTTTTACACATTTATTTATTTATTTTGCAAATTAATTTTATTATGTGTTTGGATGATGATCATGTAATGGGTGGTTGTTTTTATTTTCATTAAATTAGTTTCTATTTTTTCAAAAATTAAATATGATGACAACTTTGATATCACTATTAAACCAATATATTAAATGAAACAAATTCAAAATTAAAAACATTTCATATATTAAATATATCGATTACACATTGAAAGCCTAATAACTACCCATTACATGATCATTATCTAAACATATAAAAAAATTAATTTGCTAAAAATAAATAAATAAATGTGTAAAAGTTTTATGTAATTTTATCTTTGGTGAGTAGAAATAATTTTTAAAAATTTAAAAATAGTTTTTTGACATTTATTTTTGTCAAATTTGTTTATATGTTATCAAATTGATGACTTTGGCCTTAAAATTGAGCAATGGTATCTTCCATTGTCCTTATTTAGAACAAGATTTAAAATTTAAGGTCAAATGTATCATAATTAAAAACTCAGAAGCCAAAATAACACAAGTCATAAATTATAAGAACCGTTAATGTAATTAACTCTTATTTTTAATTATAAGGACAGTATAATCTATCTCTACTATTATATATCAGTAAAACCCGTTTTGATCTTTATCCCTTAAAATTTTAAATTTATTTTCACAATTTTTTGAATTTAAAAATTATAGAAATTCACATGGTACGTTATAATTGGTTTTTCATTTAATGTTTTAGGGAGACTTATTTATAAGTCTTTTTTTAGACACTCATGGTAGACTAAGTCCTGTATAATTTTTTATAGAGTCTCAAGTCTTATTTAGATAGGAATGTATTTCACAAGATCCTACATAAACGTAATATAATGTGACACCTACATAAATGTAATGTAACGTGATACCTATATAAACGTAACGTAACGTGACACATACATAAACATAATGTGACACTTACATAAACGTAACGTAACGTAACGTGTTACGTTTCACAAACTTAATGAGTTTTTATTTTTTTAAATTGAATGTGAAAATGTTGCTAGTTTATGATAGGAAATTAAATGTTGCCATAGATCATAGGTGTCGCGTTACGTTTATGTAGGTGTCACGTTACGTTACGTTTATGTAGATATGATGCAATTTCTTATCTACATAAACGTAACGTAACGTGACACCTACGTAAACGTAATGTGACACTTATGATCTATGGCAACATTCAATTTCCTCACGTTACGTTTATGTAGGTGTCACGTTACGTTTATGTAGATAGGAAATTGCATGTTACCATAGATCATAGGTGTCACGTTACGTTTATGTAGGTGTCACGTTACGTTACGTTTATATAGATATGATCTATGGTAACATTCAATTTTCTATATATAGTTTTACTATTATTTATGATATTAATAACTAATATTGAGGATAAATGTGTCAACAAACTTTCCACAGGACTTATGGAAACATAAGTTTTTTAGTAAGACCATATGTAGCATAAGTCTCCTTAATAGGACTTATAAATAATTTTCTCAATGTTGTAATCCTTAATTAACATGAAAAAACTTTTAAATTTATTAATTTATGAACTATTTGAGGAATCTATTATTAACACTATCCATATTTATATTCGACATCTATAATTCTAAATTAAAAAAAAAAAAAAAAACTTTACATAGAAAGTCATAAGGAATTTCAGCCATATATATATATATATATATTTATCAATATTTAAGCCACATTTATATTTATTTAATAATCTTAATTACAATTTATATTTTTTTTGAAAAATAAAATATACATGTGGTGTAAAACTGTTGGCCCATTTAGCCATAACTAACTTAAATGAAAAATAAATAAAATTGTTGATAGAATTTCAAAACAAAATTTGTAACCATATTAAGTTACATTTAATTTAAAATTTAAAAGAAAAGTAAAAATGAAATTTTAATTATATATAATCCTACGCTTGGACCTAACTAAAAACATTAATCTATGTTGAAATTTTAATTATAACATGACTCATGGTCTATGTTTAAATTTTTTAATAAATATGTAAATATTTTTTATTTTCATTATTAAAAAATACTAACGATATTTGTTTATCAATTTTGAAAATATTTACATAAATACGTTGGTAACTTGCTATTCAATTTGTATTGATTAGCCTAATCATAATATGTCCATGGCAGTTGACCATCACATAAAATTTTAGAAATATCAAACACTTACAATTTAATATCAATTTAAATTTATCTTACTGTATCAATTAACTATCAATTGACAAATCAAACGATATATAAAAATGGCGTTGGCTGTCCAGTCCTTAATCGGATTGGACCGCGCTGTTGGGCCCGTGGGGGCCCACCAAGGGTCCCGTTTTGATAATTTGAACCGTCAATGTGTAGAACTCGTCGAGTACTATAAGCCTGTAAAAAATCACGTTAATCAAATATCGGTAGCTATGTGATCAAAACAGATTTTTGTCAACCGTTAATTTATTCACCGTCCATTTTTTTTATACAAAACTGATTTGATCACATAGCTATCGATATCCGATTAACGTGATTTTTTATAGACTTATAGTACTCGACGAGTTCTACACATTGAACGGTTTAAATTATCAAAACGGGACCCGTGGTGGGCCCCCACGGGCCCAACAATACGGTGCAGTCCGATTAATTTAAGCCTTTTTATTATAAAAAAAGAAAAGAAAAAGGAAGAGTACAAACGGACGAGAGAGAGAGAGACCAATAATAATATTGTTATGTTATCTGACAAATTCTGGTAGGAAAAATTACAATTATAAAAACTTCATACACAATTTAATTATGTTCAATAGAAAGTATAGTTTTGGTAATTTATGCAAATTTATTTACTTTTTAATTTTACCAAATATATTACCATACATGTATTATTAATAATACTTAGTGTTGGTATTTTTTCATAAAAATACAAGAAAAAAATATAAAATGAATTAAATAGAAATGACAAAAAAAATTTCTTTATTAAAAAATGAAATACATAACAACTTACACAACTAAAAATATAGAAATAAATTAGATTATATTAGTAATAGAACAAATTATTAATATGGATAATTAAATATTAGAACTCATCTTTGTAAACTAAATTTTGAAAAATTTAAGAACAAATGATAAAAAAAAAATAAGCAAACTGAAACCTGTGTGATACCACAGTTTCCTTAAAACAGATTCATCGCCTCCCGATAGATGCTAGATGTAACGCCCCAACTTTCGAGTCGTTAATAAATCAAATCAACCTAAAATTTATAATCGCAGATAACTCATAACTCCAAATATACAAATCGTCTCCATAAATAATTAACTTAAATGTCTCCAAAACATAAATTATACAAATCTCCAAAATAATATATAGTTGTGGACTAAAAAAAAAAAAAACTCTCCAACTCAAATAATCTCTTTAGATGCTTCAACTCCAATCGTTACTAAATTTGCTCCACGCCTGAAAAATAAATTAATTCAGGAAGTATACAATACAACAGGAATAACAAGGCTCGGACATAAAATAAATCAATAGAGATTCAACAATTACACAACCGATTAGATTCGATAATCCAGCAATTTACCAAATTGCACAAACAAGTTGTCACGACCTGCTCTCTGTACCTAAGGGTTAAGCATCGTAATGGCCAGTAACTGAGGTTACCTCCGATCAATTCATAAACAAATCAATAAACGCAAGCAGAAATAATATTTAAATAAGGGTACCAAAATAATCATCGGAGCTTCTATTTTTATTACAAAATTATATTGACCAAAAGGCCGATATTTATATATAAAAATATCAATAAAAGTGCTATGTGTGTCTATTCTGCAGCCTTGCATTTAAGACTTTTTAAAAGCTATTTCTGAATTGCATTGTTTCCTGAAAATTGGTAAACAGCTATAAGCACATGGCAGAGTGAGAAATATTATACCAAGAGTATAAGGGACACGAAATAACCATGGATAGTTATGTAGCCAAACATTTAAGATAACTTAGTCGGAACAAATAATCATTTAAGTAACAAAACTGAGAATATGTAAATAAATAACCATAACCATAACCATGGTAATTTGGTAAACCAATCATTTAAGTAGCAGAAACTGAAATACATAAATTATGTAAGTAAATGACCATAACCACGGTACAGAACAGAATAGAACAGAGGTCACAGAAGTGACAGTCAAAACAGAGGTACGGATTCAAGAGGTGGCTCCCACAATAGTGTAGCACTTAGTTCCGCACAGCACTTTGGTCTGCACAGAACAGAGGTACAGATTCAAGAGGTGGCTTCTACAATAGTGTAGCACTTCGCTCCGCACCATACTTTGCTCCGCACAGAACAGAGGTCAATGGATCAGAGGGCCGCAAAGTAACCAAGCAGAAACCAATGGTTATTTAAGTCTCCCAAGGCGTGGGACTCCCGTGGTGGTACTTACAAAATATAATTGTATATAAGGTCATAGCCACATATTCTTTAAAAGTAAAACAAACATATCCATGGGTTTCACTTTAGCAAACAGGGTTCATAAAATAATCCACGCAACTGAAATAATAATATAACTTAATATAATTTATAAAATATAACTTGTATAAAACAAGTATGGTAAGTCAAAACATAAGTAAAATACATTTTGGTGACTCAAAGTATAATATAACTCACATTTACTTTAATACCTTACTCTTTCTTTCAACTATCAAAGACCCTTTTAGCTTCCACTATTTTTTCTTCCCTTCCTCTATTTCTTTCTTTCGTTTCTTCTTTCTTTTCTTTTCCTTTCCTTTCCTTTCTTCTCGCCCAGGTGAACCCGCTTCTCCTTAAATAGGGTGGGGAAACCATTCCCTCGCCAACACGTGGCAGGACGTCTCTTTCGGTAAGATTTAATTCATAATTATATAGATTCATTCTTATCCTTAATAGATATTTAAGATAATTACCTTTTGACCCAATATTTTAATATAATTATATAAATAAATAAATTCCTAATTAAATTACACTTTATCATATACCAATGGAAAATTAATTTTTTCTTTTAGTACCACACCCATTATTATTATTATTTATATTATCTATATTATTATTTATATTTTGACCCCTAAACTTTTAATAATTATATTATTTTACAAAATTACGCATAATAATATATAATAAATTATATATTTTCCGAACTGAGATTAAATAATATTAGTATAAATTCTTCAGAATAATTAAAAATCTGGGTTGTTACACAAGTCAACTCGACATATGATAATTTATCCAGAACCAAATACCCGGTCCTACTCGGTATATGACCAGTGACTGGCCTCACCCCCCTCACCCAAGCACAACCGCTTATCTGGGCTATTGGTACAGAGCATATTGGCAAAGTCCACTCGATCCATGTACGGAGCATTTCCACGTCATTTAGCCAGACAAATCAACATTTCCAACACAGAATAACTACACAGAGTTCATCAAATGACCAGAGTAATCAAATGAATCAACAATGAATAATTCCACAGAATTTATCAAACGATCAGAATAATCAAGAGGAGTACAAATTTATGGGAATTAAAAATAAACTCTTTGCAAAGAGAATTTATGTGACGTCTCGGTTCTATACTATAGGTTGCAGTCAAGGGAGAGTCACTAATCAGTCCTATGGTCAATAACTAAGTAAGATCCCAGATCGCCGGAGGAGTCAAAATAGCCTCCCTTATAAGTCTAGCTTTCTTAAGCAGCGCACTACCCTTTTGACAGATCTTAAAAGGTATTGACACAAGGTCTCATAAGCAACGATAAGGTTCATACATATACGTAGAATACAAATACATAACAACCACAATATACTTAATTCAAAAGATGGCTCCATTACATTATATCCCAAAAGAAAGCTTAAATCTTCACATGAGTCTTACAAAATATCTAAAAAGAAACTTCTAATTTTTCTAGGATAGCCAAAAGTCTTCGAAGGTTTCAGGCTCATCATCTCCAGCTATGAGTTCCTCTTCGTCACCTGGCATGATACGCCGTGAGCTTTGAATGCCCAGTAAACACACACATACCCCATCCATTTTTCCCAGTCCAATACACAATCACAATTATAACATCAAGTAGTAAAGCATGATACTCAAATAAATAAATAAAGGGTTAAGTTAGATGTTAGCAAACTAGAAATCCCCCAAAGAGATTTCGTCCTCCCGACCACAAGAATCGGACGCGGATTATTCGGTATACCCCCTCTTTTGCTGCTTTGTTGCAGAACTAACCTCGGATGCCTACCAACGGTTATGTACCGTGTAGCGCCAACCGCAGGGCCTCAAAAGAGACGGTAAAACAGGGCCTTGCCCGAATCCCTCCTTACACCAAACCACCTAGGGTCCGAATACAATCGCTCCGTTCAAGGGTCCCGAAAACCACTTGCGCAAGATTTTAATTTCCAAATAGGGAACGCATTCCAACAAACCATATATCACATATTCTTATCTTTTCATTACTCAAGTGTTCGAAAACCCAATACCCTTCCTATTAGGTTTCCCGTTGAATTAAATGTTTTAAATCAAGGTTAGTCCAACTTACAAGATAATAATATCCATATAAGCATGCATTCTTAAGATGAGAAAGGTAAATAACATAACCACAACACATACAATATCATGCCAAGATATGATCATAAGCTAATAAGCAATCTCATGACTCAAGGGCATAAAACATCCACACATAACAAAATTTCCAGATTTAGTATCGCATAAAGATCAAAATGAAAGAACTATTTTAGATCTTTCACCGGACTCGGCCTTCCTATGGCTTGTAAAGAATTTGATCTAGTTTCTAGAACATATTTCGAAAATGAGATTGCTTTTCTAGATTTTAAGTTATTTAGAAAACATTCCAGCGCTGTCCAGATTCTGTCCAGATCCGTCGACCGTTACGAAAATTTGATTTTCTTGCAAACCGCTTAATGTTTTTCGATGAAACCAATTTTAGTTGAAAGCTAACTCCTCAAGGAAGATTTTGACATAAAATGGAGGTTCAGAATAAGTTTATACATTTTTCTGGAATTTTTGGAAGTGGGCTGTGAAAAACAGATTCTAAGGTACCATGCCCAAAACAAGAAGATTTATGAGAAAGGGGTCCACCAAGGGAAAATTTTCGTTTCTTTTGTAATGAAAACAGGCCAACTAACATACCTTATACTCGGAAAATTTACTTGGAAGTGTGCCTTTGGAAAGTTTGAGAAATTTGTATGAAAAAGATGGTTTTGTGCCAAAATGGGAAAAATACAAGAGAGGTAGAGTCAATACTCAACTCTTAGCACCTTTAACACAAGTAACTCATCAAAACATATCTGAAAACATTATTTAGAACCATTAGAAACATGTATTTGAAAAAGGAAAATGAAAGAAAATGTTGTGTTGTGGCTTACTTGTTAAGCTTTGAACAAGAAGGCTCTCTTCTTCCTCCCTCTTCCTCTCTAGACTTCTCCCCCTTGCTCTCCTTGCTCTCCTCTAGCTGAATGTGTGTGTGAGTGTGTTGTTGTGCTTGCCAAGCTAGGGAATGTTGGTATTTATAGACAATTTTGATGTAAAAAGTCCAAAAAGTCCATTAGTTGGAAATGAATGGAAATGTTAGGATTTGTTTAAAGTTTAAAGGAATAGGAGTGATTTGGGAGGGCTTACTCATAGGTTTAGGCAACATTTAGTTGAAATGGAACTAGTATTGGAATTATCATCCTAGGTCCAGGGTACTAGGTTTGTGGTTTTTTAGAATTTCATGATGATAAACTTTGAAAATTGTCTCCTCACTTCCTCCTAGAATGGCCGGTCCTAGGGAAGGGTGAAGGGTCTATTTTTTTTAATCAATTTAGGTTCTAGGGCACACTCCTCAAGTTGTATATATATATCTCACTTGATTGATGGTACTCATGGTACAAGGGTATATGTACTAATTTTTGGGGTAAATTTTGAATTTAAATAAAGAGTGAGGGTTTGCAGTTAAATTCATGTAACTTATGTAGAATTAAATTAGGTTAGGGAACCTAATCCGGCTAGGGTAATTCCTGTTTTGATAAAAATAAAAATAGTAACGCTAACCGACAAGATTCGAATTAATTCAAGTAACCGAGGGGCTTTAAGAAAATAATTCAAACATTAGGGTCTTTAAAGTGAATACATATTTCAGGGGCTTCACAATTTAGGGAAGCATATTGTATACCACTGAATTACCTCAAATCAATCTCCTCCATCTCCAACACTCGAATCTCGATCTTTCTCCATGAATCTCCAAAGTGGCATAAGATATGTAAGATTCAACAACTCTCTTCCTTTACGAAAATGCTTACACTCACTCTATACACTCTTAATCTAAACTCAAAATTTCTATAATTTAAGAGAGAACAAAATAAGAGAGATAGAGATATGGATGGACCAAGAAGAAGAATGATAGAAATGGTTGAGAGGTGAGCTCAATTTATAGGCAAGGATGCTTGGGACAAAAGAAAAGGAAAAATAATAAAATAAAGTTTACTTGGTGGGCAAGAAAGAGGTGTACTTGGTACTTTTGCTTCTAGAATGCCATGATTACAAGCCTTTAAAATTGATCCCTCACACTCTTCTAGGTTGGCCGGCTATGGGGAAGGGAAATGGAGAATATTTTATTCAATATATGTGTAACTATGGACATATTCTCATTGTATATATATAGAATTAGTACCAAGGTCATCATTGCTCCAAGATTTCAAGGGATTTGTTTGTACTAAAGTACAATGATTATAGCCTATGAGGTATGATGACTAGCCATGTGCTCAAGATTTGGGGAGAATTTCCTATTTATTATGTGTACAAATTCCATAGATATTATGTACAAAAAGATTTGATGAATAAGAGGTACAAATATATATATATATATATAATGGTACTAACTTGGGGTCAAAGAAAGGAAATTTACTTGGTGCCAAAGAATAATGAAAAAAAAATATTAGAAAACAAAGGAGATGAATAATAATGAGGTGGAGAGAAAAAGAGATAAAATAAATGGAGAAAAATAAGCTAGATGCTTATCTAAGAATCTCACCACCAAACTACCACTAATATCTCTCACTAAAATATTAATACCTCAAAAATTCGGGGTTTCACACTAGAGGTATACCGGCGTCTGTCTTCTAGGATACGATGATCGAAACGAACTAATGCAGAATCACCTTCTGAATAGCTTCGGAGAACTTGATAATGGTTGCACTCTCTCTAACAAGAACCATAGAAGGGGCTAGTAAAAGAAGATAGGAAAAATTTTCTTCGGTGGAAAAAAAAAAACATCTCTAACGTTTTATCTTAAAACACCATCTCCATTTTCCATAAAAAATCTCTCAAAAAATTATCCTGCTAAGTTGAAGAGGAAAGGCCTCTATTTATACAAGTAGGGGAATCCCTAGCCATGAAGGCTATACATCAATAGGGCCATCAAATGTCATTAACCAAGGCCATCAACTCTAGCCATTAGGGCTAGAGTTACAAATGTTGAAAATCTATGGCCACTAATATGGTCATCAACTCCATCATCAAAAGATGAGAGTTACAAATGTCTAAACCTCCTATGTGCTTAAAATATATAAATAAATATGAATATAATGATGGTTGAATAAACCAACTAGATGAGTCATAAAATGGATACTAATGTTGGGTTACAACTTGATCCAAGCCCAATTCTCAAATACATACACAAGCTAAACCCAACACAAAATAGCTTAGCCCAAGCTGAAGATTAAGTCCAAATCTAAGTCCAAGACCAAACCCAGCATATGCACAAGCACAAGCCTAGACCCAGTCAAAACTAAGACTAAGTCCAAATTTAAACCCAATTTTATTGACGCCCACTTTATGAGACAGTTCTTATTCATAACTTGATGGTTTTGGCTCATTATTTTTGTATTGTAGTCTTCCCACTTAAGAGAATACAAAACCACTCATATCCACATCAATCGACGGTTAGGTCCCACTTTAATTTCGAATTAAAGTTGCCGTAAAACCATTATTTTCCAACAATTCCCCATATTAATAAAATTGGACGAATGAAGAAAAACAAACAATGCTTAACAACAAAGACTTGGAGAGAGAGCACACAGAATAACCCTGCATCATAAAAGGTAGTTGTTGGCCTTGAACCTTTCGTAGTAAAAGCCTATCAAATTTACTGGCTGACTAGTGAACGTGATGTCTTAAGCTGTTCTGCCATTTGTGTAAATTGAAACAATAGACCTTACACAGGAGTTACTCCAACCATTATTCTAGTTCTCACTGGTGTGTCCGGTTTGGCCCTGGAACACGAGCCTGGTTCAATGAATGTTTTTAAAGAATTCAGCCTTGTCAATTCTTAAAGAAGCGACCCCACTTCGCACTCACATAGGTGACCTATACAAGGTGTCTCGTTATACCACGGTTGACTATTCACAGCACTTAGGTCATTAAAAGCATCAGTTTAATCTTCCACCCCATAGGGTATCACTGTATAAAGGAATGGGCAGGAGGATTTACCTCCACAGTGACTTATACGTTACATGCAATTGGGTTGTCCCTTTGAACCTAGATCTTGGGATCCCTAGTCAATTAGGCTGGGTTCTCCGTTCCGGTAACATTCACTAAAAGCCTTAACTTCATTCCTCTTGACGACTTCTTACTAACTCTCGATTTAACCCTTAGGTTAACGGATCTATAATATTGTCCTTAAACTATATATAGTCTATAGTGGCAACACACGAGAGTAGTCTTCGAATGGAATTATGTCTTCGATTAAAATGTCTAGACCTTCCATTATACGTATTACGTACTTTGTGCTCTACCAATACTTGATTGATTGTCCCAAAGTATACAAAATTGCAAGCACAAGTTTTGATCAACATGGAACATTCTCAAGAAAATGGCAAAGCCATTCAGTTACTTCAGTAGCTTTATCTAAATCACTGAATTTTGATTCCATCATTGATCTCATGACACACATCTGCTTGGAAGATTTTCAAGACATAGTTGCACCTCTAATAGTGAAAACAAATCTACTAATGGATTTATCGTCTTTATATCAGATATTCAGGTGACGTCACTGGACCCTTCTAGTACAACCGGATAACTGGGATAATGTAACCCATAATCCCAGCTTCATTGTAAGTACCTTAGTACCCGCACAAATGCCCTCTAAAGATAGGCGTTGGGATTACTCGTATATCTACTTAGCCTGCTTACTGAGTGGGCTATACATGGCCTTGTGCACCTCATCATATACTTTAAACTTCCAATGACCCGAGAATATTCTAGTTGAAATACACTCTCATCATTATTCTTAGCCAAATGTAGACTCAAGTCTACCAGTGTCCTCGACACATTTGTATTTGATTTACTAAATTTCTCAAGTATCTTATCAACATAATAAGACTAAGAAAGTACAATACTACTAGATGTTCTGGTAATCACATCTGTAAGCCTCATATCTTTCATGTCAAACTTAGAATTTAATAACTTCTTGGTAATTTTGAACATTTTCTCATAATTACCAATCGTACAAACACAAATTGACATATCTATCTGTCAGTGTCTTTGACATATACATATTTGTCAATCCTTGTTTATTTAAAACCCTCTTGACAACATAGTGTTGTCAAATTTCTTATGCCATTGTTTCGGTACTTATTTCACATCATAAAATGATTATCAAGCTTACAGGCTTTCCTTTTCCTCAAGGTGAAAAACCCTTTAGGGTGTTCCGTTAACTAAATCTTCATTTAGGAAAGCTGTCTTTAACACCCATTTGATATAACTCCAGATTTCGTACAATTGCGATTACACCCACCATAACTGGTGATCACGTACCAAAGTAATCCAAGCGTTCTTTGATAAAAAGATTGTCTCATCGGCTTTTATTCACTTGCATTCCAAGGCTTATTACCTTTGTAAGATCAAGTTAATTTAACAACTTCTTTATAGAGAAATCACAGTTTCAAAGAAACTTTTAGTCTCACTAGCCATCATATAAGTTTAAGAAGATTAGACAGAAGAACTTTAAAGTCCTAGCCTTTTAACATCTTCTAGGCTCATCTTTTTTCTCATTAAAATCGTTTCCTTAATTCCATGATGGTATTCTTGTGTAAATTTGATATCAGATTTGTCCACAAGAAAACCGATATGCAATACTATATTGTGCATAACCATTGAACACAAAGTCAACAGATTTTAGGGCTATTCGACCCCTTTAAGTTTAGGTATTGCCACATTTTGCCATGACACCCCCACACTTGTAGAATTTATACAAAGGCTTTTAGCCTTTCCAAAAATTCATGCAGGGTCTTTAAACAATCCCTTGCGTCACAATGATTGTGAGACTCTTATAATTATATCACAAAAAACACATTCTTGGATTGTCATGAACAAATTAGGTATTTTCTGAATTCAAGGCACCAAACAAATTTCGTCCAACTTGTCACTCTGAAGCTAATAGCCTTACTATTAGGAAACACAGATCTAATGTTCAATAGTCTACTATTCAGAACTTCATAACATAGCCAGTAGTCATATCACTAGGAATCACTAATTTCTTAGCATGTGGTCAATAGACTTTCCACTACTAGGAATCACAATATTTTGACATGTGATTAGTAGTCACTCCGATACTAGGAATCACAACGTCTTGACATAGGATCAGTAGACCATTTCATTACTAGGAATCATCATGTCTTAACATATGATCAGTAAACCATTTCATTACTAGGAATCATCATGTCTTGACAAATGATCAGTAGACTTTTTTACTACTAGGAACCATTATGTCTTAACATATGATCAGTAATCTATTTACTATTCAGAACCACAATCTCATAACTGAGTAGCCAGTGGTCTAACACCCCATAGGAATTATCAGTTTTCTATCTTTGTGATCAATGATCTTATACTCACTAGGATCCACCAATT
This sequence comes from Camellia granthamiana, assembly GCA_036172215.1. NCBI lineage: Eukaryota > Viridiplantae > Streptophyta > Magnoliopsida > Ericales > Theaceae > Camellia > Camellia granthamiana. Next base: position 109,422,192 of record CM069912.1, read on the forward strand.
TAAGAATATATTTCGAATTTAAAAATTCAAAAAATATTCACACACCCTAACGGGCTGTCTCATCTTTGCTTTTAAACAAAGTCACATAGCAATCATACATGCTATAATTGACACAAGGCTAACAAACTAATTGCCTCTGATTAATTCAGAGATATTATCATGCAATCTTATGATTTTCTTTAATCACACTTGATCTCTCTAGATCTTCTTTTAAGAACCCTGCACTGCTTAAGGTTGTCAGGTGGAACAACATTTTCTGATATCACCTCTTGAAGCCATTTATGAAAAATCATAACAGAATTTCACTATTCTATTTTTCCAGAAACTAAACTTAACACTAGAAAATCCAAAGTCTGAAATTTAATTCAAAACTCACTTACCCTAGAATGAAACATGGTCAAGAAAGTTTCCAGGAAGACTGGAGGGGTCACACCGATCCCATTTAAGACCCAGTTAACCTTAGACAAAACTTTCAAGAGCATATTCACTCCTAGTCCATGGGAAACAAATTTAGAATTAAGTTTTTCAGGAGATAAACTAGGTTAAAACAAATCAATTCCCAAGCAAATAAAAATTGTTACTACAATTACACCACTCATAAAAGTTAATCTGTACTCTCGAAATCGAGCCCATAATTTTTGAATAAAAATCATAAATATTTTAGCTGATGCTAAAATCTTGTTTCTTCTCCCAAATACCAAAACACTTTGGAAATAATCTGATTATAACTAAAGACTTTCTCAAAATTTGGTTTCCTATCACTTTGGGAATAAAAAGATTAAATCCAAAGACTTCCTCTAACTATAAAGGTTTGAAACTAAATTCATCTTAGTTGCTATTTCTGAACAAATAAGAAGTACTCTTTAGCCAAAGCTAAACTTTGGTTTCTATTACAGAAAACCAAAATAATTTGGGAATAATAAAATTAATCCCAAAGACTTTCTCTAAACCTGAAAGTTTATAATTTCTTTTCTTCCACCTTTTTGTGGAGAAGTGGTTTGGAAATACTCTTCTGATCCTGGGGAATGCTTGTGATCCTCTTCTAGTCACCTGAAAAGGAATAAACACTCCGGTCGGGGGTGCTGGAATTAGCACTCTGACGGACAAGTCAGTAAACACACTCAAAAATGCTTGTATTCTAAGTTAAGCACTGCAGTTCTCACGTACCTCTTTCTGGCTGATGTTCTTCTATTTATATCTTTTCTTCCATGGGCCTCGGGACTAGGTCCTTTTCCAATTCATATTCGGCGCATCTTGTAATAGGTCGACCCTCATTCGGCCCCTTTGCCTAATCGGCTATTTGGCCGAATAGGGTTCGATTTGAACTGCCGAGCCAATTGCCAAGTAATTTGAATCTCGACTCTCCGAGATTCGACTATCCGGAATCTCTACGACTCCCTCTTTTCGGCCCCCACAATTGCCCCCCAAGCATTCCACTAACGGCAGTTGGCTGGAATGTTTGGTTTCGAATTTGAGAAGTTAGAGCTGAAATTCGGCAGCTGACCGTATTCCAATGCAAACGTCTGTACACACGCTTCTCGGTTATCATTTCAACTTCCCGCCTCTTCGTACATTTCTATTTATTGTGATTTGAAATTTTCAACGTCTTTTCAAATGCATACGTGCTTTTAGACGCTCGCCGCTTGATTGCCTTCTGAACTACCTCTGCAACTTCCTACTCTCCTCTATCTCCCTCGCCTCTTGTAAGTTCTCTCATTCTCTACTTTGTTTTTCTTTTGGCTTAGCATAATCCTATTGGTTAGGGGAATGACGAAACATTTAAAAGATCTCCTCTCACCGGATCGAATTTCTGGCTTCCGATGCCATTTTTCCATTCTTAATGATGTCCGTCTGTCATTTGTGGCAGACGGCACCTTCGATATGGAGAGGGTTGATGAGACGACGAGCGTCTTCCCTCTTCTATCAATCGCAGAGGGCGGGGTCCGTTTTCCCCTTTCACCCTCTCCTTAGGGCCGTGCTTTGCCATTGGGGGTTAATCCCTTCTCAACCCAACATTAACTTCTATAGGATTGTGATGGGGATTATCGCACTAAATCGCCGCCTTAGGCTTAACCTTGGCCTTCCTGCTATTCGGTATTGCTACGCCTTGGCCAAGTCTTCTGGTCGGCATGGGCGTTATTTCCTTAGGGCCAAAGACACCGACCATCAACTAGTGACTATGCTTTCTTGCTCTGGGAAGCGAGTCGATGATGTTATGGTAGTCGTCCAAGGAAACTGGGAATTTGGCGAAGGTGAGGATCACCTTGATCATATTCCTAGACGGAGGGGCGAACCAGGTGGCCGAGTATCCCCTTTTATTTATTTACTTGTTATATTTATTAAACTTTATTTTCAGGACCTCATGGTTTTGCTATTGTAGGAAACGATTTGAAGAAAGTCTTGATATCGACTGACGATGCCGTCCTTTCGGAAATCAAGACTGCGCTTAAGTATTTCGGCCGACCGAGTCTTCAGAAGTAGGGGAGGGTGGCCCATGTTTTGCTTCGCCACGAGCCAACTTATACAACATTTTCGGTAGCGGAGAGCATTCCAATTCCGGAGGGTAAGGAGTTTCTTATCGCCCTTATCTTGACTGATTTTAGAAATTTGAGGCAAATCGGTCTCGAGGGGTCAAATTCGGAGCGACTGGAAATAGCTGAGACCGCCGAGTCAGACCAATCCGAAACTGAGGTTGACGAGACTTTGAAGTTAGCATTTGAAGAAACCGACCTCAATTCGGCTGATCCTCCATCCACTTCGGGTCGGGAGGACCGTCCGCTCGACGATATTTTTCACGGTCTAGAGGATCTTCCCGGCGCGTTCCCAGAAGACATGGCCGGGTTGAGCCTCACTAAACTTGCCAAGAAGGCAAACGCGGAAAGATTGGCCGCGAGGCGAAGGGCGGAGGAGATTCGGGCTGCTGAATCTCAATCCCAGACCTCCTTGCCTGTTATTGAGGAGACGGCAAAGGACGGAAGTACCGAGGCAGAACCTTTTGTGTAGGCAAGTGTGGAAGCTGAGCAAAGGGTGGAGAAACACCCTGCCGATGTCGAGGCCGGCTCAGGAGAACGTGCCGATAAACGACCTCGTTTGAAGGAGTCAGATGTGATCGTACCTTTTGTTATCCAGCCCAAGATAAAGAATATGCCGATCTCTTCTGATGCTTCGGTGATCAAAGATCCAGCGGTTGCACTCAGCTTGGCGACGTCCGTTTCACTGCCTGCTGACAAGGTAGCTTTTCGGGCAGAGCCGGAGCTGGTTGTAATTGGGTTGGCCGCGCAATCGGCTCTTTTGGTATATATCTGCACTTTGTCCTTTCTCTTTACACAAATATTATTTTGTTCTTATCTTCTTGTTTTGCAGGCCGTCGGAAGAATAACCGACATGGGTCGTCGCTACCACGATGTCGTCGAGCTAATTGGCCGTTTACAAGCAGAGGTTGAGGGCCAAAGGAGTAGGGCGTAGACGGAGGGCGCCCGTGCTGAGGCCGAGATGGAAAGAGGCCGAAATGCTGAGAAAAGAGCGGATGCGAGCGACGACGCGCTTAAATTGGCCCAGGAGGCGATCTCTAAATTGGAGGCTGGGTTGGAAGAGATGAAGGTGGCGAAGGAGACGATCGACCAGAAGGCTTCCAGCGCATTCGATGCTGGGAAAAAAATTGCTTTTGATGAATATGTAGACGAAGTCCCCAAATTTGAGAATCGGGGATTTAAACATGGCTGGCTCAAAGCCCTTGCTGCTGCTGATGTGACATTGGCTACGCCAATTCCATACGAGCAAGTGGATGTTAAGCCGCTGGAGTCTGACTCCGAGGACTAACTTGGGCGGCTCTTGTTTTTTTTTTTTTGGATATACATGTAATTTTCAACTTTTTACAACTTTTGTCTAGTAATTTTCATATGTAAAATGGTTACAATTTGTGCCCAATTTACTTAATGAAAATTCATTTTGTACTTCGCTGTTACTAATGAACAGAATTGTTTGGTTGCTGCTTTGGATAAAACGTTTTGTACACTTGCCGTTTAGATAGTTAGGCCGTTTAGTAAGCTAAAAATCAGTACATGGAGTGGCTGTGGCATATATCGATCGGCATGGGGCCAAGATGCTCCGCCGGTTAGATTGATAAATCTGCCCTTGCCCCAGCCAGTGCATGGACTTCAAGGCATTCGCCCATAATCGCCGTTTAGATAATTAGGCCGTTTTAACAAGCCAAAAATTAGTACATGAAGTGGTTGTGGCATGTATCAATCAGTATGGGGCCAAGATGCTCTGCTGGTTAGATTAATAAATTTGCCCTTGACCTAGCCAATGCATGGACTTCAAGGCATTCGCCTATAATCGCCGTTTAGATAATTAGGCCGTTTTAGCAAGCCAAAAATCAGTACATGAAGTGGCTGTGGCATGTATCAATCGGCATGGGGCCAAGATACTCCGCCGGTTAGATTAATAAATCTGCCCTTGCCCCAGCCAGTGCATGGACTTCAAGGCATTTGCCCATAATCGCTGTTTAGATAATTAGGCCATTTTAACAAGCCAAAAATCAGTACATGAAGTGGTTGTGGCATATATCGATCGGCATGCGTCGTTTAGAGACTGCCAAAAGCGTTAATGAAATTGCCTCGGGGTCGCTGCATGCCTATGAATAAATAGGGTGAGCTCGTGCCAGTGGGTCCACTTATGCTTAGTCAGACTCGATTTGAACTAGCTTGGGGCGAAAGTGAATGTCAAACAGACTATTTTTCAACAGCAGGGGAGAGGGACGAACGCTGGCTGAGCTAGATACTGTGATGAATCGCAGTGGCGAGCCTGCGCGTGCGGGAGGAAGAGCGTCCAAATAAAGTGAAAAACGTCAACCTTCGAGCCGTCGAAGCAGATCACCCCGAAGAGAGAAGCATCAATGGGGAAGTTCCCCGCGACCACGACTAAGGAACAAGTCAGACGCGACGCCACGACCATTGAGTTTTGCGATTTTCGTGGGCAATAAACCGATGACTGGGGCAGATTCCATCGTCAATGATCCAGGTGTAGCGGTCAAGTTTGCTCGACAGATCTTTCCACCGGAAGTCCAACAATCGATGGTTGGATGACGAGATTTCAAAGTGTTTCGAGAAAGAATTCATGGGGCGGTGAAGGGGCTGTATACCGCCTACGAAGTTGGCATGCGTCTGCGCGCTGTGCGGTGGGAGATGGAGAAAATGGACGAGCGGGTCCGCAGTTCGAAGGCTCGTGCGGAAAAGGCGGAGGGCGAGCTTAGGGAGCTTAGGAAGGTTAAAGTCACCGATTCGCATGCGGCAGGTCAATCAAACCCGATTGTGGACGAGAGGGTGACCCAACGGCTATTGAGTCATGCCATCACCGACCGAGATACGGCAGGCATGTTTGCCGTAGCAAATGCGAGGGCCAAGGGTTACGAGGAGGGTTTCCATGCTGGTCAGAAAGTTGGGATCGACAAGACGAAAGAGACACTTGCCGAGGAGGTCTGCCGATGCGAGAATCGCGGCTTTAAGCATGGTTAGCTTGCGGCTCTTCAGGCCATGGAGGCTCTTCGAGCAAAGGGTATCGATTTCAACTTATGTGACCTGGATCATCGTGATCGTTTGCCCTTTTCCGCCTTTGAAGTTGAAAAGAGCGATGATGAGGGAGACACCGAATAAAAATATTCGTCATAAATGTTAAAACGCGGATTGCGTCTAAGATTATGTAATTATTGGTTGGTCAAATAAAAAAGCATTTTATTTTCAGTGTTGTCATAAATTTTGTTCGGCACACACATACTTGCATGCGTTCTATTATATACACGTTTAAATAAACGTATTCCAGAAGATTGAATGGACATTGTTCGGCTTGATTTAATCGACATCGTTATGTTACGCATGAGCCGAAGGGCACATTGATCGGCCCAAAGACGTCATTCGCCGATGGGGCTCCGAATCCGGAGACTTGAATTGGATAATCGTGATATCCACGAAGGGCGCTCCGAATCCGGAGACTTGAATTGGCCAATCGTGATATCCACGAAGGGCGCTTCGAATCCGGAGGCTTTATCGGCCCAAAGACGTCATTCGCCGATGGAGCTCCGAATCCAGAGATTTGAATCGGTCAATCGTGATATCCACGAAGGGTGCTCCGAATTCGGAGGTTTTATCGGCCCAAAGACATCATTTGCTGATGGGGCTCCGAATCCGGAGACTTGAATTGGCCAATCGTGATATCCACGAAGGGCGCTCCGAATCCGGAGGCTTTATCGGCCCAAAGACGTCATTCGCCGATGGGGCTCCAAATCCGGAGACTTGAATTGGCCAATCGTGATATCCACGAAGGGCACTCCGAATCCGAAGACTTGAATTGGCCAATCGTGATATCCACGAAGGGCGCTCCGAATCCGGAGGCTTTATCGGCCCAAAGACGTCATTCGCTGATGGGGCTCCGAATTCGGAGACTTGTATTGGCCAATCGTGATATCCACGAAGGGCGCTCCGAATCCGGAGGCTTTATCGGCCCAAAGACGTCATTCGCCGATGGGGCTCCGAATTCGAAGACTTGAATTGGCCAATCGTGATATCCACGAAGGGCGCTCCAAATCCGGAGGCTTTATCGGCATATATTTGAACTAGATTCTGTAGGTGAATGAGAATCTTTGTATTACAGAAAGGGATATACATAGCGAATAGTTCGGCACAAGCATCATGTCCCACAAGTCGGGTCAATGATAAAATTTGCGTAAATGCGTGGAATTCCAGGGCCGAGGCAGACTTCTTCCTAACATGTTTTTGAGCCGATATGCCCCTACTCCGGCGATTGAATTAATCTGGTAGGGGTCGTCCCAGTTAGAACCCAATTTTCCATCGGCCGGTTTCCTGTTAGTTGGAAGCACCTTCTTTAGGACCAGTTCTCCTGGTGTGTAGCGGCGCAGCTGAACCTGTTGATTATACGACTTTGCCAGCTGCTGCTGGTACCGTGCCATGGACGCAAGGGCTCGGTCTCTTCGTTCTTCGATTAGAATCAAATCCAAAGCCAGCATCATGTCGTTCCGGCCCTTATCAAAAACTTGCGACTTGAGTGTAGGGTGGCCGATCTCCAGGGATAAGATTGCTTGGGTTCCAAAGCATAGGGCAAACGGCGTTTCTCCAGTCGATCTTCTCGGTGTAGTTCGATGAGCCCACAGCACACTTGACAGTTCTTCAACCCATTTTCCTTTGGCTTTCTCCAACCTCTTCTTGATGCCGTCCAAGATGGATTTATTAGAGGCTTCGGCCTGGCCCTTGCTTTGGGGGTACGCCGGCGTAGAAAAGTAAGGCCGAATACCATATTTGCTGCACAGCTCTCGGTATACGCCACATTTGAACTGGGTGCTGTTGTCTGAGATAAGGGCTCTAGGAATGCCGAATCGTGTTATGATGTTCTTCCACATAAAGCGTTTAACATCAGCATCTCGAATGTGTGTTAACGCCTCCGCTTCGACCCATTTCATGAAGTAATCCGTTGTGACGATCAGGTATCGCTTGTTCCCTTGGGCCCTCGGAAATGGTCCTACAATATCAAACCCCCACTGGGCGAACGGCCAAGGACTGGTGATAGAGTTCAACTCTTCAGCAGGCAGATGGTTTAACGGGAAGAATTTTTGGCACTGTTCACACTTTTTTGCATAACACTCGGCGTCCGCTCTCATTGTCGGCCAATAATACCCCTGCGTTATAGCTCGATGGGCCAAAGAGGGTCCGCCAGAATGGGCTCCACAACTGTCTTCGTGTATCTCAGTCAGAAGCTCTTCGACTTTGTCCGGGTGCACACATTCCAAATATGGGCTGGAGAGTGAGTTTTTATAAAGCCTTCCTTGCGGATCCAGGTAGTATCACATGGCTTTGTTTCGCAGCTTGTGTGCTTCTTTCTTGTCCTCTGGGAGCTGTTCGGAAGATAGAAATACAACAATGGGATCCATCCAACTTGGTGCAAATTCGACAACGTTGATTTGGACTTCCTCCGGAGCGCCAATGCTTGGCTCTGGGATGAATCCTACTTCGATGGTCCGTTTAACCTCTGAGTTGATTGCGGAGGCTAAGCAAGCCAAGGCATTTGCATGGGTGTTCTGATCACATGTTATCTGGTTCAACTCATGATAGTCAAATTTTGCCAACAGGGAATTGGCCGTTTTCATGTAGGCCGCCATACGGTCGTTTCTTGCCATGTATTCCCCCTTCAGCTGATTGATCACCAGTTTTGAGTCACAAAATACAAGCAGACGACGAGCACCCAGAATATGCGCATTCTGCAATCCAGCTAAAACGGCTTCGTATTCGGCTTCGTTATTTGATGCTTTGAAGCCGAGCTTGACGGTCTGCTCAATTATTGCACCGTCGGGGGTCATGATTACAACTCCAGCTCCGCTGCCCCGTTGATTGGACGATCCATCACAATATAACTGCCAGATGTCCCCAACATAAATTCTCCAGTTCGGCTTTGGTCGAATTTCATCTGACTTGAAGTTGGCGACGTCAGGCTTGAAGTCGGCAAGGCCCCTAGTAAATTCGGTGACGAAGTTGGCAAGCACCTGTCCCTTGATTGAGGTTCTGGGTAAAAATTGAATATCGTACTGGCCAAGTTCCAGAGCCCACTTTGAAACACGTCCAGATGCTTCCGCACTGCGTAGTACTGATCGGGGGGGATAATCTGTCAGCACCCCAATACTATGCCCCTGGTAGTAATGCATGAGCTTCCTTGCCGCCATAACTAGGGCTAGGATGAGCTTTTCCAGCAGAAGGTAGCGTGTTTCGGCATCAACCATTGCCTTGCTCACATAATATACTGGCCGCAGCTCCCCCAGCTCTTCCTTTATCAACATGGCACTAACGGCTCGGTTGAAAACTGCCAGGTACAAAATGAGCGTGTCGCTAGTAAAGGGTGTTGTCAGGAGTGGTACTGAGCGGAGGTAGGTTGTGGACGTCCCCGAACGTCCCAGGAGGGAAATCCCCCGTTTTGTTCATTGGGGCTCACTACAGTTCAGGACTCAATGTCACGGTCCTGTATCTAATCTCACAGAGTGCAATGCAAGACCGAGGAATCATCAAAGAGTCCAAATCTGGCAAATCGTTTTTGAAAAATAGATTTTTAGAAAGAAGTGCTAAACATGGACTGCTTTGCCAAATACAGAGTCGCCACATAAATATTTTATTTTGGGAAATTTAGGAAACCCTGACTCGTTTGCCTAAGGCCATGTGTCTGTCATCACCAAAGTTGCCTCGGCTCGGGAACTTGGGTACGATTGGGGAAGGTCACTTTGTGAGCACCCCCGCTCGCCCGATCAAAGATCGGCCTCTACTAACCATGATATCGAGTTTTGAAAACATTGTGTGCTCTTATTTCAGTTATTAGCCTAGAATTACTACGTGATGTGCACCACACAAAAGTATAGACTAGATCGCCTAATTGGAACAAAGCATTGCATATTTGCTCGTTTGGAAGATAGTTTGAAATTTGCTACTCGCAAGTAGGCTGAAACACGGATTTCAACGAGCTGTTCCAACTCAAGCAATCCAACCTCCACCCACAGGCATTCAGGCAGTAAATCAACTAAGCAGTTAGCCTCATGGCAAGCATGCTTTCATGTTAACATTCACACTCATGCGAGATGCTAAAGCATAAATACTCACATAGTACTCCAAGCCAAAAACAAGGGACATGTTAGTAATCAAATGTATGATCCAAGTCCATGTTGAGATGGCTAATGCATCACAGGTAAAATGCAGCTAGTGTAGGCTCAGCTAATCTATAGATGGCATGTGAAATGCAACAGGTAACATGTATTCAAGTTAGATTTGAAATACTATGCAATTAGTATGATGCGCTGAGCCTGGTGCATGCAATACTGATGAATGATGCATACATGCATAGCATAAGGATGCTAATTGAAATATGCCCTAATACTAACCATCAAAAGCAGGTAAGTAAAAGGGAGAATGAAGTGGGGGTTGGAAGACATGCATCACACACACGCACACTTATTACAAATTCGCCCTCGCTCGGAGGGACAAAAAGAATAATACAATTTAATTAACTAACAAGCTAATTAAATAGTTACAAACTAATTAACTAGTTAAGCAAATTAACTAAGCTAATAAAGCGATAAAACAGCCTCGGAAGAGGGTCCAATGCATGTGTGCCCGACTCCGCTCGGAAATCCACCACCATGGACAAGCTGCCCTGTTTTCACTGTTTTATGCCTCTGAAAATTGCATAAGTCCCAAAAACACTCTCTGAACACTTTGGGATGCCACCGGCCATGAGGAATGGTCACCGGCCATAGGAAAGTGGTCATTGACCATTGGTATGGCTCTCGGCCAGATATTTGTGGTCGGCCGACACTCAATGTGGTCGGTCGGCCATCTATGCCTGCAGAATCCTGTTTTGACAGCAACAGAGGACAAGCAAGGTATAGCGATACATTTCAAAGCAATGTGGGCACCACCATACCCCTTTTCATGTTTATGACTCAAAGGGGGATGGTACTCGATTCTCGGACCACCAATCGCGCATTTCGATGCGTGATGGCCCAAGAAACCAAGTGTGCCATTTCAATGTGGAATGAAATGAACATAAACAAACAATAGGCCCAACCTCTATCACTTGATAAAGAGACAAGGTATGCATGCTCAATGCAATGCAACCTAGGCATGTGAGCTAAGTATGCAACATGAGAATGCCAACAAGCATGCAAACATGCAAACATGTAACAAGTGTGCAAGCTAACAAGCATGCGAAATGCAATGCCAACATGCAAACATGCAAAACATGTAACATGTTAAGCAACCAAAACAAAGAGAAGAATGCATGCCAAATGCACTATCATTTAAGCATGTAACAAGATGTTTATGGGCCAAGTATGTGACAGCATGCAAGGCCAATGTACACACAAACATTCATGCACACAAAGTCCAACACTTATGCATCAAATAACAACTTTTAAGCACACTTAAAAGAGGATAAACATGGACTAATGGCAAGCATAGCAAGCTCTGAAAATACATGAGGGATGATGCCAAATCAACCTAACAATGCAAGCAAGACATGCAACCAAACCCAAGGACTTAAACTATGGCCATGTGACACATGAAGCAAACGACCAAAGGGCCATGGGGACTCAAAACCACCTCAAGGCAGACGAAAACAAGGTCAAAGGCACACCTAGATGGCATCTAAATGGCCTAAGTCTAAAGGCATGCACAAAGGTCCAAGCATGGAGCATAAGACACAAGCCTTTTAAAGCATTAAAGGGGCATCAAATGCAAGCATACAAGCATACCACAAGGACTGAAATGACATGATAAGTGGTGCCAAACCACTGAAACAAGCCAAGTAATGCATGCCCAACACTCACACATCCAAGGCTAACAAGCCAAAGTGCAAGGTGGCTATACAAAGCATGTCAAGCATGACCAAAGCAACCACAATCAGACCTTAGGCACACTAAGACATGCACAAAAGCTTCATAAAGCTTGGCCAAAACAAATAAGCATGGTAGTCTAAATGCTAAGTACATGTTAAGGCAAATTCATGGGCATTACAAGACAAGTATGCAAAGCAAGCATGGTGTGTCTAAACCAATTAAAAACAGTGCTATATCATAACAAAATAAGCACAAATACTAGCTAAGACATGGCCAACATGATCTCAACAATGGTGCTCACACATGAGGCTAAAATGGCACATATTGAAGGCAACAAGGAGAGGGGATGGCCCTCTCCTTCTTAGGACCTTAAAGCACCATCCCCACCACTGAAATCCCTCTGGATTTCAGTGGTGAGGAGGCCAAGACAAGGTGGTCCCGGAGCTCACCAAAATAGCACAAAAATGGGGCCAAACAAGGCCTAAGAGGGGTCAAACAACCCCAAACAACAAAGCAACCTTAAACAACTATTTAAAGTACTGAAAAACAAGGCTTTTATTAGTTATATACAAAGTCTAAAAACAGATGTAAGGATGGCTAAAAGCCTATGCAAAAAGGGGGTATTTAAAGGGAAAGTTCTTACCCTTGTAGACCTCTTCAAGAACAATGCCCCAGCAGCCTTCCTTAGGTCTAAACCAGCTCAAAACCTTCAAGAATAACCCTTTGGCTCCTTAGCAACCAAGGTAAGGTGTAGAACTAGGTGTTTGTGCACAAAAGTAAGACTAAACACACCTAAACACACACAACTCACAAGAGAGGGAGATATAGAGATAGATGTATACACAAACCCTAACCCTAATCTAAGACCCTCTGGAAATTTTTTTGGAACCCTAGGGGAGGGAAGAGAAGGCCTCCCTTTATAGAGATCACTCTTGCAAAGCTTACCAAAACAAGCTAAGCAAGAGTGACAATCCCCTCCATACACGTGTATGCGAGGGGGTGCAAAGTGGGTGCCAACTATCACAGCTGGCACAAAATATCTGCCAAAAGCAGATGCACAGTGGTCGGCCAGTCAAAAATGAAAAATTGGCTAAAACCAATGGTCGGTCGACCACAAAGAGTGCCAGCCGGCCAAACATTTGGCCGATGACAACAAAACAATGGCCGGTGGCCTCAAGCCATGGCCGGTGAGGTGTGGGGATGGCCAACAAGCCATTCCCCTGCCCCTCAAAAGCAAAACACAAGTGTTTGGTGTAAAACCAAACACAAAATAGTCGAGTCGAGAGGTCTTGAGGCAAGGCGCGTGGCCGAGACCTCCGGGAACTCAAGACGAACACAAACAAGGATGATCACCGAGTGTTCAAATGGTGACGTCCAAGTCTTGAGGACGATCAAAAACGGGGTGTCTACATAGGTCTTCAGGCCGTTGAAAGCAGCTTCGCACTCGGCGGATCATTCAAAGGCCTTGTCCTGCCGTAATGTATGAAAGAATTGTCAGCAGCGATCTGTGGACCAACTTATGAACCTGTTGAGTGTGGCAGCCATTCCTATCAACTTTTGGACCTCCTTTATTGAACGAGGGGAGCCGAGCTCCAGGATTGCTGTGATTTGCCTCGGGTTGGCTTCGATTCCTCTGTGGTTGACAATGTAGCCCAAAAATTTGCCCGAGCCGATACCAAACGCACATTTGGAAGCATTCAACTTCATTCCATATTTGCGTAGGATGGCGAATGTCTCTTCCAGATTGGTTATATGATTTTGCTCTTCTTTAGATTTAACCACCATATCGTCAATGTACACTTCCATAGTTTTGTCGAGTTTCTCCTTGAACATGGTGGTGACCAGTCTCTGGTAGGTTGCCCCCGCATTCTTCAACCCAAAAGGCATTACCTTATAGCAATAGGTTCCTCTTGGGGTGAGAAATGCAATTTTCTCTTGGTCCTCCGAATGCATAGCGATTTGATGATAACCTCTATAGGCATCAAGGAAGCTCATACGCTAATGGCACGCCATAACATCTAGAAGCTGGTCTATCCTGGGAAAAGGAAAACAATCCTTTGGGTAGGCTTTGTTTAGGTCCGTGAAGTCGACGCACACTCGCCAAGTCCCATTTTTCTTCTTCACCGCCACCGTATTAGAGAGCCATGTAGGGTAGGTCACTTCCCTAATTGCTCCGGCGTCAAGCAGCCTGTCAACCTCTTTAACAACGGCGGCAGTGTGCTCTGCGGCTGACCGCCGGCTTTTCTGAATGATCAGCTTACACTTAGGATCGACATTCAAATGGTGCTGTGAAACTGACGGATTTATACCCAGCATCTCGTATGGAGTCTATGCAAAGATATCGAGGTTGCTGAGCAGGAAAGATATTAGCTGCCGTTTGTTGGCCTGATTCAAGGAGGCGCCAACCATGAAGAACTTGTCGGGGCTTCCATCGATTAGAACTCGTTCTAAGTCTTCCGTTGCCTTCTCATTTGGAGGCTGCCCAACATCGTCGAGGCTTTCTGGATTCGGCAACTCAATGGAATTCATTTGTAGTTCCTTTGGCGTTTTCTCAGCTAGGAGATTACATGCTTGTGCCAATTTCTGGGAGCCACAGATTTGCTCAATGCTGCGTTCTGTCGGGAAGCGGAGCAGCTGATGATAGGTGCTGGGGACGGCTCACATAGTATGTAACCAGGATCGTCCCATGATGAGATTATACGGCGATGGCAGCTTGACGACCAAGAATCCCACATCCACTATTCGGGTACCTGCTCGTACGGGAAGTCTGATTTTGCCCAACGGGTACTCTGGATTGGCATTGAAGTCGAATAAGGGGTAAGGGGCTGGAGAGAGATCGAATTCGAAGAAGCCAAGTTTGGTGAATGTCTTGTAGTACATAATCTCCGATGTGCTCCCCGAATCAATGAGTACGCACTCGACGGTGAATCGGTTCACGCGCAACTCAATTACCAAGGGATCAATATGGGGCAATATTACTCTGGCCAAATCTGAATCATCAAAAGTGATAGCCTCGGCTTCATGGGGCCGTTTAGCTGGAGTGAGTTGCTCTTGAGGGTTAGACTTTGACTGAATTGCGTGCACCGCCGATGACATTGGCAGGCTGTATATCATGTGATCATGCGGGGCGAATGTGAATCTTGTGCCAAGGCTATTGCTTGGATTGGGTTGTCTTTTCGGACGTGCTATTGTAGCCGGTCATCTTGTACCAATTTTCCGTCGTACAAAGTGAATGACGGTGCTTTGAATTTCTCGGGTGGCACTGCCTTTGCGATCCGTCGTGGAAAAGGATCGTCTTGATCGTCATCCGAGCTGTTTCTTCTACGCTTACGCCTTGTATGGGGACTCTCTTCAGAAGAACTGGCAATTTCAGATCGTCTCTTCTTCTTGAGCTCCGAGAATGAGTCGAAGTTGCTATCAGTATCCTGTCATGCTCAAAGTTGTCGACCACTTGCCTTCGGAGGTCGTTCTGGATTTGGGTGCGCAACTTGCTTGGACTTCGCCATTTCCAAGGCCAAATTTTCACGAAGGCGTTCGTTCTTAGCGATCATGTTTTCTAACTGCTGTTCATTTTGCTTTGCTTGCTCCATGATCGCCTGCATTGTCTCGTGCTCCGAAGTCGAGGGTGAGGCGAAATTCAAGGCACGGCTTGTGGCGATAATCTCCGTTCCAAGCAAGTTTGTTGGAGTGGTTTCCTCTTGCGGTATAGGGTCGACAGTGACTGTCGGAGGACCTTCCATCACGTTTGCCATGGATGTCCCTGAGTATTCCCACAGACGGTGCCAATTGTGGAGAAGTGGTTTGGAAATACTCTTCTGATCCTGGGGAATGCTCGTGATCCTCTTCTGGTCACCTAAAAAGGAATAAACACTCCAGTCGGGGGTGCCGGAATTAGCACTCCGACGGACAAGTTAGTAAACACACTCAGAAATGCTTGTATTCTAAGTTAAGCACTACAGTTCTCACGTACCTCTTTCTGGCTGATGTTCTTCTATTTATATCTTTTCTTCCATGGGCCTCGGGACTAGGTCCCTTTCCAATTCATATTCAGCGCATCTTGTAATAGGCCGACCCTCATTCGGCCCCTTTGCCTAATCGGCTATTTGGCTGAATAGGGGTTCGATTTGAACTGCCGAGCCAATTGCCGAGTAATTTGAATCTCGACTCTCCGAGATTCAACTATCCGGAATCTCTACGACTCCCTCTTCTCGGCCCCCACACTTTCCTTTCACTATGGTGAAACTATTACAAATTAGAAATTAAAACCACTAAAAATGGAAATAGAAACGCAACTATTACGATTAGAAATTGTCTAAATCTGTAAAACAAAATTCATTGTTGCATCCAAAACCGTTTGTTTAGCCAATAATACACTTCTAGATTCATTGCCTGCCGATGGATGTTGGAGGTATCTCGGCGTTTGTCTCCCAAGATATGATGGTAGAAACCAACTAATGCAGAAGCACCTTCTGAATGGCTTTGGCAAACTTGGTAATGGTTGCACTCTCTCTAACAAGAACCAAAGAAGGGGCTAGCAAATGAAAGAAAAAATTTTCTTTGGTGGGAAAAAAAAAAAAAATCTCTAACTTTTTATCTCAAAACACCATCTCCATTTTCCATCAAAAATCTCTCCAAAAATTATCCTACTAAGTTTGAGGGAAAAGGCCTCTATTTATACAAGTAGGGGAATCCGTAGCCATGAAGGCTATACATCAATAGGGCCATCAAATGCCATTAACCAAGGCCATCAACTCTAGCTATTAGGGCTAGAATTACAAAGGTTGAAAACCTATGGCCACTAATATGGTCATCAACTCCATCAAAAGATGAGAGTTACAAAGTTCTAAACCTCCCACGTGCTTAAAATATACAAGTAAATATGTATATAATGATGGTTGAAGAAACCAACTAGATAGGTCATAAAATGGATACTAATGTTGGGTTATAACCCGATTCAAGTTCAATTCTCAAACACATGCACAAGGTAAACCCAACACAACATAGCTTAGCCCAAGCTCAAGATTAAGTCCAAATCTAAGTTCAAGACCAAACCCAGCATATGCCCAAGCCCAAGCCCAAGACCAAGCCCAAGCCCAAGCCCAGACTAGATCCAGTCCAAACTAAGACTAAGTCCAAATTTAAGTCCAGTTGTATTGATGCCCACTTTATGAGACAATTCTCATTCATAACTCAATACTTTGGCTTGTTATTTTTGTATTGTAGTCTTTCCACTTAAGAGAATACAAAATCACTCAGATCCACCTCAATTGACGATTAGGTCCCACTTTAATTTCGAATTAAAGTTGCCGAAAAACCATTATTTTTCAACATTTAGAATCAAACATCAATACAAATATTTAAAAAAAAAAAAAAAAACTATTCTAGTGTAAATGAGATAAAAATAACTAAAACTTAACCATATCTATTTTTTTTAAGAAAAAATTATTTTTAATTAATTTCAAAATAATTTTTAAATCATTGTTTAAAGCTGTATAGGTTTTACACTAGTTGTGTTAAAAACAAAAAATAAGTTTAGAGAAGTGCTTCAATACCTAATTAATAGGTTTGTTGTTTATTGATTTCACACTATGGTTATAAA
>CM069912.1:109439370-109876991 GCA_036172215.1 Camellia granthamiana
AGATTCAGAACCGTGACATTGAGTCTGAACTGTAGTAGCTAATGAACAAACTGAATTTCACGCCGATTCGCGCGCAGAGCTGGGATGTTCGGGTCCGTCTACACCCTGGTTGGATTTGCATTTGCCCAGAGAGAGTCCGCTTGCTTTGGCTGGACCTCATTGGTGATGAATCTTACCCTGAAGAATTTCTGTAATTGATGGAAGCTTTAAATCGACGCCGGTTCCAACTTATAATACCATCTAACAGCCAACGGTCCCAAACTGCTCAGAAATATTCTGCACACGAGAGCCTTGTCATCTGCATGTAGCGTCATGGCTTGCTTAAAATGACGGATATGGTCAGTGGGATCCGAATTTCCATCGTATAAGATGAACAATGGAGCCTTGAACTTTTTGGGTAGTACTACCCTTGCGATCCGTCACACAAAGGGGTCATGTTGGTCCTCTTCGTCTGAATCATTTTTTCTTCTCTTACTCCGTGCACGCGGACTTCCTTTAGAAGAACTGGAGACTTCGACTCACCCCTTCTTTTTGGGTTCTGGGGATGAGGAGTCAGAATCATTGCCACTATCTTTTCTTCGAACTCGAGGTCGTCGACCATCCTTTCTCAGAGGTTGTGGCAGATCTTGGCGCGCGGCCTGTTGGGATTTTGCCATCCCCAAGGCCAAATCCTGTCGAAGGCGCTCATTCTCAGCCATCATGTTCTCCAACCTCTGTTCTTTTTGCTTCGCCTGATCCATAATCACTTACATTGTTTCATCAGCTGAATCGAAGTTCAAGGCTCTTCGTGCAACAATGTTTTCTGGTCCCAGCATGGTGCTTGGAGTGGTATCAACTCGTGGCATAAGGTTGTCAGCGACTTCCAGAGGATATTCCGTCACGCCCGCCATGGATGTGCTAGAGTATTTCCACAAACGGCGCCAATTGTGGAGAAGTAGTTTGGAAATACTCTTTGGATCCAATGGGACGCTCGAGATCCTCAGCTAGTAACCTGAAAATGAATGAATACTCCGGTCGGGGGTGTCGGAATTAGTACTCCGTTGGATAAGTCAGTGTATACTCTCTTGGTTGCTTATATCTTAAGTTAAACATACTAATTCTCACATACCTCTCTTTGGTTGATGTTCTTCTATTTATATCTTTTTCTGGGCCTCAGGGTCGAGCCCACCTTTAATCCACCGTGTAATTATTTACTCGGCTCCTTTTGTTGTAAACCACTCTTCACTCGGCTCCTCGCTCAACTGGTTATGTGGCCGATTACGGTACTTCTGAATTTATATAAGATGGGGCCGAATACGATGTATATATCTCGATTCTCTAAGTTCACTTATTCGGCCTCTTCACATCCCTTAATATTCAGCCCCCACATATCTGAAGACATAGTCATCACACAACACAAGTAGCCCCGACAACCTTTTCTTAATAATTTTCTGGCTTTCATAAATGAGATCAAATATGGCGGGAGAACTACCCCAATACTCAGGGAGACCGTTAATGTCCAGGACAATACGGACGATCCAACGGGGCCGGCTTCGCCCCCAATCCTACCCTAGCTATCCAAAGCACTTACCAACCTACCGGATACACCGTTTGAGTTCGAGGTAGATCCCACAACGCTAAAAGTGAGCAAACTAGAGAAGTTGTTCGAGAAGTCTCAGGGCGTGAAATCTATCCCAGATATAGAGGACGGGTACACCGACTCGTCCGTGACTCTGCTAGACCGGTTTAAAATGCCTCACATAGACCGTTTCGACGGGTCTGGGGATCCTATGGTGCATTTACGGCTATTCTCGGACATACTAAGGCTGATGGGCCTCTCCAGATTGCAAACTTTCCTTGTTTGGCTGGGAGGAGATGGCTGAGGCCTTTGTAGCCCAATACTCCTATAATACACAGATCGAGGTCACAACTCGTGATCTCGAGATAACTAGGCAAGAGCCGAAGGAGAGCTTCTCCGATTTTGTGATCCGGTGGAGGGCTAAAGCCTCGATGATGACCATCAGGCCGATTGACAAGGACCAAATTCGGATGGTTGTGCGCAACCTCCAGCCTAAGCTCATGCAGACTCCCCCTCCCCACCTTTGCAGATCTACATGAGATAGGGGTGCAGATCGAGGACGCTATGAAACAGGGCCTCATTGATCATGAGAGAGAGCAGCCCAAGAGGGCATTCAACCGCAGTACGAATGCAGGCACAAGCAGTGCTACAGCTGCCAGAGCTTCAGATGTGAGTATGGTCACCACCACCACCACCCTAAGAACCCTTACAGCTACACCATTCACCGGTGCGTCCGAAAGTAGCTCACAAACAACCAAGTTTTCACCCCGAGGCCAAAGAACCTTCACCTCACTGTACATGTCTTTGTCCAAGGCTTTGGGTGTTTTGATTAGGAAAGGGCACTTAAAGCCCGTAGAGCCGCGGCCATTGCCAGAAAAACTTCCTCCCTCTCACAACCCAGCTAAATACTGTGCGTTTCACCAACAGCATGGTCACGACACTGACCAGTACTATAGATTGCGTCACGAGATTCAGGATCTCGTTGACAACAGCTTCCGGATAAACCGAATGTCACAACCAACCCTCTCCCACCGCATAACCAAGCTCCACCTCCCAAATGCATCAATCTGATCCAAACTGGGGTTGTGTCATACGACCCTAGCATATACATCACCCCTTCTCACCTACCCAAGCCGGAGGTGTTCATTCCTGACAGCACTGACTTGTGCATGTTGGACATCTCCCAAACCCAACCTGAAATGGTGGTGGTAGCTGTCAAAGATAGAAGTGGGTCGATTATGAGAGCAAATGATAATGATTATATAGAGCCTAAGGGGTCTGCGACCTTCATGTACAACTCGAGCGGTTACATTACATCAATAGGCCAGGCTAGGCCGAATGTGGAATTGCCAGTGGGGGCAGAGATTTGTGTAGTACAGGAGGATGGACCTAATCAGGGGCTAGATGACCTAGCGAATCTGGAAGAGGACATCACTAACCTTTAGTTTTTCAACGAACAAGATCCGGGAGATGTGACAGTCAACCGGTTTGATTTGGATGGGTCAGCAGAGTCTACAGGGTGGCTTGACGACCAGCCGGATGTTGTTGAACAACCTCAGCTAGAACAAGGTCCATCAGGGACGGGGACATCAACAGTGGTCGGAAGGGCCAGGAATCAAGATGCATCGCCGAAGAGTGCCGGTGTTAAGAATTTCGCTCGGGATCTGGGCAATTTGAATCCAAGAGATATTGAACAACAGGCTGCACTAAAATGGTTTGAACAGGAAGAGATCGAAGATTTGGAGAGGGCTAGAAAAGCCAAAGCCCCCGTGGGGACAGAACGTGCTGTGTGCACAGGAACGGAACGTGCTGCGAGCACAGGAACAGAAGGTGCTGTGGGCACAGGAATAGTTGTAATGGAGCCGGACAGGTGTCTGTCGGCTGTCGATGGCATGTGGTGGGAAGATGACGACCTATGTCTTGCCCACACAGATGAAGACTGGAGGCAAAGCCAGCCGGATAATACCTGGTATATTGGCGAAGTTGACCACATGACTAGGAGTGGGCAGTATTTCAAACCCCCGCACTTAGATCAACCAAAGGCGTCCGGGAAGGACAAGGAGGCGGAAAAGTAGAAAGAAAAGTTCTTGAAACTCTGACACTTTCCGATCTCTGAAGCATTGGGAAAGTACTTGTTATAGAAAATCTCATTGAATCGATCCTATGTCATATTCTCATTACTATCTCGGATTAACAACCACCACCTTTGAGCTTCATCTTTGAGAGTATAGGTGGCCAATAAAACCTTCTGAGTCTCGGAGCAGGGAAACACTTCAAATAATTTCTCCATTTTCAATAACCATGTTTCTACCTTCAACGACTCAATACCACTTAAGAAAGTTGGTGGTTTCATCTTCATGAATTTCTGGGTTAAATTGATAATGTCATTGTTATCCGATTCAACTTGGACCGGCAGAGGCAGAAGGGCCAATGGTTGTTGCCTCTATTGTTGTGTCAGTGCTTCAGTCAGAGTTGCAAGTATTTGTTCCATGCGACTCATGCGAGCCTCAGAGGATTTAGTGGCATCATTACTTCTCGTATTTTCCATTTACTATAGGGAAACATAACAATAATAAACATAGGAAAATAATCCCGTTCTCTAAGTTCGAGTCCAATTCATATTGATTCATACATGTTCACATTAGTTCATTTTAGTTAGTGTAAGTTCTTTTAGTAGTCCACACACTCACACATGCAGATGTAATGCCTCTATTTCTTACTAGGACATCCGAAGCTCATATGGACTCGTGTGTGCGGTAAAACACATGCTCTAACACCACTGTGTCACGACCCAAATCCGCTTCTATAGGTTTAGTATTGTAACGGGTCAGTAATCCTAAGATTACCCAAGGCCTCTAAATAGATTAACATTAATTAAGGGGCTGCGGAAGCAAATACATAAAATATACGTAGTCCATTGAGCTATGCTGATATACATGAGACAAAAATTTAAATCTTATATGCATAATATGAAACTTCTTGTACATCTTGCCTTGTCATACAGGTAGTGTCTTAGGAAACTTAGCCCAATGTACAGGTAGGCAAAAACAAAACAAAAACATCTTTCTTACGATTCTCAAAACTTGACTTTTCAGTTGGGAACCTCCTCGGGAGGCATAGTGGCTAGCTGACCCAACTATCCAGGCAGCTACTTAGGCTTGGTCACGTACCTACTCACCTACACACGTAATATAAATAGTGAGCGAAAGCCCAGTGAATAATAACAGAGTAAAGGGGTTAAATGAATGATGTCCCATTACTAAATCGGTACACAGAAATAAATTCATATTCATATTCTTGTTCAAGTCATTGATAGAAAGAAGAATACATGCTTTTTCATACATGGTATTTCCGTTAGCGCTAACAGATCACATACCAAGCAACAAAGATCATACTTGTCAGTTTCATAAAGGAACCTCCGGTCGGGTATAGATAACTTGTCAGTTCCTTAAAGGAACCTCCGGACCGGAAATAGATAACTTGTCAGTTCCACAAAAGAACCTCCGGCCGGGTACATAAAACTTGTTAGTTCCACAAAGGAACCTCTAAATTGGGAACAGATAACATACTTGTGCCACGAATATTTGTTAGAAATCAGACCATCATTCATTGTACAGAACATCACATTTCATAGAACAAATCTAATTTCATCATACAGAAAGAAAATAAAGTTGAACTTAGCTTTACTAAGTTATTACTCACAGATGGTTCCAAGAAAACAATAGAGCAGATAGATCAGATAACTTGCGGTGCATAATCTATACAGATACAGAACGAATACGTACTGAACTACACACCGGAAATCATTAGCTTAGTTCTTTCTTATCTTGGTGTGTTTCTACTTTTTACCCTCATTACTATGTCTTAATCTTGGCCTAGGAATGCCTAGGATGCAATGAGGATGCTAAAATGTACTTGGAAACACTTCACAAAACTTGCTGAAAATAGGGGTCTCGCTTGAGCGCAACTTCCTTCGCTCGAGCAGACATTCAAAGTGTGAGTGGTCGCTCGAGCACAACTTCTGTCTCTCGAGCGGTCTGTAAACTCTGCAAAAGTACTAGTTGCTTGATTTTTTCGCTCGACGCTCGTTCGATGCCTGCTCGAGCATGAGACTAAGGTCCTTGCTCGAGCTCAACTCTTGTTGTTTGAGCGGTTTGCAAAAATTGGAAACTTTTGGAAGCATGCATTTTACGCTCGGGCCAATTTTTGGTTGCTCGAGTGGAAGTGTAAAACAAAGGGTGGTCGCTCGAGTGCTGAGCGCAAGATCTACCACTCGAGCAGAGGGTGCAAATTTTGGAATTTTCAGATTGCACTTCCAAGTCTAAAACTTGAATTTAATGCCTTCAAACTCAACCTTTGGGCCCCAAAACTTGAGAAAACGTGTCTAAACTTAGAAAACATGGAGAATTAAAGATCATTGCATGAAATCAAGGTCCAAAAGTTTGCCAATTGCTCAAAAGTCAACTCAAAACTTTGAAAACATATCATATATGCAATGGAGTGAGTTCAAAGCTTCTAAATCATGATCAAAGAAGGCAAATTGATGGAAAACATGGTGAATTCTCAAAACTATGGTAGACTAGTTATGAGTTAAGTGGTAGGTATTATGAGTCATTGTGGTCATGGGGCTATTTATTTATTATTATAACCCATTATGAAGTTAGTAATGACATATTGTAGTTGTTATTTTGAATATAATGGTCTTTGGCTATGTCTCAAATATTATTTAATTATGATGGATTGTGATACTTTGGTTATGACATAAAGTGATTTGGTTATGAGATAAAGTGGTATTAAAAGAATAAAATGTCATATAATACATTCTAAAAAAAAATGTATTATAAAATTTTTCTATAGTTTTATGGTTTTCTAAATTCTAAAGTATTTTTTATTGAAAAATAATAATTTTTCGGTGACTTTAATGCGAAATTAAAGTGGAACCTAACTGTAGGCTGAGGTGGGTTCGAGTCAGTCTAGATTCTCTGTAAAGATATTTGCACCGCAAAGAGAATGTCAAAAAAATCATTAAGAATAAATGAGAAATTGTCTCATAAAGTGGGATAGGTGGGATACGTGGTTTTTCATCTTCCCCAAAACTTCATTCATGAAGCTTAATTTATGAGAGAATTTTTTATTTAATTCTTAATAGTTTTTTATCATTCTTTTGTGGTATAAAGATCTCCCTACAGGAAATCAAGACTCACCCGGACCCACCTTAACCAATGGTTGACTTCCACTTTAATTTCGGATTAAAGTCACCGAAAAACCATTATTTTCAACAATTTCTTAGATGTGTTTCAGCAGGAAGTCCTTAAACAGACCATGCCAAGGCATGTCTGATGATGATAGAAGGGTTAAGTTCAACCCATGTCTAAAACTATAAAATCAAGGTAGATACATAATCTTTTTGTGACGTTGTCCATCATCGTCTCACTGCCATCCGCCTTCACCTCACCACCGTCATCTAGGTAGATTTGGTTATAGAACAGGAGGAGTCGCAACCTGGGTTTGAAGATATATCAACTCCACTATGGTACTATTTATCAACTCCATATACTAAAAGCATGATGAAAACCTTCTTTCCTGGTCATTCTATACATCACTTTCCCTTGCATCTGGTAGCCTTTTTTTGGGTCTGTACACGTGCATGTGTGTCTATTAATTTTAATGTAGTTTGTAGAGTTCACTTCCTTAAAGTTTATCAAAGACAAAAAAATTTAGCTAAAATAAGTCTTCCTAAATGAAAGTTATAATTAAAAATTGAAAAAAAAAAAAAAAAAAAAAAACAAGATTTCCAAACAACATGACTTATTTTAACCATTATAAAACTCAAAAACTGGAACCTGCTATATGAGATCATCCAATCCTTTTAATATATAGTATTGTATAGGCCCTTTTTAACAAAGAGTATTTTTATAGCTTTAATGTCTCAAATTGCAAAAAAATTTTAAAAAATCTATTGTTTAAGCCATACAACCCTAAATATTTGAAACTTAAAATTTCCATAATATTTCCTTAATTCCATTGCACAAACATGGTTTCTTGAAACATTTTATCAACTTTCTTACGATCCACTAAAACCATTTTAGTTGAGCTTTTCTTCTCTTTGCATGAAAGGCCATTGTGGGAAGACTTAAGGCACCGTAAAGTACCTCTTCTGCTTATTGTCGGGAAGAAAGATGATAAGTTCAAAAGGATTGCTAAGGAAATGTTCCACGAAGTCGATCATGGTGCAAGGAGCATAGAGAGAAGAGATTTGTGAAATAGTTGAGGTTCCAAGTTGTGGTCATGTTGTTCCTTTAGAGAATTCCCTCCCTCTAATTAATGCAATGAGATGATTTTTGAAGAAGTCAAAAAGAGTTTGATTCCTGAACCAGCATGGTTCCTTATAGATGTTCTTGTTTCATTCTAGAAGAGACAGACATCATATTGAATTGAATCAGTTCACATTAATTGGCAACCTGAATCTTTGTCATTAAGACCGAAGCCAAGTGACTTCATTGAATAGAGAAGGTTTAGCTGTACAAGGTTCAACTCCAACAACACAGGCATTAAGTCTTGTTTCCGTGTAATGCTATTGGCTGTGTAAATTTAATTATCTCATAGATCAATCTTGTACGGTTCAAGATTGAAATATCTGTGTGAAGGGACTATAAGAAACCTCCTCATATTGGATGTTTATGTAATGGATGTCTTATTGCCCACAATTTTCAAGGTTGTAATGTACAATCCAATTACAACTATGTATTTGCAGTGCACTTCAAGTAATAGTTATGGGTTTGCTTGTGATGATTTGAGAAAATAGGTTCTTCCATCTTTTATTTTTCAATTTTTATTTAGCTGGAATTTGATTTTAGTTGTACCAATGAAGTGTAAAAGAAATCCTCCAACTTGCCTAGTCAAAAATGCCAAATCCATCCAACCAAACTGCTAGTTTTGACCTTGTGCTCGCTAGCGGAAGGGAAATTTGCAAAGGCAGTTTGGTTGAATATATATGTATATGTATGTATATATGTGATGCAACCCAATGGGTACAAATTAGTGGTTGTGAATCTTCTAGGCTGTGTTTGTCGATGGATGTGGAGGGGGTCGAGGTCGGGGTCAGTGTCAGTGTTGGGATTGGTGGTGGGAAGTTGGGGAGGGACTGGAGGAAGGTGATTTAATGTATTTTTTATGACTAAGATTTAATATTACAAAGGTTAAAGATACAATAGTCAAAAGTTGAGGGCGTAACAATCATACAATTGTGTCTTGAAATTCTTAATTCCCATACTCTGTCACTCTGCTCTTAATGCCTTTTTAGCCGCACACTCGTATATTGAGATTCTCATTATTTGTGGAGTTTGGTCTATTTTCTTGTTTGTTTCTCACCGACTCTAGCGGTGCTAGCAAATGATAGAATGGGTTTTTTGGTGCCAACCTAGTTAGGATGATTTAGCCCATTGTGATGCTTTTGTATTTCCTTTTTCTTTATTGATGTATTTTGTTTTGTACTTTGTACTTGATTCTTACATCAATAAAGTTTTTTTTTTTTTTGCCGATCAAAAAAAAAAAAACATCATACAATTCAAAGTGCATCGAATTCCTGATCGTTCAGTCATCAATATCAGCTAATGAAATCACAAAAGATTATTTGTTCGCCTACACAACAGGTAGGTGAACGATACCCACCCCTTTGATTAGTTAAAATAGTACGGTAGACACAATTTGGAGTTGTGGACTACTATTTTAACCAATTAGAAGTAAGTGTATTATTCATTCAATTGCTAGGCGAGTGAACAAATTCATTCTCGAAATCATGGCGCACGCAATGCAACCATCATTTCCTACAAACGAGAGAAGCTAGCTAGTACCATCTTCCTCATGATATATTTTTTGAGCTGCAATTTACGATTGAACATACAACCAGGGATGAACTGATGAAGGGACTATCAGGGCCACGGCCCCCCTGCTTAAAAAAAAAAAAAAAAAAAAAAAAAATTACTAATATATATATCTTTTCAATAAAATATTAATAATATAGTAAAATGGCCCCTGCTTTGTTTTGTGCGCTGGGCTCAATCTATTCATTAGATGGCCAGGGCCATGTGTCTTCTTTTTTTTTTTTTTATATATAAAAAAAAAGGCTGAATAAAAATAGAAAAAGACAAAAAGAAGAAAAAAAGAAAATCTAATTGCTATGACTTGCTCTACGCCATCTCAATTTATTGAAAGCAAGCATATGATTTTTTTTTTTTTGAGTTAAATCAATTTGGGATACATACAAAAAAAAAAAAAGAAAAAAAAAAGAAAAAAGAAAAAAGAAAAAGTCTTGCTTCTATTATTAATCTTCTTATTATTACAGGAATGTGATTCATATTCTCTTTTATTGTTGTTTTCAATTTGTAATACTTTTATTATCTTTTTTTTTTTAATGTCATGTTGATATAATTGCAATTTTTTTAATTTTACATATTAAGGGAAAAAAAATCATGAATTAGGACGTATGATTTCAATTACTAGGGTTTTTTTTTTAATCATATTTGGGCAAATTTAATTTTATTCACATTAAGTGTTATAAATTCAAAATTAAAATGAATTGAGACTTGTATAAAATTTATGTGTTGAATCTGAATTCTGAATTTTTAAATTTATATGAAATTTGTTTTAATAACATTTGTTATTCTAGGCACAAAAATTTTCTATGTCCTGTGATATATATATATATATATATATATTACATTAGCAATTGGTTCTAATTTCTAATATAATATTAACCATGTATGTAATGAATTCTATTTTGATTTGTAGATTATTATGGGAAAGCCATGTACAATTGATAGATTTTAAAAGAAAAAATGCAAGTTCCTCAGAAGTCAATGCTGACAATACATGATTGCCAACTTCCAATGTTGATATCCCTGAAAATCCTCTCACAAAATCTCAAAAAATTGATGTTAAAGAAATTGATATTGGTTCATTGGAGCGAGATCCTGGATTACGTATACAGATTTGGGATTATCATGTTAATCAACGTGATGAAATTCGACGAGCTTATATTAAGGCTGGTCCATACCAACCTATACTTCCAAAGTATCTGAAATCTGGATCAACAACTCATTTTTGTAGCTTTCAACCGTCATGGTTCAAACAATTTCCGTCATGGTTAGAATATTCACTTGCAAAAGATGCAGCTTTTTGTTTACCATACTTTCTTTTTTATAAACCATGTGGATCTGGATATTATGGACAGCAAGCATTCACTGTTGATGGATTTCAGAATTGGAAGAAAGTTAGGAATGGAGCAAAATGTGCTTTTTTAAATCATATAGGAAAAGATCCTAATTCTTTTCACAATGTTGCTGAGAGATCATGTGAAGACTTGATGAATTAATTTCAACATATACAAAAGGTATTGGACAATTTCACTTCTAAACAAATTGTAGATAATTGACTAAGATTGAAGGTCTCAATTGATACAATCCAATTGCTTGCATTTCAAGGTTGTGCTTTTAGAGGTTGTGATGAAAGGCCAAATTCAATCAGTCGTGAAAATTTTCTTCGAATAGTGAAATTGTTGGGATCATATAATGATAATATTGCTAAAGTATTGGATAAAGCTTCAAAAAATGCCTCTTACACATCACCAAAGATTCAAAAAGAAATTTTACATATTTTTTCAACCAAAGTGAAGAATGCAATTCGTGAAGAAATTGGTGATGCAAAGTATTGCATAATTGTTGATGAAGCTCGTGATGAGTCAAAGAAGGAGCAAATGGCTATAGTTTTGAGATTCGTTGACAAAGATGGTTTTGTGAGAGAGCGTTTTTTCAGGCTTATTCATATCTCTAACACTACTGCATCACCCCTAAAAGATGGAATATATTATGTATTGTCTTATCACAATTTAGATATTCAGAATATTTTGCAAGCAATATGCGAGGTGAGTGGAAAGGATTACAAGCATTAGTTTTGAATGATTGTTTATATGCTTATTATATTCATTGTTTTGCACATCGTTTGCAGTTGGCCTTAGTGGTAGCACCGAAAGATGTTATTCCAATTCATAAATTTTTTTCCTAAATTGACTTTTGTTGTAAATATTATTGGTGCCTCATACAAGCGCAATGATGAATTGAAAGTTGCGTAAGCTGCTGAAATTGAACATATGATTGACATTGATGAGCTCGAGACTGGAAAGGGACTTAACCAGATTGGCACTTTACAACGAGTTGCAGATACTTGTTGGAGTTCTCACTTCAAGTCAGTTTCAAGCTTAATAAAAATATTCAGTCCAACATGTGAAGTTCTTCTTAACATCATTAACGAAGGAACGACTTCTGCCTAACGAGGAGATGCAGACTCAGCTTATGAAACATTGACTTCATTTGAATTTGTCTTTCTTTTGTATCTCATGAAAGAAATGTTGGAGATCACTAATTTACTTTGTCAAGCTTTGCAATGCCGATCTCAAGACATCTTAAATGCTATGAATCTAGTTTCATCTACCAAGGCACTTCTGCAAAAGTTTACAGATGACAAATGGGATGCTTTACTAGCCAATGTGCAATCATTTTGCGAGGTACGTAACGTAGATGTCTCGAATATGAATGCTCCCTATATTAGGAGAAGAGGTCGAGCTCGTGATCATCAAGATAACTTTACAATTGAGCATTATTATGGAGTAGATATTTTTTATGCTGCAATAGAATTCTCAACTACAAGAATTAAATGAATGGTTCAGTGAACATGCAGTAGAGTTGCTTAATCTTAGCTCAGCTCTAGATCCTCAAGATGTGTCTGAAACTTTTAGAATTGACGATATTTGTCGGTTAGTAGAAAATTTTTATCTACAAGACTTTAAAGATCAAGAGAAAAGACAGTTGAGAATGCAACTTCACTATTATGAGCATAATGTAGTTCAGTATGCAGATTACAAAAAAATGTCTACTATTTCTGAATTGTGTCAGTGGTTGGTAAGGACAAACAAATCTACGATCTATCAACTTGTTTATAGAGTGATTACACTTGTTCTTACTCTTCCAGTTTCTACTGCAACTACGGAGCGATCATTTTCAGCCATGAAAGTAGACTTCGCAACAAAATGGAAGATGAATTTCTTACAAACTCTTTGCTTGTGTACATTGAAAAGGAAATTGCTGAAAATTTTACTACAGAGTCAATCATTGAAGACTTTCGAAATATGAAAGAACATCAAGTTCCACGTTGATAGATGATTGAGTTGATTTGTATAAATAATTTTTTAATACATGACTTTGCTTTTATTCATATATTAAATTTACTAAATATATGGTTTTATTTTTTACGTACTAATTTAATATTAAATTTTAGTTTACTTTTTGAATTCAAAAAAATAGTAATTTATATCAATACATATAAAAAAAAATTATTTATGTCTTGGCCCCCCCGCAAATGAATTCTTGGTTCCGTCCCTGCATACAACCACATTAAAAGCTGAATTGATGGCACAAAATTGATGCCATCAACCCAAACTTGTGGGTAAGACTAGACACAACACTATTCCTAGTGCTATTGATGTGGAAGCAAAAGCAAGAATGTGACAACTTGTCGCAATTTCGGGATATCTGTCTCCAAGCAAAATTGTTACTACAGAAGCAGTGAAAGCAAAAGTGAGAGTCAAGAGAAATGCATGATAGAAGGAAGGCTTGTCCTTGAAGATGACAGTTGGAACTGGGTTGCCCTCTATTTCCTTATATGGCATAAATTGTATAAATCCACAGCCTGTTACATATACCACACCAAAAATCATCTCATCTAGAGGAGGCGAGATAAAAGTTAGACCTACTTTCTAAATCCAGTAATGTGTTCAAAAGATGATTGGTTAAAGTAGACTTGTATATCTTTAAGTATGGAAAAATTTAGCCAATTGTAGATTGCCACGTACTGCAAAGGCCTATAAAATATGACACAATTATTGACAAATTAAATCTTGTCATGTGTCCAATTGGTCTCAAATCAAAATTATATGGTGGTCATATCAAATATTGTCATGTATTAAATTGATGCAGTAAACCTTTTGGCTAATCAAATTAAGTATTAGTGATTTAGAAAATAAGTTTTTGACTAATCAAATAAGTTTTATGGCACACCATTAAAGTGATATTTTGGTATTTATATCTAAATAAATCTGAGATAATTATCAAAGAAGTTAAAATCTATTAAGACTTCTCTATCCATTCTTATAAATAGGGGTGATCTCCACTATAATTCTATATACAATTTTCCATATAATTCTACATCCGCAAAATCAAGTTGTGGAGAGAAAAATCTACATCAAGCAAGAGAAGGTTCTATCAGATTCAAGCTCTAAAGTCCGGAGGTCTCTTCACCAAAGGCTATTAATCTCCATAAAGTATAAAACTCAGAGATTCAAGTCAAAATTCGTCAACTTTATCTTCATCCACTAAATTGGAGAGGATTCTACAATCTGATTTGGGAAAAAGTCATCAAGCCCTCAAATCAAAATTCTACAAATTCACCACCTTCTTTGCGCTACTTGGAGGAGATTTCGCCGCTCAATTCAGGAACAAGCTGTCAAGGCCTCGAATCAACTTATTGAAGAAAAGAATTAGAGGATTTTATTTGATTAGAAATTGTACTCATTTTATTTTAAATCAATAAATTTATATATGTTACATTATTTTTCTGTCTTTATTTTACAGACAAGAAATTTGTGTATACAATATCATTTTCCAATTCAAAAACATGACATGGATGCCTTTTTTTACATTAAAAAATGATATACAAGCCAACTTTCTAAACCTATTTTATAGATCCAATGATGTGTAAGTATTATGATTGATTGATGATTAGAGAATATATGAGAGAGAGTGTTCATTTAATATCCTAATTGATTGCCACGTCACGGGACTTGAAAATTGGGTCTACTTTTTGGTCTTGAATAGCAATGTTCTTTTAAATTTTAATAGGATTACATATATAATTTTTGGATCAAATTTCACTTTACTTTCTTGTGGTTTGGGTCATGTGCCAATAACCTCTTTATCATTTGGAAATAATCACATAATCCTCATATAGGGGTTAATCTACAAACCACGTGGGGGTTAGTTTAGTCTCTTCACCTTCAAGTATAATAGTAACTCTTTACACTTTAAGTCAAGTTGCAATATTACTCTTTCATCGATTTACTGTTAACAAAAGTAATGGAACTTGTCATTTTCAGTACATATGACTTTTTTTTTTTTTTTTTTTTTTCCCTTTATACTATATTAAAATCTCACTTTAGTCCTTGTATTTAGTTCATCCACTTTCAATTTGTGTTAGCTTTATTAATAGTAGATAGACGGAATGGTAAAACAAAAATTTGATTTAAAGTATAGAGAGTTGACTAGTACAATTGAAAGTGAATGTACTAAAGTAAAATTTTGATAAAAGTGCAGGGGTACCCCATTTAAGTTTAAGTTTTGTCAGTTTTGTCAATTTTGTCATTCCAGTTTTCAAATTCAGTCAATTTGATAAAATTTTAAACAAATCGTTTAAATAGTTACTGAAATGATAATAAAATATACATATGGTCATTAAAGTATGTGTTCTGTGTCAATTTAGCTTTTAAAATTTTTAATTGTCAATTTGATTCCAAAACATTGATGAGAAGATGAAAAATAACTTTATTGAGGAATAAAATTGAAACTTTAGGAATAAAATGACAACCGTATTGAAATTTATAGCTATTTCGTTTATGAAATGATGATTTAGACCAATTTGATTCAAATTGAAAATTTCAAAAAAAAAATGATAAAATTAAAATTTAAGGGACACAAAACACATATTTTAAGAATAATAAATGTATTTTATTATTTATTTAAAAAATAAAATAAAATAAAATTTTAGTTGGTTTTGCCAAGAGAAGCTTCTGGAAAACGTTGACAAATCAAAGTGGTCCAATCCGTTGAAGAAATTCTATTTGAGATTGGGTTCCGTAATTAAACAATTAACAATTGTTTGAAAGTGATTGGTTTTGTGAAATCAATGGTTTTGTATGCAAGTCGGATTTTGTGGAAAATGATTGGGTGCTTCTGAAGTGTCATGTGTTTATATTTTTTTTTATTAATTATCATACATTGTATTTTTTTATGTTTCTTAATTACTTAATATAAAATTATAAATTACACATTCTCTATCAATTACAACCCTTGTTAGGCACCACGTATTTTAAAAACACCTAATAATTACTCGATTTTGTCACCATTCATGGTCAAATATTACTTGGTTTGAGTTCGAGTGAGTTTGACCTGAACTGAGGTAGCAGCGGTGTTTTTTTTTTTTTTTTTTTTTTTTTTTTTTTTTTTTTTTTTTTGGGAATAGGTCACATGTAGATATATAATTTGGAGAAAAACATAGTTCAAGAACAAGTCAAAACTAGCAGCTACCTATGGCTGCTTTCGCTGCTATACGTGCAGCGTGCACCTTCTGTCTAGACACTTTGACAATAAATACATAATCAAACAAATTACACATATCCTTGATGTCCCCTAATACATTATAAATATCCCAATCAATCAAACGACCTTGATCGAGTTGCCGAATTAACTCTTGACTATCAGTGAAAATCTTAATCGTTTTCACGCCACTGATGGTGCACCATCGTAGAGCTTCCACAAAAATTGCCGAAGGCGCAAGAAAGGACATGCCATTTGTTGTAATATGTTGGCCCAAGGGATCCACACCCACCCATGCCGCTCCTCCTTTAAAAGATTGCTTCTGCCAAGCACCATCTATGAGCAATATGACTGCTCGGCCCAAGCGGTTTGCTGTAATATGGGAAATCTACTTTTGATATATACAATTCATGCTCGTGCTCATGCTCATTAATTGATTAGTTTAAATAATTATTCAATCACCAACCTTATTTGACAAGTTAAATAAAAGAAAACACTATATGATATGTGAAGAAAAAAAAAAAAGTCATAAAATTAATTTTGAAACTTTTGGAACTACTGACCCAAGTTCTAATTTTTGGAACTATAAAGCTAATTACAATTAAAAAAAATTATATTATTCTTATTTATTTGTCTATTTATTCACAATTTCACCTTTTTGTCTATGTCACCTAATTAACCTATTTGTTTTAATCAATAAAAGTCAATTGTTAATTGTTAATTGTCCACAATTCCACCTCTGTTCATGTCACCTAATCAACATTTTTTTTTTTTAGTTGGCGAAAGTTAATTGTTAATTATTAGATTAGTACTTGTGTGAGTCAACTTCTCCACTCTTGCAAAGGACTAAGCATTTGCCTTGTAATTCAATTCTCTCCAAGGGAGAGTTGAACTTATGACCTCCTATTGGCACTAAGCCCTTAGGGGAGTCATGGTGACTAATTAAGTTAGGCTTAATTGGTTACCTAATTGACCTATTTGTCCATATTACAACCACCTCTAGTCGCCAGCCACTTTTACCAATTTTTTTGACAATTATTCACTGATTGGCAACCGATGGTGGTCTGATGACGGTATGTAAAAAAAATAAAAAAAATATTTTTCCAAGAATAATTTGCCTTTCTTATTAAATAATTTCATTAATCATACCTTTACAATTAAATTAAAGCAATCCTTAGATCTAATACCCTACAGTCCTTAAAATGAATTTCTCAACAGTTTTTTCAAAAAATAAAATTAGACACTTTATTTTGAAATGATAATTTCCAACGCATATATAACTCCATAGACAGTGATTGAGCCACATGGAGTCCATGAAGGGCAGTTGTTCCTCCTCAAGATTCTGCAAAATCAAATTTTTATCTATAATTTTAACCAAGTTTTACATTTTTCACCCTCTAAAAATTCTTATACCCCTTAAATTTTTGTAGTCCATCCTTTAATTTTTTTTTCCCCCAATATAATATCTACAATTTGGCCCTTTAAAGTTGACTTTGTTAAAAAATTCTCATCATATATTCTCTTTCTATTATAATTTTTTTTAACAGTAAAAATTTCTAATAAAAAATGCTAAATGACACTTACAGAAGAATTCATCTAATAAAATCAAGCTCACATCAAACAAAATAAAAATTATCAAAGGAAACACTCATGTGAAAACTATGAAAATATGTAGACGTAAAACTCATAGTGCAAAGTATACGTTGATTATAAGAATTCGACAACAAAATAAGTCTGAAATAAAAATATAGGTTGCAATCACAGATAAGTGCACGCCGATGGAGCCTCTACGTTACACAACCAAATACTAAACAAACAGTAAAATAACAACCCCGCTACGTAGCTTGAAATGCTCATGGCTTGACTGGCCCAAAAATCAAAACAACATCGTTTTGAGATTTTTTTTTTTTTTCCCCCACATTTGTCTGAAGATCTAAAGATTGAAGAAGAAGAGGAAGAAGATGAGAGAAGAAGAAGTTGGTCGCTGGTGAACACAGAGACACATCATCTCATCAACAACATCTTCATCAACACATCATCATCAGCCAATAAATTTTTTTTCCCCCCCCCTTCACCTTCAGATCTGGATCTACTAGAGAAAAAAAAAAATCAACAACAAAATCTTCATCAACACATTATCATCAACAACAACATCTTCATCAACATCATCATCATCAACACATCATCTTCATCTTCAGAGCCAAAATAAAAAAATAAAAAAAAATAGAAAAAACAGAGTCTGAAAGTGACACCATCACCGTTGCTCACTGTCGCAAACCCTCCATCACCGTCGCCTCTCTCTCTCTCTGTCTGTTTCCGTCTCTCTTCTCTCTTCCTCTCTCTTTCTCCCTCTCTCTCTCTTGCCCTCCCTCTCTATTTCAAATATAAACGAGAAAAAAAAAATTGCCAAAACGACATCATTTTGACATTCGGGACATTCGAGCCGTTGCAATTTTGAGCTCTCACGCATTTCTCATAAAACAAAAAAAATAAATAAAAACAAAACAAAAAAAAGAATTCAAATCTCAATGTGCTCACCAAAGGCAGCAGAAAACAAACCAGTGTGCTCACCAATACCTGTCTTACTACTATAATATAAGAGGGAGTTGGGAGAGCTACAGCAACCGGGAGCTTCTATTTACACATCCAATTTTCCCTCTTTGCACACACCTCATAAAAATTATTTTTATTATAAATTTTTTTTCAAGTGAAATTACTATTATAGACATCAAATAAACACATTCGGAAGTCTACTTTCGAACCAATTGCTTATTTTCGGAAGTCTACTTCCGAACGAATTGTTTATTTTCAGAAATCTACTTCCGAACCAATTGTTTATTTTCGAAAATCTACGTCCGAACCAATTATTTATTGAAAAAAATGTGTAAAGAGAGGAATGCATGTATGTAAATAGAAGCTCCCACAGCAACCACGGCTCTCTTTTTACTTTCCGTTTGTGTCCCTCACCTTTTATTCAACTCAACTTTTGTTTGTTTGTTTGTTTGAGACTTTTGGATTATTTGGTAAATTAACAGCCTTTCTTTACAAGCCAAGTTTGTTTCAGTCTCTGTTTCGCTCTTCCTAACGATGCCGAGATGATGAAGATGGGTACAACGAAGATCTGCAAAAATGGGTTGACCATCTTGACACCAACAGGTTCACGATCTGGACGACGATCTCTAAATCTGATGGCTTCAATCAGATCGATCGATTCGACTACGGCTTCAAGTAGGTTCTCTTTTCTTCTTCTTTTTTTTCGGCAATTTTCTTTTACATTTTTTTCTTACTTTGGTTTGTCCATCTTCTTTGTGATTTGTTGTTCTGAAAGTAAGCATTTTTTGTTTTTGTTGTTATATTCAAGTAAAGCTTTTTTCTTTGTTGTTCTGAAAGTAAGAATTTTTGTGTTTGTACAGGGAAATTTTCAATCTTTGCAGAGTCAAGGAATCTTCTTTCTTTTTTTTTTTTTTTTTTTAAATTTTTGGAGAAATTACACCAGTAGTTAGTTCATACACTGACCTTCTCGCTCGATTTTGACCTTGAATTTCTTACCTTTGCTCAATCGATTACAACTATTAGTATTATTTTATAAAAAAATGCGCATATGAGTGGATGCCGTAAAATTATAAACTGATCAATTTAGTGAACTCAATGATATTTTTTGTAAAAAAAATCCTAATGGCATTGTCTTGGACCAATTTCACACAAAATCTAAAACTGAGTTAATTAAAAATGTAGAGACCACAATAACACGAGATATGGGGAATACCAGTGTAATTTGCCCTTTTTATTTTAGTTTTCCTTGTTTATCCCTTTTGTTCTTATTTTTCTTTCCTTTCATTGTTAAATTTTCTTTCTTCTTTTTCTTTTTTAGGTTTGGCAATGTATAGATATTTGCATTTTTAGAGTTAAAAATAAACATCTTCAGATTGCAAAATGGTTCTTTTTTCCTTCATTTATTTGGATTTTCCTTCTTTATTTCTTTTTTTTTTTTTTTTTTTTTTTTTTTTTTTTTTGTTAAGGTTCAGAGAAGACACTTGGGCTGATGCTTCCTTTTTTATTTTATTTTATTTTTTTTTATGTGTGTGTTAATTTTCGCTCTTTTTACTACTCTAAAAATATCTGCAAATGCATCTTCATGAATGGATCTGGTAGTGAAAACTTTCTGTTAATGGTTGTGAAAATTTTCATTAACGATTTCTATTTCTGGTGTATCAAATTTAACGTTTTGTTTACATACCTTTAGGTTCGAAAATACGTCAAAGGTATTTTGAAGCCTGAAGTATTAATGTTCGACTTATATGTGCAACCCTGGAGAATATTTAGAATAGTCTGCAAGCAAGCATTGCATTCCCCACAGGATGCTCTTTGGATTGGTAAAATTCTCCTTCAGAGTTCTTTTTTTGCTTTTTGTTTTTTTGTTAATTTAAAGATCAATTTTTCTAGGGTTACATAACTGACTCCAAATTCTGGAGATAAAAGTGTGTTTCAGTATGACAAGATGATAAAATTGGATTTTGAAACTCATGTTGATGCTTTAATCCCAATATAATTGGCAGACTTTAAAATTATTATGGAATGTGTAACTTTTTCTTTTCCTTGGTTACTTGCAGGACGAATAGTTGACTATGCTTTTACAGTGGCATTCAATACTATGTTTCATCATTTGCTTGAAGCGTCACAAGAAGCCACGAACATAGGAATCCTGGTGATTGAGCTTATCTATAACAATCCTAATTTATCTTATGTGTCAAAAATTGTAGCCAGATTGTGGTCAATCTTTTACTAAATATGCCAACATAGATGGATGACGAGTGACATTTTTTTTTTCCTCCTTGAGTTGTTTATATTAGGTATATGGATCGGTCTTCATACTTGAATTATTGCTTGATAACACACAAGTATGGATAAAATTAGGTTGGCTGAAGCAGTATAATATATATATTTTTTGATCGGCAAAAAATACTTTATTGATGAATAATGAAGTACATCATACATCAATAAAGAAGATGGATGCAAAAGTATCACAGCAAAGCAAAATGATCCCAAGTAGGATGGCATCATAGAGCAAGCCCAATCATCTGTAAGCATCACATAAAGTTGGTGAGGAACCAACCTAGAACAAAACAAAACCCATAAAAATAAAGAAACAAAAATAGAACCAGCACAGCTCCTCTGATTCTACTCAAGCAGCTAACCCATGTTCCATGTCCATTCCAGCCATCCCTTGCTTGGCATAACCACTGAAGAACATATCATCACCAATAAGAAATAGCTATACTTTCCAAGGTCCCAATGTAGAAACAACCACGGTAAATCATATGAACACCATAGCACCACCATAAGACAATGCTAACAAATGAGCTATTACCTTCCCCTGCTACTAAACTGAATCTGTTGTAAGTTCGAGATAAAATCATTGACCGAATAGAATAGCCCATGTGAATCAGCCTTCACCCAAATCGCCACTCAAACTTTCACTATCTCACATAGATCCTCAAAGATTGGTTGTTTTCCATTAAAAACACAATGGGCTTGTTTGGTTGATGTTTCTGAAAAAAATTTCAGAAATTTTCTCTACAAACAAATTTCAGAAATTTTCTCTACCAAACAAATTTTCCCAAAAAAATTTCCCAAAACACACAAACCAAACAACTTTTCCAAACAAATCTCTCTCACACACACATCAAATCAATCACTTTTTCCAAAACTCTCTCTCAAAACAATTTTCCAAAACAAATTTCCCAAAACACCAAACCAAACATGTTTTCGTACTTTTTTTTTCCAAAACATGTTTCTGAAACATAAACCAAACAAGCCCAATCATTTCTGGTTTTCCACACAGA
The DNA here is from genome assembly GCA_036172215.1 of Camellia granthamiana. NCBI lineage: Eukaryota > Viridiplantae > Streptophyta > Magnoliopsida > Ericales > Theaceae > Camellia > Camellia granthamiana. The sequence continues at coordinate 109,461,192 of CM069912.1, forward strand.
CCATAACAGAGCACTAGGAATGGAGCTCCAAATCTGCTATTCCAATTTCCAAAACTTAAAGCTCGTCCACCATTCCATTCCAGTAGTGAATGCACCGAGTGTGGAGATACCCAGCCAAAGCAGTATATAATGATATAGTTCTGCAATAGCATTAATTGAACATGATTTAATCTTGTGGATTTGTTGTTTGATTCTAGAGTTATCTTTGTCTTGCATAAATATAGCTTCCAAAAGATTATGCATTCTGCACTATAAAACACTCTTTTATTGGAGCGAACTCGATCCTAAATGTTCTTGGATCTAAAGTTTCATGTGATATTAACATTGGTGGAACCTAGTGAGAAAAGATTTATGAAGTAATATTTGAAAAGAAACGAAAAATATATCCAAAAGTAAAGGTAAACTACACCGTCTTAGGATAAAGTTTAGGATGATGATCTATATGTGTAAACTACCTCATATCACATCTAAGTGAACTATTGATATGATTGGGTTTAGGTCAATTTTGATTTGCATTTGATTGTTGAAAAGGTAAATAGGTTTCATGGCTTTAGCTTAAAGTGTAATCTCAACTGACTACTATTACTCTTTAACTGTCAAACTATTTGGTTAGATTTTAAAATGGTTTCCTCTTTTTACCATTCTGATTTCTTGGAGCCTTCATGTTAATAAATGTTAAGGGCCCACCATTTGTATCCTTTTGGTGACAAACACTTTGATTTTTCATTGCCTTTGACATTATACAGTTGCTATGGGGACTGCACAAAAAATTCTCTTCCTTTTGTTTTGACTACCCAAAAAACATATAATCTCATAAGAGAAGCAACACACAATAAAGAGAAAAGAAGCATTAGACCAATGCACAAATTGCATACTATACTATTTGTGAACCTGGTTCTACATTTGTGTGCCTAATGTAGGTTTTTTTTATTGGCTTTTTATCATTTAGAGCATGATTTTTAGCTTGTTTGAAAACTTAACGATGGATGATGTGATTTGAACAATGGAAGTACCAAGGGGAAAAATTAATTTAATAGACAGACCACTAATAACCAGGCAATATATTTTCACTTTGTGTTGGAGAGGTTTTTGTACTATCAGGGAGACTCTAGAGAGGGTTTTCTTATTATTTTTTTTTTTTGTAGCATTTGTTTGTGATTATAAAGGCATTGCTATTAGTGCCTTGTATCTTGATTATGTAAAGTTGCTATCAGTATTATTGATCGGTTGACTTGCTTGAAGGTTTTGCTAAAAATACTGAAGGCAGGAATGATTTTGTTCTGGTGCATTATGCATTCAAGCAGTACACACATCAATTACAGTTATTTTCTTAAATGTAATCTATGGCTCAATTATAAATGATATACAATAGGACATTTTAATGTTGGATATATTAATGCATGGAACTAATATTCTTTTCAATCGAGACAATATTTCTACTTGCTCATATATTCTTTTCCCCTGTTGTTTCTTGGTTTGGTTTTATACCTTCAAAGACTGCTAGTGTTGAGAAGTAATATAATTATGCTCCATATTTTGTTGTTGGTTTTCTTTTTGAATCTTCAAATGCATGCATTTAATTATACAAATACATGCAGGCCCACCATTGGACTTGGTTATTCGTTTCCATATTCATTTCATTTCATAGGTTAGCCATTTTATTTTAAATGGATGCATACAAGATTAGCAAAGAGTTGTGTTAGCCATTTTATTTTCACTATTGAGACATACAAAAAAAGGCCTGTGAATACCTTTTCTATTGATGCTTCTTCAATGCTTTTTGTTCACATGAGTTCTGGCCATTGTTAAGTTGATACTCTTGCTATGAATATATGTACAAGATGTTAACTTAGAACATTTTTTACTTTCAAACTATTTCCTGTTGGTTTTACCTTGTGGATGGTGGTTGGTTTAGTGTTATTCATGTATGATATGTGGCATTATCTTACTCTATGTTGGAAAAATTGGGAGTTGCTATTATTTTGCTCTTCGTTTTGATGAGTAGCGTCTAACTATACTCTTTTTTTCACTTTCAAATACCTTCAGAAAATAAAACGATTTGAAAGCTAGGTATTCTTTGTTTTGTTTTATACTACGTTAGTTCAACATAAGAGTTAACTACCAAGCAAGCATGAATGAAGCCAACAACAGAGTGGATATTCTCAATCCTGTTATAGACATATTGGCCATGTTTGGTTTATATTTGTGAAACAATTTTGAAAAATAATTTTCTAGAAAGAGTGTGCAAAATTTGAAAAATTGTTTGGTTGTAATGTTTTGAGAATAGTTTTGGAGTTTTGGATGATTTAATTTTTTTTGTAATTAAATAGATGGGTGTGAGAGAAAACTATAGGTATCATTATGTAATGATGCTTTAGGGACCTTGTATTCCAAACTTCTTTTGGACTCTGTTTAAACTTTTTATAATATCAGTTTTATTACCAAAAAAAAAAAAAAGAGAAAAAGTAATTGATTGATAGGTAAGATGTGAGAGAGGGGGAGAGAGAGAAAATGATTGATTGATGTGTAATAGAAAGAAAAGTGATTTTGAAAATAAAATTCAAAAATTTTTCACCAAACAAAATTTTGAAATTTTTTCTCAAAGAATATATCTCTAAATACAAATCGAGGAGGGTCATCATTTTTTTCTACTTACAATGAGAGCGAGGCTTACCTCGTGCTGCATTTTATTTCATGCTAAAATTTATTTGAACCACGGGCATGGGTCATCGCGCGAAGCACGACTGTATTAAATTGAACAAGTTACAGTTATCGAATCGACTTAATTTTTTGTGTCAAAGAAATATAAAATGTGTCTGACAAAATAAATAGTTCAAATTATTAAAATGAAGACCTATGGTGGGCTTTACGAGCTCAAACAGCACCCTCCAATCCAAAATTAGACTAAAGGGATCCTCCTCCGGTGTCATGAAAAATTAATTTAACATATTTTTAATATAGTATATTTTAGTGTTTTAATGTTTCTTGGTAGGCACCGTTTGAGAAGTGAGTTTATGGGCTTTTTTTGGTTATTTTAGTCACAAAAGATAAAATAGGCTATTTTAGTCATAACAAACAAAACATCACATCCAACCCATAATCATTACACTCTTCTCTCACAAAAAAAGCCAAAAAGTTCTACCCAAACCAAACTTTTTAGCTCATGTTAAAATAGCCAAAAAAGTCAAAAAATCAAAAAGCCAACCCACTTCCCAAACGACACCTGAGTTTTTGATATATTTAGGAGCTGTTTGGAATCTCTTTAGTAAGGCATTTTTTTTAATATATTTTTTTATTTTAATGATTTTCTATTTTTAAAATTATATCATTTTTTTTTTGATCGGTCTTGTATAGATGATTTTAAAAAGTACATATTTAAATATAAAAAAAGTAAAAAAAGTTCACTATTTTTTGCTTATTTGTATTTTGTGAATTTTTTTATAAAACTTTTTGAAATTATTTTTAATTCAACAATTCGTCTCGTTGAATAGAATTTAAAAGCCTATTTTTTTATTTTTTTACATTAAAAAAAATCACTAAAAAGCAAATAAACTAATAAAAAAGTCACCAAAAAAGTAAACCCTTGGAAAAAAATCAATTCATGAGGAGCAAAATTGAAGAATATAAAAATATTTCAAGGTCAACATTTTCAAAATTTTATTGCTAAAGATCATTTTTTAAAAAAAAATTTCCAGATGACCTTTTTAGGCCCATTTTGAGTACAAAAAGTTCGATCTCTAAAATCATTATATTTTGTAGTGTATCTACAAGTTCATAAATATTCTATTTAACGAGTCTTAAAAAATGAACAATTCGGATCACAAGCTCAATCCCAAAATAGGTCTACTAAACCCAACTACTCTATGATATTGGATGACCCAACTTGCGATAATCAAAACGCTTCTAATTACTATCTCATGTGTCATGTTTGCATTTTTGCAACAAATTCAAGCAAGGAGACCCATTCAACTAATATAATTGTAATAAATGAGATGGTAACACAACAAGAATTCAAATGTTGTTATACTAATATTATTATTCAACGTATTTCATTTATCAAGAAAATTATGAACACATAATCGACTCCAGAACCAACCACATAAAATAATTCTAATCATACATATCACATGGTTGGCAACAGGGCAACCCTGTACTAAGGCAAGTAAGGCATCTGCCTTGAACTCCTAAATTTTGGCCCAAAATATGACTCTAAAATTTGTTAGGTCTATATTATATTAAAAGTTCAAAACCCAATGTTTTTTATTGTTTGTGGCCCAATCTAAGAGGCCTAAAAAAGATCCTGTTGGACCCAATTAATATATATATATATATATGTGTGTGTAATCATTGTTAGGCCCAATTTAAAATTTATATAATCAGTTCAAACAAATTGAAATATATTTAAATATATATTATATAATGGGTCTAAATAGAGTCTATTGTTAAGATTTTAATAGAATAAATAACTTAATCTTAATTTTTTTTCTCTCTTTCTTTATCATATTTTTAATTGAATAATTATATCCTAATTTCTTTCTCATAATTTTGTTTGCCCTAATTTTTTTGCCCTCTTTATTATAATTTAATTGAATAATTTTGTCTTAATTTTTTTTCCTATTTTTTTTTTCTCAACAATTTGTGTTATGCTACCAAATAGTCAATGAATTGTGATTTGTGTGGATTATGATTATGTTATTAGATATCAGATTATAACAGCATAATCATTTCGTTATTAAATATCAATGCATTATATTATTTGTGTTGATTATTGTTAAACTATAAAACAACATGATCGTATTTTATCTTTTTTGAGTTTTTGTAATGATTTTTTCGTATATATGAAAGTAAATTTTAATTTATAATTTTAATGATTATATGTGTAAGGAAACTTTTTATGACTTCTAACCAATAAAAAATTATTAGTAATTATTATTTTATTTATAAACTTTTTATAAAAAATATATGTAATAGGTCTCACTTTCGAAATCCGCGTAAGGCCGATCCTGGTGAGCTATCATATAAAATATAGAATTTCACCCATATTACTCCACCTAACGTTTTATGCGGTTGGTTTTGCTGTCAATTCTATATCCATAAACATATTGTTGTTTATCAGTATTCCTAGGAACAGGAATGGTTTTATTTCATACCACTATTCTTCATACATTTTCATACTCTATTTTGTAGATCTCATCTCAGGCGCACAATAATGATCTGAATTATTTATCTCACAAGCTCAATAGTAAATATGAATTGTGCAAGAAATTAATTTCATCGGACATCACTAGACATGAACAAATTACAATTTATTTTTTAAACTAGACATTATGAGTTTAAACTTTAACTGTTTATTTTATAAAATAAAATGTGATTTGGTCATCTATTTATTGATATTTGATGAAATTAATTTTTAGCAATCATTTTAAGGTTACGAGATGAATGGTTCGGATATCATAATTGTGGGCCTAAAGTAAGGCCCACAAAATGAAATATAAGAAGATATAAAACAAAAGATAGTTGTATAACTAACTAGGTCTAATCTAATTGGCCACCATGGCTTTCTTAAGAGTTTAGTCTTAAGGGGGAGGTCATGAGTTAAACTCTCCTTAGGAAAACACTAGGCCATGTTTGATTTACAAGACTAATAGTGAGGTATTAATAATCTTATCAAATTAGTGTGGTATTCACTATCTAATTGGATTAATAGGATAAATTATTCATAGGATTAATAATCCTACCCTTACCCCATTACTAATAATCCTACAAATTTGTTGGATTAATTATCCATTGGATTAATAATCATAAAACAAACATAGAATAATTGAGCCACGAATTAATAATCCTAATCCTATACTCTAATCCATCAAATCAAACACGCCCTTAATGTTTTGCAAGAGTGGGAAGAATAACTCTCACAGGTCCTAATATAATAATTAACAATGGATTTTTGCCAATAAAAATAAATAAAAATAAAAGATAATTGTATGCAGAGGAACCATTCTCGCAATGAACACAAATCCAAAACACAGAATAGGAAACCACCCTGTATGAGAAATCAATAATATGTGGACAGAAGGCTATGTTGATATGTATCATTCAACCAATATGTCGAACACTGCGAGTGCTAAAACTTTGCTAACTTCTAATTTAATTTGGGAGAGCTGAGCACTTCAAATGGATTGTGACTGACAAACAAGAAATTGTCTATCAATCCATTTATTATTATCATTATTATTTTGGTAATCAAAAGCTTTAACATATTTTTTCACCACATGAACACTGGCCAAGAAGACACTCAGGGGCTAGGCACCCCGGAGGACAAACACTCCTGCAGTCATAGCTAACTTGGCACCTTTTCCTATGGAAAGCCTTCACATTTGAGTCTTTCTTGTCGATTTCTTGTCGATTTATGCACGCTGCGCCGTCGTTGCAGCCTTCTCCAACCACCTTGGAGGATCGCAAATCTGTCAACAATTCAACGTGTATCAGAGTCGAATAATGTCCACACACACACATACATATATACTAGCTTCTAGGAATGAGAGAAGAGGGAAAGCCTCTATATACCAGATACTGTGAACAAGAAGATGGCCAAGCAAACCACTTTGAACAAAAGATTCTTCATGTCTTTTGGGTTTTTATGGTAGATTTGAACAAGACAGTCAGTGATTTATGATTTGTAATATGTTTTAGTATGAAGTGTGGAGTTCTTTGTGCAATATGTATAGGGAGGGAAGGTAGAGGAGTCTTTGGGGACAATGTTGGGATTTTTTTAAAAGCATTTTCTACGTAATTAATAGGTTGGATAAATTACACAGTAGTCTTTATAATTTAAAAAAAGTGTCAATTCGATTTTCGAAATTTTAATTTGAACAATTTGAACTTTACACTTTCAATTTTGTTGCAATGTGATTCCTCCATCACACATCGTTAACATTTTAAATGAAAAAAAGACCATGTGCAAAATTAGAAGGATTAAAGTAAAATTAAAAAATATGTAAAGACCATTAGAATAATTTATTTATTACACCGGTAGTCCCTATAGTGTCTATCGTAATCCATTTTGATCCCTTCAAGTGATGGAGGGACCATATTGCAACAAACTAAAAGTATTTGGTTGAAATTGAAACTATGAGAGTCAAAGTAAAATTTTATCAAGGACCAACAATGTAATTTACCTTAATAGATTGAGGGTTGCTATTAGCACATACCTCTTTACTTTGGACCACCCAATCTTTCATTTTTTTTAAAATTCAAGTTTTGTCTAAAAATAAAATTTTATTTCTACCATCATCCTTAACCCTCTAACTCTAATTTTCAAATCTTAACCTTAATTCCATCACCTCTAGTAGTCACCGTTCACCCTAATGCCAACCATCCACCATGTCAGTTGTCCACCTTCTTGTCACCCCCAACATCGCAACACTCTCTCCTCCTTTCCATCACCGCGCCATTGGCATCATCGTTCATCACCCATCGCTATTGCCATCACTGCTGAAACCCTAACTGTAGACCTCATCGTCGATCCTCATCATCTCCAAGTCTCTCCCCCTTCGTCGTCTCTGGCCATTTTCACCAAACCTTAACCTTTGACCTAGGGTTTTCAGAGAGAGTAAGGCAGAGATCGAGCGAGAGAGAGAGAGAGTAAGCGATAGTGACGGAGATGATGGTGGCGATGGCAACGCGACGATTGGCGATGGGTTTTGCAATGAGAAGAAGAAGAAAAAGAAGAAGGCTAGATTAGGGTTCACGATTAGGGAGGGGGTTCGCGACAGTGTTGTGGTGGTGTGATGGTGAGATAGAGGAGGTGGTGCGATTCAGATTCAGATCTCTCTCTCTCTCTCTCTCTCTCTCTCTCTCTAATTCAAATTGTGGTGGTGCGATGGTGGTTTGCTGGAGTTGAGATAGAGGAGATGAAGAAGAAGAAGAAGAAGAAGAAGAAGGGTATGAGGTGGGCCGCCGAAAGCAACCACAGTGGTGCCGGAGGTGGTGGTTGGAAGTGGGGGCCAGGTTTAGGCTTTGGGGTATAGTTGGTATTAAGGTGGGGGTTCAAAGAGAAAACAGTGAGGACTCATTTTGCTTTGTAGGGGTTCAAAGAATTGGTGGTCCAAAATAAAGAGGTAGGTGCTAATAGCAACCCTCTAATAGATTAACTATCACTTCAATGATTTCAAGCTATGGTTATAAAACAAAATTTAAAACTAAATTGACCCTTATTAAATTTGCATTTACCTTCAATCTAATCTCATAGTTCACACATAATTGTTTCAAAATCCTTGTGATCAAAGTATGATTTGAAATTAATCCGGGCCTTTCCTATAGTGATTGTGTAACACCATCAAGTTGTGAGCTTGAATCCGATGAAATGGAGTTCGAGATACAATTTAATTCTCCCTTATTGTGAGGATTGTATTTGTATTTAGAAACAAACAAATTTACAAAGGGCAAAGGGTCACGTGGCCCTTTCAGTTTTGGATTTTTTTTTAATACATAGGTATATAAAGAAAATGATTTGTAAAAAGAAATTTATACATAAATAATATTCATAATAATTTGTCAATGATACTTTTAAAATTATGAGAACAATTAAGGTTGTTTTGATTGAAAATGAATGGATCACAATAAGCCAAATTATTATGTATGAAATTTCCATCAAAAAAATTAATCCAACGGTGATACCACATCATCATTAACATGTAAACATAGTTAATCCTACTATGCAGATGTGAAAGTTACTATATTGTTAGATATATTTGATAAGTGGGGTTCACCCCCCAATTTTGTTATTGGTTGGTGATACCATATTTTCGATCTTCCAATGGGTTAATTTTAAAAGTTTACATTAAAAAAAAATTGTACAAAATATTTAATTTTTTGTGCTTAATATTAATTCAAAAAAATATTATTATCTAATTGCAGTTAATTAAAGAACAAAAATTTTGAAATTGTAATAAGTAAATGTCCTTTTTAATTTAATTTTCTGACTTTACACTAGTTGTATTGAGTGATTGTTGGGTTTGGTGGTTATTTGTGGTGATTGCCGGGTTTGGCTTGGTGATTCCTCTGTGTTATTTTTTGGCTTGTAGATATATTATTGAATTACAATTGTCTTGTTGATGTAATTATTTTTATATTTATAATTAAACTGATATCGATTTGGCACCAAAAAAAAGAAGAAAGAAAAAAAAAATGATTTGAAATCATAAACTTTAAATTAAGGAAGTGCTCAATATATAATTAATAGATTCGCTGAGTATCACTTTAATGATTTCACATCGTGATTATAAAAGAAAAAACCAAATCTACCCCAATTAAATTCATATTCACCTTTAATCTAATGTTATAGATTTGCTTATTATCACTTTAATGATTTCACACGGTGAGTATAAAAGAAAAAAACCAAATCTATCCCAATTAAATTCATATTTACCTTAAATCTAATGTCATAGCCATCACACATAATTGTTTCAAAATTCTTGTGATGGTATGATTTGAAATTCCCATTAAAAAAAAAAAAAAAGATTAATTATTCACAAGTTCTGTTATAAGGGCATGTGAACTATCAAGTCCCACAAATATTTGTATAGATCAAAGTCCTAATAGTTGGATTTAAAGACTTTTTGTAACGATTTTACGAATTTGTCGCTAAAAATTAACAATTAGTAACTTTTTTCTGTGACAAAATTTTCAAATTATCACTAAAAATTAACAATTAGGCTCCGTTATTTTACCCAATTTACCGTGTTTGGTTGAACAAAATCTTCCATCAAAGAAGCGCCAAAATGACTTTAGTTTCTGAAATCCTCCAGTCAATTGTGGGGGCAACCCTGTGGTATTTACTCTACTATAAATTGGTATAATTTTATTACAAAATTTCATAATATTAATTACAAAATACCTAACCTCACCACAAATTGGCCTAAAAAAAATATCGTAACTAATTTACAACATTTTGTTGCTCTAATTTGTAATGAGGTCACTAATTTTATTACGAAATTCGGGCTTAAAATTACGTCAAATTCGGGCCGGGCTGGCTTAGAAGTTAGAAAATTAGGCTCAGGCCCAGGAGATATTCGGGCATCAGGCCGGGCCTGGGCCTGGGCCTGGGCTAGCTTAAACATTATTTATTTTTATTTTGTTTACCAAAATTTTATTCTTTTCCACTAAAAATGGCACTAGGTCTTGGGGAGGCTGGGCCGGGCCTCCAGATGGGCTTTGCATGGACCTTAAGTGGGCCAATGGATTGGGCCACGGGTCGGCCAAAAAAGCTGGACTGGATTTCAAAATGACGGCCCAGGCCTACCTAAGGTCAGGGGCCTCACCAGGTCGGGCCCACCCCGAGCGGCATGTGAGTTTTGGGCTACCCACAGGCCACAGGCTATTCTTACACTCCAATATAAAATGCATACCGAAAATATATTTTATCTTATCTTTTTAGTATTTATTTTTGTCGAGTTTCTATTTTAAAAAAAAATATTAGACTTAAAAAACAGATTTTTAAAAGCAAATTAAACAAATTAATTAGACAAGGGACTAACCAGATGCTATGACCAGGAAAATGACTAGGAAAGCCAAGCATTTGAATGAACCGTTATCCATATTGGCTTTTGAACCAACTATGTCTTTCAATGGCTATGATGGAGTTGTTTGCAGGGAGCTGGTAGTGCTCTTCTTAGACATATATATAGGTGGAGATATATGAGATGAAAAATCTTATAGGTCCCAAATGTTCTATTAAATAAATAATTAAATGTTTTACATGGGTATGAGATTTATAAAACTACAGATCTCACATTCATGTGAGACATTTGATTATTTATTTAGTAGAAAATTTAGTATCCCTAACATTACTCATATGAGATTTCTTAGATTATATTGTAATCAATTACATTAAATATTGTGCGGAGATATACGAGATTTCTTACACTAGATTAATAAATGACATAATTAAAGGTATGTATGGTATCTATTTTTTAAAAGGGATGTATATTAAAATTTCCTTAGGTTGTAACTACATTAAATATTCAAAAATGTTAAAAATTCTAAAAATTCTATCAAAATTTTTATCAAATGTCTCATATGGGTGGGTTCCACACCCCACGTGAGATATTTGGTAGAAACTTTAGTAGAATTTTTGGGGTCTCTACCATTACTTTTAAATATTGTGTGAAGATATATGAGATTTCTTAGATGAGTAATGTCAGAGATTTCAAAATTTTTATCAAAATTTCTGTCAAATATCTCACATGGGTAGAAATTTTAGTAGAACTTTTGGAATTTCTAGCATTTTTTTTTCTTAGATTACATCGTATCCAACTACATTAAATATTGCTAGCAATTTTTTGTAATTTTATTTTTAGAAAATGATATACAAGTCTATTTTATAAATTATTATTTTAGATTTAATGATATAAAAATAAGATGATTGGTTGATAATTATTGATCCCGATGTCTTAAAATTAACAACCGAACAAACTTTCGGCGACCTCGAGGTTTGGAATGTTTGGCCGTTTGTGGGATTCAACCCTTTGACCTCTTGGGTGATAAACCCTTTCATTGTCTCTTATTCCACTTAGTCAAATCCCTTGGGTTGATTGGTTGATAATTATGAAAATATATGAGAGAGAGAGAGAGAGAGAGAGAGAGGCCTTAAATATTCTAATAGACTCTTACATTATTAGATTTCGAAAGTAAATTTTATTTTTAGGTCGAAATAGCATCACCTAATTTTTTAAAAATTACATTAATATGATTTTCTTGAGAGAACCAGTTAATGAAGAGTATACGCAATTTTTTTTTTCTTCTAAACTCATCATTCCTAAGTGAAAGGGTAGTAATTAGGCCTAGTAGCGGAGCCACATGGTGACCAGGGGTTACATGCTGCTCTTGGATTTTTTTTTTTTTTTTTTTTTTTACATAAATAAAATTTTAAACAAAAATAATATTTACAATAAAATGTCAAGAGCATTTTTAAATTTATGAAAACAATAGTGATTGTTTTATTGAAAGTGAAGTAATTACAACAAATTATATTTTTAAGTATGAAAATTTTGTGAAAAAAATTTCAATATAAAGATAATATCTATCATTATTGATATACAAATATAATTAATCTCACTATATATGTAAAAATTATTGAAGTGTTAGCTATATTTACATGTGGAGTTCATCCTTCATATGTTGTTTTACTATTATTTGATGATATCATATGTCAATAATGACGTGATATCACTATTATATGAAATTTTTACTCAAATTTTGTAAAAATTTGATTTATCTTACCATTATATAACTTATTTTAAGACTTAAATATATGACTTTTTTATATTGTCCATGATATACTAGTTACACGCAATACTTTCTTTTCAATTTTACTCGAAGTTAATTGTAAAATTTTATGTGAAATACTTTTGTAATAATATTAATTCAAAATTATTATTATCTTCTTATTGTTGGTTATGAAAAAAAAAAAAAATTAAAGTTGCAATCAATAAATGCCTTCCTGACTCCGCCACTGATTAAGCCATTATTGGAAAGGTAAAAAAAAGCCAATTTATTGGTTTATTTGGTCATATCATATCTAAACTTTTTTATATGTTTTTTCAAAATAAGCCAATAAATCAAAAAAAAAAAAAAAAAAAAAAGGTCACTTTCCAAAATAGGCCTAATTGGATCTTAATTGGTTGATTTTTAAATAAATCAATAACTAACATTAATTGTCTATGCTATGAAAGACAAATTTAGAAAAATGTTTGAGACCCATAAAAAGTATATACAATTCTACTTATAATAACTAACATTAATTGTCAAGTATTATTCATAATAATGTGGCAGGATATATGCCAATTTTTGACTTGTTACACACTTAATGATAGTGAGCTTTACTCCCATGGTACATCATTGTGAATAAATTTATGAATCGGTGGTACTACATACACTAATTAATATACACATTAGTGTATCAACTAGTGTTATACCACATTACTGACCCTATTTATTATACAAATTACAAATATTCAAAACCTTTAAAATTATAGCACATCATCTATTAATATATTAATTAGTATATTAATTGATACATATAATATTATTCTTTATAAATATAAATGCATAGATGTCTAAGTCTAACCTTACTCATAAATTTAATAGTGATATTTTAAATTTATTTGTAAGCATTAGTTACATTTAATAGGTTTCGGGTCGCTTCAATGATTTCACGATGTGGTCATAAAACCAAAATCCGCCCATCTATATATTAAAATAAAATGGTTTTTAAAAATGTCTCTCTAATACAATTATTTGGAATGGTTCAGATCAATTTATCTATGAGATTAATAGTTAAATTCGCTTGACCAAAATTAATTTTCCCACCCAAAGAAGCTTTAGTACTTTCCTAGTACCTTCCTCCCTTTATATATATACTAGCGGTAACCTGTGCGATGCACGGAAAAATAGACTATATATATTTTGTGTGATAAATAAATCATCTTAATCTTAAATTATATCTTAATAGTGACAAGCCATAATATTAAGCCATCTAGGTAGATGTTAACAATAATTAACCCATAAAATTTTACAATAAAATTTGATATGCATAAGAAATTATTAATTATAAAAATTGTTGAGAATAATAGTATCACAATCACTTGATAACATAAATAATTTGTATCAAACTAAACAAAACATTAAAAGAGAGAAATTCTATAAGCTCAGAAAAGTTATCATAAATTTACTTGGACTTTTAAATCAGTGGTGTATATTATTATTGTGGGATCAAATTATGAATAAATATCAACTTTTAATTATAATTTATAAGTAATTTTTAAAAAATTTTAATCTAAATTTGTTGTCTTGCTTATAAAAAGAACTTCTCAAACAAATCATTAATTGATTATATTAGCAACTCTCTATCTTTGATTTCCTCTATCAATAACACACTCATCATATCAAAGTATAAATCATTCTCCATAGTTTGAATAATACTTGCATAGTTCCTACGTCATTTTAAAAAAATTAATCAAGATAAGAATGTCATAGTATTATAAAAATTATATAAGAGAATAGTTTTAATCCATTTTATTTATAAAAAAATGATAAAAAATTATTTGAATTGTACTTGAAAAAATATAATAAATGATAGCTTTATCATTATATACCCAAAAAAAAATTATATCGGTTACTCAACGAAAAAATGGTCAAATACAAATAGAGTCATGAACATTGAATTAAATCATATGGGCTCTAAATTGATAGTATAATCTAGCAAATCAACTAATAATAATATAGAGATATTGAAAAATATGTAGTACTTCTCTATCATCTTTGTATTATATTCCTTAATTTCATATATTATATGAAAGTTTTATTCGTTTCGATCCTTCAATAAAATAAGGATCAAGAAAACAAATTTGATAAGAAATTGATTCTAAACTTAATTATTGAAAAAAAAAAATTTCAAAGAGATAATTTAGAGATGGGATTGAAGAAATACTATAACGAATGACAGTCTTATAAAAAAATTTTAAAAAAAAAACATAACAATGATCTAATGTAAATTATTTTTAATAGCTAATAGAAAGAATCTCAAATTATTACCTTTTATAAATATAGTGAAGAAATTTAATTTTGTGAGATTTTTGTGCTACCTTGTCCCATGTAGCCTTTATTATTTCATTATTAATACTATTCTCATTCAGAGCAATAAATTTTTTTTTTTTTTAATCTTTATCATTTGGTAGATAATAACGAATAATAAAAATTATCAAGAGAAGGTTAGGAATTTAATAAGAGATAAGAAGTTATAGATAAGAGCATTTCATAAGATAAAAAATTTAAAATAAAAAAAGATAATATGTGATAGGAGAATAAAAAAATGAGTAAATCAAAATAAAGATTTAGATATATATGTTTTTGATAGATATATAGATTTACAAATCATATCTTTATCTAAATTTTATTATTTTAATTTTTTGAAAATCAATTATTTAATCTTTATCTTTATTTGTAGGTCACGAAATTAATCTTTATAAATTATTTATCAATTTTTATATGTTTATTTATCTATAAGTCATGAAATTATTTTTTTTAAATAATTTTTAAAACGTTTATCCATATCTATAGGTCATGAAATAAATTTTTATAAATTATTTATGAATTTTTATATGTTTATCTATAATGAAATTAATTAAAGTACGAAATGAGGGGGAAAAAAAAAAGAGAGTAATTTTGTTTTTTTTTAAAAAAAAAATCAATTATTTAATCTTTATCTTTATTTGTAGGCCATGAAATTAATTTTTATAAGTTATTTATTAACTTTCATTTGTTTATTTATGGGAAGAAATTTTAAATTATCTATAAATTATGAAATTAATTTTTTTAAATTAATTGTTTTTTTTTTCTATCTTTATCTGTAGATTATAAAATTAATTTTCAGTTTTTATATGTTTATCTATATGGAGGAATTTTGAAATTCAAATCTTTATCCATAAGTACTGAAATTAATTTTAATTTTAATTAATCAAACAAATAAAAAATGAAGAAAAATAGAAAACATGATAGGCAATCAAAGAAAGTTGCCACGTAGGAAAGATAGTGTTTTAAAATTATGAGAATTTGGGAATAAATATTTGGAGGTTTTTGACAAAACAACTACATTTGGTTATATAGATAGTATAGAAGTATAGATATAGATTTCCTTGCAACTTTCTCAATAAAATGTATAAATATATATCCTTGTGAACTGTATATAAGAAAATAAAGTTTATTTTCACTTCTTTTTTTATTTGTTTAACTTCTGATCATAAATTTCCACTCCATTTAAACAGATATGAAAAGAAACATTAGAAAAACAGATATGAAAAGAAAAACAGAGACATGTTCAGAGCAAAAGAAAAAGAAAAACAGAGACATGTTCAGAGCAAAAGAAAAAAAAAACAGAGACATGCACACTACAATTTTGTGCAATATTTATAGTCAAAATACAAAATCACAAATGCTTGGAACAAAAAATAAATTAGTACAGCAAAAGAAAAAGAAAAAGAAGAACCGAGACATGCATTCGATCGAGAGGCGGATTGCTGAATTCGGGGACTGCTGGTGTTCACTGCTGATGAAGGAAGTTAATGAAGTATATTTTAGATTTGTTTGAGGTGGGAGAGTAACATGGGAGAGGGATATGTATCTATTGGATATGTATCTATTGTAGGAGTTGTGGGAGAGTGAAAGTTTTTATATCTATCTGTTATAGGATATGGATAGATGGGTGTTTTTTGTTTTTAGATTTGTTTGAGGTGGGAGAGCAACGTGGGAGAGGGATATACGTGGGAGAGGGATATGTATCCATTGTAGGAGTTGTGGGAGAGTGAAAGTCTTGATTTTTTATTTTTTATAGCTTTTTATGGATAGGTTTTGTTTGGTTTTTTTTTTGACAGCTTTTATGGATGGGTTTATGGATGGGTTTGTCAGGAGTTTTTATTGTTCTCAAAACGTGGGAGAGGGATATACGTGGGAGAGGATATGTATCTATTATAAGAGTTGTGGGAGAGTGAAAGTCTTGATTTTTTTAAAATTTTTTTTTATACAGCTTTTATGGATGGGTTTGCTAGGAGTTTTTATTGTTCCGAAAGTCTTTGAGAGGGGAGGAAATGAACTATAAACTAAAAAGAGAGCTGCCACGTATTTTTTAAAATTATGAAAATTTTAGAATATCATTTTGAAGGCTTTTAGAAACGCCACTACATTCTGTTATATATATAGTATAGATATATATATATATATTCTTTTCCTAACCATTTGTAATTCACTCTTCATATCTCTCTCTCTCGCTCTCTCTCTCTCTCTCTCTCTCTCTCTCTCTTTCCTTATTTTCTGCATAGAAGATAGGATTCTCTGTTTGTACAAATCTGCATGAGTTAGACTCTGATAATTATGGTTATTTTTTGCATGTATTTTTGAAGGCGGCATAAAAATATACATTACACATGTATTTTTTTTAAAATTTCTTTATACATCACTACTAAAAAAAACACTTTTTGCGACCGCTATAAACCGTCGCAAATAATAAAAAACAGTCGTAAAAGACTTTTTGCGACGGCCCATGCGACGGCAAATGGGGGTCGCGAATATGGGGGTGGCAAATACTTTTTGCGACGGCAAAACAACGGTCGCAAATTATTTGCGACCACCTAAACTACTTATGGCGACTGCTATTTTGCCGTCGCAAAAAACAAAGAAAAACACTAATATAATCTTTGGCGACCATCTTGTTACCGTCGCAAAAAATAAAAATAAAAATAAAAATAAAAACAAATAAATAAATAAAATCATTGCATAATTTTTTGTTTAACACATGCAGAGCATGCCCTGTTGACTGCACTATGAGAGTAGGCAGTTCACCACCACGCAAGAATGATTCAAATGAACCGATATCAACACTGTTAACAAATTGATCGGGTGGGGATTATAATCACAACACAAAAGCATTGCATAATTTGCATTTAATACTCATGCTTAAAGCTATACAAGTCCCAATTCATGTGCACTATACAATTATAGAGACAAATGTTGAGAAAATATTTTTGAACAAATTTCAAATTGAAACAATCAGTCAGAAATAAACTTGTCTATTACTTTCTGTAAAACAAAAACTGAGTAAGAGGAAGAAGATATCAACAAAAACTGAGTAAGAGGAAGAAGATGATATATCTGCTCCAAGAGACCAACAGAACTGAATGCCAAGCTGTCATCCAGAGATGATATCTTCATTATAAGTATCCCACGAGAACATTTCAGCATTACTTGGCAGCATTTCCATCTGTGATGTTTGAACTCCAACCTGTAATGGAGGCACAAGAATCAGAAACTTCAGCTTGGTATCATAGTTTGAGAGAAAAGCAGCACAATCATAGCTTGCTAGCCATTCAACATGCATAATATCAAAATTCAAAAGGAGTATTTAAAAGTGTCTCCAATTTTGACCTGAATAAAGTAAAATATAAGTGTGATTTTCAAAAATCAAGGTGCAACTTCAAATAGTTGAGAGTAGATTCCCAGTTGAGGAAAAAAGGAAGTTTGATCGATGCTACATCTGCAAGAAGAAAGGTCATTATGTAAAATCATATAAATTTTTGCCCTCCTGTTGGATTGAGAAATAAAAATTCATATTCTCATTCACATTCCAACTTTAATCTAAAATTTGGAACTGCATTTCCATTTTCCTTTAATATGACTATCATAATATTTCATTGTTGTAAACATGTAAACAACGGAAATAAATAAATTTAGAATTAGATTCTCATGGTACCTCTCTATTCTTATCATCTGAACATAGTCTATAATATATAATATTTTATCATTTTATAATTTTATAATAACTAATTCATAATCAAATTAAATATTTATATTGCAATGACACATCAATGTAACAACACTACACACTTAAAAATAGTCTAGAAAAGTAACTTTATGAACCGCATTTATTGCGAGTGTGGTCCACATATTACTAAGTTTAAATTTACAATATACATCTCATTTTCAAGATAAAAATTCATGGTACCTATATCACTTTTGCTATGCATAGCAAGATTTCACAATCCTCACAGGCCTTAACGGCAAATAATTCCTACTAAGAAATTGAAATTTGCACGATGAGAAGTTGAAATGCATATCAAAGCCAACTTACAGTGCACAGTGCATTGATCATATGAACAGAAATATGCAAGAAGTATCAATTGCATGCATATATGGAGAGTTGCAGGGTATTGAGCAGCAGAAATTGACTACTCCCAAGCCAAATTTACATAAAATTTGAAGTCATTTAAAATGGCTGGTTCAATCTACAGAAAAATGTTTCTGGTTTTCGCAACAGTTTAGGTATTCGATGAACAAGAGGCTCCTTCAAATCAAACCACAAAAGGAGAAATATTTCAGCCCATTGTCTATATTACTGCTTTAAACACACAAAAGGACAAATCATTTCATGCAAAAATCAGATTGCTTAAACAAAATTGTAATCATATAATCATATGACCTTAGTAGTGGTGAGTGAGCAAGACTAGATTAGGGATTTGCAAACAAACAAACACCAAGGTTACCTAGGATACCCATTTCACCCAACTAAGCCACTCATTGCATTATAACTAACAAAATCATGAGTTTAGAGGGGAATTCACCAAAAATTCACAATTTGACTACAACTGAATTCCAAAATTGTTTCAAGTTCATGTAGTGAATTGAGTTTGTGACTTTAATGGGTCAAAGTCGCAACTTTGATCAAGTTGAAGGCAAATTGACTTATTAGGGGTGGAACTGAAATTTTAAGTTGGGAAGTTCATAATCTTTTGGGTTAATATTGAAATTTTAAAATTTCTATAGGTGATATGGTTATTTCTTTGGAGTTCAAATACATTACCAATATTAACTAGATAATTTCAAACTGGGGAATCTTTTTGCTCATATTCCATAACATACAAAGGCCATTAAACCAAACTAGCAGTTTACCTCTTTATGTATTCTACTTTGATTTTCCTATTATTACAATTTATTTTATTATGTATGTACATATTCATTACATTTATATTTGTATATATATTGCCGCTATGCATGCGCACTGGACTGCATGAATTCTTGAAAACAGCCACTCGCCATATGCACTATTTAACAGATCTCCGTGACTAATGCAATAATGCATGGATACTACATTACAAAAATATATCCCTAATAAATTGTTTGTTCATTAATAGATGAATTTATGCAGTGAATACTCTGGCAAATTATAGAAGAAAACTTCTGTGCTGGTGTCTTTTTTAAGTTTATTTAATCCCTAGCCCCAACAACAAAATAATCATGCACATATACTCCTATATGAAAATGCACTACTTCGAGATAGCAACGTATACACCCATCAATCACTCATACATCTATGATTGCAGTCAATAGATTTCTATGTACTAAAGAAAAAGTATCTCTTTACCTCAGTTTTTCAATATTTTTTCTCAACTAAAAGAGCATCATGCATGGTTATTTTGTTAGCAGTTGATACTCCAATCTTTTTCTTTTGTTGGTTGGTTGTAAGCCACCCTTGTTTTGAATCCCCACTTTTTAAAATTTATTTTATTTTATTTTTTTGCCTTTATTTGCAGAATATAAAACAGTGCAACCTACGGAATGGATTTTTTGGCCCCCTTAACTGGTGTATAAACTCTTATCTAGATCATGCATTGGCTAATGTGAGGTCACATTTTCAATTCAACCCAGTCTACACTGCAATCAAAAAATACAGCAACCAAAGCTACTGCCTAGAGAACAGAGCAAACAAAGAACCTTGCTATGCGAAATAGTCAATGCTCAACTCAAAAAATCAACAAGTCAAGAACACCCAAATTAAGGAATAACAAATTTTGTTTTAAAAATAAATAAATAAATAAAATGCAGCATAACTATCTTGAAAGCTGAATCAATTGTGGTCCTCCTAAATTTTTTTCAATTGACAACTATTCAGAAAAGTAAATTTTCCAACACATATGGGCAATCAAAACAGCACAAGAAATGTTGTTTCTTGAACCAAAATATATACCTTCCTTCTCTTGTGATCAACAGACTCAAGAGCTGAACGTAGTTTAGCTACTTGTGCTGAGTCCTCCGCCTCTTCTGTTGCCAAGGTACCTGCAATATCCTGATAAAACACCAATTTAGAGTATTAGGAATTGGCAGAGTTCAAACATTTTCAAATGCACAACAAAAAAAGAAGGGTACAAGTATACGATTCTCATGTGAATCAATCAGTTGCACAGGTATAATACCTAAGCCAGATAAAGCCAATGAAATATAAACTTCTTTTTTTCAATTTTCATTCCCTTTTCGTTTCCTTCAACAAATCCACATTTTCATAATTATTAACCTCATCCACAGTTCTCTTTTGCTTTTGTAATGTCGATGCTGAGAACTTTTGCATTGCAACACCTGCATCAAACTTCAATGTGTAATTTGAAGGTGCCAAGTGAATGGCCCGCAACAAAGTCTTTTTGCAGTCTTGCAACTGTTCAACTTCATAATGAGTACGAGCTAGATAGAGAAGAACTTGACTGTCTGTACTATAGTAAAACTTCCGCAAGCAATTTTGATACTGCAAATCAGGAAGTGCCACCAACATACATTCAGTAAAAAGGGGTAAAAACAAGATATTTTAAAAATTCCAAATTAAATAAGTAAATAAATAAAAAGAAGAAGAAGAAGATTGTTTGTACTGAACCATTTTCACAGCCAATGGAAAATTTCCTTGAGCAAAATGCACATGAGCCAAATTTATCCACACACCTGGCATCTGAACAAAAACACTTCCATTTGCAGCTTCTTGGACCTACAATAGAGGAAAAGCAATGAGCATAAGTAAAATTGACATCCTTATTGTAATCAAACAGCATACTCATACAATTTGATCTGGTTTATAAGAGATCCCATTCTCTTCTGCTAATCTAATCAAACAGCATACTCATACAATTTGATCTGGTTTATAAGAGATCCCATTCTCTTCTGCTAATCTAATCACACTGAAAACAGAATCCTAAAATTGACATCCTTATTGTACATTCAAAACACAAAATAAATAAAAAGAAAAAAAAAAAGCCTAATTAGGTATCCAAAACACAAAGCAAAGCACTAATTCAACATAAACAATAAACAATTCATCACAACCAACCACACACAAGCCTAATTTATACTAAATTGAAGAAAAGAAACATCAATGGAATGGCCAAAAACCTAATAGCCAAAATTGAAGGATACATATGCTGAGGCAATGTGTACTTTTCAAGAGATTGATTAAGAAGGCAAATGAGAAAGAGATGATGATGATCCTATTTTACCTCTAATGAAAGATTCAGCAGTGTTAGTTAACTCTCATCAAAGACCTAGTGCAAAACGAGTGAGAGAGAAAAATCCACAAAACATCAGTCAACAAACCCTCAGCTATTATTCCATCTTCTATTGATCTATAACACACTCAAAAATCCCCAAATTTATCAAATTAAAATCAACAGTGACTCAATGCTTAACACAAAAATACACACGCACATATATATATATACACATTTCGAGAGTAGAGATTTGAAGCAAAAGTGCAAACCAAAGAAATATGAGATTGTCGGAGTCGAA
Source organism: Camellia granthamiana (assembly GCA_036172215.1). Classification (NCBI taxonomy): domain Eukaryota; kingdom Viridiplantae; phylum Streptophyta; class Magnoliopsida; order Ericales; family Theaceae; genus Camellia; species Camellia granthamiana. The sequence continues at coordinate 109,483,341 of CM069912.1, forward strand.
GAGTTCAAGATCTTGAGGAAGTTGATAACGTCTACTTCGATTCTTGCTCGGACCTCAACAGAATAAATTCAATTTCAAACATTGATATTCACAACATATACATAATACATAGAGGTACATATACATGTGTAGTAGAGGTGCTAATTTGAGAAGATCAAAGGAGAGAGAGCACGAGATTGCGAGAAAGAGAGAAAGCGAGATTGAGAGAGAGAGAGAGAGAGAGAGAGAGAGAGAGAGATTCATACCAGTCGCATTACTGTGAGACCGATAGAGAGACAGAGAGAGAGAGCAAGAGAAACAGAACAATCGGTGTTTGTGGAGGGGCTAGGGCAAAGTATAAAGGAAAGGGGAAAATAAATAGAAGAAAATGAGGGGGTAAATTGATTATTTGCGACGGCTAATCAGATGGTCGCAAATTATATAGTAGCAAAAGGTCAGTTTTCTAGTAGTGCATGTGCATTGCAAATTTTTTTGACTAATAAATATGTCATAAATATTTTGACTTCTAAAAAATTCTTAGTTTTTTAAACGCCAAATGTAGTTTTTAGTTTTCAAAATTAAAAAAACATTAAGTAAATATTTTTAAAATTTGAAATTGTATAAGACTAAAGCTTCATTTGAAATTTCTTTTTAAAGATTTTTAAATTTCAAATTATATTATGAGTTAAGTATGATAGGTTAGATATGGCTTTTTGTTTTTTTGTTTCTTTGATTTTTTATATTAAGATTTTTAAATTTCAAAATTATAAATATGTAGATGAGTTAAAATTTATATGCTATTATTGGCTACATATTTTGTATAGGCCAATCACAGTTTAACACGTGGCAGGATGAGGGTAATACGGGAAGACAATTCAAGTCTTCAATCATAATCACACACGTGGCAGGTAGTATTGGTTATTGTGGATCTATATAGCATGGAATCAGCAGAGGGATGCAAGATGACGTGGCTTTAATAGTTACTCATATTCAAATTCAGAATCATGAGGGAAGCCTAGCTGCAGACATGGCGTAGTGGAGCTAACTGTGAGGAAGCATGATCAGCAATCATAGAGGGATGATTCGACGGTTAGAAGCTCATTTCGACAGTTATCATTGAGAAGTATAAATAGCAGAGAAGGTTCTAGAAAGAGCCCCAGACTCAGATAAAAAAAATCAGTTTTATCTACTTTATTTTCCTTCCAATTTTTACATTTCTTGTTCTTTATATTTCTGTACTTCAAATTCTTGCACTGCACTTCGTTCATAGGAGTAGTTTCCAGTAGTTTTTTTGCTGTAAACCTCTACGAGGTTGATTTGGATCTTTGTAAGTCTTCCATTTTACTTAATGAAATGTTACAATTATTCTTTATTTAATCATTGTTTGCTTAATTCTCCTAAACAAAGCTACCAGTAAAAGTCCTCTTTATTGAGACTGAAAGAACTAAAACACAATCGTCTGATAATTGGTTAGCAATTAATATTCTGTAAGGACTGATTGATCCTTGCTGGCACACTCAAAATTACAATAATAATATTTGAAAGCCAAAAAAGCCAACATATATTTTTGGCACACCCAATGGGACTAATTAAAATGGCTAGACGCAGGAGACAATGAAAAAATGAATGATCGGGAGAAAGCATGGAAGGAGAGGTAGAAATGCCTAATTTAGAGGATAATGTGATAACACATCCTGTGGAAGTACCTGTTTTATCAGAACCAATGGTCGAACAGACCAGCACTTCGGAACAAGTACCACATGTTCAAAATATTGGACGAGGCCAAAGAATTGGACCATTCACTATTCCATCTACTCAGCCAATGAGTCCGTGGGGGTGGCTTAGTAGATGCCATGGGACATCAATTAATAAACACAATGGAAAGGTGGGCAACATTCTTCATGGATCGAATAAATACCCATCAATCAACAAACACAAGACATATGGAGGAAATTTCAAATATCCCTCAGCAAAGATTGGCTAGAGATAAACAGCCTATGCAAAATAATGGACATTTTAATGGTCAAACTAGTAACCAAAACTACGAAAGACCGTCACCTTAGTCTTGGTATGAACCTCTTTCGAGGCCTATAACAAATCAAAATGCCTCATTACTTAACAGTGAAGCCATGCAAATTGGTGGATCTAGCCCAACACAAGAAAATGGCATAAGGATGTTTCTAAATCTCACGTTTGAAGCCATACCTGGCATAAGGGGGTTCACTAATCCTTTGTTCGAATTTATATCCGGGGGGTTGGAAGGGTTCCTTGCAATTGGGAGAGACATAGCACTTGTTTTAGCACCTTTCGCATGTCCTTTCGCAGGATAGGCTCAGAAGGGTTACACATACCCTCAACAGCAGCCAGCACCATAGGGACAACCAGTCCCACATGTGCCACCCCATGGACCAAGAGGACCTCAGGCACAAGGTTGTCCACCAAATCTTGTGTTTGTTCCTCCAATAGTGGTTCAACAAGCACAAAATATGGTTCCTATGGACCAAATTGCTGATATTGTTAGAGAGATGTGTGGACCGATGGCTCCGGGGGTTCAAACTCCTATGTACAGGAAACCATATCCAGAATGGGTAGATAGGGTACATGAATACCCAAGAGGATTTAGGATACCAGACTTTGCTCTTTTTTATGGGAATGGAAACCAGTCAACGGTGGAGCATATTGCTAGGTTCGCTGCTCAATGTGGTAAATTTACCAATAATGATTATATGAAGTTAAGACTGTTATCAAATTCTCTAACTGGGGCAGCTTTTGTATGGTACATTAACCTTACACCTGGTTCTACCCAAACTTGGTAACAAATAGAGGAGGCATTTTATGCCAAATTCTTCCAAACGGAACCAGAAGTTTCCATGGCAGACTTGGCAAGGCTGAGTCAAAGGCCTGATGAGAAGGCTGATTAATTTATTGCTAGATTCAAAAGAGTACGAAACAAATGTAAGATTATCCTACCAGAGCCTGAGTTCATGAGATTGGCTCAAAATGGTCTAGAGTTTAGGCTTCGAAAGAAGTTTGACTCAACTAAGTTTAGAGACTTAGTGAAAATGACCTATAATGTGTCTAAGTATGAAGAATTACTAGAAGAAGAACAAGATCGAAGTAATGCATCATACAAGACGTACTATAGAGATCCTAATTATAAGATTGATGCAGCAGAGATTGTAGGGAAAGAGCTTGTGATATGTGAAGCATTAATTCATAAAGACATAACAATAGACCAGCAGTTTAAAAAGAAAGACCTTTATAGGAAATACTCTTTCGATTTAACAAAGGCAGATGACATTTTTTATCATTTGCTTGTGGCAAACTTTCTGAAGTTACCAAAAAGAGTCAAAATTCCGTGTCCAGAGGAACTTAAAGGAAAAGTGTATTGTAAATGGCATAATTCTTGGTCTCATTTAACTAAAAACTGCATTGTTTTTCGAGACAGGATCCAAGAGCAGATTCGAAAGGGGAGTTTAAAATTCCCAGCTAAAGCAGGAAAGGCCATGGGGATTGATACTAATCCATTCCCAGAAATTAGAGAAGTGGCAACCAATGTTATTGTGCCAGACTTCCAAAACTTATCCTTGAAAGAATTGTAAGAGGTTAATGTGCAAATGCATGTTGCCAGCCAGACCACTGTCAAGAAAGATGCTAGAAGTTTACCAGCTGTTAGACAACGTTTTGCAGACCAGAGGGAAGACTCTGATGAAGAGGCACTGGATGATGATTCTTTATAGACAACTGTCATGCAAAGAATGTGTCCCAGATGCAGGTTGAGCTACAATTGGTTGAAAGGGCTTCCGATTGATGGGAAGCTATATTACAAGGATGTGCAGAGGCGTCCTAAACCATCTAGTGCTTATAACAAAAGGCCATATCCAACTGGTATTAGGTAATAGCCCTTAATGGCTGAGCCAACAGCCATTAGAGTGCACTCCAAGGGCAAGAGACCTCTCCATGAATCCAGACCACCTAACTATTACAGAATAGAGGGCAATCCTTCTGAGAGAAAACTTGAAGTGGGTTCAAGTCATGGGAGCAAAGCCAGAGATTGGCCCCCTAGACTAGTCTCACACAAAAATGAAAGTGGCCACCTTCATGGAAGGCTTGAATTAGGCCGAAAACAGGTAGTCAGGGCCAGGCAGTGGCCTTCACAGCCAGCTTCGAAGCTGGCTTCGAAGGAAGAAAGAGACAGTTCAACAACTGGGCTAGTAAGTTCATGGGTACCTGGAGTGCCAGATTGGTTTGTCATGCAGAACAAACCTAGGAAAATGTCTACCCGAAGAAATGTTGTTGGAGACCAAAGTAGGATGGTTAAACCTCCTTTGGTGGCTCCAAATAATTGGGTGTTACTTAAGCATCCAAAAACAAATGAACCAAATATGGTCCTAGTGATTTCTAGGTCCCAAAGGAGGAAGATCCAGTGAAGGTACACTCAGTACTAGAAAGATCTGAAAGAAAGCGGAGAAAGTTCTTCATTGGTCCAGCTAAAAGGCCAGGCAGAGGGAGAAAAAAGTTCAAAGTTAGATCATAATCCAAAATCGACTCCTCAAGACAAAAGGAGTTACAACAGAGAGTAATTAGCCAAAGTTCATTCCTAACTGAAAGCCTAAGAAAGATCCAATTTGGCAGGATTGGAAAAGGCTTTGATGGAAAGTGATAATGAGACGGAGGGAGAAGTTGGCCCAGGACAAAGGAAGGAGATGGTTGAGGAAGAAATGTTTGAAACCTTAATGGCTAAACAGACATTTTTGGTCGAAAAACCAGCAGAAACAGACTATTCGAAGGAGGTTATTAGTAATGAAGTGCCAGAATGTAGCATGGAAGATGCTTCTGAAGTAATTGAACAAGTTGGCCAGGAAAAGAAGCAGGTACAGCCAGTTGTCCAATTTGGCTCGTTTCCTCCTGTGTCAGTGAATATGGTGCATATACTACCACAGGAGTTTCAAGCTGAAGATGAAAACCAAAGTCAGGAGATTGACCCAATTCCTGTTTCTAGTGAAGACTCACAAGTGAGTATGGTGCAAGACGAATCCGAAGTGGCCATACCAATGGAAACTGGAGATGAGAGTGAGAAAGATGTGAGTATTAACCTCTCATACCCTTTTGAGTATCCCACGACATCCATGACACAAGATGTCAAACCCTTGTATATCAAGGCCTTCTTCGATGGGATACAGATGAACCAGGTATTGGTGGATAATGGGGCAGCAGTAAACCTGCTTCCGAAATCTTCTTTGAAAAAACAAGGAAAGAGGAACCCCAGACTAATCCCAACCAGTACAACCATTGCTGGCTTCGCTGGAGACAAACAGATGGCTCAAGGCATTTCGCCCATCAACCTGAGTGTGGGAACCAGAGGCTGTATGACGGCATTCTTCGTCATCGACAGCAATGCTAAGTATAATGCTCTACTTGGTAGGGATTGGATTCACACCAACAAATGTGTGTCTTCCTCTCTGCATTAGAAGATAATGATGCCCTTGGGTAATGGAAAGACAGAGGAGATCAATGCAGACCCTCAACCCTTCATAGCTTGTGCAGAATTTTGCAGAGGCCAAATTGTATACTGAAGGAGTGACACCACTTAGTATACTACGAATGCCTGATGGATCAGCCGAAGTGATGGCTGATGAGGAATTAGCACACCTAAAGCACTTAGTCCAGGAAAGTGCTGATGAGGAATTTGTCACCTAGGATGACAATGATGCTTGGTTGTAGGCAAAAAGATGGAACCCAGGAGGCCAGATCTTTGGCTTTGATTAAGTTCTCAGTATTGAATGTAAGATCAATAGTCCAGAAAGTGCAAGATCAAGAGAAAGAAGTCATGGTAATTGGCTGTAAGCAGGAGCAGCAGCAAGTCAGGTTTCTGGCCTTGGATAAATACTGCGCATTGGACATTAAAACAAAAGTCTAGGAAATACAGGAAGAAGAAGCCTTATGGACAGATTTTGTCTATAAGGAGGAGGGTAAAGATGTTGAATCAAAGAAACTGGAAGCAGGACAAAGCAAGGAGTTTGCTTCGAAGACAGCAGAAATAAAAAAAGAAGTATCAGTGAGTTCTTAGATGCAAGACCCTTTGGAAGAAGTGAACTAAGGGGAAGGTTTTATACAGCATCCCACTTATATAAGTGCTTGGTTGAATGCTCTTGACAAGGACCAGTTGTTGGTGGTCTTGAAGAGATATAAAGATTGTTTTTCATGGTCTTATAATGAACTACCAGGATTTGATAGGTCATTAGTAGAACATAGGCTCCCTATGAGGCCTAATTTCAAGCCATACAAGCAAAAACCAAGAAGGATGAGTCCTGAAGTGATTCAGAAGGTCAAGGAGGAAATTCTTAGGCTCCTTAAAGCAGGCTTTATTAGGATAGCCAGATATGTTGAGTGGCTATCCAATATTGTGCCTGTAATTAAGAAGAATGGTAAAATGAGGGTATGCATCGATTTCAGAAACCTGAATTTAGCAACTCCAAAAGATGAGTACCCTATGCCCATAGTAGATTTATTGGTGGATAGTTCAGCAGGGCACAAGATTTTATCAATGATGGATGGGCACTCTGGTTATAACCAAATCTGCATTGCAGAAGAGGATATCCACAAGACAGCATTCAGATGTCCTGGGAACATTGGTACCTTCGAATGAGTTAAAATGCCATTTGGCCTGAAGAATACTGGGGCTACATATCAAAGGGCTATGAACACTATCTTTCATGATTTCATTGGAGGATATTTAGAGTGTTACATTGATGATATTGTAGTAAAGTCCCAGTCTATGGAGGAACATTTGCTTCACTTGAAAGCAGCTTTTGAAAGAATAAGAAAGTTAAAGTTGAAACTTAATCCTCTCAAATGTGTTTTTGGTGTATCAGCTGGAAACTTCTTAAGCTATGTAGTACACAAAAAGGGAATATAGATTAATCAGAACAAAGCTAAAGCTATCATTGAAGCCAGACCTCCATCAAGTAAGAAAGAATTACAAAAATTCCTTGGACAGGTTAATTTTCTTCGAAGATTCATTTCTAATACTGCAGGGAAAACTAAAGTATTTTCTTCCTTATTAAGACTAAAGATGAAGAGGAGTTTGTGTGGACAGCAGAGCATCAAACTGCTTTCGAAAGAATCAAAGCCTACTTGGCCAACCCTCCAGTGCTAATGCCACCAAAGGGTGATAAGCCCTTGAAGTTGTATATAGCTGCAGCAGAAGATTCACTAAGAGTTTTCTTAGCCCAAGACAATAAAGAAGGCAAAGATCAAGCAGTTATTACCTTAGCAGGTTTTTAAATTCTTATGAATGTAGATATTCAGCTATAGAAAAGTTGTGCCTTGCATTGTATTTTGCTGCAATGAAATTAAGATACTATCTTTTGCCTACAACTGTCTTGGTAATTGCAACCACAAATTTGGTTAAATATATGTTATCTAGACCTATGTTGAGAGGAAGAATTGGCAAATGGATACTAGCTTTATCAGAATTTCATCTAGAATATGTCCACCAAAAGGCAATAAAAGGACAAGTTTTAGCTAACTTCTTGGCAGACCATCCATGTCAAACAGAAAATCAAGAGAGAATGGAATTTGGTATGGTTAGTGTTGAACCATGGCAAATGTGGTTCGATGGATCAAAAGCCAATGGTCTAACTGGAATTGGTGTGGTGATTAAGTCACCACTAGGGGTAGAAACCACACATGGTTTCAAAGTGGATGAAATTACTTGTTCCAATAATCAAGCTGAATATGAAGCTTTAATAGTGGGACTCGAAATACTTATTGGATTACAAGCTCATGCAGTTGATATATTTGGAGATTCCCAATTGGTGGTTAACCAGGTGAAAGGGATTTTCAAATGTCAAAGTGTAAGCATGTTGCCATACTATGTTATTGCGTTATATTTGCTTTCTCAGTTTCAGATAGCAAATGTAACTTATGTCCCAGGATTCTTGAATAATAAAACTAATGATGTGGCTCAAAAAGTTTCGAATTTCAAAAGAAAGGATAACATTCAAAGGAACATAAGCCAAATAACATATCAAAAGGTAATACCACCTTTGAATAGAAGGAATATGGTCTTAGAGGTCAATCATAATGACTTACAAGAACATGATTGGAGGCATCCAATAATGCAGTATCTGGCTAGCCCATCTTCGAAAGCCAGCAGAAAAATCAAACTGCAATCCATGCAATACATAATGTATGGTAATGCTCTCTACAAAATGGGAGCAAATGGGTTATTATTGGAATGTTTATGTCCAAAGGAAGCATTGACAACCATGGCTGAGGTTCATGAAGGCATTTGTGGTGCTCACCAGCCTGGTGTGAAGATGAGATAGCTGCTTCGAAGACATTCCTGCTATTGGCCAACCATCCTTAAGGACTACATAGAATATACTAGAGGTTGCCAGGCATGCCAAAAGCATGGCACAATAAGGCATGTACCCATAACTGATCTGCATGCGGTTGTGAAGCCTTGGCCATTTAGAGGATGTGCTATGGATATGATAGGCAAAATACACCCACCCTCTTCGAAGCATCATCGTTTCACCTTAGTGGCCACAGATTACTTCACTAAGTGGGTCGAAGCTAAGCCATATAAGGTTGTAGACCAGATCGAAGTTATGGGATTCATTAAAGATCTGATCCACAGATTTGGCATCCCACAGACTATAACTGTTGATAATGAGACTATATTTGATAGGAAAATGGTAAAGTCTTTTGTGGCAGAGTTTGGACTTAGCCTTGTTAATTCTACCCCCTATTATGCACAAGCCAATGGTCAGGTGGAATCATCTAATAAATCTTTAAAGAAAGGAATACAGAAAGTTATGGAAGACAATCTCAAGGATTGGCATAACTTGTTGTTGGATGTATTATGGGCTTATAGGACTTCTCCAAGGTCAAGTATAGGAATCACCCCTTATGCTTTAGTATATGGGCATGATGTAGTGCTACTTGTGGAAATTAATGTTAAGTCCTTGAGGGTGAAATGCCAGGATCAGTTAAACCTTGAGCAGTACCATCAGAGTATGTGCTTAGAATTAGAAAGTATAGATGAAGCTAGAATTCTGGCATTAAATAGCATTCTTTTCCAAAAGAAGAAAGCATCCAAAAACTATAATAAGAAATTCAAGCACATTAGCTTTGATGAAGGTGATTTGGTATGGAAGACAATACTCCCAATAGGGATTAAAAGCCACAAGTTTGGCAAATAGTCACCTAACTGGGAAGGACCATATCAAGTTCATAGAGTCTTGCCTTTGGGAGCATATCATTTGAAGAATTTGAATAGATATGTACATCCCAAGAAGATTAATGGTAGATATTTGAAGCCTTATTATCCAACTGTGTGGGAAACACAAGGAATAAAATAAGTGCTAAATGAAAAGAACATGAAAACACTCAAATGATAAATAAGGATTTTATTTCATAATGAGTTGAATACATGTAGCAATAGATTGACCTAAAAGTCAGTACAATATTTTAGTTGTTCCTTTACAATAGATTTTCTACTCTTAAGAGATGGGAACAACTGAATGGCTGTAGCCAATTCCTGCTTTCGATTTGCCAGTCCTTGATTAGTGATTTATAGCTTAGTGGCAGTTCAATCTAAAGCTTGGTTGACTGCTGATAACTCCTCTTCAAGTTGAGCTTTCTTCTCCAATAGTTGAGCTCGAAATCGAGAGACAGAGGAATGTTGTTCCTTCAGTTCTGACACTTCAGTATATATTTTGGAAACAAAACTCTAGTCTCTCAGCAATTTCTCATCTGCAGCCTTGGCAACATGGCATGGCAGATGTTGATATAAAAATCAATGGTGGCTGCCGCCTGAGGTAAATGACTTGAAACAGTCATGTTAGATTGCTCAACAATCTTGCAGCACTGAACGAAGCCATTCTTGATTATAGGCCTTTGTAAGGCTTCGAAAGGAATCCTTGAGAAGGATGTTAGCAGCTCCAAATAGCTGTCCACGTCTATTGAAGGCAAGGAAGTTCTACCACTGGAGGAAGAGCACTCAAAAATTTCTAGTAGAGAATCAGCTGGGACTAATGGCTCAGTTTTATTGCTAGCTGTTGGAGAGGTGGAAGGTATGTCAAAGAGACTAGCTAGCCTAGCTTCGAAGATGTCCACCTCATCCATTGACATGGAAGGTGCAGAAAGAACTCTGATAGAAGGAAGAAATGACTGCATAGGAATAAGAGAAGAAGGTGAAGTATCCCTAGCAGTCTCTATAGTTTTGGCTACCAGTAGGTCAAGAGAAGCGGGACTGGAGCTAGGTAGAGATAATGGACAAGGAATTGGAGAGCTATCAGTGTCTTCTCTATGGAAATCAAGTATCACTGGAGATGATGTAATTGCTGGAATTTCCTCAGGAGGAGAAGGAGCAACAAGGCTTAAAGGGAGAGCAAATTGAGTAGAGTTGAAAGATAGGTGAGGAAAGTATGGAGTCAAGCTAAAGGATAGGGATGCAGGCATGCTTGGCCTCAAGAAAAGTATGGAAAATATAGGGCTAGGAAGTGGGAGTAATGTTTGAATTGGCTCCACATTTTGAGGTTGTTTAACTTCAATTGAAACTGAAAAAATCCTTATTGAAGGAGAAGGCATAGTAGTTGTTGCTGTAAAAGAAGAAATACAAAACAATGTTAAATCCTAGTATCAAGAATTTGAGAAAGGAAAATGGAGACATGAAAGGAAATTACTGTTTCAGAGGTGGTGGCAATGATGGGAGAACTACGAAGGGAATAATGCTCAGCAACATGTTGCCTTCTCGCAGTTTCCCTTTGGATTGTATCAGTAGCAGCTGCTTTATCCCTTAGTAGTTGCTGCTGTCGCCTTTTTTCATCCCTCTGGAAAACAATTATTTCTTTAGAGTGTTCCTTCTCTATTACTTTGACAACTGCCTCATAAGTAGGGTCTTCAACCAAGTCAGAAGGAGAGACGGTTATATTCTTTCTCTTTTTTCTCTACAGTGGTATTTCCTGCTCTTTCTCTGTTTCTTTCTCTTCAATCTGGGACTCAGATTCCTCAGAAGTGAGTATTAGTTTTCTCTTTTCTCTGCTGATGTTTATTCTTGAGAATAGCTAGAGCTTCAGCTTTTTGGGGGGATTCTTCTTGTGGAGACCCTACACCAAGTAGTATGAACATGAAGAAAACAAACAGAAAATTTTGAAAGAAAGGAAATGTAAAAATGCATACCCTTTTTCGAAGCAACTCTGGCAACTCTAGAAGGAGGGTGTGAGACTGCAAGAATAGTCTTGGTAGCTATAGAAAGAGAGGGGGATGGTTCCGGCTTCTTTTGGTTTACCCTTAGAAGGCACACCTAGCCCTATTAGTAAATCATGAGGATGTATTGCTAGATGCACTTCCATATTGGCTGTCCACCAATTTTGAAATATTTTCAAAACTAAGCCAGAGGGGAGGAAGGGAGTAAATTTAAACTCACTCAAATCTTTCAACAGTTTAAATGTTGCCTCCTCTAGTTTAGATTTGGGTACTCTCAGGTCTCTGGCTGTAAGATGGATATTCGAGAGACTGCAGAGTGGAATGGGAATTCCTTGGATAAGCCCAAATTGCCTAGCAAACTGGGAAAGGCAGTATACCTCAGATATGCACTATAAGCTTAAGAGTTTAAAGTACTAATAAAAAGTTCCCTTGGCAACAAAATAGAAGCCCACATATCTTTATGCGATGGGATGGAACACTCTCTATCAGCCAAGAATGTTTTTAGCCAAGTTGGTCCTTTATTGGCATCAAAGGGGTAAAATAAGGTGGCAGCTGAGGAAACAGGAAGCTAATGAAAAAAGGTAAGATAATAGGCAAAAGAAACAGGATAAAGGGCAATTCTAGTATACTTTTCTCCATAAGTGCTAGGGTCTTGAACTAAGAACTTCAAGAACTTAGGATGCAGATCAGTGAAGTATGTAAAGAGCCAGAGTTGAAGCACCCAGAGGGGACCTCCCTGGTTGATATCAAGAGGTCTTTCACAAAATTGGGAGCATGCTCTGTAGACATGGCCTAAAAGATAAAGGGCCAAGGCTATTCGTTTCTTCAAAACAAGGGCCTTTGGGGCAAACTCAGGCATGATTCGTTGAGATGATGTACAAAAGAGGAATTTACACAACCAATATAAAATAAAGGAGAAGAGTTCTCAATCACTCACAAGGCCTTCCTTTCTATTTTCAGCCTTTACAAAGTCACTAAAGGAAGAATTCAAAGGTGGAAGGGAAAATTTAACCGAAAGGTCTGGATAGGTGGGTGTAAAAGGAGTACCGAGTGGTGAAAGCCCTAAGAGATGGCAGATATCAAGAACGGTGGGGGCCATCATACCACAATGAAACTGGAAAAAGTTAAAGGCCATATTCCAGAAGCAAAGAGCAGCAGGAATCAAAAAAGGGCCTTTAGGAATGATAAACCTGGAAAGACGAAGGGTGTCAAGAATACAAAGCTCTTGTAGGTCCCATTATCTTGCAGACACGACCATGTCATATCATTCCTCCCACTCAGCCCTCAATGTTGGCCAGCAACGATGAGGTCGGTTCATCCTCCAATTTCTCCAGTCAAGCCCCCTTCATGGAGAAGAAAATGGTCCTCCAAACGAGGATATAAAGCAAGAAGTTGGGTGGGGACCTCTCGAAAGATGGGACCTAGGACATATTCTTGTTTTTTGCTATGGCGAGGGACAAAGAGGCGTCCGTCTATGGCACTCGATCCATCAGCTTTGAATTTAGCAATTTCTTCCTCAATACATCTTTTCAAAGCCATTGTTGGGCTTATACGTTCACCAGTTGGTACTTTCAAGGAAGAAGACTCCATTGGTGACGAATAGCAAGGAAAAGAAGGTCATTAGAGACGAAAGGTTTGTGTGTTAGGCAAACGAGTGAATTCAAAGCACGAAATAAAAAGGGTTTTAAACCTTTATGTTTGAAAAATATACCCAATCATTTTAAGTGGGTTGAATTCATAAAGAAGTGTTAAAAGTACGGATACAAAAGGTTCCCCTCAATAGTGATAATTTGGGAGGGAAATGTATCTCAAATACTATATCAGCTTCGAAATAAAATATTTGGCTTCGAAACCAAGTTTTGGTGCCAAAATCAAACAACAAATGACTTCGAAAGCAGGAAGTCTACCTCGAAGCACATTCCACACCTAAGGATGCAAGAATGCTCAAGTATTTGTTTACTTCAAAATAATTAAAGACCTGTTTTTAGGATTCTTGATAAGAGTATAATCCTTCGAAGCAAAATTTGAAATACCTTAAGGTTAGAAATTGTTTGTTCTAAGTTTCAAACCAATAGTTGGTTTGATAATATATAGAAGAAATCACTTTTTTAAGATAAAACAGTGCAGTCCTTAAAAGAGGTTTTCATTTTTTGGAAAAAAAAAAAATATAGACTGTTTGTTTGAAACAAAAATTAGTTGATTTGAAATTACTTGATTGTATTAACCATATGTTGGGGAATTAAATATGGTCAAATCAAGTTTCGAAGGACAAAGTTGGTTAATTTGAAGCTGATAGCTGAAGAATTATGTTAGCCCTATAATCAGTATGTAAGGCAATAATTGTTTTCTCAAAAGAGAAGATTTCACACTTTGGAAGAGTTTGAATTGGGATGGAGTCAAAACACATCAACCATGCAGTTTATAATTGGAGTGGTAAATCAAAATCTGATAAATGAAATTCGGAAAGCCCAGTTTTATTGATAAGTGCTGTTTACATTGGGATTCATTTGATTACATTCTCAATTTCGTAGAAATAGGAATGGAGAAAGTTACAAGGTCATGAAATTTGATCCAACAAAATTCAATAAATGAATACTCTTTTTCTACTCTATCCTCTATCTTGTCCAGGTTTGGTTTATCTAAATGGTAGCCCTCAATTGAGAAGAGAGTTATTGGGCCTTTACTTCGAATTCTATCTGTCTTAGAGCTTTATCTGTGGCGTCCATCTCCTCTTCTTCATGCCCTTCGTTCATAGCAACGTCCTCCCCATACTCAGAATCTTGGCTCCTGAAGGCTTCATATTCAGCAAGGAGGTTCTTAGCCTCATATTGAACCTGGATTCGAGCAGAAATGGCTTCATCCAGAACTTCACTGGTAATGGAAACATGGAAGTGCCAGTTGAGCAGGAGAGGAAGTTGGTCTAAAAAGGTATAAAGTTCTATTTGGGCCACAGGGTTGAGAAGATGACTTCGAGACATAATGTCACAAGCCCATAGAAAGTTTTTGTGGGGAATGTCATTTCGAAGAACTTCAAAGGATAAATGAGAAAAGGCAGCAAGCAAGATCTGAGCCCTGAATTGCTGATAAGGAGTTGGAGGCACCAGGACCCGGTAGGGAGGGAATGATTGGCCCTCAGAGAGAGTGAGCCTCAATTCATCAATCCAATTTGGATTAGAAGGCAGAGGAGGAATAGTCAGAGGTTCTTTGGGCGAATCTAGAAATTCAAGTCTGGCCACACATTCTAGCCAATCAGAGGTGTAAAGTTTTTATTTTTTGGCTAAAAGCGCAGGACTAATCCCTAAAGCTTCATCAGGACGTGGGACACATCGAACCATCCGAGATGGCAAGGTAGAAGTATACCATGCTGAAAGCAGATTGTCTTCAAGACTGCGTCTACGGTGAATAGGAACATATGGATATACTACAGAACTGCGTTTGGAAGGGGGAATTTCAAGAGGGTCATCGAATTCAGGGAAACGATGATGAATGCGTTCCATCGTCTCAGGTTGAGTAGGGGTAGGCCAAGTTCCCCAACTAGAGGTCGTAGAAGAAGAAGAAGAAGCAGCAGCTTCGTCCCATGCGGATGGCTTTGTTGCAGAAGAAGAGCTTCCGATATCCATGGTCTCAAATTTGTGTTCCAAAGAATCGTAAGCAGTAGGTTCTTGGTTCGAAGGTTGATGATTTGCGAAAGCTTCTATAACTTGTATAAATGGAAGCGGATAAAGGTGGCTAATCAATGCATGAAGGTTCTTTCGAGTACGAACAGCATTATCAAATAACTCTTCGTATGCTTGATCAATGTAACAAAAGACTTGCTTCGCCATAAAAGATGTATCAGTCTTTTCAAATACTGAGATAGCGGGGATGATCAAAGGATAGAAGAGAATTTAATGCAAATGTTTCATTGATAAATGACGGTTGCATTTCTGGAAAGTGCAAAGCCTATGCACGTTCTAAGACGTGGGTAAAATACCTTGATCCACTAATATCACCAAGTATCGGGTATATTAGTGCGGGGGGGTACTGTTGGTTACATATTTTGTATAGGCCAATCAAAGTTTAACACGTTGCAGGATGAGGGTAATACACGTGGCAGTTAGTATTTGTTATTGTGGATCTATATAGCGTGGAATCAGCAGAGAGGTGCAAGATGATGTGGCTTTAACGGTTACTCATATTCAAATTCCAAATCAGGAGGGAAGCCTAATTGCAGACGTGGCGTAATGGAGCTAACTGTGAGGAAACATGATCAGCAATCATGGAGAGATGATTCGACGGTTAGAAGCTCATTTCGATGGTTTGAGAAGTATAAATAGCAAAGAAAGTCCCAGAAAGAGCCCCAGACTCAGATCCAAAAAACCAGTTTTATCTACTTTATTTTCCTTCAAGTTTTTACATTTCTTGTTCTTTACATTTCTGTACTTCAAATTCTTGCATTGCACTTTGTTCATAGGAGTAGTTTCAAATAGTTTTTTTGCTGTAAACCTTTACGAGGCTGATTTGGATCTTTGTAAGTCTTCAATTTTACTTAATGAAATGTTACAATTATTCTTCATTTAATCGTTGTTTGCTTAATTCTCCTAATCAAAACCACCATAAAAGTCCTCTTCATTGAGGCTGAAAGAACTAAAACACAATCGTCTGATAATTGGTTGGCAATTAATATTCTGTAAGGACTGATCGATCCTTGCTGGCACGCTCAAAATTACAATAATAACCTTCGAAAGCCAAAAAAGGCAATAGCTATGTGTATTTCTTAACATTTATTTTTTTTAAATAACAAATTTAGATTAATGTTTAATATATATAGAGTCTTTTAGATGAAAAATACATTTTGAATAATATAAAGTATAGATATAGAAAATTTGTCCCAAACTATGTATGCTTTCAAGATAAAAATGAACTAGCAAATTGTAAATAAATGGGATAACTATAAATTAATTGTACTATAGATGAGAATGTTTTCTATTGCAACTTGCACCAGGCATAGAAATGGACTTTCACCTTAATAAAATGAAATTGTTTCTCCAATGTTCTACTGAAATACATTTTAAAAAAAAATAAAATTATTAATTTATGCAACCAAAGTAATGCACCGACCTAGATATAAGGTTTCTTTGGGAAAAAAAAATAAGTTAGAGAAATGGAATAGAAAAGATGGATTTAATCTTTCGTTTTGAAAATTTGTTAGAGAGGTTAAATAAGGGAGATTAGGAAAATATAAATATATTTCTTTGGGTAATCACCCCCAAATGGATGTGAGAAAAAAAATATTAAAATATATAATTTCAATAACTAATATGTATAAAGTTTTTCATTAATTTGTAATTATTGTCTAAAACCGTACATAATATGAATTTTATGCTAGTAATATAATATAATAGTAATAGATAGATACATTTATTATGCCCCAAAAATTTACACAAAATAGATTCATCATTTCCCATCGCTTAATGTAAACAGAATTAAATCTCAATATTAATACCATTATCAAATCTCCACCATTTGTATTCATAACCATCTAGAGATTTACAAAAAAATATTTCACATGCGACTATACATTTAACATCCCCAGTATATGAATCTATAGCATGTAGCATAGCAAGTCAAGTACGAATAACTTACAAATTCCAAGGCTTAAGCTTGGTTACACAAAAGTGGTTTTCGAACCCGTACATATAAAATTCTTGGCTTGTCAAAATAATTACAACAAGGAAAAGAACCTTGTACTCTCAAAACATATTCCACACCTACAACTCGGCAAGATCACCACATCCTGTCCTGCACAAAATCCCATTGGGTGCGCACAATGCCCAGTAGAAAAATCTCAATAAAGTATATACATTTTATACAATCTCATGAGATGAATGCATATCTCATGCCATGTTCAAAAACATATATCTTTATCTTTGAAATTTTTGTGCATAATGGGATCTTGAGAATTTAACAATTTAATAGTTTTCAATGTAGTTCAAAAGGGTGGTAAATACGATTCAAGCAAATCCCCAGGGCTAGTGTCTACAAGTAGGCATATCAGGCACTACTAAATGCTACCTTACCAGCTTCTAACTGGAGGACTTAGGCACCCGCATGCGTGTTTTCTAGTCTTGCACCAAGGACACTCAGGCCAACTTAATTCTCAAACTACACCCCTTAATAGGATTTTCCACCGTATTTACCCCAAAAACAAATCAATATGATCTTGTTTCACAAAACAATTTCCTTTCTCAAAACAATACCTTTTTCCAATACAATATTCAATATCAATTGTATCAATGACAAAAATGGAATGGCTATGCAAATGTCCAATGCAATAATAAAGTTCCATTTAATGATCTTAGTTTCTTAATTCATTCACACAATCTTCCATTGTTATAGTGATTTCGGTTTTGACCTGACTCTTGTTGTATCCCGGACTCGGGTTTAATGGTTTCATATTGTTGTTTACATCTTACTTCCCTTGTATCTCCTTAAATTTGGCTTTGGGATTGTTGTGGTTGTATTTGGGATAGGCTGGTTGCTTAGTTTCCAAACTCTTGTTGTCTAGAATTTTGCTCCTCCGCCCAAACAACACTTCTTGCTCTCGAGCGGGCTTTGTGAACTCTATGTAGTTTTGTCGGTCTGCAAAACTACAAAGAGAATGTATTCTACGCTCGAGTGGCGTTTCTGACGCTCAAGCGGGTGGGTGCTTGAGCGACCTTTCTTGAGATCAAGCGTCGGTCTGTCGTCTCCAAAACTACTAGGAGTGTGTATTCTGCGCTCGAGCGAAACAACTTGTTTTGTCTGACACTGGAGCGTCAACTCTTACACTCGAGCGGACTGTGCATATATCAATTCGTAACAGCCACTTTTTACATCACTTTTTTATCTCTTTCTCTCTCTAAAACATTTCAAAACCCTAGATCTTGAGTTTCTCTCTCTAAAACTCATTCATTCTCTACATTTTTATCTAGATCCATTGGGTTCTCTACCCTATTGTCTTTAGGAAAAAGGTAGAGCTCCTCAAGGGCTACGTTTTGATTCGAATACACCTTGGTTTCGGTGTCTTTGGAGTTCCTACATTGCTTTGCTTGTCCTCTCACTTTGAGATAGGGGCTTTCTACATTCTCTTATGATTTTTAACTTAGTTATTTGTTGATTGTGTAACTAAGGTTGGGATTTGGAGGATTTTAGACAAACCTAGGGTTTTGGTTTACAATCAAAAGAGGGGTTTTCAAATGAAGGTATTGAAAATGGTTATGGGTGTAGATATGAGATTGTGTTGTGTTAACTTTGTTGATTTTGACACATGGGTTGAATTTGGAAGAAAAATGAGTTTTTCCCTAAAATGTTTAAAAGGATTATTTTGTATAAATAATGAAATTGGTATTGGGAATGTGAAATTAGATGGATGTTTATATAAATGGTGGAGTTGGATACTCGTTATCTCTCATCTATGGAAATTTAAATAGTTTATCTATTTTAGAGATTGTATATCTGTGTAGAAATATCTGTTTTGGGCTGTCGCTGGATGATAGCTATGATTATTATACAAATTGCATGAGGATTAGGTGAACTGAAACTAATCTCATATTTGTTGTCATTGAATATGACCGTGTGTTAATACATTGTATATGTTTGATGTTTAGGAGGAGAAATGGGATGTACTCCATATTTGGGAGAAGAAAGGGGATGGACTCTATTGAATTAAGTTAGCCTGTGTGTCCAGAGTGAAAGTCCCGAAAACAGTGCGTATACATGGGTGCCGATCCTGCGGACGAAATTTCCGTAAAATGGCAAATTGAAGTGTTTGTGTAATGTTTGTATTGGTTAAAAACCACTAAGTGGTGGTCTTAGTTGGGTTGTTTGGATCATAATGGACTAGACTCATGGATTGAGGTGAAATGAATTATCACAAAATGAATTAAGATGAAATGGATTAGGATATGAAACTTGGCATATATGATCTTGTGCAAATATGAATAATGCTATCATGGGCCTTATATATGCATATCATACTTATATCTTTGTTAAGATTCATATATTGTGCTAGATTGTTTCTACTAGACTTTGGCTCACCCTACTTGGAGAAAACATTTTCAAGTGCTGGTGATATGGCTCCGCCAAGGTCTTAGCTTTGGAGGATTGTGGAGCTGAAGGCTCACTTTTGTTTATTTTGTATTTACTTGCTTTTTTGAGCCTAGGGCTTTATTGTATTGAGCTGATGACTCCTTTTTGTTGTAACCAAGCATGGTCTTGGAAAGATGTAAGCCATTAGGGCATAAGAATATATGTTTGGCTTTTATTTCTTATTTAATTTTGTAACACATGCTGTAAATTCAGGATGAATAATTTATGAATATATATCGCATGTGTCACCTTTTGTATATTAACTCTGATTAATGGAAGCTTCTTATTGTATCTATATCATGTGGTACTAGTGCTTGGAGTTGGATTATTGTAAGTATTTTGGAGGCGTTACAACTTGGTATCAAAGCGTACCGGGTTTGAATACTTTGGGTACATGGGAAGTGGTTATTTTCACAATAGGTTTGTCTCGCTTGATAAAGACATTAGTGTGTATAGTATGCAATGTAATAACATGCTTATGTGATTATATGGGTATGAGATTTAGTTCCTAAGATGTTGATTGGGTCTACAGGTTTCTAAAAGTCTTGTTAGAAGAACACTTGATCACTGCTGTTTCTAATTGGAACTCTTGCAACGCTGCGGGACGGTCATTATTCGAGAATGAAATTCATATGTGTTTAAGTGACTATGTGCTTTTGTGGAGTGAATTACTGTTGTCCACCACATTAGGACCAGAGTGAGTTAGCTTCGGCACATTTGTAAATGTGCTAATCTCTTTTGTTACTTTCATTAGGATGTCTGGACGTGGATGTGGTGGTGGTAGACATGGTAGGTCTAGGAGGCATGAGGTGCCTTTACCGGATGAAATTCTGACACAGGAAGAAGGGGTTGGTCAAGCCAATATAGCCGAACTAGTTGGTCAACAGGCCATGGGTGCCTTAGCCCGTGAAATGGCTGGAGCATTACGGGAGTCTATGGACATTCTCAGGGCTGAGAATCAAGTCCAGGCCCAAGTAGCTGAGGTAGTGCCGTCTTTCTTGAAGCAGGAGTTTTTTCGGTCAAATTCGGATGAGTTTTTGGCTGATCCCAAGGAGCCACTGATGGCAGATGGGTGGTTAGAGAAAATAGTGAAAAATTTCAAGATGCTTGGCATCGAGGACGACCAGCTGAGAGTGACCTTGGCATCTTTCCAGCTGAAGGGAGATGCGGATCTGTGGTGGAAGTATGCGCGTGGGTGCATTGTGGTGACTTGGGAGGCTTTTGTTAACGCCTTCCAAGATAAGTTTTTGCCTCCTACCATTAGGGAGAAGTTAAGAGATCAATTCTTAAAGCTTGTGCAGTTGAACACTCCGGTGGCCGAGTTTGAGGCCACATTTACTAGCTTATCGAGGTTTGCTCCAGAACTCGTGGCGACAGAGGAGTGTCGTTGTTTGGAGTTTGAGAAGAGGTTAAGGACCAGGCTCATGTTCAAGGTGGCTGGGTTGGTGATTAGAGATTATGGATGCCTTGTAGAGGCGGTGGCTCATCTTGAGACCGTGATACAAATAGAGAAGGAGAGGATGAGGAGCTCCAAGAGGAGTTAGGATGTTCAGGGAGATAGTAAGAGGCAGAGGGGTCCTGCTCCACAGCAGTTCTAGGGAGCACAGTCGAGGTCTACCTTTCCAGTACTGAGTTCGGGTTCAGGAAAAGGTGGTCAGGGAGATTTCACCTGTTTCACCTGTTTCAAGTGTCTCCAGCTTGCCCGCAGAGAGGAGGAGGGCAATGATTTGCATCGTCTTCAACTCGTTCTTAGAGCCAGAGTTAGGGGAGAGCATAGCCGCCCATTTGTTATTAGTGTGGGCATGCGGGGCACATGAAGAGATTTTTCCTTTAGTTAGGTGGCACACCCGATGTGTCTGGTTCAAGACAAACACAGAGCCACCAACCTGCACAGTCAACACAGGCCTCAAGGGCCAATCAAGGAGCCTCTTCGACTCAATCAGTGCATTAGGCTTATGCTTCGAGGGGTGAGCAGGTTGAGCAGTGACCTTCAAGGCGTATGTATGTTGTTACCGTGCCAGATCTAGTACCAGCGCCTTCGGTAGTGAGAGGTACCTTCTTGTTTTGCCATTCGGTTACTAATATGTTGATTAATACATGTCATTCCATTTATTTATTTCGTCTGCATTTGCATCAATTTTGGGGTTAGAATTGGCTCAGTTAGAATCCCCTATTTGTGCAGAGTCACCTATTGGTGGTGAGGTTATTTTGAAGCAGGGGTGTCGGGGTTGTGACATAGAGGTTGCTGGTTGCCGACTCCCCTTTGCATTTGTGTTGATTGATATGTCTAGTTTTGACATTATATTGGGTATGGACTGGTTGTCATCTTATCGAGCTATTATAGACTGCTACTGTTAGAGGGTTACTGCATGTACCTTGAGCGGTGATTGCTTTTATTTCTTGGGGGGTTGGGTGGATAGATTCTTATCACCGGCATATGATCTGCATGGGCGGAGTGAGCTTAGTTGCCTTCTTGCCAACTTCTTGAGTAGTGAGTGTGATGAAGTCCGAGTTGAGTTGTCAAGGGTAGTTTGTGAATACTTGGATATTTTTTCAAAAGGTCTTACCAGTTTACCACCTCATCGAGAGATCGAGTTTTCTATTGATTTAGTGCCTACTACGGCACTGATTTCCATGGCACTGTATAGATTTGCACTCACTGAGTTGAGTGAGTTGAAGATTCAACTCCAATAATTATTAGATAAGGGTTTCATTCGCCTTAGTACTTTGCCTTGGAGAGCACCGACTCTTTTTGCCAAAAAGAAAGATGGTGAATTGCGACTTTGTATAAATTACCGGAAGTTGAACCGGGTAACTATTAAGAACATGTACCCAATGCCTCGTATAGATGATTTGTTTGATTAGTTGAAGGGGTTTTGTTGCTTCTCTAAGATAGACCTGAGATCGGGTTATCACCAGTTGAGAGTAAGGGAGAAGGATATCCCAAAGACGACATTCCGTACGCGGTATGGCCATTATGAGTTCCCAAAGATGCCTTTTGGGCTAACCAATGCACCAGTTGTATTTATAGATTTGATGAACCGGATCTTTTGTGAGTTTCTAAACCATTTCATGGTCGTCTTTGTGTACGACATCTTGATTTACTCACCCTCTGAGGAGGAGCACAAAGAACACTTATGAGTGGTACTTGAGTTTCTTAGAGCCCACAAACTGTATGCTAAGTTTGGGAAGTGTGAATTTTAGCTGAGAGAAGTTGAGTTCTTAAGCCATGTGGTATCCGGAGAAGGGGTGACTATAGATTCATCCAAGATAGAGGCAGTGCAAGATTAGGAACAACCTAAGAATGCTTTTGAAATCTGTAGTTTCTTGGGGTTGGCCGGGTACTGCCGTCGGTTCGTGAGGGATTTCTTGAGATTATCCTCCCCATTGACTAGATTGATGAGGAAAGGGGCTAATTTTGTGTGGAGTGAGACTAGTGAGAAGTCTTTTCAAGAGCTTAAGGTTAAACTTATCACTATTCCAGTATTGATTATTCCAGAGAGGGATTTGGGCTATTCGGTGTAATGTGATACCTCATGGGAAAGCTTGGGTTGTGTTTTGATGCAAGAGGGGAAGATAGTGGCCTATGGCTCACGGCAGTTGAAAACACATGAGAGAAACTACCCTACTCATGACCTAGAGTTAGCGGCGGTGATATTTGCCTTGAAAAATTGGAGGCATTATTTGTATGGAGAGAAGTTTGAGGTGTTTTGTGATCATAAGAGTTTGAAATATCTATTTACATAGATAAACTTGAATCTGAGGTAGAGGAGGTGGATGGAGTTCATAGAGGATTATGACTTTGAGTTACATTATCATCCGGGAAAGGCTAATGTTGTGGTCGACGCCTTGAGTCAGAAATCCATTAGTAGCATAGCCTGTATTGCCATCCGGGAATGGAAGATATTGGGTGCTATTAGAGAGTTTGACTTGCATCTTGGCGAGTCTGTTGAGTTTGCACCCTTATTTTCGATAGTTACACAACCTACACTTGCAAATCGAGTGTTAGAAGCACAGACGGGTGACCTTGAGGTAGAAGCCCTTCGGGAGAAGATTTCCAATGGGAAGGTAGAAAGAGGCTTGAATGTGTATCCTAACCTGAGTTTAATATATTGTGACTGTCTCCGAGAGGAAGTACTCCGAGAGTTTCACCATTCACGCCTTGCAGTGCATCCGGGAGGCATAAAGATATATCACGACCTTAGTCGCTAGTTTTGGTAGAGAGGTATAAAGAAGGATGTGGTTGTGTTTGTGTCTAAATGCCTTACTTGTCAACAAGTAAAGACCGAACATCAGAAGCCAGCGGGTTTGTTACAACCCTTGCCTATAGCTGAGTGGAAGTGTGATCATGTCATGATGGATTTTGTTGTGGACCTTCCAACGACTCAACAAGGTAGTGATGCCATTTGGGTGGTAGTTGACTGGTTGACCAAGTCGGCACACTTTATACCTATGCGTGTGAGGGACTCGGTAGATTATTTTGCCAACCTTTATATTAGGGACATAGTGAGGTTGCACGGGGTTTCAGTGATGATCGTTTCGGATAGAGATTCGCTTTTTACGGCTCAGTTGTGGCAGAGCCTACAGAGTGCCTTGGGCACGAGATTGACCTTTAGCACTTCGTATCATCCTCAGACTGACAAGCAGTCCGAGCGTACCATTCAAACCCTTGAGGATATGCTTCGAGGTTGTGTCCTTGACTTTAAGAGGTCGTGGGAGAGGCATTTACCCTTAGTGGAGTTTGCCTATAATAACAGTTTCTAATCAAGCATTGGCATGGCACTGTTTGAGGCCTTGTATGGCCGACCGTGTAGATGCCCTATGTGTTGGGCTGATGTGGGTGATGTACCTATGTTGGATCCAGAGTTAGTCTAGGAGACGATGGAGAAAGTTGCACTTATTCGTCAGAGGTTGGTTACTGCTCAGAGTCGCTAGAAAAGTTATGCCGACCGTAGAAGGAGACCTTTGTCTTTTGAGGTGGGAGACCAAGTATTCTTGAAGATATCACTTAGGAGAGGTTTGATGAGGTTTGGGAAGAGTGGGAAGTTGTCTGCTTGATTCATTGGGCCTTTTGAGATCTTTGAGTGGATCGCAGAGGTAGCTTACCGTTTGGCCTTGCCGCTACAACTTTCTAGGGTTCATGATGTGTTTCATATTAGCATGCTTCAGAAGTGTAAGCCAGATCCATCGCACATGTTGGATTAGACCGACTTAGAGGTAGATGAGGATGTCTCGTATAAGGAGAGACCGGTGAGAGTCTTGGATACCCAGGATCAAGTCTTGCGAGGCAAGACAATTCCTTTGGTTAAGGTATTGTGGAAACATCACGGAGTTGAGAAAGCAACATGGGAACGTGAGTTGGAAGTCCGTGAGAAATATCCGGATTTCTTTGTGGAAGCTTGAACATGTATTGTATTATTGTTATGTTAACAAAATATGAAGACGTTGTATATGTTTTGGAAATACGAAAACATTGTATATGTTGTTTATGTTTTGGAAATGCGAGTTTATTACAAACATTGTATATGTTTTGGAAATATGAATTATGCATTCAGTATTGAGAATTCGTTTATCGTGTTGATGGGATTGGTTGATCGGAGAATGGGTCATGATGATGGAATTTATTAATGATCATTATTGTAATTGGTTTAAACATAACTTTAAAACTTGATTTGAAATTTTGGGGATGAAATTCTTTAAGGAGATGAGGTTATAACGATTTCGGTTTCGACCCGACTCTTGTTATATCTCGGACTCGGGTTTAATGGTTTCATATTATTGTTTACATCTTGCTTCTCTTCTATCTCCTTAAATTTGGCTTTGGGATTGTTGTGGTTGCGTTTGGGACAGGATAGGTTCTTAGCTTCTGAACTCTTGTTGCCAGAGTTTTGCTCTTCCGCTCGAGCGGCACTTTTTGCGCTCGAGTGGGCTTTGTGAACTCTCAGTACTTTTGCAGGTTTGCAAAACTACTGAGAGAATATAATCTATGCTTGAGCGGCGTTTCCTACGCTCGAGCGGGTGCCTACTCAAGCGGTCTTTCTTGAGATCTAGCGTCGGTCTGTCGTCTCCAAAACTACTAGAAGTATGCATTCTGCGCTCGAGCGGAACAACTTGTTGTGTCTGACACTTGAGCGTCAACTCTTACACTCGAGTGGATTGTGCATATATCAATTCGTAACAACCACTTTTTACATCACTTTTTCATCTCTTTCTCTCTCTAAAACGTTTCAAAAACCTAGATCTTGAGTTTCTCTTTCTAAAACTCATTCATTCTCTACATTTTTATCTAGATCCATTGGGTTATCTACCCTATTGTCTTTGGGAAAGAGGTAGTGCTCCTCAAGGGCTACATTTTGATTCGAATACACCTTGGTTTCGGTGTCTTTGGAGTTCCTACATTGCTTTTTTTGTCCTCTCACTTTGAGGTAAGGGCTTTCTACACTCTTTTATGATTTTTAACTTAGTTATTTGTTGATTGTGTAACTAAGGTTGGGATTTGGAGGATTTTAGACAAACCTAGGGTTTTGGTTTACAATCAAAAGAGGGTTTTCAAATGAAGGTATTGAAAATGGTTATGGGTGTAGATATGAGGTTGTGTTGTGTTAACTTGGTTGATTTTGACACATGGGTTGAATTTGGAAGAAAATTGAGTTTTGCCCTAAAATGTTTAAAAGGATTATTTTGTATAAATAATGAAATTGGTATTGGGAATGTGAAATTAGATGAATGTTTATATAAATGGTGGAGTTGGATACTCGTTATCTCTCATCTATGGAAATTTAGATAGTTTATCTGTTTTGGAGATTGTATATCTATGTAGAAATATCTGTTTGAGCTATTGCTGGAGGATAGCTATGATTATTATACAAATTGCATGAGGATTAGGTGAACTGAAACTAATCTCTTTTTTGTTATCATTGAATATGACCGTGTGTTAATACATTGCATATGTCTGATGTTTGGGAGGAGAAATGGGATGTATTCCATGTTTGGGAGAAGAAAGGGGATGGATTCCATTGAATTAAGTTGGCCTGTGTGTCCAGGGTGAAAGTCCTGAAAACAATGCGTAAACATGGGTGCCGATCCCGCGGACGAAATTTTCGTAAAATGACAAATTGAAGTGTTTGTATAATGTTTGTATTGGTTAGAAAACCACTAAGTGGTGGTCTCAATTGGGTTGTTTGGAACACAATGAACTAGACTCATGGATTGAGGTGAAATGAATTATCATGAAATGAATTAAGATGAAATGGATTAGGATATGAAACTTGGCATATATGATCTTGCGCAAATATGAATAATGCTATCATGGGCCTTGTATATGCATATCATACTTATATCTTTGTTAAGATTCATATATTGTGCTAGATTGTTTCTATTGGACTTTGGCTCACCCTACTTGGAAAAAACATTTTCAAGTACTAGTGATATGACTCTGCCAGTGTCTTAGCTTGGGAGGATTGTGGAGCTGAAGGCTCACTTTTGTTTATTTTGTATTTACTTGCTTTTTTGAGCCTAGGACTTTATTTGTATTGAGCTGATGACTCTTTTTTGTTGTAACCAAGCTTGGTCTTGGAAAGGTGTAAGCCATTAGGGCATAAGAATATATGTTTGGCTTTCATTTCTTATTTCATTTTGTAACACATGCTGTAGATTCATGATGAATAATTTATGAATGTATATCGCATGTGTCACCTTTTGTATATTAACTCTGGTTAATGGAAGCTTCTTATTGTCTCTATATCACTTGGTACTAGTGCTTGGAGTTGGATTATTTTAATTATTTTTGGGGTGCTACAATTGTGATCAAATTCCACATCTCTATCAATATAACATCAATATATGTATTTCCAAGAGATAATATAACAATATCAACATTCATGTATTCTCTACTTGTTAAGCATCACTTTCTAAATTTGGTTTCCCAAGACAAACCAATGATAAGTTTTAAAATTAACTATTCCCATTTCCTTCATGAAATTCTCTTATTTGATTCAACCATAGGAATTTCTCCATTATTTCTTCACATAACAAATTATCAAACCTCAATGTCATGATATCTCAACTTTCTTCCGAAATCACCAAATCCTAGGATTTTCACCAAAACAAGGTTTTTGTTTCATTTTTGAAAAGATTTTTCCAAAACAACACTGCACCTTAGAATAGAACTCATACTCTCAAAAGCTTTAGGAAAATAGATGAAATCAACTTCTAACATCATCTAGAGTTCAATAACCAAAAATCATAACTCAAAACATAATGAGATACTCAAAACATATATAAACTCGCAAATATATATATATACATAAATAACTCCAAGGTCGTCCCTACCTTAAGCTTGGGAGATGAAGAGAAAGAAAACCCTAGAAGCCAATGTTGATAAAAACACCATCTAATCAGTTATAAATGTAGCCCTCGTCACCCTCTTTGATTTGGTGTAAGAAGCCCCCTCAAACTCTTATAGATTGGAGCTAAATCTTATAGAAAACTTGAATTTGGGTGTGTTTTTAGAGAGAAGGGAGAGAAAAGATGAATATATATATATAGAGAAAGAGAGAGAGAGAGAGAGAGAGAGAGAGAGAGAAGAGAAAATTTATGTGGATCACGTTTTTGGTATCAGTTTTAGGAAAAAAAGCACAAAAATCGAGACAGACACGCCGAAATCTGCACGTGCGGTTTTAGTTCTGCTTAATCCGCACGAGCGGAATTTTTTTTTGTCTCATGGGTTGATTGCTCCAGAGAGCTACCCAGAAAAAGTCACCAAAATCTGCTCGAGCATGCCCCAAATCTACTCCAGCGGTTTTCTGCCTAGAAAACTGCAAAAAAACCAAAAAGACTTTATGAGGATCTACTCGAGCGGCTCCCAAATCCGCACTAGTGGTTTTGCCCGAAAGCTTAGAAATGATTTTGCAAACCAAAGCAAGTTCTACTATCCAAAACTCTAAATTTCAACCTGGAAAAAATTAAGAGAGGTTAAGTAGGAGTAGAAAAGGAGTCATAATGACTTGATTCAGTAAACAAAACACATAAATAAATGCATACCATTCAAGCCCAATACCTAGGGACATCACAAGATTGATAGTAGATTTACGAACCATTTAACAAAGGGGGTATGGGTCACGGCCCCCCTCTCATTCTTGGACTTTATTTTAATTTATTTATTTTTTTTTTGAAGAAATTACAAATACATTCTTATGGTTACGAATTGTCTCTTATGGTTTGAAAAATTATAAATATTTTTTATTAGAATTTTTTATTTAATAAAATTTCTAATTGCACTCCTTTACAAAAATAAAGTTACTTGAATTATTAATTAAAATAAATTTCTAACATCATTAAAAATAATTAATTGACTGATTTATTAATAAAAAATGTTATTTGTTATGAAATTAGAAACTTTAAAGAGCGAGATATAATTGTTGGAACCATATGAGACAATGTGTATTTTAAGCAAATCTCAAAGGGTGTATTTGTAATTAATTTTTTTTAAACATATGTATATAAAGAAAATGATTTGTAAATAAAAAAAATTATGCAAAAATAACATTCATAATGGTCTATCAATGACATTTTAAAAATTATGATAATAATAATAGTTGTTTTGATTGAAACAAATGAACAAACCACATTATAATGAATGAATTTTTTGGGAAAAATTTAATGTGACGGTGATACCACATCATTATTGATTTGCAAACATATTTGACCCCACTCTGCAGATACAAATGTTATTGGATTGTTAACTACATTTGAAAAGTGTTTGTGATACCATATATTGATGATGACATGGTATCACCGTTATATTTAATTTTTATTCAAATTCTATACAAAAAAATTATTTTTTGCATTACCTATAACATACTAGTTACAAGTAATAACATATTTTTGATCGTCCTACAAGTGAATTGTAAAAGGTTTACATTAAAATTTTTTATAATAAATATTTAAGTTTTTGTGCTTAATATTAATTAGTGAGTATCTTATTTAATTTAATTTCTTAATTTCACGACTGATTATATTGAGTAATTATTGGATTTGCTGGGTTTCTTTGCCGTGATTATTGGGTTTGGTAGGTTTTTTTATTTTTTATATTTTTTTAGTTGTTGACCTGGTAGATATGCCTTGTTAGATTACAGTTGTCTAGTTTAATGTACTTGTTCTCATATTTATAATTAATTTTCTATCAATTTGGCAAAAACAAAAAAAAAAGGATATTTTTTGAAATAATAAACATTAAATTAGGGAAGTACTTATCACTTTAATGATTTCACACTGTGATTATAAAATATGAGTTTTGTTGATTAGTGCCTTTTAAGCTTCTTACCATCAATCTAATGTCATCCCCATTACATATAATATTCGTTTCTAAACTCTTGTGAATAAAGTATGATTTCAAATCAAAAACTTTATGTCAACAAATACCAGGCTAAGCTTAAGTATAATAACTAGCAACTACATAAAACCACTCTAACGGGGAAAAAACAAGCATTACCATCATAATTGGTATTAAATTCTTCTTTATAAGAGTTTAATATGAGACCTGGCACTACGAAAAGTGCTACAAAACCAATAGGCCAGATGCCCTAGTTAGGCAAGAGCTAGTACACCTATAATCCCTATGGCTCTGTTTAGTTAGATAGATAATACATGAAATTAAAAGAAAAAGAAAAAAATAAATTTTTTTTCTTTAAATGTATTTGTTTAGATAGAGAGTCCAAGAAAAGTAATGGAAACTAAAAATTTTGTGTACAACTCAAATTAGCTTATTAGTTAGACTTATAATTTCTTGCAAAATATACAAGGAAATTTATTCTTTTTCACAAAACTTGACAATGCTTATTTTGTTTCTGTTTTTACCCATGCTTCTCTTCACAATTTCTTGTTATGTGGTGATTAAATTTTTATCTATCAATTTCTTACAAAATTTTTCATATACTCAAATGCATGTAAGAAAATAATTTTTATTTCTTTTTCCTTTCTTTCACTTCACTTTCTACCATTTTCATTTTCTGTTATCCATTTCTTTCTAAACAAACATAACCTATTAATTACGTGAAATTTTCCTTTGGTTCCTACAATTTTAATTTCATCAAATTCAATCTTATACTTTCAATAACATTTCAATGTAATCTTTTCATTTAGATCAATAAGGATGCCTCCCCCCCCCCCCCCCAAAAAAAAAAAAAAAAAAAAAACACCTACGTGTGCCTCAAGTGTGATTTTTACAAACTTCTTTTTTATTGTTGGATAATACTCTACAGTCCATACATATAATTTTTGTTGGAGATAATGGCTTTTCAACAATTTTAATTGAAAATTAAAGTGGGATCCAACTGTCGGTTGAGGTGGGTCTGAGTAATTTTGTATTGTCTTAAGTGACAAGATTGCAATACAAAAATAATGAGCCGAAACTATTGAGTTGTGAATGAGAATTGTCTCATAAAGTGTGCATCTATAAAGTTGAGTTTAGATTTGGACTGGGCCTAGGCTTGTGCTTGTGCTTGTACTTGTGCTTATGCATGTGCTAGTTTTGGTTTTGGACTTGGACTTGGATTTAATCTTGAGCTTGGGCTAAGCTATGTTGTATTGGGCTTAACTTGTGCATGTATTTAAGAATTGAGCTTGGATCGGGTTGTGACCCAACATTAGTAGCCATTTTGTGACTCATCTAGTTGGTTTATTCAGACATCATTATATACATATTTATTTGTATATATTAAGCACATGAGAAATGTAAGGTTTTGTAACACTTATCTTTTGATGATGGAGTCGATAACCATGTTAGTGGCTATAGGTTTTCAACTTTTGTAACTCTAGCTCTAATGGCTAGAGTTGATGGCCTTGGTTAATAGCATTTGATGGCCTATTGATGTATAGCCTTCATGGTTAGGGATTCCCTTACTTGTATAAATAGAGATCTTTTCCTCCAACTTGGTAGGATAATTTTTTGGAAAGATTTTTGATGAAAAATGGAGATGGTGTTTTGAAATAAAAAGTTGGAGATGTTTTTATTTTCCACTAAAGAAAATTTTTTCTATCTTCTTTTACTAGCCCCTTCTTTGGTTCTTGTTAGAGAGAGCGCAACCATTATCAAGTTTGCCGAAGCTATTTAGAAAGTGCTTCTACATTAGCTGGTTTTGACCGTTGTATCTTGAGAAATAGATGCTGGCATACCTCCAGCATCCATCGGGAGGCGGTGAATCTGTTTTAAGGAAATTGTGGTATCACACAGGTTTCAGTTTGCTCATTTTCTTAACATTTGTTCATAATTATTTATTTATTTATTTTTTTTAAAATTTAGTTTACCTCGATAAGTTCTAATCTTTAGTTATTCATGTTAATAATTTGTTCTATTAGTAATGTAATCTAATTCATTTCTGTATTTTTAATTGTGCAGTTTATTTTATATTTCGTTCTTTAATAATAAAAAAAATATTTTCTCATTTCTATTCAATTCATTTTATATATTTTTCTTGTATTTTTATGGAAAAATACCAACAATCTTAAAACAGACTCATATGCAATTTTCAAAAATTAATGTTTAATTATTAAAAACAAAAATTGCAAGCTACTGTTTTCTAAGAGCCTAGGATATACACTGTGCTAGTTCTTTATTTGTGTTAATAATAATAGGCTTTCTTAAAACAAATTCATTAGAATAGGCTTTGATAAAACAATTTAGTTTTACTATAGTTTTATTCTACTGACTCTTGAAATTAAAATTAATTTAATTGCCTAGAGTTGCTAGATTATTTTGAGTTGTTCATTTGTAATAATTTATTAATACAATTTATTTTTTGTTAATTAGTTATTATTGCATGAGTAATTTGGTTGTTAGCGCATAAGTTCCTAAGAATTGATAAGATAAAATAAGAATTTTATTTCTTAAGATTCTTACTAATTTATATAATTTGTTTGTTATTTGTTTTCTTTTGTAGTTAACTTTCTCTACAGGTTTACCTAAATG
Organism: Camellia granthamiana; assembly: GCA_036172215.1. Lineage (NCBI taxonomy): Eukaryota > Viridiplantae > Streptophyta > Magnoliopsida > Ericales > Theaceae > Camellia > Camellia granthamiana. The sequence continues at coordinate 109,515,616 of CM069912.1, forward strand.
CGAAAGGATGATATATAATACGAACAAACAAAACAAATTGGAATTAGTAAAATCGACTGATAATTTTTTATTTGAATAGGATTACCTTTTGATTAAGGCCGATTTGTGCAACATTGAGGCCGTTAATTAGGATCTCTTAACTTTACTTGTTTGACAAACTATATATTTTATGCCTGTCTAATGTCAATCAAGTTTGTACATAGTGGAAGCAGAAAATGAGCAGAAAATTCCTTTTTGCACATGCGGCCTTTACCTCGCAGCCAAACAGAGCCTTAGTTTCCCGTGTGTGCGACACCCCTTCTCGTACGTGCAGTGACCACTCTTGCACATGCGGCCGTACCTCAGATTTTGTGCCACTGTTTTGAACTTGTTTGAAAGACAGTCAAGGTATAAAAAGACAAAAAAAAAAGGTGAGAATAGGGTTCTAAAATTTTGAAGGAGAAAGAGGAGGCTAGGGTTTGGAAAAAGGTAATTCTCAATTTTCAAAGGCAATTCCCATGGAGGGTTTCATCTCTTCCATCTCTTCCCACTCCTCCGTGAGTGACTAGGCTCTTCTTTTCTAGGGTTTTGATGAAACCCTAGCTATGTAATAAGGTTTTCTCTTTGCTTTTTGATTATGTAAAGGTTTGAACAAATTGTATGGTGTTTTAGAAGTTATATATATATATTCCATTATATCTTCGAATATTCGGCTTTTTGTGATTGTTGAATATTTTCCATACAATGATTTTCTTTTCTTTCATATTCAAGGTATGAGACGAACCATACTATGAGAGACGAGTCGTGTCGCTACCCTAGTTTACAGCGAACGATTCGTACTATTTGAGATGGTTCGTGCCCGTACATTGAACGTGATGATTTTCTTAATAAATGCTTCGAACCTGTAGTTGCGAAGTATTATTCCGTTCGAACCGTAACATAATTGAGTCTCAAATTGAAGCCTTATTGTAGACACCCCATTTTTGACCGTCCTCAAGACTTGGACGTCACCATTTGAACACTTGGTGATTATCTATGTTTGTGTTTGTTTGGAGTTCCCGGAGTTCTCGGCTACGCGCCTTGCCGAACTCGACTGTTTCGTGTCTGGTTTTGCACCAAACACTTGTGTTTTGCCTTGGCGGGGCAAGGAATGCCTTTTGAGGCATCCCCACACACCACCGGCACTAGCTAGAGGCCACCGGCTGGTTTTTCTTGCCATCGGCAATATATATTGCCGGTCGGCACTATTTGTTGCCGGCCGGCACTAAATTTTGTCAAAATGACATTCTTTGCCGGCCGGTTACTGTGCAGTTGCTTTTTCAGATATTTAGAGGCAGCTGTATGGCATTGGTTTCTCCTCCATACACGTGTATGGAGGGATGCCTCTCTTGTTTGGCTTAGTGACTAAGCTTACAAGATTGCCTCCTCTATAAGAGGAGGCCTTGTCTCCCTTGCTTTAGGGTTAGAAAAATTGGAGAGGAGAAGGAAGAGCTCTGGTTTTTAGGGTTTGCTTTGGTGTATCTAACCTATATCTATACCTCTTCTTCTCTTGCCCTTGTGTGTGTTTGTGTCTCATTATTGCACACAAGCACATAGTATTTCACCTTCCCTTGGCTACTGAGGTCCCAAGAGGTTGTTCTTGCTGTTCTTGACTGGTTTGGAGCTCAAGGAAGCAACAAAGTCAACATTTGTGAAGAAGGTCAACAAGGGTGAGAAACTTGCTTTATATACCCCATTCTTACACTCCATTTTGACCTATCTTTGAACTCTTTTTGTGCTTGGTGTTTAATACAAAAAAGTTCTATTTTTTAGTCCTCTTGATAGTTTATTAAGGGTGCTTTGTGCTTTGGGGAAGTTTGGCCCCTCTTAGGCCTTGAAAGGCCTCATTTTTGTGCTATTTTGTTGAGCTCCGGGATTTTGGTGTTGGGGTCTCTTCACCACTGAAATCTTGAGGGATTTCAGTGGTGTAGATGATGCCTTGAAGTCCCAAGAAGGAGAGGGCCACCCCCTCTCCTTGTTATCCTTGAAAAGGACAAGTTTTGGCCTCTTGAGGAAGCCTATGTTCAAGTGTGTGTTGAGCATGCCATGACTATTTTTTATGTTTATTATGCCATGATATAACATGATTTTAAGTTGGTTTTGGTCCCTTATGCATGCTTAGCATAGTTGCCATGTAATGCCTTGTAATGCCTTTAATATGTCTTAGGTTGTTGGCCTTTATTTGAGCATGATTTAGGCTTAGACTTATGAATGTTTTGTGCTTATTTTGCTATGCTTTAGGTCTGTCCATGGTCGTTTGGATTGATTTTGGCATGTTTAGTATAGCTCCTTTGCATTTGTGGCTTGCGAAGCTTGTATGCCTCAAGTATGTGAGTGTGTAGCATGTGTTGCTTGCATTATTTTGGTGGTTTGGAACCACCCAACATGTAATTTCAGTCCCTTTGGCATGCTCATATGCTTGCCTAAGTCGCCTCTTTATTGCTTTAAAAGCGCATGTTGTATGCCTCATGTTTTGGCCTTTGTATGTGCCTTTATGCTTGGACCATTTAGATGCCATCTAGGTGTTCCTTGGGTGTTGTTTAGGTCTGTCTTTGACCTATTTTGAGTCCCCTTGGCCTTGTGAGGCTTGGTGGGTTTGACCTTGGTTTAAGCCCTTTGGCTTGCCTTAAGTGCTTGGACCTTAATTGCATGTTTAGCTTGCTTTGTTGCTTGGTTTGGGCACCATGTTTAGCATGATTTCAGAGCTTTAGAATGCATGTTAGTTGTCCACACTTAGCCTCTTTTGAGTGCGCTCGAGAATTGTTTGTTTATGCTTAAGTTGGTACCTTAACATATGCATGTGTGTGCGTGTGGTGGCTTCCATCTTTGGGGCATTTTGGCCACTGATTTTAGGCCTATTTGGGGTTGCTTAGATCATGTTTAAGACCATCATTTGCTTGGCTTTCATTGCCTCATGTTTGCTTGCATGCTTACATAAGTATCTTGCCATGATCATGTTGTATATTAGCTAACATGCTTAGGTTGCATTGCACCTTGCATACGCGCCTTGTTCCTTGACTTGGTGATAGGAATTGGGCCTTGTTTTGTTTGTTTGGTTCACATGCATTTGACATGAAAGTGCACAACTTGGTTCTTCGGGCCATCATGCATGGGAATGCGTGATTGGTGGCCCGAGAATTGAGGCACATGCCCCTTTGAGTCACAAATATGATAAGGGGCATGATTGGTGCATACATTGTTGGAATTACATTGCCATGCAAGTTTTTGCCCTCTGCTGCTGTGAGTTACAGGTTCTGCAGACATTCAGTGCCGGCCGGCAGTATTTAGTGCCGACCGGCAGTCTATTGATAGCCGATGAGTTCATTTTGTGCCGGTGGCCACATATAGCAGCCGGTGGATATTCTGTTTAGCCGGTGGTGATCCCCAGCATCCAAGGAAGTAGTTCTGAGACTTTGGCAGTCTTCTGAGGTGCAAAGCAGGGAAAACAGAGGCAATCTAGGCATGGCAGTGCAATTCCGAGCAAGGCCCGAGCACGTGCCGCATTCGGCTCTCCTCCCGAGGCGGTTTACTGTTTTTCTTAGTTTAGTTAGTTTGTCGACTAATTAGGCTATTTGTAATTTTTAATTAGCTTGCGTAGTTAATTATTTGTATTATTCTTTTGGTCCCTCCGAGTGAGGGCATATCTGTAATAAGTGTGGGTGAGTGGTGTGTATGTCTTCCAACCCCCACTTCTTTCTCCCTTTTACTTACCTGCTTTTAATGGTTAGTATTAGGGCACGTTTATTTTAGCATACCTTATGCAATGCATGCGTGCATCCATGCATTTGTTGACATGCATCGGGCTCGGTACATCACGCTAATAGCATTGTATTTCAATTCTAAATTGAATACGTGCATCGGATAAAGTGCATTTCACATGCCACCTTTAGGGTTAGCCGAGCCTACTCTAGATTACATCTTTGCATGTGTTGCATTAGCCACTCAACATGAACTAGGACATGCATGTTTGCTAACTAGTTTATTGTTTTGGCACGGAGTACAATGTAAGTATTTATGCTTTAGCATATCGCATGCGTGTGAATGTTGACATGATAGTATGACTACCATGTGGCTAAATGCTTATATGAGATAGACTGCTTGAATGCCTGTGGGTGGAGGTTGGATTGCTTGAGTTGGAAAAACTCGTTGAAATCCGTGTTTTAGCCTACTCGCGAGTAGCAAAATCCGAAACGCTTTCAAAACGAGCGGATATACGATGTTTATTTCCAAATTAGGCAAATCTAGTCTATACTTGTTTGCTGTGCACATAACATAGTAATTCTAGGCTAATAATTGGAATAAGAGCATGTAATGTTTTCAAAATCGGATATCACGGTTAGTAGAGGCCGGTCTTCGGACCGGGCGAAAGGGGGTGCTCATAGCTGACCTTCCCCGATCGTACCCAAGCTCCCGAGCTAAGACCACTTTGGTGATGACGGACACGTGGCCTTCGGCACCGAGTCAGGGTTTCCTAAATTTCCCATTTTAAAATATTTAGGTGGTGACTCTGTAATCTAGCAAAGCAGTCCATGTTTGGCACTACTTTTCAAAAATCTGTTTTCTCAAACGATTTGCCGGATTTGGACTCTTTGGTTCAAGATTAAGAACCATGACATTCGAGTCCTTGAACTGTAGTGACCCCAATATGAATGGAATGGGACTTAACCCTCCCGAGGCGTTCGGGGACGTCTACACTTATTTATGTAACTAGTGGTGAATTCATTACCCTAGGTTTTTTCCCAAATCAGTAAATTCAACTTTATTTGTAATTGCTAGTTTATTCGCTTTGTTTAATTTAATTATTATTAAGTTATGAACAATCAATCTTTTTATCAAAATTAATTTAGAAATTTAATATTTAAATTAGTTTAATTTCTCGTTTGTCCCTGTGGATCGATACCTGGACTTACCATTATTCTAAAAGAATTTGGTATAGTTTAGTGTTTAATTTTGGTGTGTGTAACGACCCATCAAATTTTGGCGCCGTTGCCAGGGACTTCTGGCTAAATTAGTTAATTCAAAGTCACATTCTTATTTTAATTTTTAGTTTAGGATTTTATATTTTAGTGTTGCTAAGTGTGCAGAGTGTTTGCAATTAGATTCATCACCTAAGTGCGAGCGAAGTGCATCCAAGTTTAAAAAAAAAAAAACCGCAGCACCAAAGTGCTAAAAAAACATAAGTAAATACTCGCAAGCAAAGCACCAAAGTGTTACAACTAGAGAGCTCAAGTGGAAATTGGGGATAACGTCTATACGTGAAGCACCCGCAAAATGAGTAAAGCATTTTTGTTAAATCGCTATGAGTATTCTCTTCTTTGGTATTTTGCTTTCATAACTTGGTGCACAGAGTCGGAACTTAGTGTGTGTGTGTGTGTGTGTGTGTGTGTGTGTGTGTGTGTGTGTGTGTGAGTAGTGTATGCACGGGTGCCATTCTTGTCGCCTTGAATTGTGGAATTTGGACCTTGAACTAGAAAGGACTCTTAGGAAAACTTAGAGCCACTTCTCGTATTCCTAGGCTTGAATACCGTTATCCATACTTCAAACCAATAGATATGGAAAACCCAAATGGCCTAAATGGGCCTAACCGGACCCTTAAGGATTACTTCACACCCAATGCATATACATCACCACCATGCATCCAGTTACCCGACACCACTACTGCTCATTATGAGATTAAGTCCAGCACCATCCAAATGCTTCCATCATTCCATGGACTAGCTCATGATGACCCTTACAAACATCTAAATGAATTTCTTGAAATTTGCTCTATAGTGAGAATCTAGAATTTCACCAATGAGGCCCTAATGTTGCGTTTGTTTCCATTTTCATTAAAGGACAAAGCCAAACACTGATTGAACTCCTTACCTGCTAATTCAATCACAACTTGGGACCAATCACAGCAGAAGTTTTTGGTGAAGTACTTTCCCATTGGTAAGACCAAACAAGTCGGGCGAGCCATCACCAATTTTGCTCAAATTGATGGCAAGCAATTTTATGAGACATGGGAGAGACTTCGTGACCTTCTCCAACAGTGTCCTCACCACCAAGTGCCTGATTGGCAACTTGTGCAGACCTTTTACTATGGCTTAACTGAGCGTCGTCGCCAAATGGTGAATTTTTCTTATGGTGGGACATTCATGTCCAAAAATGATGCCGAGGCATGGTAATTATTTAAGAACTTAAGTGATAATTCCTTTTACCATGCCTCCGCAGCCTGGCAAGTCCGGCAACCAGTAGTTGGAGCCCCGAAAAGAGAGGGCATTTATAAGGTAGGGCAAAACCTAGAGTTAGCCCAACAGGTAGAGGCATTGTCCTACAAGATGGACCAATTATCAGCTGTGACACATGCCCCTACACGGTAAGATCAGCCTCAATTTCACAAGGCATGTGCTATTTGTGCGAGCGTTGCTCATGACTTGAGCGAGTGCCCTTCGACATTACAATTTTTGAAATTAGTCCAAGAGCATATGAATGTGGCTTAAGGATTCTCCAACCTGGGTAATGACCCATATTCCAACACATACAATCCGGGATAGAGAATTCACCCTAATTTTTCATAGAGACCTCATTTACAAAGCACTTCTTACAATCCTCCATCACTAAGGCAGAATTTTAATAATTTTGCCAACCAATCTTCTTACCGGCCACCACAACCTTACCGGCAACCACAACCCCTGCATGTTCCTCAAGGCAAGTTGGCCTTTGAGGCTCAGGTGTTAGAAGTTCTCTCATAACTTAAGGGGTTAGCACCAATAGTTCACTTCTATATTTACTCCATTGCTAAGCTAGAGGCCCAATTGGGTCAAATGGCTAATAACATAAATAGGAGAGAGAAGGAAAAATTACCGAGTCAGACTGTGGCCAACCCTAAGGGTCAACAATGGAAAGCACCATGAGCAGGTGCAACCGGTGATTACCTTGAGAAGTAGGTGGGAGTTAGAGCCTCGGCCAGTTGCGTTTAATACAACTAAGGCTAAGAAGGGTGATCACGGTGGTCAACCCAAAGAGAGCAAGGATGAAGGGGAGACACCTAAGGGAGATGACTTAGCCCTAAGCACTTCACATGAGCCTAAGGCACCATACGTGCCTAAGGCACCCTTTCCCCAATGCCTTGAGATATCGACACCTTTCAATAAGAAAGCGGCATCCATGGAAGCGATGATGGAGGTTTTTAAACAAGTTAAAATCAATCTCCCCTTGTTGGAGGCAATTAAGCAAGTGGCCTCCTATGCTAAATTTTTGAAGGACCTTTGTACGTAAAAACGTAAATCTAGGACACACATGTCTCAAAAGGTCATACTCACGGAGCAAGTAAGCTCCATTTTATTAAATGACACACCCCTTAAGCTTAAAGGCTCGGGTTCGCCAACCATTGCATGCATTATAGTGGATCATTTCATTGATAGGGCCTTGTTAGATTTAGGGACTATTGTCAATTTGTTGCCGCACTCTGTGTACAAAGAATTCAGGCTGGGCGAGTTGAAGCTCACTATTGTCACACTCCAGTTGGCTGACCGGTCCCTCAAAGTGCCACGTGGCATGATTGAGGATATGCTAGTAAAGGTCGATAATTTTTATTTACCTGTTGATTTTTTGGTTTTAGATATGGAACCGGTAGCCAACTCTAGGAAACAAATCCTGGTGATCTTAGGCCGACCTTTCTTGGCTATGGCTAATGCATGCATAAATTGTCGTACCAGGGTTATGGAAGTTTCATTTGGGAATATGCAAGTGAAACTCAATGTTTTCCAAGCATCCCAACAATCCCATGAGAGAGAGGAGTGCTTATTTGTGGATGTTGTGGATGAGATTGTGGAGGAGGCTTTACCCTCCATTGTTGTAGAGGACCCTTTAGAGGCTTGTCTAGCTCATTTTAGGTTTAAAAATTTTGATATTGACAGGAGGTGAATGCCTTACTTAATTCTTCTTCTACATCGGATTTTCCTCCGTGGAAAACCCAGTTTGAGTCCCTTCTTCTTCTGTCTAGAGAGCCTGCCATACCATCCTTAGTCACACCACCTACACTTGAGTTGAAACCACTCTCGGCCACACTTAAGTATGTATTTTTAGGGCCTCAGGATGCTTTACCTGTCATCATTGCATTTGACTTAACTGCAGAGCAGGAAAGTCAATTAATAAGTGTTCTTGTGGCACATCGGAGTGCTATAGGGTGGTCGGTGGCCAATTTGAAAGGGATAGATCCCTCTATGTGCATGCATCATATATATTTAGAGGAAGATGCAACAGAGACTTAATCCCAACATGAAGGAGGTTGTGAATAAGAAGGTGTTAAAATTGTTGGATGCGAGTATTATATACCCCATCTCGGATAGTAAGTGAGTGAGTCTCACACAAGTGGTACCCAAGAAATCGGGCATCACTATTGTAGAGAATAAACAAGGAGAGGTGGTCTCCACACGAACCACTACTGGGTGGCAAGTGTGTATTGATTATAGGAGATTGAATTCCATGACTAGGAATGATCCTTTTCCTTTGCCATTTGTTGATCAAATTCTTGAGAGGTTAGCAGGGTAGGGTTTTTATTGTTTTCTTGATGGTTACTCGAGGTATAATCAACTCTCGGTGTACCCCGCTGACCAAGAAAAGACCATGTTCACTTGCCCTTTTGGCACTTTTGCTTACAAGTGCATGCCCTTTGGGCTGTGTAATGCACCAGCAACTTTTCAACTATGTGTGATGGCCATTTTCTCTAACATGGTGGAGAAATTTTTAGAGGTTTTCATGGATGACTTCTCCGTGTTTGGGTCATCTTTTGAGGAATGTCTCCAGAACTTAACCAAAGTCCTTATTCGTTGTGCGGAGACAAACCTGATTTTGAGTTAGGAAAAGAGCCATTTTATGGTTTGCTAGGGCATAGTGTTTGTACACATTGTGTCCCCTCGAGGCATAGAGGTTGACAAAGCTAAGGTTGACCTCAATGCAGGCCTTCCTCCACTCAATTTTGTGTGTAAAATTAGGTCTTTCCTAGGGCATGCAAGTTTTTACCATAGGTTCATCAAAGATTTTAGTAAAATATCACGTCATTTGTGTAGTTTACTTGCTAAGGACGCACCTTTTATCTTTGATGAGGCATGTTTGAAAGCCTTTGAAACACTAAGAGTGGCCCTTACTACCGCCCTAATCATGAAATCACTGAATTGATCGCTTCCCTTTGAAATCATATGTGATGCCTCAAATTATGCTGTCGGGGCTATGTTGGGCCAAAGGGTCAATAGGACACCATATGCTATATACTATGCTAGTCGCACTCTCTCGGATGCACAATTGAATTACACTACTACCGAGAAAGAGTTGCTAGTTGTGGCCTTTGCCATAGATAAATTTCGGTTCTATTTCCTAAGCTTCAAGGTTATAGTCTTCTCTAATCATGCGCTTTGCGATATTTACTATCAAAGAAAGAGACCAAACCTAGGTTAATTAGATGGATATTGTTGCTTCATGAATTTACTTAGGGATCTGAGATAAGAAAGGATCTAAGAATGTGGTGGCGGATCACCTCTCCCGAGTTTGGTTGAGTATAATAGTGACCCTTCAACTTTGCATGATTCGTTTCCGGACGAACAACTTCATGTGGTGTCACTAGCGAGCCCCCCGTGGTTTGCACATATTGTGAATTATTTGGCCATTGGGCAAATTCCTCAAAATTCGTCTAAGTAAGGCAAAGACCGATTTTTTTTGCAGGTTAGGTATTATTTTTGGGATGATCCGGAGTTGTTTAAATATTGCTCCGACCAAGTGATCTGACGGCGTGTGCCGGAGAGTGAGGTGCATAGCATTCTTACATTTTGCCATTCTTCTACATGTGGCAGTCATTTTAGTGGGCATAAAACGGCCACCAAGGTTTTGCAAAGCAGGTTTTATTGGCCCACAATTTTTAAATAAGCCCATCAATTTTGTAGAACTTGTTTGTGCTGTCAGCAAATGGGTTCGATATCTCGTCGTGATATGATGCCAATGTCGCTTATTCTTGTAGTAGAGATCTTTGATGTTTGGGGGATTGATGTTATGAACCTTTTCTCGTCGTCGTTCGGGTTTGAGTATATTCTCTTGGCAGTGGATTATGTGTCTAAGTGGGTGGAGGCAATAGCTATCCGATTAAACGATCATAAAGTAGTAATTAAATTCTTGCATGAAAACATCTTTAGTCATTTTGGGTTTCCTAGGGCCATAATAAGTGATCAAGGTATGCATTTTTGTAACCGGTTCTTTGAGTCGGTCATTAAGAAATACTCTATCACTCATAAAGTTTGCACTCTATACCACCCTCAAACTAGTGGCCAAGTGGAAGTCTGTAATAGGGATGTTAAACACATAATAGAGAAAACGGTGAGGCCATATAGGAAAAATTGGTCAAAATGCTTGATTGATGCATTATGGGCCTACCGTACTGCTTATAAGACACCCATTGGGATGTCACCATATAGGGCGGTGTTTGGCAAAGCTTGCCACCTCCCGATTAAACTTGAGTACCAAGCGTTGTTGGCCATAAAGAAGTTTAACTTCGATATGGCTGCAGCTGGGCTCAACCGAAAATCACAACTCAATGAGTTGGAGGAAATTCGAAATGATGCATATGAGAGTTCAAAAAATTTTAAAGCCTGAACTAAGGAATTCCATGATAAACACATTAATAGAAAATCCTTTGAACCCGGCCAAAAAGTATGGCTTTTTAACTCAAAATTGAGACTCTTTCTGGGTGAGCTTAAATCAAGATGGGATGGCCCCTTTGTGGTTATAGAGTGATTTATGCATGGTACCGTTGAGGTGCAAGATCCAAGGAATGACCACACTTTCAAGGTGAATGGCCGAAGACTGAAGCCATACATAGAGGGGATTGAGAATAGGGATATGATTAAGTCCATTGCTTTGATGGACCCTTTTTACTATGATTGAGAGATTGATGTCTTGTTCTCTTTTCCTTCCTTTCTATTTTATTCTATTTTTATTTATTCTTGTTGTGCTTTATGTGACGTCTAGGAGACTTTAAATCCTCTAAAGGTGTAATTCCTTTGGTGTTAGCCGTGCCCGGACAGCATCTGATGGTCTGGTATAGCCATCTAACTATGTTTGTAGTGAGTTCCTAGGAGACCAGCTTAGACGGTGGAAACTAGAGTTCGAATGGCAAAGCCTAGAACGCAAATGTTTAGAATTTCCGAGACTAGAGTCTAATTTAAATATCCAGGAGTGTGGAGATTGCTTCAAAACCACCCTGGCTTGAACTCTATATGGCAACCCCATAGGTCGAGTTAGTTTTATGTGCCTCGATTCTGCATACCGAATCAACCTAATCTGTCAGCTTGTTGGAGAATAGGGAAAGTTACAAACATTGTTAGGGAGAAAAGTGGTACTCGTGATTTTCGCGTGAAGATTATACCTTTATTGAGCATTTAGTTATTTTTTAAATACTATATTTATTTCGGATGTAAAATGAAGGTAGAAATGGTTTGAAATGTTTTGGTGCTTGGGTTATGATAGTGAATTATTTCCACTAAAAAAATATTAAAAAAAAAACCTGCATGTGCGGCAAAACCCACTGCATGTACGGCGAAAACTCCAATCTCCAAATTTGCTATTGCTTTAAAAGCTAGTGCGGTAGGTGGTGTGACACCAACACCGCACGTGCGGCCTGGGCCCTACATGTACGGGAAATTTCCTTTAAGTAATTCGTCACCTGCTTTATTTGCAGATGCATGCCCTAGTGCGGAATGAAAAAAAATAAAAAGTAAAAAATAAGAAATAAGAAATAAATAAATCAATAAAAAATAATTAAAAAAATTCAGATTTCTTTGTTCAATTTATTTTTTATTTTATTTTCGTTTTTGAAAAAAAAATTTGATTTCAACAAAAACCTAACTCACTCCCATCACTCTCACAGATACACTCTCTCTCTACCTCTCATATTCTCTCTCTCTCTCACACACACACACACACACACACACTCAAACCCTACCACCACCACTATCAACTTTCTTCATTTTTTTCCACCATCACCAACCTTCACTCAAACTCTTCTCACCGCCACTCTACCACCGAAGCCTCACCGTCGGCGCCTATTTCCTCTCTGTCCGTTGAATCTCCGGCGACCACCATTTTGTCCGGCGAATCTCCCTTTTTTCTCTCTTTCTTCACTATTTAAAGGTAAATCCTTCATTTTTGTTTAAACTTTATATTTCTTTTTTCAATCTTCCCTTGTCGTGAGATTTAGGGATAGTTTTATAGTGATTTATTGTTCATCCTTAAAAAAAAAATGAAATAAAAAAATAAAATATAAAATAAAATAAAATAAATTCTGGGCAGCCAAGAAGACAACTATTGCATGTGCGGCCATCTCCGGCACACGTGTGGCCCAAATCACAAAAATAAAAAAAATAAAAAAAAAATCTCAAGCTTAACTTTTCTAATTCATTTTATTTCCTAGGTTGTTTATTTATTTATTTAGTTGTTTAGTTGTTTGTTTTTTTTTCTTTGTTAGTTTAATTCATTACTTGTTAGTATAGTTTATTTTTATTTGTTTAATCATTCAATATTTATATAAAATGTTACTGTGTCTAGTTTATTGTATTTTATTTTATTTTAGGTTTCATTTATTACACACACACACACAAAGTTAGAAAAATTAAAAAAATATATATATATTATTTATTTAGTTGTTTATTATTATTATTATTTTTTTTGACTATTATTTATTCTATTTATTTCATTATCTCATTATTACTTGTTAGTTTAATTCATTACTTATTAGTGTAATTCGTTTATATTTGTTTAGTTATTAGTTTTTAAATAAAATGTTAATGTGTCTAGTTTATTTTATTTAATTTTATTTTAGGTTTCATTTATTACAAAAAAAAAAAAAAAACCAAAAAAAAAAAAAAAAAAAGAACAAGAAAAAGAAAAATCATGAGAATTGCATGTGGTACATCAATGGGTAGACTTGTGCTTTAATATCTTATTCTTATTCTCATGCTGGTTCCATGGGTATGTGTGTATTTGCTTTTGGTGTGTGAAGGATATGAGTAGATGGCTATCTACTTGGGCCTCCCGAAAGACCAGGTTCATTCTCCTCGGCACTACCACCGCCAATGTTACCACCATCCTCGCCACCACCATCAGTTGAGTTGCCACGACCGGAGTGGGCTTCATGCCCATTTCACAAGCTCACACAGTTCAAGCTCAACTATTTTCATAATGACCCAATCACCTCTTGGGCTGTTAAGCAGCTCCGCCTTTGGCAACAGTTGGGCCTGTGCACTGTTATGGCGTCCACTTATCCTTATTTGGTACAGCTCTTCTACCAGAATATGTACGAGTCACTCATTGAGGTAGGACTGTTGTCCACTATTGATAGCCACCTTGTCAGCATCACAAAATCTATGATTGCCTATGTTATGGCCCGAACCCGCCCCCATGGGTTAAGGACATAACCGGCCAGTAATCCTGAGATTACCTACGGCCTCAAACCAAAATAGGCGTGACTCAACAGAGTACAGGGGGCCAAACGGAAGCAATAATTAAAACTTTGTCCATAGAGCTATGCTTCTATGCACTTTTAAACAAACCATGCACAGAAACGTTAATAACCCACATCAAAAGTACATTAGCAAAATTCCTTTACAGACAGGATTATCTAAACCGAGCCAACCCATAACGGACTATATACAAATATACACAAGGTCCTTGCCAACTAGACAAAACATAATGTATAACAAAATGGCAAGACCGGGTCTCGTACGTGAGACGCAAGGCTGACTCTCCCAAAACTCGTGCTACTCATGGCAGACTTCACTGTGGCTGGGGTTGGGCCTCACTTGGCTCACCTACAAATACATGAATGAGCGTGAGCGAATGCCCAGTGAATAATATACATTAAACAAGTTACATCAGCAATTATTGGAATAGTTTAGCAAACGGCCTTCGGCCTAATCATTTACATCAATCGGCCTTTGGCCCAATCATTCATATCAATCGGCCTTTGGCCCAATCATTCATTTCAATCGGCCTTTGGCCCAATCATTCATATCAATCGGCCTTTGGCCCAATCATTTACATCAATCGGCCTTTGGCCCAATCATTCAGATCAATCGGCCTTTGGCCCAATCATTCATATCAATCGGCCTTTGGCCCAATCATTTATATCAATCGGCCTTTGGCCCAATTATTCATATTAATCGGCCTTTGGCCCAATCATTTATATCAATCGGCCTTTGGCCCAATCATTCATATCAATCGGCCTTTGGCCCAATCATTCATATCAATCGGCCTTTGGCCCAATCATTTATATCAATCGGCCTTTGGCCCAATTATTCATATCAATCTTTGTCCACCATTTAATTTAATGAACTTGCAAAACCTATGCAGACATAGCAATTGGACAATAACATACAAATATCTTGTTAAGATATTACTCACAGTGATCGGTTGATTGGTTCGCCCTGGAACTCGACCCTACACATGCCATGAACATAAAAAGGGTCATTAACAATTCAATCCGTTCAAAATTCACATTTTCCTCTTTAGGCTTCATTCTTATCCCTTTAACTCATTTACAATATTTAATATATGCCTAAGAGTGTTTGTAAGTGAAAGAGAACGGAAAACAGAACATAAAATGCAAAAACAGGATTTCAGAAAATAGGGTCCCCGCTCGAGGGTCCCCGCTCGAGTGTGGGATTCCCCGCTCGAGCGGACCCTTAAGACTGCAAAAGTACTGGTTACCTCGAATTCACGCTCGAGCGTGGACTCGGCCGCTCGAGCGGACTGCCTGCCTACATAACTCCCCGCTCGAGCGTCAACTTCCCCGATCGAGCGGGAACCATGTCTGCAGAAAATGCTAGGAGCTCGATTTTCCCGCTCGAGCGGCCATTACCCCGCTCGAGCGGACATCAAAATTCTGGAAAACCCAGATTGTGTTTTTGAGCTCCAATTCGAATTCCCAGCCATACTACTTGCATGCAATAGCCCAAATCTCAATTTTAGTCATGCTAACATGGCACCAATGCAAGATTACAACATTAGGAAGCTCAATTCCTTGATTTATCTACATGCATCTCTTAAAACATGTCAAGCTCAACATCAACATAACAACTCATGCATTCAAGCTCATATGTTTTCAAATTGCACATGCATGTGATATATTAGTCATATTCCCAACTTAGACGGCACAAATGATGAGCATAACATGAGTTTCAATTGAAATTGTACATGGATTATACATTTACATGCTCAACATGCAATTTCAAGATAATTTCTTACATGCATGCACATATTAAGCTCCAATTCAACAAAATTAACTCAACTCATGCCCTTTCTCCTTGTTCAACTCTGAATTCACCATTAGCAAACAAAAATGCATGATTCAAGGGACAATTACTCACCTAGAAGCCTTAAACACCCAAGTTCTAGCTAAATCTTGAGCTTAATCTTCAAATTCCAAAGCTTCAAGCCAAATTGCACAATTCTTCTCCCTTTTCTCTCTCTAGAGTCGGTTTTCTCTCCCTCAAGTGTATAGCTCAGATGTTTTGAGTTGAATAGAGCTAAAGGGGTAGTACATGCAATCCTCCAACAAGCCCCACTAATGATATTTTAATATAAAATAATAGGGCACTTTTAATTCATCAATTTAATCAATTTAAATTGACCAGAATCAATTTTCAATTAAATTTCACCATAGGCTCTAAAAATTATGCCGATCACAATGGCTTAATCAATTTCGGGTTCCGTGGCCGATAAGGCCCTCAATTTGATTTTCGAAGCAGTTTATTCAAATAGGTATTCCTACGGTGAACAGATAAAACGCCAAAATCACACATATCCACATAACGACACACAAAATCATATCAAAACATATAATCACATACGTATTAGGGACCAATTAACGTAATACAGAGCAGGGGTATCACAGTCTTCCCCCCTTTAGGAAGTTTGGTCCTCCAAACTTAAGTTACCTTTATCGGGAAACAAATGTGGATAGCGTAGACGCGTTTCCTCCTCTTTTTCCCATGTAGCATCCGTCCCATAGTGTTCTTTCCATTCCACTTTCACCATTGGGATGGACTCGTTTCTTAATTGTTTCACTTGCCGATCAACAACTCGTTCCGGCCATTCAGCATATTCCATATTCTCATCAATAGCAACCCGGTGATAATCAATCACATGAAACGGGTCTCGGAGGTAACCCCTCAACATCGACACATGAAACACATTATGGATTTGCTCGAATCTCGGTGGTAAAGCCACTCTATAAGCAACTGGACCAAGCCTCTCCAAAATTTGAAATGGCCCGATGTAACGGGGCGACAACTTGTCCTTTTTCCCAAATCTGACTTGGCCTTTCATCGGAGAAACACGGATGAATACATGGTCACCAACCTCATACTCAAGAGGTCTTCTCCGAACGTCTGCATAATTCTTTTGTCGGTCCTGAGCTGTTTTGAGCCTTTGGCGAATAGTCTTGATTTTCTCAGAAGTGTCTTGCACAATTTCTGGCCCAAGCAAGGCTCTATCCCCGACCTCTGTCCAACAGATAGGTGATCTACACTTCTACCATACAAAGCCTCGTATGGTGCCATACTGATGCTGGAGTGGAAGCTGTTGTTATAAGCAAATTCTGCAAGTGGCAGATAATCTTCCCAACTCCCCTAAAAATCCAAGGCACACATGCGAAGCATATCTTCCAAAGTTTGTATTGTTCGTTCTGACTGCCCGTCAGTCTGTGGATGGAATACAGTACTGAACCTTAGTTCTGTTCCCATGGCTTCCTGCAAACTCTTCCACAGTCTAGAAACAAATTTCGGATCTCTATCCGATACGATAGACACTGGGACTCCGTGTAAACGGATAATCTCATCAACATAAATGGTAGCCAATCTGTAAGCAGTAAATGTAGTCTTGTCAGGCAGAAAATGTGCAGATTTAGTCAGCCTATCAGCTACAACCCAAACAGAATCCATACCTCGCGAAGTCTGAGGTAGGCCGACAACGAAATCCATAGTCACATGTTCCCACTTCCATTCAGGAATAGGGAGAGGTTGAAGTAGACCACCTGGTTTCTGATGTTCAGCCTTAACTTGCTGACACTGAAGACACTTGGACACATATTCTGCAATCTCTTTCTTCATTTTAGGCCACCAGTAGGTTTGTTTCAAATCTCGATACATTTTATTGTTACCCGGATGCATAGCAAATACGGATCTGTGGGCTTCGTCTAAGACCCTCTTCTTTAGTTTCGGAATGTCTGGGACACATATTCTGTTCCGAAATCTCAACACCTCATTCTCAATGCTAAACTCTGCTTTCGGACTTGCTTCAAATTCATCAATTACTTTTCTGAGGGATTCATCCCCCTTCTGTTTCTGTTTGATTTCTTCAATGATTGCCGGCTCGGCTGAAATAGCGGCTATGAAACCGCCTTGTTCACACAATACCACTTCAATATCCGACCTCTCAAAATCTTGTAAAATCTCTTTCTGTTCAGTAAGCAAACAAGCCATATTCCCTGTTGATTTTCTGCTCAGGGCATCAGCAACTGTATTAGCCTCCCCGGGATGATACTGAATCTCTAGGTCGTAATCTTTTATCAATTCCAGCCATCTTCTCTGACGCATATTTAACTCTTTTTGTGTGAAGAAGTATTTTAGGCTCTTATGATCCGTGTAGACTTCACACTTTGCCCCATACAAATAATGCCGCCAGATTTTCAGAGCAAAAACAACTGCGGCCAATTCTAGGTCATGTGTTGGATAATTCTTCTCATGTGGTCTCAACTGTCGGGAGGCGTAGGCAATAACCTTTCCGTTTTGCATTAACACACAACCCAGACCTTTATAAGACGCATCACTGAAAATCACAAAATTTTCTGTACCTGAAGGTAGTGTCAAAATCGGAGCGGTGGTCAATCTGGTTTTCAATTCATGAAAGGCTGATTCTTTTTCATCGTTCCACTCAAAAGATTGCCCCTTGTGTGTCAGTTGGGTAAGGGGCACGGCTATTTTTGAAAAATCCTTCACAAACCTCCGATAGTACCCAGCCAAGCCCATGAAATTGCGAACTTCTGTTACATTGGTCGGTATAGGCCAATTCATAATTGCTTCTATTTTCTGTGGGTCCACTGAAATTCCTTCCTTGTTGATCACATGCCCTAAGAAAACAACTTCATCCAACCAAAACTCACATTTCTTTAGTTTAGCAAATAATTTTCTTTCCCGTAGTATTTGTAAAACAGTCCGCAGATGATGTTCATGTTCAAGTCTATCTTTAGAATATATCAAAATATCATCGATGAAAACTACAACGAACTCATCAAGGTAGGTTTTAAAAATTCTATTCATCAAGTCCATAAATGCTGCCGGAGCATTAGTCACTCCAAATGGCATAACAAGAAACTCAAAATGACCATACCTCGTTCTGAATGCTGTTTTCTCCACATCCTCTGCCTTAACCTTCAGCTGATGATATCCGGATCTCAAATCAATCTTAGAAAACACCTGTGATCCCTGCAACTGGTCAAATAAATCATCAATACGGGGTAGGGGGTATTTGTTCTTTACTGTTACCTTATTCAATTCCCGATAGTCGATGCATAGGCGCAAGGTACCATCCTTCTTTTTCACAAATAACACTGGTGCACCCCAAGGCGAAGTACTAGGTCGGATAAACCCCTTATCAAGCAGGTCTTGCAACTGTTCTTTCAATTCCTTCATTTCAGCAGTAACCATTCTGTAGGGAGTCTTAGAAATTGGCTGGGTGCCTGGCACAGTTTCAATAGTAAACTCTATCTCCCTGTCTACCAATTCCCCTGGTAATTCATTTGGGAACACATCTGGGAATTCTTTAACAATAGGTATATCATTCAGTTCAATATTCACAGGTTGTTCAGTCAACACATAGCACAAATAACCCTGGCACCCTTTCCTGATCAGTTTACATGCTTTCATTGCAGATATCAAATAAGGTGGAGGCACTACCCCATTACCCACAAACACAATTTCTTTTTGTTCTGCTGGTTTAAATACAACCCTTTTTGTCACACAATCTATGGTGGCACAATACTTGGTCAACCAATCCATGCCCAAAATTACATCGAAATGCCTAAAGTTCAAGGGCAACAAATCTACATATAAGGTAGCATCCTCAATATGCATGTCACAAAACCGATATATATAGTCACATAACACAGATTCCCCCGATGGAGCAGACACACACAATAAATGTGGCAACAACTCTAGGGGTCTTTTCAGTCTAGATGCAAATGTATATGTCACAAATGAGTGTGTTGATCCAGAATCAATTAGTACAAAGGCATCCTGATTACATATTGAAATAGTACTTGAGACGACGGCATTGGCATTCTGGGTATCGCCTGGAACAAGTGCAAAAACTCTCCCCTGTCTTACGGTATTCCCGGCGGGAGTAGATCCTGTAGCATTTCCTGGTTTTGGGACCGATGCTGTTGAACTAGCAGCAAATTTTCCACGGTTCTGCTTACAATCCCTAGCCATATGCCCCTGCTTACCACAATTAAAACAAGCTCCTGACACGCGGTAACAAACCCCACGATGCCTGTTGTTACAAATATTACACAACGGGGTCGTATCTCGGGAAGAATTAGAAGTATTCGAGGAGCCCGTATTTTGCTTCTTTGGAAACTTCTTCTTTGAAAAGAAGCCCTGCCTTTTACCACCCTTCCAGTCAATTACCGGTTTGGTTTGCCTAGCTATATTAGCTTCCGATATCAAGGCCCTGTCAAGCACCCCAATATAGGTTTCCAGTTTCAAGACATTCACTTTCTTTAGACTGTCACTTCGAAGTCCGCCCTCGAAATGTCTCGCCTTTTTATAATCTGTATCAATCACGTGTGGCGCAAACCTGGCCAATTCAGTGAACTTGGTCTCATACTCGGCCATAGCCATACTGTTTTGCCTCAGTTCCATAAACTCTGCTACCTTCCTATCCCGAACACACTGCAGGAAGTACTTGTCATAGAAGATTTCCAGAAATTTTGCCGAATCAGCATCTTTGTAACTCTCACGCATTAACATCCACCATCTCCTTGCTTCGTCTTCCAGCATAAAGGTGGCTAGAAGCACTTTCTGCGTCTCAGAACACGGAAATACCTCAAACAATTTTTCAATGCCAAGAACCCAAGCTTCAGCTTTCAAGGGGTCTAATCCACCATGGAACTGCGGTGGTTTCATTTTCTTGAATTCTTTGGTGAGAGCTATGATTCGGTCATCATTCTGGTTATCTGGCGCAAGAGGTGCCGGAGGTGGAGGTGGGGGATGCGGTTGTTGCCACTGTTGCTGCCATTCCTGTTGTTGTCTCAAAGTTTCTGCCATTTGCTGTATCAGTCTCTCCATTCTGTCTATTCTGGCAGTACAGGACTCCTCCAACTCATCACCTCTTGTTCTCACCATCTGATTAAACTTGCATTATATTCATGCAAATATATCTTATGCAGAAAAAAAAAATTCACAAGTATGCGTATATTAAAGGCATACACATCCAGATAACTTACGATGCAGGCAAATTAGAACTTATGGCACATAGTTGTTCATAGCAAGACATTTATGCATATACTTGGTGCTTTCAATTCTACTATGAGTGCATCCTAGATCTTCTCTAGATGCTTATTGCTCTTTTGGACAAGTGTGTGAGTTATTAACTCGTGCTCTGATACCACTCTGTCATGGCCCGAACCCGCCCCCATGGGTTAAGGACATAACCGGCCAGTAATCCTGAGATTACCTACGGCCTCAAACCAAAATAGGCATGACTCAATAGAGTACAGGGGGCCAAACGGAAGCAATAATTAAAACTTTGTCCATAGAGCTGTGCTTATATGCACTTTTAAACAAACCATGCACAGAAACGTTAATAACCCACATCAAAAGTACATTAGCAAAATTCCTTTACAGACAGGATTATCTAAACCGAGCCAACCCATAACGGACTATATACAAATATACACAAGGTCCTTGCCAACTAGACAAAACATAATGTATAACAAAATGGCAAGACCGGGTCTCGTACGTGAGACGCAAGGCTGACTCTCCCAAAACTCGTGCTACTCCTGGCAGACTTCATTGTGGCTGGGGTTGGGCCTCACTTGGCTCACCTACAAATACATGAATGAGCGTGAGTGAATGCCCAGTGAATAATATACATTAAACAAGTTACATCAGCAATTATTGGAACAGTTTAGCAAACGGCCTTCAGCCTAATCATTTACATCAATCGGCCTTCGGCCCAATCATTCATTTCAATCGGCCTTTGGCCCAGTCATTCATATCAATCGGCCTTTGGCCCAATCATTCATTTCAATCGGCCTTTGGCCCAATCATTCATATCAATCGGCCTTTGGCCCAATCATTTACATCAATCGGCCTTTGGCCCAATCATTTATATCAATTGGCCTTTGGCCCAATCATTCATATTAATCGGCCTTTGGCCCAATCATTTATATCAATCGGCCTTTGGCCCAATCATTGATATCAATCGACCTTTGGCCCAATCATTTATATCAATCGGCCTTTGGCCCAATCATTTATATCAATCGGCCTTTGGCCCAATCATTCATATCAATCGGCCTTTAGCCCAATCATTTATATCAATCGGCCTTTGGCCCAATCATTTATATCAATTGGCCTTTGGCCCAATTATTCATATCAATCGGCCTTTGGCCCAATTATTCATATCAATCTTTGTTCACCATTTAATTTAATGAACTTGTAAAACCTACGCAGACGTAGCAATTGGACAATAACATACAAATATCTTGTTAAGATATTACTCACAGTGATCGGTTGATTGGTTCGCCCTGGAACTCGACCCTACACATGCCATGAACATAAAAAGGGTCATTTACAATTCAATCCGTTCAAAATTCACATTTTCCTCTTTAGGCTTCATTCTTATCCCTTTAACTTATTTACAATATTTAATATATGCCTAAGAGTGTTTGTAAGTGAAAGAGAACAGAAAACAGAACATAAAATGCAAAAACAGGGTTTCAGAAAACAGGGTCCCCGCTCGAGGGGACCCTTAAGCCTGCAAAAGTACTGGTTACCTCGAATTCACGCTCGGGCGTGGACTCGGCCGCTCGAGTGGACTGCCTGCCTACATAGCTCCCCGCTCGAGCGTCAACTTCCCCGCTCGAGCAGGAACCATGTCTGCAGAAAATGCTAGGAGCTCGATTTTCCCGCTCGAGCGGACATCAAAATTCTGAAAAACCCAGATTGTATTCTTGAGCTCCAATTCGAATTCCCAGCCACACTACTTGCATGCAATAGCCCAAATCTCAATTTTAGTCATGCTTACATGGCACCAATGCAAGATTACAACATTAGGAAGCTCAATTCCTTGATTTATCTACATGCATCTCTTAAAACATGTCAAGCTCAACATCAACATAACAACTCATGCATTCAAGCTCATATCTTTTCAAATTGCACATGCATGTGATATATTAGTCATATTCCCAACTTAGACGGCACAAATGATGAGCATAACATGAGCTTCAATTGAAATTGTACATGGATTATACATTTACATGCTCAACATGCAATTTCAAGATAATTTCTTACATGCATGCACATATTAAGCTCCAATTCAACAAAATTAACTCAACTCATGCCCTTTCTCCTTGTTCAACTCTGAATTCACCATTAGCAAACAAAAATGCATGATTCAAGGGACAATTACTCACCTAGAAGCCTTAAACACCCAAGTTCTAGCTAAATCTTGAGCTTAATCTTCAAATTCCAAAGCTTCAAGCCAAATTGCACAATTCTTCTCCCTTTTCTCTCTCTAGAGTCGGTTTTCTCTCCCTCAAGTGTATAGCTCAGATGTTTTGAGTTGAATAGAGCTAAAGGGGTAGTACATGCAATCCTCCAACAAGCCCCACTAATGATATTTTAATATAAAATAATAGGGCACTTTTAATTCATCAATTTAATCAATTTAAATTGACCAGAATCAATTTTCAATTAAATTTCACCATAGGCTCTAAAAATTATGCCGATCACAATGGCTTAATCAATTTCGGGTTCCGTGGCCGATAAGGCCCTCAATTTAATTTTCGAAGCAGTTTATTCAAACAGGTATTCCTACGGTGAACAGATAAATTGCCAAAATCACACATATCCACATAACGACACACAAAATCATATCAAAACATATAATCACATACGTATTAGGGACCAATTAACGTAATACAGAGCAGGGGTATCACAGCCTAAGTGTTAGGGTTCTTTTCCAAGACGGACCACCAGTCCTTCCCAGAAGTTAAGGGCCGACAACCCATACATAGCCTTATCCAAGAGTATTTCGTAGGGGCCCACGGTGACGCAAGTTACATGTGCTTACGCTGGAGCAAGCTGCCTAGTCGCTTGTTATTCATTGACTCCGTGTTACATAAGAATGCCTTTCTACTTGGGCATAAAGCTGACGCCGCATAGAGTTTGTTCGGGTCTTACATGGTTCTCAGCATGGTTATCTGGTCCTGCTTGCGCACGTCATCTGGATGCATATGTGCAAATTACTGCAAGAGGCCATTCAGCCTCAACCTATGCAGAACTTGACTTGGCCCCTGTCATTTGCCAACTTGCTCACACTTGTCTTCGAGCTGAACGGCCTCCCAATTGATCTGATTGAGGAGATTGACATAGCTTATCCGACTTTCAGGCAACATGAATGGCGACATAGCATATCCCGCATCCCGTAACAAGTTAGTGCCTTGGTTGAGGAGGCCTAAGACCCCATCCATGACCAACCACCTCCTCTTGCCTCCCATATGCCACCCCAAGGAGACCCATTATACATGATTCACAAGGAGTACTTACAGGTTTAGCACTTTGTGGGTCAGGTCTACAATACTCTTTACGATCACCACCAAATCCTCATGGGGTTGCGCACAGATTTTTAGGCGCATCGGGACTATTCTCAGGCGGCTTTCGACCAGCTCAACGCTCACCAACTCGACATTCAACAGTCAGTTACATCACTACAAATTGACTTTCATACATATCGAGAGTTGGGCTGACAACGTTTTGACCAGCTTGGCGCTCGGGTTCAGGACGAAGCATTTGAGACACGGTCATTGATGAATGCCTTGTTTGTCTAGCATTTCCCCCTACCACCATCGAATTCTCCATAGTACTAGACTCTCATTTTCTTTGTCTCTTTTATTTTTGTATTTACTCTTAGTTTTTTCTTTTTCGAACAAAATATATACATATATATATATATATGTGTGTGTGTGTGTGTGTGTTACTATTTGCCTACCTGGATGTGCACCTACAATCTCTAGTAATATTCTTTCTTGCCTATTTACTTAGCATTTGCTTTCACTAAGGACAATGTCATATTCAAGTTGGGGGATGAGGGTGTTTTCTTTTGTGCATTTCTTTTTGGCTCATAATTCATATTTATATCTGCTTCACTTGATTGGACTACTTCACTTGATTGCACTACTTCACTTGATGTTGATTTGTTACTAGTAAGGTGATGATATTTATATATGTTAATTGGGAAGCATAACAGACTTGTATGAAAAGGGTTTATTGGGTAAACACTCGCATGTGATGTTTGTACTAAGATAGTTATTTGTGGTTGTGATGTTAGTACACTTATCATGAGTATGCCTTGACTCACATGAACACACTATCATAGCGGTGACCTCTCTATTATAATCCTTGGTGTACATCATTGATAATTGCTAGTATTGCAGAAAAGAATAAATGACTAGCCTTGATTCTCAAAAAAAAATAAATAAATAAATAAAAATAAAAATAAACACTTGACTTCGTTTGGGTTCATAGCCTTTTTAACTCGAGTTATTAAGCCCGTAGGGGTATCTTTACACCTAGTGCCCTAAAACCGTCTGGTTTTAGGGTCATTAGCCCAATACTTGCTAGATGGGTTAATTAGAAGCTTAAGGGACCTAGGCATTGCACAGTTAAGGAAAAATAATGAAAAATACTTGTTCAGATTCATAGCCTTTTCAACTCGAGTTATTAAGCCTGTAGGAGTGTCTTCATACATAGTGCCCTAAAATCGTCTGGTTTGGGAGTCATTGGCCCAATGCTTGCTACAAGGATCGATTAGAAAGCTTAATGGATCAGGACATTGCACAGTCTTTAAAAAAAATAAAAATAAATAAAGAATATTTAAGAATCCTGGTTACAAAAGTTTAATTTTGTCTGTATATGTTGGGGGTTATCATGAGTTACACTGGGCTATTATAGTGGTTAGTTAACTAGTTATGGAGATTACACGTTACACCGACATTACTGATGATGTGTTCTACTAACATTCACAAGTACATAGAACTTGATTTGTATAGTACTAAATTGTTGTCTTTACTCAATAGATTCCTTCATATTTTATCTACTGTGTCTTTAATGACTCATCATGTCTTAATATTGCACTGTAGTGGCACATAAGTTAATTCTTAAGTGGTGTAATATGATTGATTGTTATTGGATAGATGTGAATATGTTAATGTTTGTAAGTATCATTTCTGGAAACCCTCACGAGACTTTACTCAGTCCACTTGGGATAACTTTGTGGTTTTAAAGGCTTGTTATGAATGCTACATGCAACCGTTCTTTCCACGAAAAAAGAGATAATTAGATTTTCTTTAAGTTTATTTTTCTTTCTTTGTTTTTCCTTGCTTGAGGACTAGCAAGTTGTAAGTTGGGGGATGTGATTAAGGCCAATTTGTGCAACATTGAGCCTGTTAATTAGGATCTCTTAACTTTACTTGCTTGACAAACTATATATTTTATGCCTGTTTACTATCAATCAGGTTTGTACATAATGGGAGTATAAAATGAGTAGAAAATTCCTT
This sequence comes from Camellia granthamiana, assembly GCA_036172215.1. NCBI lineage: Eukaryota > Viridiplantae > Streptophyta > Magnoliopsida > Ericales > Theaceae > Camellia > Camellia granthamiana. The sequence goes on from CM069912.1 coordinate 109,541,498, forward strand.
TCCACACGTGCAGAGGCCCATTCCCGCACGTGCGGCCTTTACCTCGCAGCCAAACAGAGCCTTAGCTTTCTGCATGTGCAGAGGGTTTTTTCCGCATGTGTGGCACCTCTTTCTGCACGTGCGGTGACCACTCTCGCACGTGCGGCCGTACCTTGCATTTTGTGCTGCTATTTTGAACCTGTTTGAAAAACAGCCAAGGTATAAAAAGATAGAAAATAGGTGGGAATAGGGTTCTGAAATTTTGAAGGAGAAAGAGGAGGCTAGGGTTTGGAAAAAGGTGATTCTCAATCTTCAAATGCAATTCCCATGGAGTGTTCCATCTTTTCCACCTCTTCCCACTCCTCTATGAGTGGCTAGGCTCTCTTTTTCTAGGGTTTTGATGAAAACCTAGCTATGTAATTAGGTTTTCTATTTGCTTTTTGATTATGTAAAGGTTTGATCAAATTGTATGGTGTTTTAGAAGTTTCATATATATATATATATATATATTTCACTATTTCTTCGAGTATTCGGCTTTCTGTGATTGTTGAGTGCTTTCCATATAATGATTTTATTTTCTTTCATATTCAAGGTATGAGACGAACCATACTACGAGGGACGAGTCGTGTCGCTACCCTAGTTTAGAGCAAACGATTCATACTACTTGAGATGGTTCGTGCTCGTACATTGAATGTGATGATTTTCTTGATAAATGCTTTGAACTTGTAGTTGTGAAGTATTATTCCGTTTGAACCGTAACATAATTGAGTGTCAAATTGAAGCCTTATTTATGTAACTAATGGTGAATTCATTACTCTTGGTTTTTCCCTAAGTCAATAAATTCTGCTTTATTTATAATTGCTAGTTTATTCGCTTTGTTTAATTTAATTATTATTAGGTTATGAACAATAAATCTTTTTATCAAAATTAATTTAGGACTTTAACAAATAAATTAGTTTAATTTCCCGTTTGTCCCTGTGGATCAATACCTGGACTTGCCATTATTCTAAAAGAATTTGGTATAGTTTAGTGTTTAATTTTGGTGTGTGTAACGACCCATCACCTTTGCGTGGAATAAGGCATAATATTGGACCTTCAAATTTTTGACATATTTGTGAAATTAGCCATTCACTTTATAGTTCAGTTTTATTTCAGATTTATTCTGTTTGTTGTTTTGAAAGTTTGTTAACCATTTTGATTTAATTCGATTAATTAAATTCTGAAAAAAAAACAAAGTGTTGGAATTTGTGTTTTGAGAATTTCAAGGGATTTGTCTCATCAAGAGCTTTCTAACAATATAAAGATCATCTCAAACAGAGTCCGGATGAGCGCACACGGTTGTCAGAAAGTTTGGTGGTTTTTGTTATCAAATGATGACATCATCATGATTCAAAGATAATGTCAATGCCATGTAGTAGCCTAGTCAGCAGCCATGTTAGTGACATGGCAAACTAGTCAGTGACACGTCAACAACACTGCCATGTCATTAGAATTTTTTCAAAAATTACCTTTTGGTCCCTGAAGTTTAGGACAATTTCATTTTAACCCCAAAATTTTTTGAAATTGTAATTTGGCCCCTAAATTTTTTAGTATTTGCATTATAGCCCATCAAGTATATAATATTTGTAATTTGATCCTTAGAGTTTATGGTATTTGCAATTTAGTCCTTGGAAGTTTATGAAGTTACGTTTTGACCAGTAAAAAAGTGGAGAGGTGTGTTCTTGGCTAAATAGACCATTTCGGATGCAACCATGAATTCTGTTTTTGCATATTTGGACAATTTTTAATTGTAATAGTTGCATTTGAATTTGTAGTAGTTTTAGGGCTGGTTTGGGGTACACTATTTCAGCCAAAAAGTCAAAAAGTTACTCCAAAATCCAAAAAGATATCACTATTCACCAAAAAAAAAAAAAAAAAATATTTTTTTTCTGCCCAAAGGACAGACCGAATTGACCAAAGCCGGCTGCTTGCAGCGGCACTGCATATATATACGGAAATGATTGGGTGTGATTGGCACACACTGCTGTTTGGCTTGTGGGGGCTATCACGGGTCCCGTTTTGATAATCTGAACCGTTAAATATGTAGAACTCATCGAGTACTATATGTCTGCAAAAAATCACATTGATCGGATATCGATAACTATATGATCAGATCAGTTATGTACGACAAATGGATGGTGTTCTAATTAATGATTGAAAAATAAATATATCTGATCAGATAGCTATCGATATCCGATTAACATGATTTTTTATAGGTACATAGTGTTCGACGAGTTATACACATTGAACGGTTCAGATTATTAAAATGGGACCCGTGATGACCTCCACGAACCAAACAAAACCGTGCAGTGCTTTGTAAAAAAAATAGCCAATAATTTCCAACTCCTCCTCACAACTGCCGAAATGTACTGCTGGGGCCCACCTGTCACTATTCATCTCTTACACACTCTTTTTATACAATTTTTTAATACACATTTTTCCAAAAAAATCCAAAAAGTTAACCCAAACCTCCATATTTTTTTTTTGTCTTTTTTAGTCCAAAAAGACAAAAAGTGCACTTTTTTAGGACACCCCAAACAAGCCCTTAATTTCTAGTTTGTAATAGTTTCATCAGAGTGAAAGGAAAGTGGGAAATAAAGAAATTATAAACCTTCAAGTTTAGAGAAAATCTTTGGGATTAATTTTATTATTCCCAAAGTGGTTTGGTTTTCTGTAATAGAAACCAAAGTGTTTAGCATTGGCTAAAAAGTATTTCTGAGTTATGTTCAAAAATGACAAATGAGATGGATTTGGTTTCAAACCTCAGTGGTTATAGGAAGTCTTTGGGTTTAATCTTTTTATTCCTAAAGTGGTAGGAAACCAAGTTTTGATAAAGGCTTTGGTTATAATCTAATTATTTTCAAAGTGTTTTGTTTTGAGAAAAGAAACCAAATTTTAGCATTAGCTAAAATATTTTTGATTTTTATTCAGAAATAATGGACTCAGTTCTAGGAGTAGCGGTTGACTTTTATGAGTGGTGTAATTCTGATAGCAATTTTTAATTGCTTGTAAGTTTTGTAAACTTGATTTGTTTTAACCTAGTTTATCCCTTAGAAAACTCAATTCTAAATTTGTTTCCCATGGAATAGGAGTCAACATGCTCTTGAAAGTTTTGTCTAAGGTTAACTGTGTAACGCCCCAGCCCTTCACATATCATCGATATTGTCCGCTTTGGGCTACGCTCACACGGATTTGTTCTTCCCAGTAGGTCACCCATCCCAGAACTACTCCAGCCTAAGCATGCTTAACTGTGGAGTTCTACTAGGGATTTCACCACCCTGGAAAATGCCTCAATGCTATATAAGGATCTAGGTTTTTACTTTTATAGCCTAGGAACTCCTCCTCCATTCCCGATGTGGGACACCGAGACCTTACAATCTACCCCCCTTAGGGCTGCACGTCCCCGTGCAGTAGCCTGCCAGCTCACAGGCCCGCCCACATGCACTGAGAGACGCTAGGGGCCCACACTCGGTACTCCAGAGAGTCGGCTCTTATACTATCTGTAATGCCAGGAGTTCCTGGGCAATAAAAGTAAAAATCTAGACCCTTATATAGCATCGAGGCCTTTTTCTAGGGTGGTGAAATCCCTAGCAGAACTCTGCAGTTAAGCGTACTTAGGCTGGGGTAGTTTTGGGATGGGTGACTCGTTGGGAAAAACAAATCCGTGCAGGCGTGGCCCAAAGCGGACAATATCGATGACATGTGAAGAGTTGAGGCAGTACAAACTGGGTCTTAAGTGGGATTGGTGTAACCCCTCCAGTCTTCTTGGAAACTTTCCTAACCCTATTTGATTCTAGGGTAAGTGCTGAGATCAATTTTTAATTAAAGTTTAGACTTTGAATTTTCTAATGTTAAGAATAGTTTCTGAAAAAATAGAATAGTAAAATTCTATTGTGATTTTTTAGAAATGACTTCAAGAGATGATAACAGAAAATGTTGTTCCACTTGACAACCTTAAGCCTTGCGAGGTTCTTAAAGGAAGATCTAGAGAGATCAAGTGTGATTAGAGGAAATCATAAGATTGCATAATAATATTTCTAAATTAATCAGAGGCAATTAGTATGTTATCCTTGTGTCAATTATAGCATGTATGATTGCTATGTGACTTTGCTTAAAAGTAAAGACAAGGCAACTCGTTGGGGTGGGTGAATATATTTTTAAATTTTAAAATTCCAAATATATTCTTAAATTAGTGCCTTCTAGTGAGTACAAGATCATTTATCACAGAGATTAAAAAAAAAAATGGTGGTTCCTAGGAGGTATTAGACCACTGGCTACACAGTTATGAGATTGTAGTTCCTAATAGTGAACAGATTACTGATCACATGTCAAGACATGATGGTTCCTAGTAGTGGAGAGGCTACTGATTATATGTAAAGACATGATGATTCTTAGTAATGAAAGAGTTTATTGATCCTATGTCAGGACATTATTGTAGACACCCCATTTTTAACCGTCCTCAAGACTTGGGCGTCACCGTTTGAACACTCGGTGATCATCCATGTTTGTGTTCATCTTGAGTTCCCGGAGGTCTCGGCTACGCGCCTTGCCTCAGGATCTCTCGACTCGACTGTTTTGTGTTTGGTTTTACACCAAACACTTGTGTTTTTGCTTTGGAGGGGTAGGGAATGGCTTGTTGACCATCCCACACTCCACCGGCCATGGCTTGAGGCCACCGGCTGTGTTTTGTTGCCATCGGCCAAATGTTTGGCCGGTCGGCACTATAGATGGTCGACCGGCCATCTTTTTTGGTCAAATTGCATTTTTGGCTGGCCGACCACTGTTCATCTGCTTTTGCAGATATTTTTGTGCCAGCTGTGATAGTTGGCACCCACCTTTACGCCCCTCCATACACGTGTATGGAGGGATTTCAACCTTGTTAGCTTGCCTTGGAAGCTTTGCAAGATTGAATCTTCTATAAGAGGAAGCCTCTTCTCCCTCTTTTAGGTTGGACAACATTTTCAGAGAGCTTTGAGTTTTAGGGTTAGGGTTTGTATATCCTCCATCTCCTATATCTCTCTCTTGTGTATTTGTGTGTGTTTAGCCTTACTATTGCACACAAACACCCACTATTACACCTTATCTTGGTTGCTGAGGGGCCATAGGTATATTCTTGGTGTTCTTGGGTGGTTTTGAGCTCAAAGAAGCAGTTGGTCCACCATTTGTGAAGAGGGTCTTCAAGGGTAACATTCTTGCTCTTTTTACCCCATTTTTGCATAGCCTTTTTGACTACCTTGCAACTGTTTTTAGACTTGGTGTATAACATATAAAAGTCTTTTTTTTGCCTACTCTAAATAGTTGTTTGAGAGTGTTTTGAGCTTTGAGGCTGTTTGACCCCTCTTAAGCCTTGTTAGGCTTCATTTTTGTGCATTTTTTGTGAGCTCCGGGACCATTGTGTTTGGGCCTCCTCACCACTGAAATCTTGAGGGATTTCAGTGGTGAGGATGGTGCCTTAAGGTCCTAAGAAGGAGAGGGCCACCCCCTCTCCTTGTTGTCCTTGAAAAGGGCCATTTTTGCCTCATGTGTGAGCATCGAATTTAGGTTCATGGTGGCCATGTCCTAACTGATTTTTGTGCTTATTATGTCATAACATAGCTCTATTTTTGCTTGGTTTAGACACACCTTGCATGCCTTGCATACATGCCTTGTAATGCCATGTTTAGGCCTTAACATGCTTTAGGTTTTGACCCTTGTTCTAGCATATTTTGGCCAAGCTTTGTGAAGCTTTTGGGTTGGTTTTAGCATGCTTAAGTTCTATCTTTGGTTGTTTTGGTCGACCATGACATGCTTAGTGTAGCCACCTTGCATTTTGGCTTGTTAGCCTTAGGTGTGTGAATGTGTAGCATGCATTACTTGCATTATTCCAGTGGTTTGGAACCACTTATCATGTCATTTCAGTCCACTTAACATGCTCACATGCTTGCATTTAATGCTCCTTTGATGCTTTAAGAGGTTGTGTTGTATGCTCTATGTTTAAGCATTTTGCATGCTTCCATGTGTAGATCATTTAGATGCCATCTAAGTGGTTTTTGGGGCTTGCCTTAACATGATTTGGGACTGTTTTGGTTCATTTTGGTCATTTGCTTCATGTGCCATATGATCATGCTTTAGGTCCTTGGGCTTGGTTGCATGCTTAGCTTATATCGGTAGGTTGATTTGGCACCATTTCCTACATGATTTTCAGAGCTAACATTGCATGCTAATTGTCCATGCTGTTCTCCTTTTAAGTATGCTTAAAGGTTGCTTGATTGATGCTTAAGTGTTGGCCCATTTGCATGCATGTTTGTATGTATAATTGTCCCTTATTTCCATAGCATTGGCCACTGTTTTAGGCTTGTTTAAGGGTTGCCTAAATTAGTTTAAGTCCATAGTTCGCATGTAGGTGCATGCTAACCTTGTGTGTTGTTTCATACTTGTGTGTTGTTGCATGCTTGAATGAATTCACATGCTTGCTTGCATGCTTGAACACCCACATTGTATCTTGCATACTTGTTGGTTGCATTGCTTCATGCCTTGCATGTTTGTTTGCCTAGGTTGTGTGCCTAGCATACATTGCTTCATTACATGCTAATTTTGCATTCTTAGCCTCCATGCCTAGGATGCATTGCATTGGCATGCATGCCTTACCTCTTGATCAAGTGATAAAGGTTGGGCCTCCTCGTTTGCTTATGTGCATTTCATTCCATATCAAAATGCATACTTGGTTTCTTGGACCATCATGCATTGAAATGCGCGATTGGTGGTCCGGGAATCGAGAACCATGTCTCTTTGAGTCATAAACATGATAAGGGATATGTTGGCGCACACATTTGCTTGAAATGCATTGCCATGCTTTGTTTTGCCCTCTGCTGCTGTCAAAACAGGATTCTGCAGGAAGCTTTGGTCGGCCGGCCATCTGCAGTGCCGACCGGCCATCCATCAGTGGTCGATAGCTTAATTAGTGGCCGGTGACTATTCACCATGGTCGGTGACCATTCCTCATGGCCGGTGGTGTTCCATAGCACTCATAGAAGCAACCCTGGAGTTTGTGCAATTTTCAGAGGAGCAGAGCAGGGAAAACAGAGGCAGCTTGTGCATGGCAGTGGACTTCCGAGCAGAGCCGAGCGCGCATTGCATTGGGCCCTCTTCCTGAGGCTGTTTATTGCTTAAATTAGATTAGTTATTTGCTTAACTAGTTTAATTGGTCTGTAATAATTAATTAGCTTGTAGGTTAATTAATTGTATTATTCTTTTGGTCCCTCCAAGTGAGGGTGAATTTGTAATAAGTGTGGGTGTGTGTGTGCATGTCTTCCTACCCCCACTTCTTTCTCCCTTTTACTTGCCTACTTTGATGGTTAGTATTAGGACATATTTAAATTAGCATACCTTATGCTATGCATGCGTGCATCATTCATCAGTATTGCATGCACCGGGCTCGGCGCATCATGCTAACTGCATAGTATTTCAAATCTAACTTGAATACGTGCTACTTGTTGCATTCCACATGCCATTCATAGATTAGCCGAGCCTATTCTAGCAACATTCTGTATGCGTTGCATTAGCCATTTAACATGGACTTGGATCATGCATGATTGCTAACATGTTCTTTGTTTTGGCTCGAAGTACTCGGTAAGCTTTTATGCTTTAGCACCTTGCATGAGTGTGAGTGTTTGCCATGACAGTATGCTTACCATGTGGCTAGATGCTTATTTGATTAGCTGCCTGAATGCCTGTCGGTGAAGGTTGGATTGTTTGAATTGGAATAACTCGTTGAAATCCGTGTTTTAGCCTACTTACGAGTAGCAAATCTCAAAGCGTTTTCCAAACAAACGGATGTGCAATGCTTCGTTCCAAATTAGGCGATCTAGTCTATACTTTTGTGTTGAACGCATCACATAGTAAGACTAGCTAATTAACTGGAATAAGAACATGTAATGTTTTCAAAATCGGATATCGTGGTTAGTAGAGGCCGATCTTCGGATCAGGCGAGAGGGGGTGCTCATAGCTGACCTTCTCCAATCGTACCCAAGTTCCCGAGCCGAGGTAACTTTGGTGATGACAGACACGTGGCCTTAGGCAAACGAGTCAGGGTTTCCTAAATTCCCCCAAAATAAATATTTAGGTGGCGATTCTGTATCTAGCAAAGCAGTCCATGTTTGGCACTTCTTTACAAAAAAATCTGTTTTCAAAAACGATTTGCCGGATTTGGACTCTTTGGTTCAGATTAAGAACCGTGACAGTTTGAGTCCTGAACTGTAGTAGACCCACAGACGAACAAAACGGGACTCATCCTCCTGGGGCATTCGGGGACGTCTACAGCTTCTGGCGACTCTGCTGGGGACTTTTTAGAGAGCTTGACTCGAACTCGTGATATCCTGTTTTGATTTCACTTATGTATTTATTTGCATTGCATGTGCATTGGTGCGCCTAGGACACCGTGTTGGCCATCTGCTATTCCTGAGCGGTTTGCCGAAGGCTTGACTTTATCAAAGCATGCCATAAGGCTGACTGGTTGCGAGCTCTGCCAGTATGGGAACACAAACCCCGGTTTTACCGGGGCACCCCTTTTGACCATTCGACCTAGTGCATATTCGGAATCTATAGTGACCATTCCAAGCTAGGACAGGTTGCTTACCCAATATAGGTTGTTTGAAACCGCTGTGTGCGTAGTGAAACCCTAGCTCCTGACAAAATAGGATAGGAAAAGCCTACCCCAACATAGGGGTGTATTGGCTCTCATTTACCTGCTATGTGCTTTTAGAGTGTACCTCTACAGGAACGCACATATCAGTTTGCAAGTTTGAGTATCAAGCCTAAGGGCACCAGTATCGGTACTTGTGAGAATCAGTTATATCTGCGGGTATCCGATTTAGTGTTTTGAGGCAGTGATTTTGGGGAACAGTGATCAGTAGTAGAGTACCGTTGTTCGGCTACACCTGTGTTTGTTCCGTTTGGGCTGAAATGCTGCTTATTTTTCCTTTCAGTTCAGAGAGTTGATATAGAATACCCAGTGTTCCCCCTTGCTGAGGCAAGACAGATATCTGATCCGTCAGTCACCGTTCGGTACAAAGGACTTATGATGACGCAGAATTTGAAGGGGATTGTGGTTATGACAGCCGCATTAGATCAAGGAATCACTCTGCAAAGTGAGACCAATGTTCATGTACTGCATCCACCTCGGTCGCCTGTTGCGCACCCGGTCTAGGCCTCCTAGTTGTACTAGGCTCGTGAGCCCACCACATTCGAATTGATGGGGATGATTGGTGACCTCCAGAGGTTTGTGGCGGATCTCGCCTATGGAATGTCGGCTTCGCCACCAGCTGCACCATATGCCGGGAATTTTGTACCACAAGATCCCCCGCTATTAGGGCGAATCGTGATTGAACTTAGCCAACCCGAGGTGGTCTCAAGCTATAGCAATGACGGATTAACATCAACCCAAACCCTCGATCGGGCTGAGGCCAGAGGCAAGAACAAAGTGGGGATAGATGCCGATCTCGTTGAACAGCTGCTGTGGGCAGTTGAGGCTTTGAAAGCCGGGGGGAAGAGTAAACAACAGGTATTCGCAGTCGTAGCCAAGGCTGTGGATGATGTTTTTCCCACTCCAATCGAAGGCAGTACAAGCCAGTCAGAAAACCAGGATAGGCCCCGTCATGCCAAAACAGTTCCTTCCACTCCTAACTCTATACCTGGGAAAGATCAGAAAGTCAAGGCAGTGCCTGCCGACCCTTTCGCTAGTGCGTCTAGCAAGAATACTCAAACTTCAAAGTATCTGCCCCGAGGGCGCAGGGTCTTTCACGCTCTCTACATGCCTTTGTCTAAGGCGCTCTAGATCCTGGCCGAAAGAGGGCACCATAAACCCTTCGAGCCTAGGCCTCTCCCAAAGAATCTCCCTCCCACACATGATGCTACTTTGTACTACGCGTACCACCAGCAAACCGGTCACGCTACCGATAACTGTTTTCGCCTTCGTCATGAAGTGCAAGATTTGATCAACAATGAGGTTATCCTCCTGCCTACCTCAGCAATGTCTGTCACTGCTGGGTTGTTGGATTTTGAGGATACTGTGAGTATGTGATCGGGGAGTGAACCACTTGCGGGCGACCCTCGGCATTTTGGATGTGGCGTCTGGCACGCATTTTTGAGCATCTGCGAATGCTAGTTTTGTAACTTCTGGCTTGGGTGTTGAGTCAGTCTTTTGTTTTGTTTTGAGTCTGTCTCATCGTCTTGAGTCAGTCCTTTTTGCTTAAGGGTCTGTCTTATTGTAGCGAGTTAGTCCCCTTGTATAGAATGTCGGGTGGTTCTGGGGTTGTTGCCTCGAACACCGTTTTGTTTTGTAATTACCCTTTTGCTTTCTTTTGGGTCTGTCTCTGCTGTAGAGCCAGTTGCAACCAAGAAATCTGAATGAAACAGCTGCGGCTATCATGTTTCCGTGCTTATTGCTATTTTGAGCTTGTTGTGCCAAAGGATCCGAATGGAACGACAGTACATGCCACCTGCTCTCTTGTGCCTTGAAAATCATTGTGATGGCCTAAGTTTTTCAAAAAACCTTTTTGAACATTGTGGTGATGAAAATGAAGAGGAAGGAATTCCTCGGGTTTTGCAAAACTTTGATCGATTTGAGAGAAAGATAGGCGTGCTAAGCCTTTAATGACTGAAATCATGCTTGTTAGCGTGAGTACTGAGAAGGACCCTAGCTTGATCCAGATTCATTCCACACTATCTTCAGCGCGAGCGATTTGTCGTTTTCGTAAAAACTTTCAAAAAAAAATGTTTTGCGCGGTCCTGTGAAGACCTGTGTGGAATCGCTCTTGAGATTGTACAGCCTAGGATCGCTCTCAGCCTCAAGATTCAATCCATTTGTTTTTGAGCCTTGACCACAATTCGGAATGTTCAACGATCAACCGCGATGTAAGGCCTGTGTGGCCAGATTTGAAGCAACCCTCGAACAAGAGGCACCAAAGTCAGATCAAGAAGATCAGATGTCGCCAAAAGAAGCTTGCAAAGCTAAATCAGAAGCACCCCTCGGACTAGGGGCAGAAATGTACGATGTGCTCAAAGAACTGAAGATGGATCCTTCTATAAATCAATACAACGGCCACTCTCCTGGTTACGGATGGCTTCAAAACCCTAAAACCATTTGTTGTGGACTTGTTACACTTTTACCCTTTGAGAGGCTTGCTGGGCCGAAAACCCGGAAGGGCGACCCTGGCAAAAGTTAGAGCAAGAAAAAAAAAAAAAAAAAATTGCAAAACATATATATAAAAAAAGAAAGCAAAAAAGAGAAAAGAGAAAAGAAAAGAAAAACAAAGCTCGCAAGGTCGAAAACCCGCATCGGGCGCCTTGGCAAAAGTTAGAGCCTAAAAAGTGAAGGTTAAAATACCCGAGTGTACCTTAACCGGAACTACGTAAGGCTTGATTCCCATGTTTGGGATACGTAGGCAACTTCACTCCGAAGTCCAGCCCCCAACGCTTTCATAGCGACTCTGTCCATGTAATAGTTTTGATCATCCTTGCCTTCTCTGAATCCGATAGTTCAGTTGTGACACCGGAACTACGTAAGGCTTCATTCCGATGTTTGGGATACGTAGGCAACTTCACTCCGAAGTCTAGCCCCCAACGCTTTCATAGCGACTCTGTCCATGTAATGGTTTTGATCATCCTTGCCTTCTCTGAATCCGATAGTTCGGTTGTGACACCGTGAACTACGTAGGCATGATTCCCATGTTTGGGATACGTAGTCAACTTCATCCTGAAGTCCAGCCACCAACGCTTTCAGAGTGACTGTGTCCATATATTGGTTCTGACCATCTTCGTCTTCTTTGTATCCGGAAGTTCGGACGTGATCATCACTGATGAGGACTGTTTACAATAATGCTGCGGCATCATCTAAACAAGGGGCAACTTTCCGTTGCCATGAGTTGCCATGAGTCGCCATTCAAACCAGGGGTAACTTTCTGTTGCTGTGCAGTGCCATCCACACAAGGGGCAATTTTCCATTGTCTCCGAGCCGAGGTTGCGCATCTCAAGAGTAAGTTCTGTGCTCGTTGAGCATTGACCGTTTGCAAAAATAGTTTTTGAGATTTTTACTGAGGTTGACTATTTTCTCGAAAATTATTCCATCTTTTCCGAAATTGGACCATTTTCTTGGACCCAAAAAGGAAAATTTTCAGTACTCATAGCCTGACTTGCATGATTTTCAAATCAAAATCAAATAAGTATGTTAACCTAACTCTCATATTGATCAAAACTGTTTTAGTAGAAAACCAAAACAAAAAAAATGGTCAAAGGGATGAACTAGGGGCACAGTCGAGTCAGGTGTTATGTCTTTCCCCCCATCATCAACATACTTGCCAGAAGGGCACTCTATTCGCCAGAAGAAGGCACAACTGAGGTTAACGACAAAAGGTCTCAAAGCTCTCACATCCTCCAAACAACGAGGTATCAAGCCAAGTGCGAAGCACAAATTGGAATGGATCGAGATACTCCATCCCCCATCTGGAACATCGACTAGACATCCCGGGAGGAAATAGCCGCGAGCTAATAGTGTTGGGCGTGAACCCACTACCTCTTGTTTATCTACCGACCATATCTGGGGAGGGATGAAAAATGAGAGATTGAAGAATAGAGAGATGTGCGATGAGAGAAAAGTGAGCAAAAGGGTTTTGAGAGAAAAACTAAGCCTGAGGGCCGAGTGATGTGAGAATCACAAATGAGAAAGGGTGGGAAACATACCGGGAGGAACTGGCTCCTCGTGGTTTGAGGTTTTTTTTTTTTTCATTTTTTTGTAAACACGTCTGTATGTCGTATCTTTTGTTTTGTTTACTTCAACTTTTGTTTTGAGTCTTTTCCGAGCGTGTCTCGTTGCGTTTAGGGTTGTGTCCTTTTTTTTTGTTTGAGTCATTTTTGCTGTGTTCAGTTGTAGGCTCAATACCCAGGTTTGAAAAACCCTTTTTCAATATTCAAAAGCAAATCAGTTTGCGCTCAGAGTGCTGTGCCATTCTCCACATTTATGCGAAGCAAAAGAAAAAAGGAAAAATTTGGAGCATCTGAGTGTGTTTCAACTTCAGCAGATTCAACCTTTGTAGTCCGTCTTGACAGATTGGACTGCTTGTTCAGGATCCGCCGTGTGCAGAATGAACCAAGCGCTGTGTTATGGGCTGTATGCAGATTAATCCCCAGTAGAGTATGAGCTGAGTGTTCAAAGTGAGCAGTGGTTTGTATGGGTTGTTTTGCTATTTGTTGGTTCATTACCTGGTTATTACAATGTAAATGGTTGGTTTTCAAAACAACAGATCAACCTCATTTATATTAGGGTGTAACATGTTGCAATGCGAAGCATGAAAATGTACTAAAATATAACACTTTTTCAGACAAAAAGTTTGTTTCATTTCATCATCTTTTCAAGTACAAAATTTTGGAGAAATCAAAAACCTGCCTACGGCAGTACAAGGTAATCTAGCTACCAGCAAAAAGCAAAAGTACAAAAAAGAAGAAAAACAGCAAAAATCTGGATCAATGTCAAATGGTCTCAGGCCTGGGGGTCTGTCCTCGTCCTCTTCCTGGACGAAGGTCCAAGAGCATCGTCATCAGCATCGTCATCTGAGCCTGAGTCAGTACCATCTCCGGTCTCCTCCTCAGATGACTCCGCCTCGGCCTCTGCCTCGGACTCATCATCATCATCAGGGACGGGTGCCCGAGAGCTACTCCCAATATGAGTGCGCCCTGCTTTGGTGCGGGGGTATACTCTGCCATCTCCTCCGGCAAGAACAGAAGGTCTAGCTGGAGCACCTCCTACGGCAGGGATCTAGAAAGGAGGCTGAAAAGTACAAAACGCAAACGCATCAGTATACGCAAAATAGAGTACCAGTACAGAATGCAGTGTATGAGTACAGTATGTGAATACTATGAACACAGTATCAGTACAGAACGCAGTGTTTGAGTGCAGTGTGTGAATGCCGTGGGTAATGCTGTGAACAGTCTGTGGGCTACAGTATATCAGATGCCGTAGAGGTCGTGTATTGGGTGTTGTGTTGGTAGAATGATGCATCTGATTGTGTAAAGTTTGAGACTGCGGTTGAAAAACATACCGGAATGCCATAGATGGCCAGAAGATTGAGGCTCCGCTGGAACATCCCCATCACAGAGGCGGTCAGCTCTAGGGACTGGCGGGTGTACTCGGAGGGAGCCTGCAAAAGTATTAGATGCATCAGTATTCTGCGGAATATCAAATAAACTGAAATAAAATGGCAATGCAAGATGCAAGATGCAAGATGAAGTACTACATACCGGAGGTAAGTCGTGGAACCCGACTAACTCATAATCAGCCGGAGGGGGAGCAATGGGGATCTGATAAGTCTCCCCACCCTGCCCTCAGCATGTCATCATAGTGGGTAGTACTGGCCAACTACCTCCCCGTCCTCTCCGAGCTCCACTCCTGCCACGGACTCGAGCCGTCCTCGATGTCCCTACCTCGCCCCCTGTCGTAGCCGCTGGCGCTACGGGCCTCTCTCGCTCAACTCGACGGCCACCGCTCAGAGGCCGCATAATGTACGTCCGAACGTACTCTGAGTAGTCGCCTATGCCTCTGAAGCGGATCGCGTCCCAGCTGATCGTGTAGTCAGCCATCTGCTCGGGAGTGAACCTCTCCGTATCCCTCATATGCTCAGGAGGGTGGACCGGGACTATCTGCTGAGGTAAGCCTAGGGTCTAGCGTAGGAAACGCTCTCCTAGGTACCAAGCCCGACAGACCGGGCCCTCTAGCAAGATCCTGAACCGTGTAGTCTCCTCTGCACCGGCAAATCGATCCCGAATCACGGCTGGCAATGGAGCCCAAGGCTGCCAGGTGATCTGTAAATGACATGTAGTTTGTTATCTACTGTTATTGAAAATACAGTGTAAAGCAAAGCTTAAATAAACTCTAAAGTTGAACATACCTCCGTGGGGGTGATGGCGTCGAAGTAGCGGCGGAAGAAGATGAACGTCTCCCGTGGTCTCCGCACACACCTCACGTCAAAACGGCGGGAGAAGGGAACACCGAGAGGGGTCTCTACCTCTGGCACGAGTCTCGGAAAGTAGGCGTAGACCCACAACTGCAGAGCAAATATCAGTATGCTTATCAGATAAGGCAGAACACAGAACAAAGCAGAAATCACAGAGCCGCGTATTGTGCAGTGTATCGTGCAGAGTGTACAGTGTGTGCAGTGTACAGTCAGTGTAAAGCAGAGTATGTGTGTGCCGTGCGTGCAGTATACAGTTAGTGTAAAGCAGAGTGCACAGTGTGTGCCATGTACAGAGTACAGAAAATGTAGAGCAGAAATGAAAAACAGAAGAAGAAAATGTACCTCCCAAGCTCGCCAGTAGCCCCCGAGCAACTGTCCGCTGTAATGGGAGGCTGAGCTCATATATCTGTACAGAGTGGCCAAGGCAGCGCCACCCCAGTCGAAGCGTAAGATCCTGGTAATGTCCACGAGAGCACTGAGCAGACAGAGGGGCACGGTGTTCGCCCGATCGGCGAAAATGGTCTTCCCCAGCAGAAACATCAGGAAACCGCGCGCATACCGCTCCACCGCCTCCTGGGTCATCGGTGCCTCCTCAACTAAGGCTGGCTGAACCCTGAACTGGACCTCGAACCATGAATATCTGACGAAGCCGGGACGCGCGAGAGGCGGCACCTTGCCAAGCAAGTAGATCTGAGTGGCCTCCCACTCATCCATGTCGGTATTGAAGGGGATCGGATCACCCCCTACCCCGATGCCGGTGAGCATCGAGAAGTCATAGGGAGTCATCGTCATATCTCCCGTAGTAGAGAAGTGGAAGGAGTCGGTGGTGTCCCACCACCTTTCCACTAGAGTAGCAAGGAGAGGCCTGTTCGCAGTGAGGTGCGAGAGTCCCCTGCAGAATGCGCCGAACCCGGCCTGGTCCACGATGTGACGGACCGCATCGGGCAGCTCCATGTACCAGTCTCTGGCGACAATGTTCCCATACCCCCGGAAGGCATGGGAATCTCCTTGTATTCAAGAACAAAACAGTCGCGAAGCAATATAAAATGTACAGTTTGAAAAGCATTTAGAATTGGTAATGATACACCGTGTGTGCACGTGTTCAAGTTCAAACAAACATCGGGTGCCGGTGTGCTTACAGTGAACTACAACATGTGATGTGTTAGCATGCTTGGGTGGTTCAGTACAAATACAGCGTGTGTGCACGTTTTCAAGTTCAAACGGATATCGGGTGTCGGTGTGCTCGAAGTAAACTACAACATGTGATGTGTCAGTGTGTTTGAGTGGTTCAGGGCAAATACAATACGTGTGCGCATGTTCCAATTCAAACAGATATCAAGTACAAGTGTGTTCACAGCCAACTACAGTATACAATGTATCGGTGTATCCGGGCTAAGCAGTAAAGAACAAAATCAACTATGGCAGTTAAAATGTTCTACATTGCAGAAAATAAAACAGAGGGAAGAATATACCTCGGAAGCACCATATGATAGGTGTGACTCCGGCTCACGCAGGAGAAGCTCTGGAGGCACTGTCCTGTCAAAGCTCCTGAACTGGCGAAGGCCATCAGGAGGCAGTATGTGAATCGCCGGCCGGTAGGTCGCCGGGTCGAATGGGCAGACGCTCAAGCGGAGGAGCTCGGCCTCTGGGTCCATCTCGTTATCCGGGGGAGTCCCGCCCTGTGGAATATCATCCGCTATGTCAAAAGTGGTGTGAAGATGGCCGAAAGAGAGAAAATCGGGCTAGAATGCGAAGGGTCAACGAAAAGTCAACCCCGAGAGGGCGGAAAATGGCCGGAAAAGTCGGAATGTGGAAAAGGCACGGAAATCAAGAAAAACTCGAGGGAAACAAGCCCCGAGTGGTGAAAATCGAAAAGGAAACACCGAAACGAAGCTTTGTTCGTATGAAAATGTTCGAAACACGAAGGGCTTCACGAATCGAATAACGAAACGGGCACGAAAATCGAGAAAAACGGTGAATGGAAGAGAGGAAAATACTCTACAGAGAGGGGGGAAGGAATTTCGGCCAAGAGAAAGTGAAAAAAATAGGGCTAGAAGCCCTATTTTATAAAACCCATGCCGAAATGACCAAACTGTCCTGACTCAGCAAGATTTGGCCGGTCGACCAAATATTTGGCCGGTGTAATGTTTTTGTGGCCGGTGGGTAGCCGGTGACCTTCTATAATGGTCGGTGATCCTCCTACAACCTTGTTTAGGTCAAATATGTGGTTTGGGGCCTCCATTTCTCAAGATAGTGCAAGACAGTGCATTTCCAAAGCTTAACCAGACTCCGTTTTGACCTCGGACCATGTTTTCTGTGCGAAGCACTCGAGTACGTGCATGGCGTATCCTTATTGTATCCTTTTGTCTCCTTAGAGATTCAAAAGTTGCCCTGTATGCATCCGTTGCAACATTTTGTCGTGAAACGCGCATTAGTTATACACCGTCGCACTTGCACCGTTATGCACACATCTCGCATTATCATGCGTATGCCATACTTGTGTTAATATGCACATTCTTATGTCGCATTGTCATACATTCCGATAGTTGCATTGTCATGCATTTCAAAAGCCGTGCAGTGTCGTGCATTCCAAGTTCATTTGCATTGTCATGCATTCCAATAGTTGTATTGTCATGCATTTCAAAAGCCGTGCAGTGTCGCACATTCCAAGTTCATTTGCATTGTTATGCATTCCAATAGTTGCATTGTCATGCATTTCAAAAGCCGTGCAGTGTCGCACATTCCAAGTTCATTTGCATTGTCATACACCTCCATAGCGGTCTGGCGAGACCTTAAACACGCGTTTCGAGTTCATATGCATTGTCATGCATCTCGAGCGACGCGCATTGTCGCAAATTAGAGTTAACATGCATTGTCATGCATTTCAAGTGACGTGCGTGGTCGCGCATTCAAGATCATGTGCATTGTCGTGCACATCAAAGGACGTACGGTATCACGCATTCGCATCAACATGCATCATTTGCATTTCCAAAACAACAAAAAAAAAAAAAAACCGCATTATCATGAATTTTCCTTTCATGCATATGTTATGCATTCCATTGTAAATAGTGCATATGTCATGCATCATTGTAAATAGTGCATATGTCATGCATTCCATTGTAAATAGTGCATATGTCATGCATTTTACTGCATATTACATTCCAGTGCATATTGTATATATATTGCATTGTAGCTTGCATGCATCCATTGCATCACCTCCATCTTTGGCTTGCGCCTTTCCATGTTGAGCTTGGTCTGGTATGTGCCCATACTCTTCACGTCTATACACTCATAGTTCTGTATGAACTTTTCTATGTTAGACGTGGTTTGTGTGTGTCCATGCCTTTCCTAGGCAAGACACGGTTTGGCCGCAGGCCTTATCCATTGTATCTTATCCATTCCAGTGCATATTGTATATATATTGCATTGTAGCTTGCATGCATCCATTCCATCACCTCCATCTTTGGCTTGCGCCTTTCCATGTTGAGCTTGGTCTGGTATGTGCCCATACTCTTCACGTCTATACACTCATAGTTCTGTATGACCTTTTCTATGTTAGACGTGGTTTGTGTGTGTCCATGCCTTTCCTAGGCAAGACACAGTTTGGCCCGCGTGCCTTATCCATTGTATCCTATCCATTCCATTGCATATTGTAAATATTGCATTGTAGATTGCATGCATTCACTGCATCACTTCCATCTATGGCTTGCGCCTTTCCATGTTGAGCTTGGTCTGGTATGTGCCCATACTTTTCATGTTGAAACACGATTATGAGATTTGGTGTACGCCGCCTATTCCACGTTGGTATGCTGGTTTGAGGGTGATGGCGCCATTTTCCGTGTTAGATGTGGTTTTTTTGTGTCCATGCCTTTCCTAGGCAAGATATGTTTTGGCCCGTGAGCCGTATCCATTGTACATATTACATTGTAGTGTAATTTTTGCATCCAGCATTAGGATCATTGTTCTTTCGTTAGCGGGTTATTTCCCTACTTATGTCATTCCACCCAATTACTTGTTCTTGTGTCCGTCTACATTACTTATAGTTCTGTATGACCTTTTCTATGGTAGACGGACTTGTCATCTCCATCAATCTATTTGACATTTGTGTGGTTTTAAACCGCTCATGATTTGATCATGATTCAATTGCATTGCATATCATTTGCATTGTTTATACATAGTTTTGTAAGCATTGCATTCTCATTTGCATTATTATACATAGTTTTGTATATATTACATATCATTTGCATTCATTTTACATGTTATGCATGTTGCTAACAATATCATACCTGTTAAGTTGCTTTCTTTTGTAGGCACGATATTGTATGTACGGTTCATTTGAAGCTGGTGCAACCAAACGAACCGCACAGGTATTGTATCCTCTGAGTGAGACGTATCGAGAATTGCATAATTCTCTTACATCCTTTCTGCATTGTAGTGTAGTTTGGTGTATGCTAGCTTAAAACTGTCGTATGTTATGCTTCATTACAGCTTTCTTTGCATGATCATAATTTATGCTCGGCTTCTTGCATTATCATTTGTATTTTGCCCCTGCCTTCGGGCGCATATCTTTATCTGCAGCTTGTATGTTTTGTCTAAGTCTTCGGCCTTGTCAAAAATGGGTCGTCTCTGGGCTTTGACAATCACTCCCATCATTGTTATGACTTTCGAGTTCTGTCAAAGAGGGGCAACTGTAGACACCCCATTTTTGACCGTCCTCAAGACTTGGGCATCACCGTTTGAACACTCGGTGATCATCCATGTTTGTGTTCGTCTTGAGTTTCCGGAGGTCTCGGCTACGCGCCTTGCCTTAGGATCTCTCGACTCAACTGTTTTGTGTTTGGTTTTACACCAAACACTTGTGTTTTTGCTTTAGAGGGGCAGGGAATGGCCTGTTGACCATCCTCACACTCCACCGGCCATGGCTTGAGGCCACCGGCTATGTTTTGTTGCCATCGGCCAAATGTTTGGCCGGCCGGCACTATAGATGGTCGACTGGCCATCTTTTTTGGTCAAATTGCATTTTTGGCTGGCCGACCATTGTTCATCTGCTTTTGCAGATATTTTTGTGCCAGCTTTTGCTCCCCTCTATACACGTGTATGAAGGGATTTCAACCTTGTTAACTTGCCTTGGAAGCTTTACAAGATTGAATCTTCTATAAGAGGAAGCCTCTTCTCCCTTTTTTAGGTTGGACAACATTTTCAGAGAGCTTTGAGATTTAGGGTTAGGGCTTGCATATCCTCCATCTCCTATATCTCTCTCTCTCTCTTGTGTATTTGTGTGTGTTTAGCCTTACTATTGCACACAAACACCCACCATTACACCTTATCTTGGTTGCTGAGGGACCAGAGGTCTGTTCTTGGTGTTCTTGGGTGGTTTTGAGCTCAAAGAAGCAGCTGGTCCACCATTTATGAAGAGCGTCTTCAAGGGTAACATTCTTGCTCTTTTTACCCCATTTTTGCATAGCTTTTTTGACTACCTTGCAACTATTTTTAGACTTGGTGTATAACATATAAAATTCTTGTTTTTTCCTACTCTAAATAGTTGTTTAAGAGTGTTTTGAGCTTTGAGGTTGTTTGACCCCTCTTAAGCCTTGTTAGGCTCCATTTTTGTGCATTTTTGGTGAGCTTCGGGACCATTGTGTTTGGGCCTCCTCACCACTGAAATCTTGAGGGATTTCAATGGTGAGGATAGGGCCTTGAGGTCCTAAGAAGGAGAGGGCCACCCCCTCTCCTTGTTGTCCTTGAAAAGGGCCATTTTTGCCTCATGTGTGAGCATCTAATTTAGGTTCATGTTGGCCATGTCCTAACTGATTTTTGTGCTTATTATGTCATAATATAGCTCTGTTTTTGCTTGGTTTGGACACACCTTGCATGCCTTGCATACATTTCTTGTAATGCCATGTTTAGGCCTTAACATGCTTTAGGTTTTGACCCTTGTTCTAGCATGATTTTCGCCAAGCTTTGTGAAGCTTTTGCGTTGGTTTTAGCATGCTTAAGTTCTATCTTTGGTTGTTTTGGTCGACCATGACATGCTTAGTGTAGCCACCTTGCATTTTGGCTTGTTAGCCTTAGGTGTGTGAATGTGTAGCATGCATTACTTGCATTATTCCAGTGGTTTGGAACCATTTATCATGTCATTTCAGTCCACTTAACATGCTCACATGCTTGCATTTAATGCTCCTTTGATGCTTTAAGAGGTTGTGTTGTATGCTCCATGTTTAAGCATTTGTGCATGCTTCCATGTGTAGATCATTTAGATGCCATCTAAGTGGTTTTTGAGGCTTGCCTTAACATGATTTGGGACTGTTTTGGTTCATTTTGGTCATTTGCTTCATGTGCCATATGATCATGCTTTAGGTCCTTGGGCTTGGTTGCATGCTTAGCTTGTATCGGTAGGTTGATTTGGCACCATTTCCTACATGATTTTCAGAGCTTACATTGCATGCTAATTGTCCATGCTGTTCTCCTTTTAAGTATGCTTAAAGGTTGCTTGATTGATGCTTAAGTGTTGGCCCATTTGCATGCATGTTTGTATGTATAATTGTCCCTCATTTCCATAGCATTGGCCACTGTTTTAGGCTTGTTTGAGGGCTGCCTAAATTAGTTTAAGTCCATAGTTCGCATGTAGGTGCATGCTAACCTTGTGTGTTGTTGCATGCTTGAATGAATTCACATGCTTGCTTGCATGCTTGAACACCCACATTGTATCTTGCATACTTGTTGGTTGCATTGCTTCATGCCTTACATGTTTGTTTGCCTAGGTTGTGTACCTAGCATACATTGCTTCATTACATGCTCATTTTGCATTCTTAGCCTCCATGCCTAGGATGCATTGCATTGGCATGCATGCCTTACCTCTTGATCAAGTGATAGAGGTTGGGCCTCCTCGTTTGCTTATGTGCCTTTCATTCCATATCAAAATGCATACTTGGTTTCTTGGGCCATCATGCATTGAAATGCGCGATTGGTGGTCCGAGAATCGAGAACCATGTCCCTTTGAGTCATAAACATGATAAGGGATATGTTGGTGCATACATTTGCTTGAAATGCATTGCCATGCTTTGTTTTGCCCTCTGCTGCTGTCAAAACACGATTCTGCAGAAAGCTTTGGCCGGCCGGCCATCTGCAGTGCCGACCGGCCATCCATCAGTGGCCGATAGCTTAATCAGTGGCCGGTGACCATTCCTTATGGCCGGTGGTGTTCCACAGCACTCATAGAAGCAACCCTAGAGTTTGTGCAATTTTCAGAGGAGCAGAGCAAGGAAAACAGAGGTAGCTTGTGCGTGGCAGTGGACTTTCGAGCAAATCTGAGCACGCATTGCATTGGGCCCTCTTCCCGAGGCTGTTTATTGCTTAAATTAGATTAGTTATTTGCTTAACTAGTTTAATTGGTCTGTAGTAATTAATTAGCTTGTAGGTTAATTAATTGTATTATTCTTTTGGTCCCACCGAGTGAGGGTGAATTTGTAATAAGTGTGGGTGCGTGTGTGCATGTCTTCCAACCCCCACTTCTTTCTCACTTTCACTTACCTGCTTTGATGGTTAGTATTAGGACATATTTAAATTAGCATACCTTATGCTATGCATGCATGCCTCATTCATCAGTATTGCATGCACCGGGCTCGGCGCATCATGCTAACTGTATAGTATTTCAAATCTAACTTGAATACGTGCTACTTGTTGCATTCCACATGCCATTCATAGATTAGCCGAGCCTATTCTAGCAATATTCTGTATGCGTTGCATTAGTCAACATGGACTTGGATCATGCATGATTGCTAACATGTTCTTTATTTTGGCTCGGAGTACTCGGTAAGCTTTTATGCTTTAGTACCTTGCATGAATGTAAGTGTTTTCCATGACAACATGCTTACCATGTGGCTAGATGCTTATTTGATTAACTGCCTGAATGCCTGTCGGTGAAGGTTGGATTGTTTGAATTGGAATAACTCGTTGAAATCCGTGTTTTAGCCTACTTACAAGTAGCAAATCTCAAAGCGTTTTCCAAACAAACGAATATGCAATACTTTGTTCCAAATTAGGCGATCTAGTCTATACTTTTGTGTTGAACGCATCACATAGTAAGACTAGCTAATAACTGGAATAAGAACATGTAATGTTTTCAAAGTCGGATATCATGGTTAGTAGAGGCCGATCTTCGGATCGGGCGAGAGGGGGTGCTCATAGCTGACCTTCCCCAATCGTACCCAAGTTCTTGAGCCGAGGTAAGTTTGGTGATGACGGACACGTGGCCTTAGGCAAACGAGTTAGGGTTTCCTAAATTCCCCCAAAATAAATATTTAGGTGGCGACTCTGTATCTGGCAAAGCAGTCCATGTTTGGCACTTCTTGATAAAAAAATCTGTTTCCAAAAACGATTTGCCGGATTTGGACTCTTTGGTTCAGATTAAGAACCGTGGCAATTTGAGTCCTGAACTGTAGTAGACCCACAGACGAACAAAACGGGACTCATCCTCCCGGGGCGTTCGGGGACGTCTACAGTTATGATTCCTAGTAATAAAGTGACTACTGATCACATGTCAAAACGTTGTGATTCTTAGTAGTAGAAAGTCTACTGACCACATGTTGAGAAATTAGTGATTCCTATTGATAACAATACTGGTCATGTTATGAAGTTCCGACTAGTAGATTATTGAATACTGGATTTGTTCAGAGTAATAAGTTGGACCAGATATGTTTTGGTTGAATTTGAAAAAGACATAATTCGGTTAATGACGGTCTGGGAATGTATTTTCTATGATCTGATTTTGAGAGTTTCATAATCATTGTGACACAAAGAATTTGTTTAAAGACCCTGTATGAATTTTTCAAAGCCAAAAGCCTTGGTATAAATTCTACAAATATGGCGGTGTCATGCAAAAGGTGGTAATACCTAAACCCAAAAGGGTTAGGATAAGCCTAAAAATTCTTTGACTTTGTATTCAACGATTATGCACAATATAGTAGTCATATTAGTTTTTTTTTTGTGGACAAATCTGATATTCAAATTTAGACAAGAATATTATTATGAAATTGAAGAAATGATTTTCATGAGAAAATAGATGAGCCTAGAAGATGTTAACATGCTAGGACTTTAAAATTCTTCTATCTAAATCTTCTTAAACCTATATGGTGACTAATGAGGCTAAAAGCTTCTTTGAAGTTGTGATTTCTCTAAAAAGAAGTTATTAGTTTTACTTTATCTTGCATAGGTGGTAAGCCTTGGGATTCAAGTGAATGAAAGCCAATGAGATAGGCTTGTTGTCTAAGGATACCGGCAAAGAGAAGGCATGGATTACTTTGATACGTGATCACCAGTTATGGTGAGTATGATCGCAATTGTGCAAAGTTTGGAGATACATCAAGATGGATATTCAGATAGTTTTCCTATATGAAGATTTAGTTGAATAAATCTTTATGGAACAACCCAAAGAGATTGTCGGTTCAAGGACGAGGAAAAATTGTAAGCTTGAAAATCATTTTATGATTTGAAATAAGTATCAAAATAATGGCATGAGAAATTTAACTGCACTATGTTGTCAAGTAGGTTTTTATAATCAATGGGTATTACTCATTGTTGGTAGTTATGAGAAGATGTTCAATACTACCAAGTGGATGTTGAAGTCTAAGTTTGACACATGCGTTGCAGATGTATATTTGAGAATTAAGATTTCCTGATCATTCGCTGGTAGTGTACTTTCTCAGTCTTATTATTTTGATAAGACTCTTGAGAAGTATAAGTCAGATACAAGTGTGTTAAAGACTTCGGTAGACTTTAGTCTCCGTTTGACCAAGAATAATGGAATATTCTCATGTCGTTGGAAGTTTGAAATATTTGATGAGTTGTACATAGCCAGGTATAGCCTACTCAGTTAGCAGGCTAAGCAGATACACGAGTAATCCCTTTGCCTATATTTAGAAGGCATTTGTGCGGGTACTAATGTACTTACGATGAAGCCAAGATTATGGGTTGCATCACACTTGATATTCAGTTGTACTAGAAGGGTACAAAGGCGCCTACTGGATATCTGATACAAAGACTTCGAATTCATTAGTGGATATGTTTTCTCTAATTGGAATTGTAACCGTGTCTTGGAAATCTTCCAAGCAAATGTGTATCACAAGATCAATGATGGAATCAGAATTCAACACTTAGATAAAGCTACTAAAGTAACTGAATGGTTTTCTTGAGAATATTCAATGTTGATCAAAACTTGTGCTAGCAATTTTGTATACTTTGCGACAACCAATCAAGTATTGGTAGGGCACAGATGGAAGGTCTAGACATTTTCATCGAAAACATAATTCCATATGACAACTACTCTCGTGTGTTGTCACTATAAGCTATATACAGTCTAAAGACAATATTACGGATCTATTAACCTAAAGGTAAAATTGAGAGTTAGTAAGAACTCATCATAAGGAATGGAGTTAAGGCCTTTAGCGAATGTTACCGGAATAGAAAACCTAACATAGTTGATTAGAGATCCCAAGATCTAGGTTCAAAAGGACAACTTAATTGCATGTAACAGCTGAGTCACTAAAAATGTAAATCCTCTTACCTATTTTTTTATACAATGATACCCTGTGGGGTGGAAGGTTAAGTTAATACTTTTAATGACCCAAGTGCAGTGAATAGTCAATCGTGATATAGCGAGATACCTTATGTAGGTCACCTATGTGAGTGCGAAGTGGTACTGTTTCTTTAAGAATTGATAAAGATGAATTCTTTAAAAACACTTACTAAATCAGGCTAGTATTCCAAGGCCAAACCGGACGCAATAGTGAGAATAGAATGATGGTTGGAGTAATTCCTGTGTGAGGTCTGTTGTCTTAGTTTACACAAACGGCAGAACAATTCAAGACATCACATTTACTGGTTAGCCGGCAAATTCGATAAGCTTTCACTACAAAAGGTTCAAGACCAACAGTTACCTTTTCTGATGCAGGATTATTTTTGTGTACACTCTCTTTGAGTCTTTGTTGTTTAGCATTGTCTGGTTTTCTTTATTCGGCCAATTTTATTCATGTGGGGGATTGTTGAAGATAATGGTTTTTCAACAACTTTAATTTAAAATTAAAGTGGGACCTAACCATCGGTTGAAGTGTGTCTAAATGGTTTTATATTTTCTTAAGTAAGATGATTACAATATGAAAAAAAAAAAAAAAAGAAAGTCAAAACCATTGAGTTGTGAATGAAAATTGTCTTATAAAGTGAGCATTAATAAAGTTGGGTTTAGATTTGGACTTCTTGGTTTGAACTGGGCCTAGGCTTGTACTTGTGCTTGTGCATATGTGCTGGGTTTGGTTTTGGTCTTGGACTTGGACTTGGACTTGGACTTGGACTTGGACTTAATCTTCAGCTTGGGGTAAGCTATGTTATGTTGGGCTTAGCTTGTGCATGTGTTTAAGAATTGGGCTTGGATTGAGTTGTGACCAAACATTAGTATCCATTTTGTGACCCATCTAGTTGATTTATTCAAACATCATTATATACATATTTATTTGTATATATTAAGCACATGAGAAATGTAAGGTTTTGTAACTCTTATCTTTTGATGATGTAGTTGATGACCACATTAGTGGCTATAGGTTTTCAACCCTTGTAACTCTAGCTCTAATGGCTAGAGTTGATGGCATTGGTTAATGACATTTGATAGCCCTATTGATGTATAGCCTTCATAGTTAGGGATTCTCCTATTTGTATAAATAGAGGCATTTCTCTTCCAACTTTGTAGGATAATTTTTGAAAATATTTTTGATGAAAAATGGAGATAGTGTTTTGAAGTAAAAAGTTGGAGTTTTTTTTTTTTTTTTTTTCGCCAAAGAAATTTTTGTCTATTTTCTTTTGTTAGCCGCTTCTTTGGTTGTTGTTAGAGAGAGTGCAACTATTGTCAAGTTCGCCGAAACTGTTCAGAGAGTGCTTCTACATTAGCTGGTTTCAACCACTGTATCTTAGGAAACAGACGCCGACATACCTCCAACATCCATTGGGAGGCGATACATCTGTTTTAAGGAAACTATAGTATCACACAAGTTTCGATTTGCTTCTTTTCTTATCATTTGTTCTTAAATTTTTTTAGAATTTACTTTACCTCGATAAATTCTAATATTTAGTTATCTATATTAATAATTTGTTCTATTAGTAATATAATCTAATTCATTTCTGTATTTTTAGTTGTATAGTTTATTTAGTATTTCGTTCTTTAATAATAATAAATTATTTTATCATTTTTATTTAATTCATTTTATATATTTTCTTGTATTTTTATAAAAAAAAATGCCAACAATTTTATCAAAGTTGTATTTTGATTCGCGCAGTTCTAATTCCATCAATTTTAAACTCATACTGTCGATCACATTTCAAATGCACAATCCAGCATCTTACATTTTGCTCACAATTTAAAACCTACCAGAACCAGAGCCGCGTGGAATCTATCACCATTCTTTCTTTTGTTTTGTTTGTAAAACCCCAAAAAAGCAGGTTAATTCTTGTTATTGTTACTTTTCTACTTGTTTATTTGATAAAAAAAAATTATTAATATTCCATTAATTTATTTTTTTATAATAATATTATTAAATTAAATATGAATAATTTAAATTATTAAAATATGAGTCAGAGTAGGCCCACCAAAACAACAGCTGAGCTGTCACCACATGTCCACTATTTTCATAGTCTGATAACGAAGAAATAAAGATCTACTCATGACTCATTAATATTTGAAAATTCAATCACAGGAGTAACGAATCCAGATTTGTTGTTAAATTAGGTTCAAATTCCTGTTTGGAATTTACTCATATAATTTGATTAAAATTTTGTTTTGATCCTTATTATTTTAACTTTAATAATTTAGTCATTATATTTTAAGTCTATTTTCAATTTGATTTTTTGTCCAAATTTTTGTTAATTTTTCATACATGTAGAGATGTCTCAAAATAATTAATTTTAATCTCCCACTTTAATCGAAGGTACAAAGTAAAACTAGATTTAAATTGTAGAGATTAAATTGTTTAATTTAAAACAATAGTAATTAAAATAAAATTTGATTCAAATTATAAAATAAAAAGTATAATTTACGTTCACATTTTTGTTAGGATTTATTTTGAAATTTTCATAAGCTTCCTGGTTTAATTTGGGCGTTATTTTTTTAGTTTGTCTTCTCTTTATAATGCTTTATTATCACTAATAAAATATTTACTTTCTTTTTGCCCAAAAAAAGAAAAAAGAAAAACGTGTTAGGTTCAAATTGGTATACTATTATATTCATCTCCCAAGCTAAAGCCACAACATCAAAGCAAATACAGATTTACAGAAGCAACAGAATTATGAAAATGTATTATCAAACTGCTTCACTTATATTCGAGAAGTACAGTCTCAAGTTGATAATCTAACATCTTCTTCTCAGAACAACTCTCAAGAAGATGTATTTGTTTATTTATTTATTTTTTTGGGTGTTGATAACTAAGGTTTGTCAATACAAACCGAGCCCCGCTTACAAAGACAATACTGTTGTTTGCCACAGTATTCATTAGGTGGACAGTCACTGTCCTTTCTGCAACTAATTAAAATCAAACTCGAGCCTATGGCATCACCTCTTGCTGTCATTATTGTGAAGGGCACACCTGCAATAAAATAATTTTTCATATTGAGAAAAATTAGGATTGAAAAAGC
This sequence comes from Camellia granthamiana, assembly GCA_036172215.1. Classification (NCBI taxonomy): domain Eukaryota; kingdom Viridiplantae; phylum Streptophyta; class Magnoliopsida; order Ericales; family Theaceae; genus Camellia; species Camellia granthamiana. Next base: position 109,570,168 of record CM069912.1, read on the forward strand.
CAAGTTTTGATCAGAATAGGATTTTAGTTTTTGGATTGTAGCCCTCTTTTAGTTGATTGTTGTAATGTGGTTTCTCTATCATATACGTTGTTAACATTTTGAAAGGAAAAAAAAAAAATCATGTGTAAAACTAGAGAAACCAATTCAAAATAAACTATAGGAACAACCGAGTATTAAGTGGTTCCAATATAGTTTGTTTTGAATTATGTTATGCTTCTTCTAATTTTGCATATGGTCTTTTGCCGTTCTAAATTCAATGAGAGACTATATTATAATAAAATTAAAAGTATAAAGTTTAAATTATTCAAATTAAAATTATAAGAACTAAAATGATACAACACTTAAATGTCATGTGAACAAGGAGATTTGGGCATGTTTAGTTGAAAAATGAAATTTGGTTACACTTTGCTAACTGTGCTCCTACTCAGGCGTTCACATGTACTAAAGTGTTAAAATTATATTACTATATATTTGTATATGTAAAGGGTGCATTACCCTTTTAAACACCCAATAACTCTTATAAAAGAACACAAAATGTTTACTTTAGGGCCATAGTTGAAATTTGTTATTATTCCATTAACGATTTAAACGACTGTTTGAAATTAAATCAATTGGACTCAAACTGGAAGCTTCAGGGTTAAAATTGATAAATTGATAGTATTTGAAGAACTGAGATAACATGGAATGCATATGAAAAATGTGTTTTATCCAATCTTTTAGCAATTAAATTTGTCAAGTTTCTATTAGAAAAATTGAAAAAAAAGTTAAAAAGATTTTTAAAAGAAAACTAAACAAATTAATTAGACAAAAGACTAACCAGATGCAATGACCAGGAAAATGACTAGGAAAGCCAAGCATTTGAATGAATATTTATCCATATTAGCTTTGCACCAACTAATGTCTTTCAATGGCTATATGTGTTTTTTTCATGGAGCTAATATATAGAGCTCTAGCCATATTTATAGGTGGAGATATATGAGATTATGAGGCTAAGAAAATTGTATCCAACTACATTAAATATTGAGATTTCTTAGATTATGCCTTATTTGCCATAATCTAAAAAAAGTTAAAAAGTTAAAAAATCATTATCCTATTTAAATCACATCATTTTATTTAAGTCACATCACCTATCTATCACATCACTTCAAACACAACCCATACTTAATCCATATTTCATAAAAAGTCAAAAAGTACACTTATTTAGAACATCAAAAACAATCCTTAGAATGCCAACTCACTTCCCAAATGAAATCATAAATCCATAATCATTATGCAATTGTCATACTAGAGATAAATTTAAGAGGTAATATTAGGAATACTAAATTTTCTATTAAATAGATGACTAATGTCTTATATAGGTGTGGGGTCCATAATTTTGTGGACTCTACACTCATGTGAGATATTTAATTATTCATTTAGTAGAAAATTTGAAGTTTATAGTATTTTTCAAATTTAAGGCTTTATTTGGAATAAACTAAAAAAGTCAAAATGTCAAAAAGTTACTAAAAAAGTTAAAAAGTCTATACTATTCAAGGGTAGTTTGTGAGAGAAGCCACTAGGGCAAAATTATTATTTTGTCCTTTGAATTTAACTACTCAAAAATTCAAAAAGTTAAAAGTCAAAAAGTCAAAAACGTAAAATTGTCATTTTGATTTTACTATAATATTTTATTGCACATCTTTTCGTAAAAAGTCAAAAAATTATCTCAAACATATATCTTTTTTTTTTTTTCTATTTTTTAAATTAAAAAGTTAAAAAAATACACTTATACAGTACATCTCAAATAATTAATAAGAGTGGTATTTTAATTTTTTCATAAGCATTAATTACATTTAATATATTTTCTGTCACTTGAATGATTTAACGGTGTGGTTATAAAACCAAGGCAATAACACATCAGTGGAAGTAGGGTGCAACTCGGGTGGATTCGGTCGAGTTAGAAGGTTGTCCAATCTCAGTCTAAGTTGTGCTGAGACTTACCCAAGCCTGAATTGTAACCCGAGATTGTCCGCCCAAGCCCGACCCGAGTTAAACCCGAATTGTAAATGAATTTTATTATTATTATTTTTTTTGTAACTACATTATTAAATTATTAAAATTTGACTCTATTTATATTTTTTTTTATTTTATAGAAAATCATTAATGCCATCAAAATAAATAATTTATATAATGTAAGAGAGATGCCGCTATAGTAGTCCTTACAATTTATGAGTGAAAATAAAAAAAAAAAGATTTTATGTTATTTGTATATATAATATATATTCAATATGATTTAATAATCTAAATTACTTTAATATCATGTACTGATTAATAATTATATGTATATTTAATATTTTTATATATATCTATATATGTATAATTCGGATTTTGGGTTGCTCGGATTGTTTAACATCTTTGCCCAAGTCCGCCCAAATTTAATTTGAACTTTTGAATTTTTGCTTAAGCCCGTACCGAATTTAAAAATATTTTGTCCAAACTCTAAAAAAATTCGGACTGGGCTTGGGTTGCTCGGCTTGAGCCCGCCCAAATTGCACTCCTAAGTGAAAGTAATAAAAATTATTTAAAAAAAGTAAAAAAATTATTATTTTAATTATTAATATTTATGTTATTTTTATTTTTTTATAAATATTTTTTACTAACACAATGTCACGGTAATTCCCCCCTCCAAAACCAAATCCACCTGTATTAAGGTCAAGTTTGACAAATTGAAAAAAAGTTAAAAAGTTATTCAAAAAGTTAAAAAGTTATCACTATTCACCAAAAGTAAAAAATTACGGCTGCACAACTCCCAATCATAATTTTTCCCTACACACTAATTTATATAATTTTTTAAGGGTTGTTTGGGATGTCCTAAATAAGTGTACTTTTTGGACTAAAAAGTTAAGGAAAAAAATATGGTTGTTTGGGTTAACTTTTTGACTTTTTTATGAAAAATGTGTATTAAAAAATTGTATAAATTAGTGCGCAGGGGAAAATTAGGATTGGAAGTTATGCAGCCAGCTATGTTTGGGAAGTGGCTAAAATAGCCAAAAAGCCAAAAAGCCAACTAAAATACATCACATCACCTCTCTACTTTTCTGCACACCTTTTCGTAAAAAACTAAAAAGTTACTAAAATAGCCTGTTCCCAAACCAAGCCTAAATAGTAATAACTTTTTAACTTTTTGAGTAACTTTTTGGCTTTTTAATTTTTTTTCAACTTGCCAAACTTGACCTTAATATACATTTTTTCATAAAAAGTCAAAAAGTTAATCCAAACATCCATATTTTTTTCCTCAATTTTTTAATCTAAAAAAATAAAAGATACACTTATTTAGCACACCTCAACCAACCCCTAAATTTGTGGAATAGATTGTCTCCCTCCAAAATTTAGATTGGCAGCCGCTGTTTGAAACCGTAAAATTCATTACGACTTTTATTTCAATTATCGGTCATGATTGGTAGCTCGAGACGGAGGGCTCGAAAATTGGCTCGAAAAAGTGAGGGGCGGAGGAGGATGAGGGAGAGGCTGGAGGAGGGGCGGAGGCGGGGGGCGGAGGCGGAGGAGGGGAAGGGAAGGGAAGGGCCGGACTGGAGGGGGCCATTAATATAGGGGGAGGAGGAGGAGGAGGCAGAGGCGACGGCCGGAGGCGGAGGCGACGGTGGTCGCAGGTGCTGCGACGAGGAGGCGGAGGCGACGGTGGTCGGCGACGGCAGAGGGCTGCGACGAAGAAGGGCTGCGACGGCGGAGGGTTGCCTCTCTCTCTCTCTCTCTCTCTCTTTCTCTCTCTCCCTCTCCTCTCCCTCTGTTTCAGACGAAGAAGAAGAAGAAGACCAGCATGAGGAAGAAGAAGAGAAAAAAAAAACAAAACAAAACAAAACAGCCCAAAACGACGTTGTTTTGGGCTGTCGAGCCGTTTCGAGCCGCGTGGTTTCGAGCTACCACGCATTTTCCTTCAACTATTTGAATTGTTTGTTTTACAAGCTCCTTGATATAATTTGATTTTAAAAAAAAATTTAAATTAATTCAATAATTATAACGTATTTAATTTATTATATATGATTACATAACATATAATAAAACATCACTAATTACTTTAAAGGTGGAAAATCTTTAAAAAACTTTTCATGATATTTCTTTTATGAAACCAGTATTACTCTTTTTAAAATAGGCCATCCAATTTTTTGATAATAAATGTAATAAATTGAACATGTTAGGATTATCGGATATAATAATTATTATTTTTTGAAGGATATACATGTAAAAATTTACTAAATGAATGATTTAAACATGACCCATGATAGGCCCCACAAGCCACACAAAACCCACTAGTTCAGATTTGGATTAGAGAAAAGTCCAACCCCACTCATTCGCATTGCATAATTCTACACACATTAATAATCTTACTAAAAATAAAAATGATGAAATGTGATTAGTTGTCAAAAAAATAATAATATTTAAACCTCCAATGATATTTGGACAAGAATATTTTTAATAAGATTTATAGTAGATGTAGTATTGTTCGTTCGTATTTAGTGGTTGTGTAACACCACTTAATAGGGTAAAATTGTGGCTTCAAATCTTATGATTAGGAGTTTGATGACCAATTATTTCTCTTTTATTACGAGGATTGTATACTTGTAGTGAGCAATTGTTAGGCTGGTAGATATGCGTTATTCAATTATAATTATCCAATTTCATGTAATTATTTTCATATTTATAAATCATATCTTAATGATTTGGCCAAAAAAAAAAAAAGTGTAGGAAAGTGCTTGATACCTAATTAATAGGTTTGGTGATTATCACCTTAAGCCAAGTTTAGGAAGTGTAAAAAAAGTTAAAAAGTCAAAAAGTTAACGATTTTACAATGTGATTATAAAAGAAAATTTAAAATCAAATCTACCCGTATTAATTACATTTGACAAGTAAAATAGCAATTTCCAAACATGCCACATCAGCAAATATGAACATATTTGTGGCTCCAAATTCAGTTAAAAAAACAGAATTGAAATAGTAGAAAACCAAGTAATTTTTCAAATTTAATTTTTCTATTTAATTTTTCAAATTGAATTATATTTATTTATTTATTAATTTATTAATTTTTTTTTTCATTTTTTATATTTGTCTAGTTGGGAATAATATAAATATATAATTTTTTTTTTACAAATAGTTAAAAAAAGGTCATAAAAGACAAAAAAAATAAACAAAAATAAAATTACAAAAAAACCTATATCCAAACAACACCTACAGACTAGGAGGGAAAGTTGGTTCATAATTGCCAAAATAGCAAGTGACCATTAGAGTACCATTGCTATAATTTGACAAAATAGTACTATTCATTGTCAAATTATAGCAATAGCAATGGTATTATAGCAACAACCATTGAAGATGCTCTTAGGCTGGTAGATATGCGTTATTCAATTATTATTATCCAATTTCATGTAATTATTTTCATATAAAACATCTATTAATGATTTGGCCAAAAAAAAAAAAAAGTTTAGGAAAGTGCTTCGATACCTAATTAATATGGCCCCGTTTGGTAGAGCTGTAGAAAAGTGATTATACCTTATAGTTTAATAGCTTGTAGCTTATAACTGTGAACATAAGCTGATTTTTGACTTATAAATTAAGCTTCTCCTCCCACACTCAAAGAATAAGTTGATTTTTGACTTACAAAAATCTATAAGTTGTATTGTTAAGCTGAATCAAACACATCAAATAACTTAAATTAAGCTAAAAACTGAAATAAGTTAGAAATAAATCCTATCAAACATGGCCTATGTTTGGTGATTATCACCTTAAAATAGGATTTCAAAAGCCTTGTGATTAGAAGTAGGGTAAATTACATTTTCCCCTTTTTATCTTTAGTCATTTTTTTTTATTTTGGCTCTTAAAATTTATTTATTTTTTTAGTGTGACCCTTCATATTTTAAGTTTTTTCACTTTACTCCTACAATTAATATCTGTTAAAAATTAGACAAAAAATAACACATTGACAATCACGTAGCATAAAATTTTATTATATATGACTCATACCTTTGACATAAACTTGAACTCCAATAATATATCTTTTATGTTATGTAACAGTTATTATGGTATTTTCTATCTAATTTTGAATATAAACTAACTTTTGGAATAAAATGAAAAAAAAACTTAAAACATTAAGGGCCAATGTGGGAAAAAATAAACTTTAAAGGTTAAAGTAAAAAAATGGTCAAATTTAAAAGGGACAAAGTGTAATTTATTCATGAAAGTTTGATTTAAAATTAATCAGGTTCTTTAGTTTAATGGTTGTGCAACGCTACTTAAGTAGAATGAAATTATAAGTTTAGAACTTTCTTTTTTTTTTTTTTTTTTTTTTTTTTTTTTTTTTTTGATCAGCAAAAAAGCTTTATTGATATAATAACACAAAACATGCATAAATTACATCAATAAAAATGGGGAGTGCACAAAGCATCATAGTTAACCTTCACGATCCCAACTAGGTTGGCACCGCAAGGGAAGCACATTCATTTGCTAGCACTAACCCCAGATTGGTGAGACACCAATCAGAAGGAACCAAACAAAAAAGAAAGAAAAAGCAACAAACAACCAGCCACTACATCCAAACAACCAAACAACCAAACAGCAGCAGCACTCATACATTAGGACACAGCAGAGCAAACCAGAACCAACCAGCAGATGAGTACTATTAGACACATCAGGAAGTGGCTTCCTCAATTCCTCACTTAACCTTGCATGTCAATTAGATTTCAATCCAGAACCCACCAGCTCCACCCTAATCAAAAGACAACATAACAACAGCAGACAAACAAAACACCCTACCCACGCACCCTTGGAATACCATGATTTTATCCACTCAGTCCAGAACCAGAACAACCCAGAACCAAAGCACATACACTCAAACCAGCCACCAAACCAGCAAACCAGCCACATTCATTTTCCTAAAATCTGCACATAGCAACCCACCTTCCTACACTATACATCAGCTCAGACACCTATTTGCAGCCACCAAACAAACCTCATACCATAAAAAGACTGAACATAAACCAAACTGAACCTATACAGGACCAGCCACATTCATACCTAAAATCTGCAGATTAGCTTACAAATAAGCAACACACCCAAAACTGAACATAAACCAAACTGAACCTATACAGGACCAGCAGAGCAACTATTCCTATACAGAACTAGCAGATTCAATTTCCATTGCATAAATAACTGAAGCTTGATTGTGGACAAAGAAGCTTTAAAAAATCCTCTTAGACAATGATTAATGCATGAAGTCCCATATGCCCAAGCAGACCAGACTGAACAGAGATAAGTAACCAGCAGCATACAGAGTACAGACCTTACAAACACAGAATTAATTAAACTGACTCCAGACCTCACAATGAGCCAATTCACCAAATCAGTAGCATACAGCAGCAGCCTCACCAAATCACATTAGTCATATAACACGTAGGTTTAGGTACCCCAAGCTGTTGCAAAACTGCACCTGATAACAAAACTGCACCTGGTGCACTTATACCAGATCATACAACCAGCAAGCCACTCATCAAACCAATCAGCCCAATATCAGCACACAAGCTTTGAACCTCTGATTCCTTGGACACCACCTAACAAGCACTGCCAATCAAGTAAATGCAGACCACCAGATGCAATCCAGATCAGACAACCTCCATTACTGATATATTCCTACACCGTGCAGACCACCAGACCAGTTTTATCCACCGCAACAGTTCAGACTTTGCAACCTCCTACCTCCCAAACAATATAGACACCAGAATCTGTGATGATGCTACCATGAGCACCATCACACCAGATATGGACTTGCCACCCTCCACTTCCTATACAAAGCTAACCGAAACAGAGCCCAAACTAACTAGGTAGAAACACACTCCAGCAGGAATAACCAAAAGTCCACATCAGGTTAAAAACACACTCCACCATTCTTACACAGCTCTTGATAACTTGCCTAACTTCCTCCTCTGTAAACTCTGCTTCCAACAAATCTGTTGCTAGACTACCTCCAATGTTTTTAAATTGGCCAGTCAGTTTAGGCCTAACAGCCCAAGATTCAGAGAAAAGATTCCTAAAGTGCTTCTTCACCTCATGCCTGACTGCCATAGGCTCCTCCACTAGTAGAACAGCTAGAATTGATTGACCTACCAATGCTCGGGAGGAAATTTACCTGGTGCAATTCACAAACACGAGAGAAATGGAGTAGAATTGACAGATTTTTACTTAATTATGAGTGGCTTCAGAATTTCAACTTTAAGTTATGGGGACTACCTAGGTCATTATCTGATCATTGCCCTATAATATTGATGGAGGATGATAGGGATTGGGGTCCTAGACCGTTTAGGTTTTTGAATGCTTGGGCCAGCCATCCTAATTTTGTAACTTTAGTGGAGCAAACATGGTCAGAATCTCAAGTGGAAGGGTGGGCTGGATACAGATGTCTCATGAAGTTCAAAGCCTTGAAACAAAAACTGAAAGTGTGGAACACTGCTGTGTTTGGAAAGGTTGAATCTCAGCTTAAAGCAGCTGAAGAGGAAGCCCATGCCATTGAATTAATTGCAGAAGAAAGAGCTCTTCTAGGAAATGAACAAGCTAGAAGTAAGGAATTAATTGGTGAAATCTGGAGGTTAAACAAACTGCTGGAACGGATCTGGTTACAAAAGTCAAGAATTAATTGGGTCACTCAAGGGGATAGGAATACAAGGTATTTTCATATAATGGCTTGTAACAGGAACAACAGAAATTCTTTGTGTTCGATTCAGGTAAATGGTTGGACAGTCCAGTAAGCTTGGACTTGGAGGATGGCAACCAGTGGTCCGCAGATATGGCGGTCGAGGAGTTGGGGCGATGAGGGAGAATAACATATACTCTGTGTTTGTGGACAGAATAAGTTTAGAACTTATAGAGACTAGTTTGACATTCTTCTCTTTGAAGGTTGTACATTTGTATTGGGTGATTGTTGGACTTGTACATATGCTTTGTTGAGTCATAATTATCCAATTTCATGTAATTATTTTCATATTTGTAAATAATCTTTTACTGATTTGGCCAAAAAAAGAAAAGTTTAGGAAGAGAAATTATTCAATGCTTAAAGAATAATTACATGAAATTATTCAGAGTTGAGTAAAGGATATAGAAATTAAAAACAGAATGGGATACAACCCTCTCATAAGAGATGGGTCCCACATATGTTAATAAAAAATCCACCCTTGCATGTAGGACGCACTCATTGTGAAAGGATTATGTCTCTATTTGAAAAGATGAGTTGGGTTGAGTTTGTGGTTATTTTAGTTATAAAAAGACAAAATTAGTTTTTTAGCCTAATAAGACAAAACATCACATCTAACTCATAATCATTACATTTTTTCTTTCACAAAAATTCAAAAAAGCCAAAAAAACCTTTCTCAAACGAGACTTTTTAGCCCCATGCTAAAATAGCCAAAAAGCCAACCCATTTTCCAAACAAATCCTATATCACATTCTGTATTTAATTTCTTATTCCTAACATTATTGATTCAAATTTAGAGAAATTATTCTTGTTTAGGGAAGTGCTTCAATACCTAATTAGAGTTCGTTTAGAAAGTGGGTTAGTTTTTTGGCTTGTTTAGTTTGAGGTTAAAAAGTCTCGTTTGGGAAATTTTTTTTGACTTTTTGACTTTTTGTGAGAGAAAGAATATAATGATTATTGATTAGATGTGATGTTTTGTCTTATTAAATTAAAAAGTGTTTTTTTTTTTTTTTAACCAAAAAATCTCCCAAACGAGCTCTTAATAGGTTTATTGATTATCACTTTAATGATTTCACAAACAGTGGTTATAAAAGAAAATTTACAAAAATGATTTGTCCCCCTAAAAACAATCCCCCTAATCCCCCTAATTTCCTTTTTTGAAAAACTGTTTTCTTTTCTTTCTTTTTTTTTGAATAATGCTTGGGACCCCCTTTTGGGGTCACCCCCTCACCCCCTTTGTCACGTGGCGGGGGGTGATTGGAGGAGCAGGAAAAAAAAAGAAAAAGAAAAAGAAAAAGTAACCAATGAGAGAGAGAGGGGGTCAAAGGGGGTGAGGGGAAAAGGGGGGATGAATCATTGTTGTTTTTTTTTATACTTAATTTGGCATTTCGGGGGATTCGGGCTTCCCCTTTTCGGGGGATGAATCACTGCCCGAAAATTTAATAGGTTCTTTAATTTGGTGGTTGTAAAATATATGAATTAATTAGGTTCTTTAATTTGGTGGTTGTAAAAAATATTATGGACAGAGTTTGATATATTTATTTTTGAGGCGATTTACATTAAAGCTCTCTATAGTTTAGGACTTATATCACTTTGGTCCATAACTTTTCAATTGTGATACATTTGACCTTAAATTTTAAATCTTGTTCTAAATAAGGACAATTAAATATATTAGTACTCAATTTCAACTGCAAAATCGTCAATTTGATAAAATATAAACTAATTTGAAAAAAATAAATGTCAAAAAATATTTTTGAATTTTTAAAAATTATTTCTAACCACCAAAGATAAAATTATTTAAAATTGATAAATTTTTACACATTTATTTATTTATTTATTTTGCAAATTAATTTTATTATGTGTTTGGATAATGATCATATAATAGGTGATTGTTTTTATTTTCATTAAATTAGTTTCTATTTTTTCAAAAGTTAAATATGGCGACAACTTTCATATCACTATTAAACCAATCCATTAAATGAAAAAATCCAAAATTAAAAACATTTCATATATTAAATATATCGATTACACATTGAGAACCTAACAACTACCCATTACATGATCATTATCCAAACACATAATAAAAATTAATTTGGTAAAAATAAATAAATAAATGTGTAAAAATTTTACATGATTTTATCTTTGGTGAGTAGAAATAATTTTTAAAAATTCAAAAATATTTTTTGACATTTATTTGTGTCAAATTTGTTTATATGTTATCAAATTGATGACTTTGGCTTGAAATTGAGCAATGATATCTTCAATTGTCCTTATTTGGATCAAGATTTAAAATTTAGGATCAGATGTGTCACGATTAAAAACTCAAAGACCAAAATAAAACAAGTCATAAATTATAGGAACTGGTAATGTAATTAACTCTTATTTTTAATTATAAGGATAGTATAATCTATCTATACTATTATACATCAGTAAAACCATTTTATCTTTATCCCTTAAAATTTGAACTTTATTTTCACAATTTTTTGAATTTAAAAATTATAGAAATTCACATGTTATAATTGGTTCTTCCATTTAATGTTTTAATCCTTAATTAATATGAAAAAACTTTTAAATTTATTAATTTATGAACTATTTGAGGAATCTATTATTAACACTATCCATATTTATATTCGACATCTATAATTCTAAATTAAAAAAAAAAAATTGGGGAATTTATCAGAAAGTCCCATATGACAAAATTGTATTCCATTTGGTCCCACAAATATTTTGTTTGATTGAGCAGTCCATGATAATAGAAATATCTTACCGATAACTCCTTTTTTGAATTATATTGTTATGTGGGGGACAAATATGCCCTCGCATCAATTATGGGCTATTCTGTTTTCATTTTTTTAATATGTAATCCCACTCTCAAATATGATCCTTTGAAGCTGCGATTGTGTCAGATCACGAAACAAGCGAACGATCATCGTTCTCTTGTTCTCGCTTATGCTTCCTATGATCGGAAGCTGAAGCTGGAGAACTCCAAGCTTGTTAGGGTTTTTGCTGATCTCTCACAGAACTACACGACACTGATATCCAAACTTGCGTATCGGACTCTGTTTGACTCCGATGCGAGCTCGATTGATGAATCATTGCTTCGGCAGTTCGAGAAGGAGGTGAAGGAATGGATCAAGGTTACTCGTCAATTGATTTGTGATGCTTCGGCAGTTAGAGCCATGTTCTCCAATTGCAAACCCCAGATCGACGTGAACAATAGGCACAAGATGATCGTCAATCCGGCAGGTCGGTGTACCACGTCGGTGTACAAGATGATCGACGTGAACAATGGGCGATCGGCGTGAACAATGGATGATCGACATGAACAAGAAGCTGTTGTCAACGGAAGACCTTTCTCAGAGATTCTTGTTGAAGTTCTTTATAGCATCAATGAACAGCTTCAAATAGAGGATGTTGATGTGTCTCTCACCTCTGTCAGGGCAGTCAAAAAGGTTGCTCTAGTTGTTGTCACAGGCGATCGAGGCCTCTGTGGGGCTTTCAACAACCAAATAATCAAAAAAGCCGAATCACGAATCGCAGATTTGAAGAATTTGGGAGTAGATTACACTGTGATTAGTGTTGGGGAAAAGGGTAATTCATATTTTATCGACGTGAACAATGGACACAAGATGATCGTCAATACCGCAAGTCGGTGTACCACGTTGGCTGGGTAGCTAATTTGGGACGGGAGAGAGAGAGACGAAGGAGTTGGGTAGCAAATCTGGGACGGGAATCGGTGGGATTTTGTTGAAGAACGGTGGAATCGATGGGAACCAGATCTGTCAAATTGAGAACCAGATCTGTCAAATTCACGTCACAACCCACGTCACAGAAAAAGAGTACTATTACCTTTTTTTGGAACGTGAATCTCACACACCCCTTCCTATAAATACATGCGGGTCTACAAATTCAAATTAACACTTTAATGGCAAAATAGTAAACAAACAACCCAAAGGACTAAATGGTTTAAAAGAAAACAATTAGGACCACATGATCTACAAGATGCTAAAATGGGATTTACTGGTCAATTCCCCAAAAAAATTTACATAGAAAGTCATAAGGAATTTCAGCCATATATATATATATATATATTATATCAATATTTAAGCCACATTTATATTTATTTAATAATCTTAATTACAATTTATATTTTTTTGGAAAAATAAAATATACATGTGGTGTAAACCTGTTGGCCTATTTAGCCATAACTAACTTAAATGAAAAATAAATAAAATTGTTGATAGAATTTCAAAACAAAATTTGTAACCATATTAAGTTACATTTAATTTAAAATTTAAAAGAAAAGTAAAAATGAAATTTTAATTATATATAATCCTACGCTTGGACCTAACTAAAAACATTAATCTATGTTGAAATTTTAATTATAACATGACTCATGGTCTATGTTTAAATTTTTTTAATAAATATGTAAATATTTCTTATTTTCATTATTAAAAAATACTAACCATATTTGTTTATCAATTTTGAAAATATTTACATAAATACGTTGGTAACTTGCTATTCAATTTGTATTGATTTACCTAATCATAACATGTCCATGGCAGTTGACCATCACATAAAATTTTAGACATACCAAACACTATCTGTTTGGTAACGTTTACGTTTTCAGTTTATATTTATAAAAATTTTATAAACTGGTTTTTGTTTATTTTTGTTTATTTTTAGAAAAATATAAACTACAAACGCGTTTGGTAATTGACAAAATATTTTAACAAATTTTAAAATATAAAAAAGAGTGAGAAAAGGTAAGTGGTGGCAAGTGGCAGCAGAAGACGGTGGTGGAAAGTGGTGACGGTGGGTGGTGGGTGGCGGGTGGGTGGTGGTGGTGGTGGTAGTGGGTGGGTGGGTGACGGTGGCGGGTGGTGGGTGGTAGCGAGTGGGTGGTGGTGGTAGTGGCGGGTGGTGGGTAGGTGGTGGCGGGTGGGTGGTGGTGGCGAGTAGGTGGTGGGTGGGTGGGTGGGTGACGGTGGCGAGTGGTGGGTGGTAGCGAGTAGGTGGTGGTGGTAGTGGTGGCGGTGGATGGTGGGTGGTGGTGGCAGGTGGGTGACGGATGGCGGGTAGTGGTGGGTAGGTGGCGGGTAGTAGTGGTGGTGGTGGGTGGGTGGGTGGGTGGGTGACGGTGGTGGGTGGTAAGTGGTATCGAGTGGGTGGTGGTGGTGGTGGCGGTGGTGGTAGGTGGTGCGTGGTGGTGGCAGGTGGGTGACGGGTGGGTGGTGTTGGCAGGTGGATGGCAGGTGGCTGGTGGCTGGTGGTGGTAGGTGGTGGCGGGTGGTGGATGGTGGTGGCAAGTGGGTGGTGAGTGGAAATGGTGGGTGGTGGATGGTAGTGGCCGGTGGTGGGTGGTGGTGGTGGTGGTGGCGAGAGGTGGGTGGTGGTGGCGAGTGAGTGGCAGATGAGTGGTGGTGACGGGTGGTGGGTAGTAGTGGCAGGTGGGTGGTGAGTGGTGGTGGCAGGTGGTGGTGGGGGGTGGGTGGTGGTGGCGGAAGACGGTGGTGGAAAATGGTAGCGAGTGGTGGCTAGTGTTGGGTAAAAAAAAAAAAAAACTCAAAACGGAAACACATTTTTTGAGTTTACATTTTTTGGCCAAATTTATAAACTGAGACCACTGATTTATAAATCAAAAATTTACCAAATAAGTTTTTATTTGAGTTTTTAAAATTTTTATAAATATAAATAGAAAACTAAAAACGTAAGTGTTACAATTTAATATCAATTTAAATTTATCTTACTGTATCAATTAACTATCAATTGACAAATCAAATTTTACAAATATGAATAATATTTTCCTAATATACTTATTGAGATAAATATAAAAACATAATTTTTATTTATTTATTTATTTATTTTTTTGGATCATGTCACCATAACCCCTGAAACATGTACTTTAACCATTACTACTACCATCACACCAACTTTTTTTTACAACTCTAAAGTCTATCACAGCAACCAATCTACATATATAAAAATAAAAATAAAAATAAAAATAAAAATAAAAAATTGGATAAATTTTAAACCTTTCTAATAAAATATAAAAAATAAAGAGAAATAGAAAACAAGGGGGTGAGAGACAAAACCAATCATCAAAACAAGGGATTTTAGTTCTTTCTACAACTAAAATCCATCATAACAAGCAAACTATATATAAAAATTTAAGCCTTTTTATTATTTAAAAAAAAAAAAAAAAAAGAGTACAAACGGAAGAGAGAGGGAGAGAGACCAATAATAATAAAAATAATAATATTTGTTATGTTATCTGACAAATTCTGGTAGGAAAAATTATAATTATAAAAACTACATACACAATTTAATTATGCTCAATAGAAAGTATAGTTTTGATAATTTATGCAAATTTATTTATTTTTTTAATTTTACCAAATATATTACCATACATGTATTATTAATAATACTTAGTGTTGGTATTTTTTTATAAAAATACAAGAAAAAATATAAAATGAATTAAATAGAAATGACAAAAAAAATTTCTTTATTAAAAAATGAAATACATAATAACTTACACAACTAAAAATACAGAAATGAATTAGATTATATTAGCAATAGAACAAATTATTCATATGGATAATTAAATATTAGAACTCATCTTTGTAAACTAAATTTTGAAAAATTTAAGAACAAATGAAAAAAAAAAGAAAAAAAAAAGAAGCAAACCGAAACCTGTGTGATACCACAGTTTTCTTAAAACAGATTCATCGTCTCTCGATAGATGCTAGAGGTATACCGGCGTCTGTCTTCTAGGATACGACGATCGAAACGAACTAATGCAGAAGCACCTTCTGAATAGCTTCAGAGAACTTGATAATGGTTGCACTCTCTCTAACAAGAACCATAGAAGGGGCTAGCAAAAGAAGATAGAAAAAATTTTCTTTGGTGGGAAAAAAAAAAACATCTCTAACTTTTTATCTTAAAACACTATCTCCATTTTCCAAAAAAAATCTTTCCAAAAATTATCCTACTAAGTTGAAGAGGAAAGGCCTCTATTTATACAAGTAGGAGAATCCCTAGCCATGAAGGCTATGCATCAATAGGGCCATCAAATGCCATTAACCAAGGCCATCAACTCTAGCCATTAGGCTAGAGTTACAAATGTTGAAAATTTATGGCCACTAATATGGTCATCAACTCCATCATCAAAAGATGAGAGTTACAAATGTCTAAACCTCACATGTGCTTAAAATATATAAATAAATATGAATATAATGATGGTTGAATAAACCAACTAGATGAGTCATAAAATGGATACTAACGTTGGTTTACAACTTGATCCAAGCCCAATTCTAAAACACATGCACAAGCTAAACCCAACACAACATAGCTTAGCCCAAGCTCAAGATTAAGTCCAAATCTAAGTCCAAGACCAAACCCAACTGTAGACACCCCATTTTTGACCGACCTTAAGACTCAGACGTCATCGATTGAGCGCTCGGTGATTGTGCATGTTGAGCTCGTTTCGAGTTTCCGGAGTTTTGGCTGAGTGCCTTGCCTCCGGGCCTCTGAACCCTTTGTGCTTTGGCTCGGTTTGTGGACCGAACCTTGTTTTTTCTTCCCTGGAGGGAGGGAGAGGTGTTGTAGACCATCCTTTTGTGGTTGTAGACCACTTTTCTTGCTTGGAGACCAGTTTCCGGTTCTAAGAGCCTTCGGTCGTTCGTCTTGTCTCAGGACCGCTTAACGTTCTCCGTTTGGCTTGGTTTTTGAACCATGTCTTGTTGCCTCTGCCTAGTGGGACACTGTGGTCCGGGAGACCACTTTTGAGGTCGTAGACCACTTTTGGTGCTGGTAAACTAGTTTTTGAGGCTTCCGGCTACGAGCCTTGCCTCCCGATTTCTTGTCTTGCATCCTTTTTGGTTTGTTTTTGGCACAAACCTTGTTTTCCTTGTTTGAAAGGTTGCACAAGGGTGGGAGACCAGTTTTTCTCCTTGGAGACCACTTTTCTTCCTGCCAGCCAGTTTTCTATTCGGCTAATTGGTTTTCTTGGTCTTTGGACCACCTTTTCTGGTCGGCCACCACACCACCACCTTGCTTTCAGTGTGTAGGCCACCTCTCCCCAATGGCCGACCACTTTTTCTTCTGGCCGACTACTTCCATTGGTCGGCCGACCAGTAGAAGTAGCTGGCCGACCACTTCAACTGGTCGGCCACTGTCCAGCTCATTCCTGGAGATATTTTCTTTACAGCTGTAACAGGTAGAGGGCACAGAAGCCCTGGCTTTAAGCCCTTAGCTTCCTCAAGAAGCTTGACCCTTGTTTTTCTATAAGAGGGAGGCTCCCCCTCCCTCCTCTAGGTTCAGATTTTCTTGCTTGAGATATACATACACATATATCTCTATATCTCCCTTTTGGTCTCATATTTGTGCCTTAAAGTGTAATTTCTCCATACTATTGCACACAAACACACACTCAAACACCATTCTTTTGTTGCTGAGGTACTTAGGAGCTGGTTTTAGGGGTTTTGGTTTGGTTTGAGCTCAGAAAAGCTGCTGGAGTTGTGGTTTTGAAGGTGTTCTTCAAGGGTGAGCTTCTAACCCTTAAAACCCTTGTTTTGGCTTAAGCTTTTGGACCTATTTGCATGCTGATTTAAGCTTAACTTTCTACTATAAAAAGTTCTATTTTTCAGTCCTTGTGATGTTTGTTTAAGGTCACTTTTGTATTGGGGGTGGTCCACCCCCTCTTAGGCCTTGTTTGGCCTTGTTTTTGTACCGTCTTTTTGAGCTATTGGGATCACCTTGTTTTGGCCTTCTCACCACTGAAACTCAGAGGAATTTTAGTGGTGGAAATGGTGTTTTGAGGTCCCAAATAGGAGAGGGTCATCCCCTCTCCTTGTGTTTTGAATACTGACTTTGAATGCCTCATGTTTGAGCATGTTTGTTAAGCTTGTGTTGGCCACATCTCAGCCTATTTTAGGCCTTATTTTAGCATGGCATACCACTGTTTTGGTTTGGTTTTGTCATCCCTTGCATGCCTTATACACTTGTAGTGTAAATTTCACAAACTAGTCTTGTATGCTTCATGAAGTAGCATGTCATTCTAGCTTGTTTTGAGTCCATCTCAGCATGTTCTTGGTGTTGTTTTACCATGTCATACCTTTGTTAAGGTTTGGTTTGATAGCCCCATGCATGCTCCATGCACTTGTAGTGCATTCCCATGAACTAGCCTAAGGTGTATCATGCTTTTGACCATCATTCTAGCATGTTTTTGGCTTAACTCTAAGAAGTTTTTGTCCATGTTTTAGCATGCTCTAGCTCTGATTTGTGTTGATTTGGTCATGCATGCCATGATTTGTATAGCTATAATGCATTCTAGCTTGTTAGCTTTGCGTATCAAGTCCACTAGCATGTATTGCTTAGCCTATTTGAATGATTTGGCATCATTTGTTATGTGATTTCAGTTCATGTTTCATGTTCATGTACTCACATTTGTCACTTATTCAATGCGTTGGAGGGTTGGTCCTTTATGCCTTAACATGGGTCATTGTGTATGCCTTCATGCCTAATCTTGCGAGCTATCATTTCAGTGTGTTTTTGAGGCTATTTTGCCATGATATAACTCTGATTTTTGTTGGTTAAGTCATCCTATACTTGGTCTTGGTAGGTGTAGTGTAATTCTTCCTTTTGGCCTTGTATATGCCATGCTTCATGCCTTCATGCTAGCTTGTTTTGGCTTTTTTCTATGCATGTTTTAGACTCATTCTGACATGTTCTAGGACTGTTTTGGGTTGCCTTGACCATATGCTTCATGTTTTGCATAGTTGTAGTACAAATGCTTATGCTAGCTTCAAGTTTTGAGCACCATAGCATGCTTCATTTGCATCATGTACATGATTTGGCATCATTTCACATGACATTTCAGAGCACATAGGACTGCCATGTTCCTACTTCTTTCATGCTTTGAGTGCCTTTGAGTGTTATGCATTATTGCCTAGCTTATAGCCTAGCTTGTATACTTGCTTGCCTAGGTCCTTGAGCTCCCATCTCAGCATGTTTTGGTCTTTGTTTAGACCTATTTGAGCTCTATCCATGATTGGTTCATGCACTTGTGCCATGTATTGCATGTCCCTTTTGTAGTCCTCTTTGCTAGCTTTATGCTTTAAGGACCCTTGCATGCTTTACTTGTATTGATCGAATGATTTGGTATCATTTCATACCTTATTTCAGAGTTTTTAGTGTTGTTACACTTCCATATTTGTCACTTCTTGAGCACTCTTGAGAGTTGTGCTCTTATGCCTAGTCAATGGGCCATTGCATTGAGCATGCTTGTATCGATCTTCATGCCTTTATTTTAGCATTATGGCCACTGATTTGGGCATGATTGAGGTCTGTCCTTTTTGGTTTAAGTCCATTGAGCATGTTTGCTTTCATGTTATTTGCATGCTTACATTGTATCATGTTGTTGCATGCTTATGTTGCCTTGCATTGTGTGTACATGCATTAGCATTGTTTGCATGTCATTAGCTTTGTTAAGTTGATCATATCACATTGCATTGAGTATGCCATGTTATTGTTTGCATTGTGTATACCACGCAGTTGCATTGTGTATGCCATGTAGTTGCATTGCATGTTTGCATGCTTGAGTTGCTTGCATTGTGTTTGGATTAGGTGTTAGTTCAAACACGAGAAGCGAGGGACGTTTCATACTCGAAGTGATGAAATGTGCCTCAATTCTCGGTCGCCGACGCTCTTGATCATACATGATAGAGTTCAAGGCATTTATGTGTTATTTGTGCATTCATTCCATATTGAATTGTGCAATTTGGCTTCTCGGCCATCATGCATCGAGATGCGTGATTGGTGGCCCGAGGGTTGAGAACCACACTCCCTTGAGCTTATGAAATGATAAGAAGGGTGATTGTGCACACATATCTTGCAAACACATTGCCATGCCCTTTCTTGCTCTCTGTTGCAGAAAAGTGGAGTTTGGTAGCAACAACTGGTTGGCCAACCAGAAAAAGTGGCCGGCCGACCACTTTTTCTGGTTCACAGGAAAGAAAGTGGTCGGTAGGTGGTCTTCCACACCAATAAGTGGTCGGCTAGGTTCCCATAGGTTCCCATGGTGGAGTAGAAGCTTTCTGGAGCTTGGTGCAAGGTTTTGAGAACAATTGAAAACAGAGGCAAGTTGGGGCATCGTGACGGATTTCCGAACGAGGCGACTGGGCATGCATATACTTCTCGCCTTGAGGCTCCTGTTTTATTGCTTTACTTAGCTTCTTTACTTAAGTAGTTAATGCATTTAGCTGCTTATTTGTTTTGTAATAACTAGTTAGCTTGTTAGTTAATTAGTTTTGTTTTGTAATAATTAGTTTAATTAGATTAGATTAGCTAGTTAGCTTATTATTCAGACCCTCTGTTGAGAGGGCCAACTGTTGTAATAAGTGTGCGTGTGTGTGATGCATGTCTTCCAACCCCCATTTGTTTCTCCTTTTTACTTAACCGCTTACGATGGTTAGTTTTAGGGCATATTTTGTTTAGCATACCTTATGCTTCGCATGCGTGCATCCATTCATCTGTCTTGCATGCACTGGGCTCGGCGCATCATACTAACTACATTGTATTTCAATTCGAATTTGAATACACGTATCAAGCTGCATTTCACATGCCATTCTAGATAGCCGAGCCTATCTTAGTTGCATTTTTGCATGTGCTGCATTAGCCATCTTAACATGAACTAGGATCATGCATGATTTCTAACTAGTTCTCTGTTTTGGCTCGGAGTGCACTGTGAGTGTTTACGCTTTAGCATACTGCATGAGATGTGTATGTTGCCATGCTTGCCATGAGGCTAACTACTTAAATATTTAACTGCTTGAATGCCTGTGGGTGAAGGTTGGATTGCTTGAATTGGAACAATTCATGAAATCCGCGATTTAGCCTACTTGCGAGTAGCATCCTCCAAATCATTTTCACAAACGAACATGCAATGTTTTGTTCCAACTTAAGCGATCTAGTCTATACTTGTATGCTGTGTGCATCACATAGTAATTCTAGGTTAATAACCGGAATAAGAACACATGTGTTTTCAAAAACAACGTATCATGCTTAGTAAAGGCCGATCTTTGATCGGACGAGCGGGGGTGCTCATTGTATGACCTTCTCCTCTCGTACCCAAGTTCCCGAGCCGAGGCAACTTTGGTGATGACGGACATGTGGCCTTAGGCACGAGTTAGGGTTTCCTAAATTTCCCAAAATAAAACATTTAGGTGGCGACTCTGTATCTGGCAAAGCAGTCCATGTTTGGCACTTCTTTATTAAAATCAGTTTTCCAAAACGATTTGTTGGATTTGGACTCTTTGGTGATTTATTGGTCTCACATTGCACTTTGTGAGATTAGATTCAAAACCGTGACACGAGTCCGAACTGTAGTAGCTAAAGAACAAACGAATTCGCGCCATCGCGCGCGGAGCCGGGAGTTCTCGAGGCGATCTACACCAATATTTGCACAAGCACAAGCCTAGACCCAGTCCAAACTAAGACTAAGTCCAAATTTAAACCCAATTTTATTGACGTCCACTTTATGAGACAATTCTTATTCATAACTCAATGGTTTTGGCTCATTGTTTTTGCATTGTAGTCTTCCCACTTAAGAGAATACAAAACCACTCATATCCACATCAATCGACGGTTAGGTCCCACTGTAATTTTGAATTAAAGTTGCCGGAAAACCATTATTTTCCAACAATTCGCCATATTAATAAAATTGGACGAATGAAGAAAAACAAACAACACTTAACAACAAAGACTCGGAGAGAGAGCACACAGAATAATCCTACATCATAAAAGGTAGCTGTTGGCCTTGAACCTTTCGTAGTAAAAGCCTATCGAATTTACTGGCTGACTAGTGAACGTGATGTCTTGAACTATTCTGCCATTTGTGTAAATTGAGACAATAGACCTTACACAGGAGTTTCTCCAACCATTATTCTAGTTCTCACTGGTGTGTCTGGTTTGGCCCTGGAACACTAGCCTAGTTCAATGAATGTTTTTAAAGAATTCAGCCTTGTCAATTCTTAAAGAAGCAACCCCACTTCGCACTAACATAGGTGACCTATACAAGGCATCTCGTTATACCATGGTTGACTATTCATAGCACTTAGGTCATTAAAAGCATCAGTTTAACCTCCCACCCCATAGGGTATCATTGTATAAAGGAATGGGCAGGAGGATTTACCTCCACAGTGACTTATACGTTACATGCAATTAGGTTGTCCCTTTGAACCTAGATCTTGGGATCCCTAGTCAATTAGGTTAGGTTTTCCGTTCCGGTAACATTCACTAAAAGCCTTAACCTCATTCCTCTTGACGACTTCTTACTAACTCTCGATTTAACCCTTAGGTTAACGGATCTGTAATATTGTCCTTAAACTATATATAGTCTATAGTGGCAACACACGAGAGTAGTCGTTGAATGGAATTATGTCTTCGATTAAAATGTCTAGACCTTCCATTATACGTATTACTCTGTGCTCTACCAATACTTGATTGATTGTCCCAAAGTATACAAAATTGCAAGCACAAGTTTTGATCAACATGGAACATTCTCAAAAAAATGGCAAAGCTGTTCAGTTACTTCAATAGCTTTATCTAAATCACTGAATTTTGATTCCATCATTGATCTCATGATACACATCTGCTTGGAAGATTTCCAAGACACAGTTGCACCTCTAATAGTGAAAACAAATCTACTAATGGATTTATTGTCTTTATATCAGATATCCATGTGACGTCACTGGACCCTTCTAGTACAACCGGATAACTGGGATAATGCAACCCATAATCCTAGCTTCATTGTAAGTACCTTAGTACCCGCACAAATGCCCTCTAAAGATAGGCGTTGGGATTACTCGTGTATCTACTTAGCCTGCATACTGAGTAGGCTATACATGGCCTTGTACACCTCATCATATACTTAGTTGAAATATACTCTCAACATTATTCTTAGCCAAATGTAGACTCAAGTCTACCAGTGTCCTCGACACACTTGTATTTGATTTACTAAATTTCTCAAGTGTCTTATCAACATAATAAGACTAAGAAAGTACAATACTGCTAGATGTTCTGGTAATCACATCTGTAAGCCTCATATCTTTCATGTCAAACTTAGAATTTAACAACTTCTTGGTAATTCTGAACATTTTCTCATAATTATCAGTCGTACAAACACAAATTGACATATCTATTTGTCAGTGTCTTTGACATATACATATTTGTCAATCCTTATTTATTTAAGACCCTCTTGACAACATAGTGTTGTCAAATTTCTTATGCCATTGTTTTGGTACTTATTTCAAATCATAAAATGATTATCAAGCTTACAGGCTTTCCTTATCCTCAAGGTGAAAAACCCTTTAGATTGTTCCGTTAACTAAATCTTCATTTAGGAAAGCTGTCTTTAACACCCATTTGATATAACTCCAGATTTCGTACAATTGTGATTACACCCACCATAACTGGTGATCACATACCAAAGTAATCCAAGCCTCCTTTGATAACAAGATTGTCTCATCGGCTTTTATTCACTTGCATTCCAAGGCTTATTACCTTTGTAAGATCAAGTTAATTTAACAACTTCTTTATAGAGAAATCATAGTTTCAAAGAAACTTTTAGTCTGTAGACGTCCCCGAACGTCTCGGGAAAAATCCTGTTTTGTTCTTTTGGGCTTACTACAGTTCGGACTCAAATGTCACGGTTCTTAATTTGATCTCACAAAGTGCAATGCGAGATTGATAAATCACCAAAGACTCCAAATCCAGCAAATCGTTTTGGAAAACTGATTTTTAAGAAATAAGTGCCAAACATGGACTGCTTTGCCAGATGCAGAGTCGCCACCTAAATATTTTATTTTTGGAGAAATTTAGGAAACCCTGACTCGTTGCCTAAGGCCGCGTGTCCGTCATCACCAAAGTTGCCTCGGCTCAGGAACTTGGGTATGATTGGGGAAGGTCATCTATGAGCACCCCCGCTCGCCCGATCAAAGATCGGCTTGTACTAAACATGATATCTTGTTTTTGAAAACACATGCGTTCTTATTCCAGTTAATTAGCTAAAATTACTAGGTGATGCGCACAACACACAAGTATAGACCAGATCGCCTAATTTGGGACAAAGCATTGCATATCCGTTTGTTTGGAAGGCAATTTGAAGCTTGCTACTCGCAAGTAGGCTAAATCACGGATTTTAATGAATTATCTCAATTCAAGCAACCCAACCTTCACCCACAGGCATTCAGGCAGTTATATCACATAAGCAATTAGCCTCATGGCAAGCATGCTGTCGTGTTAACACTTACACACAAGCAAGATGCTAAAGCATAAACACTCACAGTGTACTCCGAGCCAAAACAAGAAATTAGATGCTAAAGCATAAACACTCACAGTGTACTCCGAGCCAAAACAAGAAACTAGTTAGAAATCAATGCATGATCCTAGTTCATGTTAAGATCGCTAATGCAACAAATGCAAAATGCAACTAGAATAGGCTCGGCTAATCTAAGAATGGCATGTGAAATGCGGCAACTCAATATACGTAATCAAGTTGGAATTGAAATACTATGCAATTAGTATGATGCGCCGAGCCCAGTGCCTGCAATATGAATGAATGTATGCAAACATGCTGACATAAGTATGCTAATTGAAACATGACCTAAAACTAACCATTAAAAGCATGTAAGTAAAAGGGAGAAAGATGTGGGGTTGGAAGACATTCACCCACGCACGCACACTTATTACAAAATTCGCCCTCTCGACGGAGGGTCCAAATAAATAATACAAACCAAATGATTAACCAACTATCCTAGCTAATTAATTATTACAAACCCTTAATTAATTAACAAATTAACTACAAAAGGAGGCCGCCGCAGCTCCACCTCGGAATGATTGAATGATGCATGCTCGATCGCCTCACTCGGAAACCCGTTGCCATGCCACATGTTGCCTTTGTTTGCACTGTTTTGCTCCTCTTAAAACTGCACAAGTCCCAAGGATGCTTCTGAACCACTCCCTAAGCATTGTGTGATGCCACCAGCCAAGAGATGGGACCACCGGCCATTGGAAAATGGTCATCGACCATTTGTGGGGATCTCGGCCAACAATGCATAGCCGGCCGGCACTGAAGATGGCCGACCGACCATCTCTTCCTGCAGAATCCTGTTTTTGCTGCAGCAGAGGACATACAGTGCATGGCAAGGCATTTACAAGATAATGTATGCACAACCATCCTCCCTATCATGCTATAAACTCAATGGAGTATGGCTCTCGACCCTCGAACCACCAGTCACGCATTTCAATACACGATGGCCAAAGGTGCCAAGTGTGCAAATCAATGTGGAATGAATGCAACAAAACATATGAATGCCTAGAGCTCTATCATGCTTGATCAAGAGCGTCAGCAACCGAGGGTTGAGGCACGTTTCGTCACTTCAAGTACGAAACGTCCCTCGACCCTCATGTTTGGTTTGACACCCCAAACCAAACACAACGTAATGCATGCAACCAAGTACAATGCAACATGTAAACGTAAGGCCATGTAACATGAGCATGCCAAGTGCAATATGATGTAACCTAACCATGCAAACAGCATGGCAATGCAACAAGTATGCAATACTACAATGCCACCTAGATATGGAAATACACGAAGTGATAGGCATGCAACAATGACACCAACCATAAGGATGCAACAACATGCAACGTGATAAGCATACAACAATACACAAATGCATGATCTATGGACTTACACTAAAGATGGGTAGACCTCAGCCGTACCAAAAACAGCAGCCAAAACACCCAAATCAAGGTTCCAAAAAGAGAGTTATACATGCACATACATGGATCCGTAAGCTAGGCAAGGATGCACAATCCTCAACCATGAGCAAAATGGGATAAACATGGGAACATGACAATGCAATGAGCTCTGAAGTCATGTGAAGAATGATGGCAAATCATATACACAAGTGAAGCATAGCATGCTAATGGGCTCAATGCCCAAAGCTAGTCAAGGGGCTCTCACTATGGCCATGTCAACCAAGCCCCAAAGGGTCAAAGTGACCTAAGACAATCCTAGGGTAGGCCAAAACAAGGCTAGAACATGCATGTGATGTGGTCAAAACATGCTAGAAAGGTGAGCACAAAACAAGATGCATACAAGGCCAAAAGGGGGAATTGCACTACACCTATTACAACCAAACATGGCATGACTCAACCAAGGAAAATCAGAGCTACAATATGTTAAAACAAACCCCAAAACCCAATGAGATGGCATCCCAAAGACCTAATCATGGAGACATACACAATGGCCTAATCTTAAGGCACAAAACAACAACTCTTCAAAGCATTGACAAGATGGCAAATATAAGTGTGTGGCTACACTACGTGGACTGAAATGTGATTTCAAATGATGCCAAATCATGAGAATGGTCAAAACAATGCCTGCTAGCAACTTGGTGCACAAAGCTTGACAAGCTAGGATGAACTAAGGCTATACAAAGTAATGCACATATGATCAAATCAACACCAAACAGAGCTTAAACATGGTGAAACATGACTAAAAGTTCCTTGGAGTTGAGCCGAAATATGCAAGCATGATGGTCCAAATACAAATACATGTTAAGGCAATAGAAGGGATTACAAGGCAAGTACATGGTGCATGCAAGAGACGAACAAACCAACTTAAAACAGAGGTATATCATGTCAAGATAACACCAAATACTTGCTGAAATGGGGCCAAAACATGCTAAGCAAACATGCTACTATGGTGAGCCAACAATGTAAGTAAATGAGACACAAAGGGAAGGGGGTGTCCTTCCCCTATTCAAGACTTAAAAACCACTTCTCCATCACTGAAAATCCTCTGGATTTTAGTGGTGAGAAGGTCAAAACAAAGGGGGCTCAAAACTCAAAAAGAAAGTCACAAAATAAGGCCAAACAAGGCCTAAGAGGGGGTAGACAACCCCCAACCCAAAAGTAACCTTAAACAAACATATTTAGCATACAAAAACAGAACTTTTTTTAGTTGGACACTAAGCTTAAAACAATATGCAAGTATTGCTAAAAGCTTAAGCAAAAATGGGGAATAAAAGAGTAGTTTCTCACCCTTGAAGAACACTTCAAGAACACCAACTCCAGCACCTCTTTCTGTTCAAAACCAACTCAAAAACTCTGAAATCAACTCCTTAGCACCTCAGTAACCAAGGGATAGTGTGCTACTAGGTGCTTTAGTGCAAAAATATGAACAAAAACACCCTTTAGAACACTATTACACACACAACTATAGAGAGAGAAGAGATATAGAGAGAGAGAGAGTGATATATATCTTCTATATCAGTTGGATGAACCCCTGGAAAGGGAGAGGAGGCTCTCCTTTTATAGGAAGTCCAACTCAAAGCTTCCAAGAGAAGCTAAGTGTTAGTTCAAATCCCTCTATATACGTGTATGGAGTGGGGGAATTATGCGTGCCAGCTGGCACAAAATATCTACCAAAAGCAGATGAAAATGGGTCGGCCGGAAAATATGGCCGATTGACTAACAAATGTGGCCGACCGACCAAAAAGGAAGCCGATCGGCCAACACACTTGGCTGATGGAAAGAAAAAAGGGCCGATGGCTTCAAGCCTCGGCCGATGGGTTGAGGAAATGGCCAACAGGCCACCCTCTTCCCTTAAAAACAAAAACACAAGTGTTTGGTCCACAACCAAGCACAAAACAGTCAAGTTGAGAGACCTTGAGGCAAGGTGCGCGACCGAAATCTCCGAGAACTCAAAATGAACACGAGCATGGATGATCATCAAGTGTTCAAACGATGATGTCCAAGTCTTGAGGACAGTCAAAAATGGGGTGTCTACATAGTCTCACTAGCCACCATATAAATTTAAGAAGATTAGACAGAAGAACTTTAAAGTCCTAGCCTTTTAACATCTTCTAGGCTCACATTTTTTCTCATTAAAATTGTTTCCTCAATTCCATGATGGTATTCTTGTGTAAATTTGATATCAGATTTGTCCATAAGAAAACCGATATGCAATGCTATATTGTGCATAACCATTGAACACAAAGTCAACAGATTTTTAGGGCTATTCGACCCGCTTAAGTTTAGGTATTGCCACCTTTTGCATGATACCCCCACATTTGTAGAATTTATATGAAGGCTTTTAGCCTTTCCAAAAATTCATGCAGGGTCTTTAAACAATTCCTTGTGTCACAATGATTATGAGACTCTCATAATTATATCACAAAAAATACATTCCTGGATTGTCATCAACGAATTAGGTATTTTCCGAATTCAAGGCACCAAACAAATTTCGTCCAACTTGTCACTCTGAAGCTAATAGCCTTACTATTAGGAAAAACAGATCTGATGTTCAATAGTCTACTATTCAGAACTTCATAACATGGCCAGTAGTCATATCACTAAGAATCACTAATTTCTTAGCATGTGGTCAATAGACTTTCTACTACTAAGAATCACAATATTTTGACATGTGATTAGTAGTCACTCCGCTACTAGGAATCACAACGTCTTGACATAGGATCAATAGACCATTTCATTACTATGAATCATCATGTCTTAACATATGATCAGTAAACCATTTCATTACTAGGAATCATCATGTCTTGACAAATGATCAGTAGACTCTTTTACTACTAGGAACCATTATGTCTTAACATATGATCAGTAATCTATTTACTATTCGGAACCACAATCTCATAACTGAGTAGCCAGTGGTCTAACACCCCATAGGAACTATCAGTTTTCTATCTTTGTGATCAATGATCATATACTCACTAGGAGCCACCAATTTAAGAATATATTTCGAATTCAAAAATTCAAAAATATATTCACACACCCTAACTGGCTGTTTCATCTTTGCTTTTAAACAAAGTCACATAGCAATCATATATGCTATAATTGACACAAGGCTAACAAACTAATTGCCTCTGATTAATTTAGAGATATTATCATGCAATCTTATGATTTTCTTTAATCACACTTGATCTCTCTAGATCTTCTTTTAAGAACCTTGCAAGGCTTAAGGTTGTCAAGTGGAACAACATTTTCTGTTATCACTTCTTGAAGCCATTTTTGAAAAATCATAATAGAATTTCACTATTCTATTTTTCCAGAAACTAAACTTAACACTAGAAAATCCAAAGTCTGAAATTTAATTCAAAACTAACTTACCCTAGAATGAAACATGGTCAGGAAAGTTTCCAGGAAGACTGGAGGGGTCACACTGATCCCATTTAAGACCCAGTTAACCTTAGACAAAACTTTCAAGAGCATATTCACTCCTAGTCCACGGGAAACAAATTTAGAATTAAGTTTTTCAGGAGATAAACTAGGTTAAAACAAATCAATTCCCAAGCAAATAAAAATTGTTACTACAATTACACCACTCATAAAAGTTAATCTGTACTCTTGAAATCGAGCCCATAATTTCTGAATAAAAATCAGAAATATTTTAGCTGATGCTAAAATCTTGTTTCTTCTCCCAAATACCAAAACACTTTGGAAATAATCTGATTATAACCAAAGACTTTCTCAAAACTTGGTTTCCTATCACTTTGGGAATAAAAAGATTAAACCCAAAGACTTCCTCTAATCATAAAGGTTTGAAACTAAATTCATCTTAGTTTCCATTTCTGAACAAATAAGAAATACTCTTTACCCAAAGCTAAACTTTGGTTTCTATTACAGAAAACTAAAACAATTTGGGAATAATAAAATTAATCCCAAAGACTTTCTCTAAACCTGAAGGTTTATAATTTCTTTTCTTCCAGCTTTCCTTTCACTATGGTAAAACTATTATAAATTAGAAATTAAAACCACTAAAAATGGAAATAAAAACGCAACTATTACAATTACAAATTGTCTAAGTCTGTAAAACGAAATTCATTGTTGCATCCAAAATCGTTTGTTTAGCCAATAATACACTTTTAGATTCATTGCCTCCCAATGGATGTTGGAGGTATCTTGGCGTCTATCTCCCAACATATGATGGTCGAAACCAACTAATGCAGAAGCACCTTCTGAATAGCTTCGGCAAACTTGATAATGGTTGCACTCTCTCTAACAAGAACCAAAGAAGGGGCTAACAAAAGAAAGAAAAAATTTTCTTTGGTGGGAAAAAAAAAAAATATATATATATATATATATCTCCAACTTTTTATCTCAAAACACCATTTCCATTTTCCATCAAAAATCTCTCCAAAAATTATCCTACTAAGTTGGAGGGAAAATGCCTCTATTTATACAAGTAGGGAAATCCCTAGCCATGAAAGCTATACATCAATAGGGCCATCAAATGCCATTAACCAAGGCCATCAACTCTAGCTATTAGGGCTAGAGTTACATAGGTTGAAAACCTATAGCTACTGATATGGTCATCAACTCCATCATCAAAAGATGAGAGTTACAAAGGTCTAAACCTCCCACGTGCTTAAAATATACAAATAAATATGTATATAATGATGGTTGAACAAACCAACTAGATGGGTCATAAAATGGATACTAATGTTGGGTTACAACCTGATTCAAGTTCAATTCTCAAACACATGCACAAGCTAAACTCAACATACCATAGCTTAGCCTAAGCTCAAGATTAAGTCCAAATCTAAGTCCAAGACCAAACCTAGCATATGCACAAGCCCAAGCCCAAGCCCAAGCCTAGACTAAATCTAGTCCAAACTAAGACTAAGTCCAAATTTAAGTCCAACTGTATTGATGCACACTTTATGAGACAATTCTCATTCATAACTCAATAGTTTTGGCTTGTTATTTTTGTATTGCAGTCTTTCCACTTAAGAGAATACAAAATCACTCAGATCCACCTCAATCGACGGTTAGGTGCCACTTTAATTTCGAATTAAAGTTGCCGAAAAACCATTATTTTTCAACATTTAGAATCAAACATCAATACAAATATTTAAATTTTTTTTTTATTCTAGTGTAAATGAGATAAAAATAACTAAAACTTAACCATATCTATGTTTTTTTTTTTTCAAATTATTTTTAATTAATTTCAAAATAAATTTTTAAATCATTGTTTAAAACCGTATAGGTTTTACACTAGTTGTATTAAAAAGAAAAAATAAGTTTAGAGAAGTGCTTCAATACCTAATTAATAGGTTTGTTGTTTATTGATTTTACACTGTGGTTATAAAAGAAAATTTAAAACCAAAACTACCCTATTAAATCCATATTAACCTTCAATCTAATGTCACAGCCATTACACATACACTGCTGGAAATAGGGGTTTTAGAGGGGTTTAAAAAATGCCGCTATAGGTTCCAAAAATGTCGTCAAATCTTTTTATGACGTTTAGCACCAAACGCCGAAGATGTGGCCGTCACTATAACCTTATGATGCTTTAGAAACGTCGCTATATTACTATAGGCGGCATTTTCTAAAAATGCCGTTAAAAGTTCTACTAACGGTAACGTGACATCACTATGCTATTTAGCGATGTTTGGAAAACTCCGTCGTATCTCTTTTTAAAAAAATCCAACCATTGGTATGATATTAAGCGACATTTTAGAAACGCCGTGATAGCTTTTTTATTTTTTATTTTTAATTGTGCTAATTTTATGTGATTGAATTAAAAAAAATACCTGTAATAAAACTAAAAAATAGCATTAATATGAAATAATAACTCTCAGTCAAAATGCAACATTAATTCACTTTCTCATTCAATTTAATATCCAATCACCATTAACCACAAAATAACATATCCAAAAATCATGTTTTAACAAAGATGTTAGCAGAGAAAGAAGTGTTGAGCTATAATGATGGATCCAACTATACAAGAGAAGAAGACAAAAATAAATAAATACAAAATCACATTTGCACATATTGCATGTGCCACCACTTCTAGTGTGTTAAACACACAGATCAGCCATACATCCCTGAATTTTTGTTAATAAAAAATAAATACAAAATCACATACTTACCATCATCTGAAACTAAAACTTTCTTTGAATATATAATTAATCATAAAAAAAGAAAGAAAAAACAACAGAGCAGTATACTTTGGTACCATTCCCCAAGATCAGTTTGGAAAAAAAAAAAAGACCACTAAGTAGAACAAAGATCACTAAAGCACATATCAAAAAGATTAAAATGGACCCAATAAACAACAAAGATCATATTATCCTTGCAATAGAAAATCATGAACTTGCAAGACCTAATCAGTAAAAAGAAACAAATCCATCAAGCTCGCAAACCAAATCCGCAAATGTAAGACAAGCTGCCTAAAAAAAATAAAAAAAGAAGAAAGAAATGTTAATAGGAATCACGAAGTAAACATTTCTTTAAAGAAATATTTTCAATTTTTTTTTTTTTTTCAATTAGAATCGAAAATATGGGAGTTCGGACATAACTGATGAGATAACTGACTAATTACAAACTTGAAGACTTGAAACCCCTAATTCAACTATTTCATGGACAATCTCTATTCAAAATTCTTGATTTTTTTTTCTCTTGCAAGGTTATAAAGCCTAGAATGCAGACCCAACAGAAGCGATTTCATTTGTTGCCTTGTAGAGAATACATCAATATTTCAAATGGTGTCTCTATGAATCTGAGAATTTAAGGTATTGTGGTGTTGTGGTTGAGTAACCACGTCTTGCACAAGGAAAATTGAAAAAATAACATGACGAAGAAGGATGCCGGGGTTCAAGCTACACAGTCCATTCCTTTAATCGAAATATTAGTTGTTAATAGGGACTTTTCAACTAATATCACAAACTACAAAAGCATTTAATCAATTGAAACTATTAGTTTCAATAGCAGCTCAAGAATAGAATATTTATCCATCATAACAACTCCATTTAGTAACAATGGTTGGATCTTAAAAGAAACATTTAGTAAGTATCTAAAACAAAAAAAAGAACCATTTGGTTTAGTAGGAAATAAGAAAACATTTCAGACCACTGACAGTGTTTGGTTCGCTGAAATGAAGGTAGAATGGAATGGAATAATCATTACTTAGCATCCCATTGGAATGACCATTCCCTTACAATGTTGAATGATGATTCTATTTGAATGAATTTTCTATCAATTTTTTGCTCTAATTGAATGCTCATAAACTCACTGCAATATTGAATTTGCACTTTCACAATATGTAAGTGTGCAAATGGTAGTATAAATAATATTTTTATTATTTTCATAATTAGTACACATACCTCCAGAAGAAGTGCCAACTGAAACCTTGATGAATGATCTCTCAAACAAGTTCAATTTGACAAGATTTTGAACACCTTGGTAACTTGACAAGGTGCCTAAGAAACTCAGCCTCTTCCTTTATGCCTAACATTCTGTGCCCAATTGTTATCGTTTCTAAGACTTTTGCATTTTCAGTTCACTTGTCAGCATTAAAACAGTTTTTTTTTTTTTTTAACTTAGTTTTCTGTTTTTGTAAACAACCTGATTAGTTGATTGGAATATAGGCTATTAATTCAAATGTATTTCAAAATCACCAATATCTTCACAGGTAACTTAGGATTGAGCTGGAAAACAGGATTTCAAGTTTGAATAACTCAAATTACAAAACTGATTCAACACTATTGACTACCAACTATAACTAGATTCATGGATCATTGAACATTATCAAATTCATGATAAATCAAGTCAACTAGCAGCATCAAGAACATGAAAATATTAGCTGTTTACCATAAAATAACTTATTATTTTGCTATTCAAATAGCAAACTACCTCAAATTCACTATGTATCTACAAACTGATTTTAGTGATAAAGCTGTGTGACATTAAATTTTCAAAACCTCACTTCTAAGTAAAGACCAAGAAGTTGTTGTCCATCGAAAGCATGGCTACAACGTGAGGTAGATTTGTAACATTACAACAATTTACAACATCAATTTATAACCAAACAAAACATTTCACACAAACAAAACATCAATCACTGAAACAGAGCAATACTATTGCATTACAGAATCGATAGTCAAATATATATATATATAGAGAGAGGGGGGGTAGATCCGAACCTTTCTGCCTTCTCTCAATGCCTTGATCTCCGCATATGCAATGCCTTGATCTGCACAATGACAATCAACAACCAAATCAATAGAGAGACCTTCGAAATCAAAATCGAAATTAAAAAAAAAAAGGCACTGTTTACAAAATGCCATTAAATATTATAAAATAGTGGTGTTAAGAAAAATGCCGTTAAATCAACGCCGTTAAACGCACAAACTTCAATAGAAAACAATAAAATATGTATATTAACATTATAGCGACAAAATATAATCCTGATCAAAATCTCCAAACAGACCACTATAACTCTTCAAGAAAAGTGAGCACAAAAGTCCTTATCAAATCCATCGGTTGGAAAAACTTGTACAGTCATCAATAATAATTATAAAAAACAAACAAACAAACAAACAAAAATTAGCTTGAACTCTATGGTGTCAATTACATGCTTACAACAGTAGCAATTATTTTAATGAACTACAATAAAATAAAGAAAACCAAACAAAATAATCAAAAGACCTTGGATTTGTTATAGCAATGCTTGCAATCAAATATGTTAGAACATTTTGTTGTCAAATTCCATGGATCAAAACCAAGGTTGTAACAAGAGTTCTTTAAGAAGTTGGTTTCCTTCAAAAACAGGATTACTTTGGAGTTCTGCAAGAAGTTGGTTTTCTACAAGAAGTTGGTTTTCTTTCCCAACTAGGATTGCTTTGGTTTTCTATAAATAGTTGGGTTTCTCCCAAATCTAGGCTATTCATTGATTCATTCATTAAATCTCTCCAGATCTTCTTTTTGGTTCTTAAGGGTTATATCTGGAGATATTTTGTTAAGTTTTCTTTGATGTTTTTATTGAGTATTCAACTCATGGTTTAAAGAGAGTACATCAAAGGTTTGTTTGTTATACACAAAAGAGAGAGTTGTTCTTCAGTTGTGGATTCTGAAGAATTCGAGCCTGAAGCTTTGGTGGAATCCGGAGTGGCTCATCAGAAAGATAATTCCGTGGTGAAGATGGGGTTGGAAGAGGCACATAGAGTTTGGTTCAATTAGGCGTTGTGGATTCGCTAGATAATTGAGAGTATACCTGTGTAATTCCTTTAATTCTTCTTAGTGGATTGTCTTGTGGCAGTTGTCCGTGGTTTTTTTATCACAGTTGGAGGTGTCCAATTGTGGTTTTTCCACGTAAAAATCATTGTGTCTCTTTCTCTTGATTGTTTGATTGGGATTGTTATATTCTGTTTAAAATTGTTACATAATCACAAATCAACATCTAGAGGGTTTCTAGATTTTTCAAAATATTTTGTCACAAGCTCTGATCTTGCATCTTCCTCTGTAATATGAGCATATGAGTACCTGACATTTATCTATCCACACATATATACAAAGTTCAATTCAATCTAAAAAATTAAGAAAATATAGAAATAAAGAATAAAATTCAAGAATGAGAATGAGGATGGAAGGTGTACTAAATAGTAGGTGAAGCTTTAGGCTCAAAACCATAACCAATTTGGTACATACATGGGATATATATATATATATATAGGAAGTAGAAGGTTGCCTTTAAAAGAAGAAATCATATTGTTATTCTTTAACCATTCTGACAACCACATTACCACCAAACCTTTGAATTTTTCTCAACTTAAAATAGACAAACAAACCAACTAAGAATTTGAAAATACAAAAGAAACACACGATGGTCAAGCTAATACAATCATCAATGTTCATTCTCTTAAATCTACCCCTGAAAAATAAAAACAACACAATAATAATAGGAATAGAACAACACTAAAAAAGGACACGGATTCATGATTAATATTTAATAACCAATCACTGACACTCTAATTGTTGTCAAACTAAAATAGACAAAAAACAAACTCATAATTTTATGAGCAAATCTATTTATCCACCAAACATTCTATTAAAGACTTGTTTAGGAACCTTGCTTTTTGATCAAATCATTCACTCTACTTTTCGGCACATATTATATAAGGTAATCTTAGAACTTAACATATACATGGTAGGAATCATTACTATGAAGGAGAAACTAAGCACCTTAATCACTACCTCCCAAAAAATCAAAAATTCCCATAATGCCCAAATAAGTAAAGATCCGTACAAATTACAAATCTTAAACTTTGTAAACTTATCACCCAAAATACAACAAATATTTTAATCCTTTAACTCACAAATATGACAAATATAAAAAATAACCAATTTTTTTTAAAATAAAAAAACATAAACCAAAAAATTTCAATAATAACTAGAGAGTTACCCTCAAAGGAAGAAGAGCTCATTGTTGTTATTTAATAACTCTGACCATCACATTACCACCAAAGCTCTTAACTTTTCCGAACCTGAAATAGAGAACTAAATTAATTAAAATTTTGAAAATAAGAAAACAAATTCAGGACAATCAAATAGAAATCCCAAACATCTAGTTAGTACCAAAGTATTACATAATTACATATCACCAAAAAATATATTACAACCCAAACAAAGCTAATGCAGGAAATTGAAATTGAGCCAATAATAAAACAACATAGCAAACAAAACCTTATCAAGTAAAAATCCAACAAAACAATAAATAAATAAATTTAAAAAAAAAATCCATATCATAACCCAACTCAATCAATTCAAAAATTAGAAATTAGAAAGAAAAAAAAAATGGCAACCCAAGCTCAACCTATATTATCAAAAAAATCCCCAATTATCTCTGCAAAATCTTAATTTTGGAGTCAGCTTAAACAATAAGATTCAGAGCAAAAATAAAAGGATAATCTCAAAGAAATCAAATACAGCAATTGGATTATTTGATGTAAGACGTAATGGTTGGTTGCTTGACCAATCCTATAATTTTACCTACATCAATCAAGAGTAACCAACGGAGAAAGTACTGTGCATAACTTGTGGATATGAATTTTGGAGGTCAACAAAAATAAAAAGAAGAGAATTAAAAATAAAAAACTATAAATTACCAAATAGAAGAAACAGTATGTTGAACTTCATCTGGTTTCAACCATGTTGATCTGCTTTGATCCAAATATATATATATATATATGAGAGGCATGCAGAGGAGCCCAGGTTGATGGGAATACCCGCTTCTCTTTCCTTTCTAATATCTCCATCTCTGGGACGACTCTTTTCAAAAATGAAATTATTTCAGAAACCCATTCTAGAAAATAGAAACTATTTCAGAAACTCATTTCAATCAAAGAACAGATGTTACAAAAATCAAAACATTTCATAACCGAAATCAAATCATTTCAAAACCATTTCACACATAGAAACTATTTCAGAAAATAGATAAAGAAATAAATCAACGACAAACCTGTTCTAGCTGAACCCAGCTTTGGCTAGTGACCTTCAATACAATATTGTGAAAAAATATAACAAAAGATCTCATTAAACAAGCTAAACAACAATAAAACAGATCTGCTAAATTAAAAACCTTTAAAGTTGGGTTTGTCACCATCATCACTAGTTGCAATATAATCACAAAGCTCTGTTATTTTAACTTCATTATTAACTCTAATCCAAAGCATCATCTCATAGTAAGCTAATCTTAATAGTGAATTCGGATTCTCCTCATAGATAGCTTCACAGAAATATACAAATTCTTGTATCATCTCCATGTCGATTAAAAACATCTCAGAAATGGACCATAAGTTTCCTCCTCTAGTCACCAACTCACCATCAAGAATATACCTAGAGCACATTCATTTCATTCACAAATCTTGATTAAACTTGTAGTTTCTTGCTTAAAATTTTAATAACCAAATCGAGAGAGGCGATAAGGAAAAGTGCGCGCTCGCGAGAGAGAGAGAGAGAGAACTTGTATGAATCTGAATCTCAAAGATGAACCTGTATGAATCTAAATCTCAAAGAAAATCGCTCTGAATCGAAATCGCTCTTAAGGATTTAAAAGCAATTGAGGGTGAGCAAGAGAGAGACGCAATTTGAAGGCGTGAGGATTCAAAATAAGGGTTTACAAAAAGCTTTAACAATCATTCTCAGCTTCAAAATGGGCTCTGAGAATGTGAGAGAGAGAGAGAGAGAGAGAGAGAGAGAGAGAGAGAGATTTGTGTGTATAACATCTCAAAATCAAAATAAGGGTTTCAAAACAGAGGGAGAGAGGAGGTGCATGAGGCGAACAGATTTGGAGGTATGTTTAAACGCCTCCTATTACAAAACGGTGTCATTTTGTTTAAAGGAATATGCGACGTTTAAAAAACAGCGTTAAAAAATGCCACCATATCCCCTTTTTCCTGTAGTGATAATTGTTTCAAAATTCTTTTGATTAAAGTATGATTTGAAATCTTAAACTTCAAATTAGGCATGTGCTAGGTAGCACAAATTGTAATCCTTTCCATTCCAATATTATAATAGAAAATTTACATTACATTATTCAATGATTTGTAATAATTCTTTCTAAATTTAAAATACTAATAAATTCTCACATTATTTCATAACCGTAGATAATGTAATGGAGATTTTCCGTTACCACCATGTAATGATTTCAATAACCAATTAATGAAGAGCTAATACATATATTTTTGGAAAATGTTTTAGACCCCTAAAATTCTTCCACAATTCAACCCACAATGTTGTGATTTGATAAGTGTCAATTTTTTATTGGTTAGACACTCAATGATATAGGACCCACTACCCTAGCCACATCACTGTGAATGCATTTGTGGGTATAAAATGTGGGTCTCTATCATTATTATATATTTTTATCCAAAACGTATAACAACAAATACATATGTTTTTTTTGAACAAATTACACCATTAATTTTCATAGATTATGTAAAATTTTACTTTGGTCCCTTCAATTTTAATTTTATCAAATTCAACATCATATTTTCTATAAACTTTCAATGTGATCCTTTTGATAAGGTTACACCACCATCTGCTCAGCCTCAAGAATAAGATGTTTAAGAAGCTCAAATAGAGCTCAGTGCAGCTCCCATTTAAATGCACGTGTATCATTGCTCAACTAGTTTGTTATAGATATTAACCAAAGCTATTAGGTTGTTAAAGTGGTTAACTAGAGAAGGTTAGGTAGTTATAAGTCAGAATAGGGTTAGGTTAAGATGTGTGTTAACTTGTATAAAAGCACTGCTGTACTTACCAATTCTGGTATTGAATATTAAGATCAACATCTTCTACATTCTCTTTATGGTATCAGAGCTCTAGGCTCTTACAAGCATTAGAAGAGTTCATTAATGGCTTCTCCTTCCACCATTGCTGTAGCTTTATCTACTTTTTCTTCTGTCTCTACATCATTACCTTCCAATCTTACTTTGTTTTTTCGAATCTCAGTGCATTTGTCACTACAAAACTTGATTCATCAAATTACATAGTGTGGAAGAATCAACTTCAAAACATTTTGTGAGCAACAAAGCCTCTTGGTTATGTTGATGGATCTGAGGTATGTCCTTTATCAACTGTGCTTGATTCACACAATCTTGAAGTCTTGAATCCTGCTTACACTCTATGGAATACTATTGATGCATACCTCCTGAGTTGTATCACTACTACACTATCTCCATCTATTTTCACATTTGTGATTCATTGTCAATCGAGTCATGAAGTGTCTTGACCCCGTACCCGCCCCTATGGATAAGGTCATAACTAGCCAATAATCATGAGATTACCTACAGACTCAAACATATTTTAAACATATTTCAATAGAAATAAGGGGCCAAACGGAAGCAGATTTAAAAATTTTTGTCCAATGAGCTGTGTTTACATGGA
This sequence comes from Camellia granthamiana, assembly GCA_036172215.1. NCBI lineage: Eukaryota > Viridiplantae > Streptophyta > Magnoliopsida > Ericales > Theaceae > Camellia > Camellia granthamiana. Next base: position 109,609,655 of record CM069912.1, read on the forward strand.
AAAGCAAAACATTCCAGAAGTAGTCTATAATAACTCACACACACATGTATAGAGTTAACATCTTATATTCACCTACGCACTTTCAAATATGCAGCCAGCCAAAACTTATTTACATAGGTGATCCAACGTGCCAAAATAGCAAAAGAGTAAACGAATGGTCAAAAGAACAAAACAAAGTCTTGTGCGTGAGACATTCAGGCTGACTCCTCAAACTGACTTCCTTTCACATTCTTCACTGAGGCTGGGTTTGGACCTCTCTTTGCCTACCTACATGCACATAAATGAGAGTGAGCGAAAGCCTAGTGAATAATATCAAAATAAAGAAATTACATGAATGAAATTCGTAACGGACGTATCGAACGGCCTTAGACCTATTCATTTTTCTATCTAGTACATCAAACGGCCTCAAACCCAAACATATTGAACAGCCTCAGGCCCAATTCATTCTTAACAAATGGCCTCCGGCCCAATTTATCTATGTCAAACGGCCTATGGCCCATTCATTTATGTCCAACGGCCTTTGGCCCAATCATTCATGTCGAACGGCCTTGGGCCCAATCATTTATGTCTGACGGCCTTGGGCCCAATCATTTATGTCAAACGGCCTTTGGCCCAATCATTCATATCAAACGGCCTTTGGCCTAATTATTCATGTTATGTGCATTTCATACTTGAGATCATAAGCATCTGTAGATACCCTATTTTTGACTGCCTTTAAGACTTGGGCGTCATTGATCACTCGATGATGAAAGTTATGCTATGCAGATGTTCGATTTCTTCGGCAAGAAGAGCTCTAAATCCTAACTTTACACCCCATTTTGGACCAAAAATATTTTGGCCAAAACGATTTTAGACCTTAAAACCCTCTCTTTCAAAATATTTTTGAAAAAGTTTATACGATGTTCCGAGGCTCGCATTTCGTTAAATGTTGCGCTTTTCGGCAAACCAAGCAATGGCAAAGTGGAAATAAACAAAAGAGAGATGAAATCTTTGAAAAATCTTTCAAAACACCTTATTTAGAGGTCTCGAGTTGAAGAAATAGGAGGGGAGGGAAGAAATCTAGTTGAGGAGAAGTTAGGCATGAATTCGGTTAGGACCAAAACTGAGTAGTTTTCACCAAAATAGGCATATCTTTTTACACACTTGGAATTTTGATTTGAGGCAGCCACCATTGGAAATAAGACTTCTGGGGCTTTAATTTAGACTCAATAATGACCTGCAAAGGAGTCCGGATGAAGGAGATATGCCCATTTGAAGTTGGACTTAGAGGGCAGATTTTTCCGGCCGGCCACTGGTGGAGTTTGCTGGCCATGGATGGGCTTTGATGGCCATGTGTCAGCCATGAATGGGCTTTGTCGGCCATATGTCGTCCAAGGGTGACTTTTTTCAGCCATTGGCGAAAAAAAGGCAGTTTTCAACAGATATATTTTCCCTCCAGCTGTTCCACATTGCTCCAGCTGTCCTATATTGATATTTTCGACCTGAGCTCACATTTTTGTATATATAGAGGACCTTCTCTATTGTTTTCAAGGTTAGAAAAATTTTGGGAGTGTCTCTCTCTACAATCCTCTCTCTCTAGATTTTTCTCTCTCTCTTGAACTTTTGTGGATACAAGTGTAGATACACTTCAAATTTGCCTATCGACCCTTAACCAAAGTTGCTTATCTTTGGGATGAGGTTACTTCGGACCCTTTTTGAGCTCTAGAAGGTGGTCATGGCTTGATTTATTGCCTAATTTGTGTCTTCTCTTCAAGAGGTATAACAGTCCCCTTTTTGCACTTGTTTTGCATACTTGTTTTCCCATCTCTTTCAACTGCTTTTGGGCTGATTTTGAACTGTAAAAAACTCTATTTTTGTGGCTTAAAAATGGTGGTTTGAGGCCATTTTCAATTAAGGGATGGTTCATCCTTCTTGCTTCTTTGCTTGTAAAGTTTTTGTGCCTTTGTTCATCACTTTCAAATCAACTTTTTGGAGCCTTTTTACCACTGATTTTTAGAGGTTTTCAGAGGCTAAAAATATTGTTTTGAGGTCCTAAAAATAGAGGGGTTAGCCACCTCTCTTTATGCTTTTTTACTAGCTCAAAAGCTCTATGTTTTAGCTTATTGTTTTCGATACTTTTGTCTTCATTCCAGCATGTTTTCCAACTAATTTTGAGCTATAAAAACTCTGTGTTTTTGGGCTAAAGCTTGGGTCCTAAGGCCATTAAAGGTTGAGGGGTTGATAGCCCTTCTTTGCACCTTGTTTTGGACACCTTTGGGTTGTGTTTCCCACCCTTGCATCCTCTTTTTGAAAGCTTTTAAACACTTTTTTCCAGAGGTTTTTTAATGGTAAAAAACTTATTTTGAAGTCCAAAATTGGAGGGGTTAGCCTCACCTCCTTATGTCTTGTTTACATGCTTAGTTAGCCGCATATGTTAGCATATTTTTCTAGTATAACTTAGCTTAAGTCCAACATGTTTTACCCTCTGAAATAGCTTGTTCTAGCTCTGCTTTGAGCTGTTTGGTTTAGTTGAACTTTGTTTTGTGTAGTTGTAGTGTAAATCCTTGCACTAGCTTGTTGTTTTAAGGCTTTAAACATCATTGGTGTGTCTTGGTTGCATGGTTTTAGTGCTTTTATCACTCAATTTCAGCACCTAAATCTCTGCAATCTCCCTCTTTGCTTCACTCTTTCAGTTGCTTTTGAGGGTTGTTTCAAACTTGGGATCATTTGAGCTTGAGATTGAGGTCTTGCTCAATGGTGTAATCCTCTTTGAGGGTTCATTATCAAAGGTACGATCTCTCTCTTGCCTTACACTATCCCCTTGTTAACACTTCTTTCATCTTAGAAGACACTCACCAATGGACAAATTGATTAATGAATGATTTGGTAACTAAAATGTGTAAACAAAATTGGTAAGTAAAAGTATGCAAGATAAGCATTCTTTGTGTTGCATTGCATGTGTTCAAATCAGACATTAATTTGAACACAAGGAAAATAGGACATTTCAAACTCAAAGTGATGAAATGTGTCATTTTCCTAGATCACCATTGCCCTTGATCATGCATGATAGGGTGGTGGTTATTCTGGTCTTGTTTGTGCATTTATTGAACTTGTACAAACTTGGTTCCTTAGCCATAATGCATGGAAATTGCTTGATTGATGGTTTGAGGGCCAAGAGTTTCTCTCTCTTGAGCTTGTGTAATGATAAGGATGGTAGACAGTATAAACAACTTGTGAGAATATACTGTTTTGCTCTGTTTTGATCTCTATCACAGAAGGAAGTTCAACTCATCAATGGCCGACAGCTACCACCAATGGCTGACCGGCCACCATTTGTGATACCCCTGTTCTGTATTATGTTAATTGGTCCCTAATACGTATGTGATTATGTGTTTTGATATGATTTTGTGTACCCCTATGTGAAAATATGTGGTTTTGAATTTCTATCTGTTCACCGTAGGAATATCTGTTCGATTAATTGCTTTGGAAATTAAATTGAGGGCCTTATCGGCCACAGAACCCGAAATTGTTTACACCTTTGTGATTAGCATAATTTTTAGAGCCTACAGTGAAATTTAATTGAAGATTGATTCCGGTCAATGTAAACTGATTAAATTGATAAATTAAGTGCCCTATTATTTTTATATTAGAATATTATGTATTGGGGCATGATGTATAGAGGCACTACACTCTCCTTAACTCATTTGAGCTCAAAAATCTGAGTTAGAATATTAAGAAGAGAGAGAGAGAGAGAGAGAGAGAGAGAGAGAGAGAGAGAGAAGAGAATTGAGCAAACTTAGCTCAAAGCTTGGGAACCTTGAAGATTATTCAAGATTTGATCATAGATTGTGAGAATCAAGCCTCTAGGTAAGTGAATTCATGGATATTAAGTTGTAATTTTGTGAATTCAAGTTGGAATAATGGTCAAGAACATGATTTAGCTTGATTATGTGGAAATTGAATTGGTTTGGTTGAATTGAAGGCCATTATCTGAATGCATGTAAGTAAGTGCCTTGAATTTGTATGTTTGAGCATAAAAATGTATAATCCATGTACAATTTTAATTGAAGCTCATGTTATGATCATCATTTGTGCCATCTAAGTTGAGAATGTGGCTAATACATCACATGCATGTACAATTTGAGAAGATGTGAGCTTGAATGCATGAGTTTGTTATGTTGAGGTTGAAATTGACATGCTTTGAGACATGCATGTGAATAAAGCAAGAAATTGAGCTTCCTAAGGTTATAATCTTGCATTGGTGTCATGTTAGCATGATTAAATTTGAGATTTGGGCCATTGCATGCAAGTAGTGTGGCTGGGAATTCAAATTGGAACTCAAGAACACAATCTGGGTTTTCCAGAATTTTGATGTCCGCTCGAGCGGGGTAATGGCCGCTCGAGCGGGAAAATCGTGCTCCCAGCAGTTTTTGCAGAGTTGGTGTCCGCTCGAGCGGGGAGCTTTTGTAGACAGGCCTTCTGCTTGAGCGCTGTACTCCACGCTTGAGCCTAATTTTCATGCAACCAGTACTTTTGCAGGCCTTAAGGGTCCGCTCGAGCGGGGAAGTTGACGCTCGATCGGAGACCCTGTTTTCTGAAATTTTATTTTTGCATTCTGTGTTCTGTTTTCCGTTCTCTTTCGCGTGTAAGCACTCTTAGGCATGTGTTAAGCACCGTAAATGAACTATTGTGATAAGAATAAAGCCTAATGAGGAACATGTGAATTAAAGAATGGATTGAACTGTTAGTGACCCTTTTGTGTTCATGAAATGTGTAGGGTCAAGCTCCAGGGCAAATCCACAGGCCGATCACTGTGAGTAATATCGATATTCGTATGCTTGTGAATGTCCAATTGTTTATTCCCTTACAAGCTTTATGAATTGCTAATTGGGATTGTGGACAAAAGTTTAATATGAACAAACGTAAATGGACCAAAGGTCGTTTTGATAAACGTAAATGGGCCAAAGGTTGTTTGATAGACGTAAATGGACCAAAGGTCGTTTTGATAAACATGAGTGGACCACAGGTCGTTTTGCTATAACCGAATGGACCGAAGGTCGTTTTGACATGAATGAGTGGGTCGAAGGCCATTTTGACATGAATGAATGGACCGGAGGTCGTTTTGACATGAATGAATGGACCGGAGGTCGTTTTGATAGAAATGAACGGACCGAAGGTCGTTTTGAAAGAAATGAATGGACCGAAGGTCGTTTTGATACAAACAAATGGACCAAAGGTCATTTTGACACGAATGTGTGGGCCGAAGGCCGTTTTGCGATAAACAATCGGGCCGAAGGCCGTTTTGATATAAACGAATGGGCCGAAAGCCGTTTTGACATAAATGGAAATCTGAACAGGCCAAAGGCCAGAATGTTGAAACTACAAGTCACTTGATGGAAATTCGTATGGTTATATATCTGTTAAATAGAAATATGAAATGGGCCCGAGGCCGTTTGGAACCTGTTGTTCTACAATTGTTATGTAGTTTCTGTCTTTGATATTATTCACTAGGCTATCGCTCACGCTTATTCATGTGTTTGTAGGTGAGCGAAGAGAAGTACAAACCCAGCCCCAGTGAAGTCTGCCATGAACAACATGAGTTTTGGAGAGTCAACCTTGTGTCTCACGCACGAGACCCACCCTTGCCATTTTGTTATGTACTTATATTTTGTTTTGTTGGCAAGGACCTTGTGTATATTTGTAGATAGCCTGTTATGGGTTAGCTCGATTTAGAAGATCCTGGTTGTAAAGAAGTTTATGCTACTGTACTTTTGATGTGGGTTATTAACGTTTATAAGTATGGTTTGTTTTGATGTGCATATAAGCACGGCTCTATGGACAAAGTTTTAAATTTTTGCTTCGTTTGGCCCTTTACTCTAACATGTTATGTCTGTTTTGGTTTGAGGCCAGAGGTAATCACAGGATTACTGGCCAGTTATGTCCTTAACCCATAGGGGCGGGTTCGGGTCATGACAGAGTGGTATTAGAGCACGAGTTAATAACTCACACACTTGTCCAAAAGAGCAATATGCGTCTAGATAAGATCTAGGATGCATTCATGCGAGAAATATGAAATTGGAAGCATTGATTATGTGCTTAAATGTTTTGAGATGAGCAATCATACGTGTAAGTTGTGAACTACTTGCATTGCAAATTATCTGGAAATATGTGCTGTTAGTGTATGCATACTTGTGTACCTTTTGTATGAAATATAATGCAAGTTTAATCAGATGGTGAGAACCAGAGGTGATGAGATAGAGGAGTCTTCTACTGCCAGACTGGACAGAATGGAAAGACTGATTCAGGAAATGGCAGAGGCTTTGAGACAGCAACAGGAGTGGCAACAACAGTGGCAGCAACCACACCCGCCACCTCCACCTCCGGCACCACCCGTGCCAGATAATCAGAATGATGATAGAATTATAGCTCTCACCAAGGAGTTCAAGAAAATGAAACCACCACAGTTCCACGAGGGATTAGATCCGTTAAAAGCCAAAGCGTGGGTCCTCGGCATTGAGAAATTATTTGAAGTGTTCCCCTGTTCAGAGACTCAGAAAGTGCTTCTAGCCACTTTTATGGTAGAAGACGAAGCCAGAAGATGGTGGATGTTGATGCAAGAAAATCATAAAGATGTGGATTGGGTAAAATTTCTGGAGATCTTTTATGACAAGTACTTCCCGCAATGTGTACGGGATAGGAAAGTAGCAGAGTTCATGGAATTAAAACAAGACAGCATGACTGTAGCTGAGTATGAGGCCAAATTTACTGAGTTGGCCAGGTTTGCACCACACGTGATTGACACTGATTACAAGAAGGCAAGACACTTTGAAGGTGGACTCCGCAGTGACATCCTAGAGAGGGTGAATGTTCTAAAGTTGGAAACCTACATTGGGGTGCTTGACAGGGCCATCATATCAGAGGCTAATATAGCTAGACAAGCTAAGCCAGTGATAGAATGGAAGGGTAACAAAAGGCAAGGCTTCTTTTCGAAGAAGAAATTTCTGAAAAAGCAAAACACGGGCTCTTCCACTACTTCAAATTCTTCCCGAGACACAGCTCCCATGTGCAATATCTGTAGCAAAAGGCACCGTGGAGTCTGTTACCGTACATCAGGAGCCTGTTTCAAGTGTGGGAAACAAGGGCATATAGCCTGAGAGTGTAATCAGAATGGTGGAAGGATAGCAGCTAGTTCAACTACATCACTCCCAAAGCTCGGAAATACTTTGAGATCCTCTCCTACTAGGGACACAGTGAGACAAGGGAGAGTTTTTGCACTTGTTCCGGGTGATACACAGAATGCCAATGCCGTTGTCTCAGGTACTATTTCAATATGTAATCAAGATGCCTTTGTATTAATTGATTCCGGATCAACACACTCATTTGTGACATACACATTTGCATCTAGACTGAATAGACCCCTAGAGTTATTTCCATATTTGTTATGTGTGTCTGCTCCATCGGGGGAATCTGTGTTATGTGACTATATATATCGGTTCTGTGACATGCATATTGAGGATGCTACCCTATATTTAGATTTGTTGCCCTTGAACTTTAGACATTTTGATGTAATTTTGGGCATGGACTGGTTGACCAAGTATTGTGCCACCATAGATTGTGTGACAAAAAGGGTTGTGTTTAAACCACCAGAACAAAAAGAAATTGTGTTTGTGGGTAATGGGGTAGTGCCTCTACCTTATTTGATATCTGCAATGAAAGCATGTAAACTGATCAGGAAGGGGTGCCAGGGTTATCTATGCTATGTGTTGACTGAACAATCTGTGAATGTTGAATTGAATGATATTCCCATTGTTAGAGAATTCCCAGATGTGTTCCCAAATGAATTACCAGGGGTATTAGTAGACAGGGAGATAGAGTTTACTATTGAGACTGTGCCAAGCACCCAGCCTATTTCTAAGACTCCCTACAGAATGGCTACTACTGAAATGAAAGAGTTGAAAGAACAGTTGCAAGACCTACTTGACAAAGGGTTTATCCGGCCTAGCACTTCGCCTTGGGGCGCACCAGTGTTATTTGTGAAAAAGAAGGATGGTACCTTGCGCCTGTGCATCGATTACCGTGAATTGAACAAGGCAACGATAAAGAACAAGTATCCCTTACCACGTATTGATGATTTATTTGACCAATTACAGGGATCACAGGTGTTCTCTAAGATTGATTTGAGATCCGGGTATCATCAGTTGAAAGTGAAAGCAGAGGATGTTGAGAAAACCGCATTCAGAACAAGGTATGGTCATTTTGAGTTTCTTGTTATGCCATTTGGAGTGACTAATGCTCCGGCAGCATTTATGGACTTAATGAATAGAATTTTTAAAACCTACCTTGATGAGTTTGTTGTAGTCTTCATCGATGATATTTTGATATACTCTAAAGATAGACTTGAACACGAACATCACTTGAGGACTGTTTTACAAATACTTTGGGAAAGGAAATTATTTGCTAAACTAAAGAAATATGAGTTTTGGTTGGATGAAGTTGTTTTCTTAGCGCATGTGATCAACAAGGAAGGAATTTTGGTGGATCTGCAAAAAATAGAGGCAATTGTGCATTGGCCTACACCGACTAATGTGACAGAAGTCCGTAGCTTCATGGGCTTAGCTGGGTATTACAGGAGGTTTGTGAAGGATTTTTCGAAATTAGCTGTGCCTCTTACCCAATTGACACGTAAAGGGTAACCGTTTGAATGGAATGATGAAAGAGAATCCGCTTTTCAAGAACTGAAAACAAGATTGACCACTGCACCAATTTTAACACTACCTTCAGGTACGAAAAATTTTGTAATCTTCAGTGACGCATCTTATAAAGGCTTGGGTTGTGTGTTAATGCAGAGCGGAAAAGTTATTGCCTACGCCTCCCGACAGTTGAGGCCACATGAGAAGAATTATCCAACGCATGACCTGGAACTGGCCGCAGTTGTTTTTTCTTTGAAAATCTGGCGGCATTATTTGTATGGGGCAAAGTGTGAAGTCTACACAGATCATAAGAGCCTAAAGTACTTCTTTACACAGAAAGAACTGAATGTGCGACAGAGGAGATGGCTTGAACTGATCAAAGACTATGATCTTGAGATTCAGTACCACCCCGAGAAAGCTAATACAGTTGCTGATGCTTTGAGCAGAAAATCAACAGGGGGTATGGCTTGCTTGCTTACCGAACAGAAAGAAATCTTGCAAGACTTTGAGAAGTCTGAAATTGAGGTAGTGGTATGTGAACAGGGCGGATTGATAGCCGCTATTACGGCCGAGCCGGCAATTGTTGAGGAGATCAAACAGAAATAGAAAGAGGATGAGTTCCTCAGAAAGGTAATTGATGAATTTGAGACGAGTCCAAAAGCAGAATTTAGCATTGAGAATGAAGTGTTGAGATTCCGAAATAGAATGTGTGTCCCCGATATTCCGGAACTTAAGAAGAGGGTTTTAGACGAAGCCCACAGATCCGTATTTGCTATGCATCCGGGCAACAATAAAATGTACCGGGATTTGAAATAGACCTATTGGTGGCCTAAAATAAAGAAGGAAATTGCAGAATATGTGTCCAAGTGCCTTCAGTGTCAGCAAGTTAAGGCTGAACATCAGAAACCAGGCGGTCTACTTCAACCTCTCCCTATTCCTGAATGGAAGTGGGAACATGTGACTATGGATTTCGTTGTTGGCCTACCTTGGACTTCTCGAGGTATGGATTCTGTTTGGGTTGTAGTTGATAGACTGACTAAATCTGCACATTTTCTGCCTGTCAAAACTACATTTACTGCTTATAGGTTGGCTACTATTTATGTTAATGAAATTGTCCGTTTACACGGAGTTCTGGTATCTATTGTGTCGGATAGAGATCCGAAATTTGTATCTAGATTGTGGAAAAGTTTGCAGGAAGCTATGGGAATAGAACTAAGATTCAGTACTGCATTTCACCCACAGACAGATGGGCAATCGGAACGAACAATACAGACTTTGGAAGATATGCTTCGCATGTGTGCCTTGGATTTTCAGGGGAGTTGGGAAGACTAATTGCCACTTGCAGAATTTGCTTATAATAACAGCTTCCACTCCAGCATCGGTATGGCACCATATGAGGCTTTGTATGGTAGGAGGTGTAGATCCCCTATTTGTTGGACAGAGGTCGTGGATAGAGCTTTGCTTGGGCCAGAAATTGTGCAAGACACTACTGAGAAAATCAAGACTATTCGTCAAAGGCTCAAAACAGCTCAGGACCGACAAAAGAATTATGCAGACGTTCGGAGAAGACCTCTTGAGTATGAGGTTGGTGACCACGTGTTCATCCGTGTTTCTCCGATAAAAGGCCAAGTCAGATTTGGGAAAAAGGGGAAGTTGCCGCCTCGCTACATTGGGCCGTTTCAGATTTTGGAGAGACTTGGTCCAGTTTCTTATAGAGTTGCTTTGCCACCGGGATTCGAGCAAATCTATAATGTATTTCATGTGTTGATGTTGAGGGGTTACCTCCGAGACCCGTTTCATGTGATTGATTATCACCGGATTGCTATTGATGAAAATATGGAATATGCTGAATGGCCAGAGAGAATTGTGGATCGACAAGTGAAAGAATTGAGAAACAAATCCATCCCAATGGTGAAAGTAGAATGGAAAGAACACTATGGGACGGATGCTACATGGGAAAAAGAGGAGGAAATGTGTCTACGCTATCCACATTTGTTTCCCGACGAAGGTAAATTAAGTTTGGGGGACCAAACTTCCTAAAGGGGGGAAGACCGTGATACCCCTGTTCTGTATTATGTTAATTGGTCCCTAATACGTATGTGATTATGTGTTTTGATATGATTTTGTGTACCCCTATGTGAAAATATGTGGTTTTGAATTTCTATCTGTTCACCGTAGGAATATCTGTTCGATTAATTGCTTTGGAAATTAAATTGAGGGCCTTATCGGCCACAGAACCTGAAATTGTTTACGCCTTTGTGATTAGCGTAATTTTTAGAGCCTACGGTGAAATTTAATTGAAGATTGATTTCGGTCAATTTAAACTGATTAAATTGATAAATTAAGTGCCCTATTATTTTTATATTAGAATATTGTGTATTGGGGCATGATGTATGGAGGCACTACACTCTCCTTAACTCATTTGAGCTCAAAAATCTGAGTTGGAATATTGAGAAGAGGGGAGAGTCAGCTGTAGAGAGAGAGAGAGAGAGAAGAGAATTGAGCAAACTTAGCTCAAAGCTTGGGAACCTTGAAGATTATTCAAGATTTGATCATAGATTGTGAGAATCAAGCCTCTAGGTAAGTGAATTCATGGATATTAAGTTGTAATTTTGTGAATTCAAGTTGGAATAATGGTCAAGAACATGATTTAGCTTGATTATGTGGAAATTGAATTGGTTTGGTTGAATTGAAGGCCATTATCTGAATGCATGTAAGTAAGTGCCTTGAATTTGTATGTTTGAGCATAAAAATGTATAATCCATGTACAATTTTAATTGAAGCTCATGTTATGATCATCATTTGTGCCATCTAAGTTGAGAATGTGGCTAATACACCACATGCATGTACAATTTGAGAAGATGTGAGCTTGAATGCATGAGTTTGTTATGTTGAGGTTGAAATTGACATGCTTTGAGACATGCATGTGAATAAAGCAAGAAATTGAGCTTCCTAAGGTTATAATCTTGCATTGGTGTCATGTTAGCATGATTAAATTTGAGATTTGGGCCATTGCATGCAAGTAGTGTGGCTGGGAATTCAAATTGGAACTCAAGAACACAATCTGGGTTTTCCAGAATTTTGATGTCCGCTCGAGCCGGGTAATGGCCGCTAGAGCGGGAAAATCGTGCTCCCTGCACTTTTTGCAGAGTTGGTGTTAGTCTGAGTGACGGAACGTGTCTCAATTCCCAATCGCCGACACTCCGGATTAACCATGATGGAGTCTTGGTCTTGTTATGTTTATATGTGCATTCATTTCATATTAAGTCGTGCAAATTTGACTCCTCGGCCATCATGCATCGATATGCGTGATTGGTAGCACGAGGATCGAGGCATGCATACATATGTGAAAATACTTTGCCATGCCCCTTTCTTGCTCTCTGTTGCAGTAATTCAGAAACTGGCAGTCTTTTGGGGCTTCGTGCAATATCCCGGGTTTAATTATAAACAGAGGCTAATTGGGGCATCGCAATGGATTTCCGCGCAAGGCAACTCAAGCATGCATCATTCATCATTCGGAACAGAACTGAGGCGGTCCATGAGCTTGCGCGCTGATTTACTGCCTTCCTAGTTAAATTTTTTAATTAATTAGGATTTTGTATTTATTCGGACTGTACTATTTATTTGGACTGTATATTATTTATTCAGACCCTCCGAGCGAGGGCATAATTGTAATAAGTGTGCGTGCGTGTGATGTATGTCTTCCAACCCCACGTCTTTCTCCCTTTTATTTACCAGCTTATGATGGTTAGATTAGGGCATGTTTCAATTAGCATACAGTATGATAGCATGTTTGCATTCATTCATATGTTTTGCATGCACCGGGCTCGGCGCATCATAACCCACTACATTCTATTTCAATTCCGAGTTGAATACTTGTTAGCTGTAGCATTCCATATGCCATGCTTAAAATAGCCGAGCCTGTTATAGTTGCATTTTTGCATGTGTTGCATTAGGCATTTCTGTATAGTTAGGATCATGCATGGATTTCTAACATAGCTTTTGTTTTGGCTTGGAGTACTCGGTAAGTTTTTATGCTTTAGCATCCTTGCATGCGTGTGAGTGACTGCCATAATAGCATGCTTACCATGAGGCTATGTGCTTATGTGATATAACTGCCTGAATACCTATGGGTGAAGGTTGGGTTACTTAGATTGGAACGAATCATCAACTGTGAGTTTTAAGCCCACTAGATAGTGGCAAAACCATCTTTTCTAAGCCCACCCGAGAGTGGCAAAATCTGCATTTTAAGCCTACTTACGAGTAGCAAACCACTTTCAAAAATAAACAGGAAATGTTTCGTTTCAATTCAGGCGACCCAGTCTATACTTGTATGCTGTACGCATCACATAGTAAATCTAGGCTAATAACCGGAATAAGAACGCATAATGTTTTCAAAACTAGATATCATGGTTAGTAGAGGCCGATCTTTGATCGGGCGAGCGGGGGTGCTCACGAAGTGACCTTCCCTAATCGTACCCAAGTTCCTGAGCCGAGGCAACTTTGGTGATGACGGACACGTGGCCTTAGGCATGAGTCAGGGTTTCCTAAATTTCTCAAAATAAAATATTTAGGTGGCGACTCTGTATCTGGCAAAGCAGTCCATGTTTGGCACTTCTTTCAAAAAATCTGTTTTCAAAAATGATTTGCCGGATTTGGACTCTTTGGTTCAGATTAAGAACCATGACAATTTGAGTCCGAACTGTAGTGAGCCCAAGATGAACGGAACGGGACTCACCCTCCCGGGGCATTCGGGGACGTCTACACATACCTTTGAGTAAGATAGTTTTTTTTTAGTCTAGTTTAATATTCCCTTTTAGTTTATGAATTATGTTGCTTAATGTTTTGAAGTGTTTAATTTTATTGGTACGGCAGGAAGGTTTCATTTTTATTAATGAACCTTATGCTATTGCTTCTATCCTTGGAATGATGAAACTCCAGTACAAGACCTACCGCTTTAAACTACGCCAACATTTTAGAAGTTTCCCTACGATGGAATCAGCCCTTGCAAACCCACATGAAGATATCGAAAAAGAGGTGTGGCGATACCTGTGTCAATTATGGGATAATAAGACGTACCAGGTAAATTAAATAACAGCACACCCTACATATTTCTACCCCTGGTTGGACGGCAAACATGATTTCTTTTAGAAACAAATGAGGTTAAAAACATGGTTACTCAACATATGATGAAACAAAATGTGCAGGATTGTACTTGTAGAATCAAACATCTTTTATTAATTGCATATTCTATTTTTGGTAAATATATTTTAAATTAATGATTGCAATAACATCACTACTCAAAATTAATGCAATTCCATGACAGGAGAAAAAAAACACCTTACAAAAATACCATGTTGTAGAAACTATCAAGCATTGAGATAAAATTTTCATACATGTCAGTTGGATAAGAAATATGGATTATATGATTTAGTTAGAAACATTGCAAAACGAACCAAGTAACTCTAGCTCAACTCGTGTTTGGCTTGTTAAAAACTAGTTCAAGATCGGCTCATTATGTAAGCAAATCAAGCTTGAACAAGTTTTGAAGGAAAGCCACCAGCACTTAAATGATACCTTTCTATATACTAAAGACTTTATTGCTTCCCTATCCATGATTTAACATCAAAAGCCTAATGTTCTTGGTTTAGTATAGAAAAGACAGAGTAAAACACACTAGTCAAGAGAAACCATAGTTAAATATGGTAAGAACATTGAACTAAATGCTTGCTGGCAGCTAATCTATAATGAGCATAACAAATGACCATAGATAAACTAGGAATTAGGAAATCAACAGTTTCATTGATGATTTGTGATGAATAATACTGGAAGTATGAAAAGACATACATATTTTGGCACCGAAATCCGGAACCAATACAAGAGGAATGAAACTAATTTGTCATAACAATCACTGCAACCAGAAAGAAAAGAACAATCAGATGAATGCAATACTAAGACATTCTTGCACATTTTGTACTTGGGCTGCTGATGATGCTACAGCTGCTGCTGTGGCGGAGGCTGCTGCTATGCATGTAGCTGCTGCTGTTACTAAGCCTTTGGGCACATGGACTTGATTTCTTTTGAATATATTTTTACACTTCATGCAGGAGAAATGTCAAAAAAACAAGGAAAATCGGTTTGAGCTTAAAGTCCTCCATACAGCTAGCTCAAAGGCATTTAGAAAGGTGCAATATGATGAGGTAAACAACTGACCTTTAAATCATAGGGTCTACATGGCACTTTTTTTATTTCTTTTATTCGGTGATGTATGTACTCCATAGGATACTAACTATAAAGGTTTTGACAGTGAGACAAGGATGGAAATGAGCTTGGACTTGTTGATTTGTATCACAAGACACACTTTAGTCAGAAAAGGCAAGCATGGGTCCATAATGAAGTTGAAATTAGACATGTAAGAATTTTCTAATGTTAAATATAAGTATTTTCCTGTTAATGATTACTTGTCTGGGGCTCATGTGTTGTGAATCTTTAGCACTAAGAACGAACAATGTAAATGATTATGAATGTAAATGATTAGGACTAGAACATCCAAGGGGTTTTTGAGTTACAAGTGGCTACTAGATTATGTCCTTGCTGCCCTGGCTATGTATTTGGTATTTGGCAATATAGAGAAGACTACCTATTGGTTACTTGCATTAAGAACTACTCACCTGTTCTTAAGTTTGGAAATATTGGAGTGAAATTTTATGAGACAAAATGGTATGATTTGAATATTTGCAGCATTGTTGCTGCAAGGCTAAGGTTTGGTAGGAGCTTTAACTGTATAGGCACTGACCTAATAATCCATCTTGGTCCAACTTGAGCCTGAGACCATAAACTATGTCATGCTTGATCCAGTGATAAACTTACCAAGGGTAGCACTAGAAATGTAATTCATACTAACTTAAATAAACTAGGTATTGTTAATTAATGTTTGCTAAGCGTGAATAATGGAACTTATGATTGATATGCTTCTGTAGGTTGTCTGGTACCTAGAAACAAGGATGGCATGGCATCTAAAAACACATGTTTGAAGCGAATATTAGACTTGTTAATACTTTACAGTTAGAAAATTCAGCTTTTGGGAAATGCTGCTTTAAAGTTAGAAAATTCAGTTAGAATATTAGACCTGCTACTAGATTATGGTACTTTCTCTACCAGTTATTATGTTCTCTCTAGGATAAGTAAATTGGAAAATCAATGTCTTCAGTTGCTCTGTTACAATGTATATATAAAATGACTATATTTAATTTCATGAACAATTGTAGAAAAAACTTAAAGAGCGGGAGAATGAAGCTATAGAAGATGGATCTGGTCTGCTATCTGATGAGCAACTTTCCATTGAGGTGTTTGGGCGTAAGTCTGGCTACATAAGTGGTTTAGGACGTGGTCCTAAACCTAGTACAACAGCATCTGGTCGACATACTCGTGCTACTCTTGAGATAGAAAATGAGTAAACTAGAAGGGAGCTTGAAGAGCAACGGAGAATCAATGAGGAACTGAATACAAGAGTGCACAACTTGGAGTCTAATAGCATGGAGGTCAATGCCAAGATTGATTTGGTGCTGCAACAGATTAGTTGGGGAGGTTTTACTTTTGATTTACCAACATAGTAAGTACCTTTTGCCCTAGATAGATCTGTCATAGTTATAAATTTAGTGTGTTTGTTATTTAGAACATTTGATTATGATAACGTGCTTAGATTATGATAACCTTATTGTGTTGATTCTAGGTGACTCACTTTCTTGTTGTGTTGATTCTTATTATAACTCACTAATACTTCAAGTACACTGAGATAACGTGTTTTTTCATTATTTGTAACTTATTTGATTATGAATGACTATTGATTATTTAATGAGGTTATGTTGTGTTGATTCTTATTATTTGATTCTTCTTTTTGAATTTTGGATTGCAGGGATGTCCAAACGGTGTCACACCTAAGTACAGCTTGAAGCCTCTTGTGCCAAGCCTGTCTGATATAAAGCCTAATATTGATGTTGAAAAAATGCTTTTTTAGATATTTTCTTTGAAGAAACTATTGTTGCTATTCTTCATTTGAACTGTTACTACTTTGATTTGAATTTGGAAACTTTCAGTTTTAATTTTTGTCAAATTTACTTTCTATATACTCTTTATGGTTTGGGAATAGAGTGGGTTTGATATGTGGATGTCAATTGTTTTTTAATATGATTGGATGACATTTAATTTTGTGCATTTTAGCTATGAGATTAAATGATTACAAAATTTAACTTTGATTTTTAGCAACAAAAATGTGTTGTAGAGAAAGTTATATGTCTTTTAGCGACCAAATATCATAGTCGTTAAAAGTGTCATTATTTTGTTTTTTGCGACCAAATTGGGACATTTTATGACGAAGTATTAGCGACCAAATGTTTAGTCTTGTAAAATCAAACATTTTGTGACAATATAAAATTGGTCGCTAATTGTCATTTTTGGGGACATTTTCAAAAATTGGTCACTAAAGACTTTTCTAGACGCATTTTTAGTGACTTTTTTAGTGACGAAATTAATTTTGTCACAAAAACCATTTAGAGACTAAAATAATAGTTTTAGGGACCAAAATAATTGGTCGCCAAAAGTCTTATATGTTGTAGTGAGTACATGGATGAGGTTAGGGTGTGGATGAGGTACTTGGTCATGGATGGAAAGTGGGTTGGTGGTAACACTAGGGTCTTGAGGTGGATCTATCATCTGATTTTCGATGAGGTTTTGAACCTCATGATGAAGGCGATAGCAACGATCAATGCCATGACCGTGCTACTGATGATACACACAATATTTGGTGGGGTTATATCTGGCAGGGAGTGGGTCAGGAAGAGGTTGGGGATCAAGGGCTTTGAGACACCCTTTTTCCATCAAGACTTTTAGTGCATTGGTTAGGCTCATATAGAAGGGGGTGAAAGTTCTGCCTTGAGCTTGGGTTGGGCCGGCTGTTTGTGGGTTGATATTGGCAAAAGGGTTGGCAGTTTTGGGATTGGTAGTGACAGTATTGACTTCTGAGCATTTCGCAGTTGTGCTACCATTAGAACTGCGAACAACATTCCTCCTCGTAGGTTTATTACCCTCCACAATGATCTCTTGCCTGAGGGCATCCTCGATTTGAACCCCAATTTCGTGGAGGTCCTTAAAATTAAATAGCGGGAGGACTATCATTTTCTGTAATAGCCTTTTCATGCAGATTTCTAACAATGATACAGACTTGCTCTTTCTCTGGAGGCCTGCTTGCCATCATAGTCGCATTTGCCTCCATCGAATAACAAACTCTGAAAAGCCCTCCTTCAGTTCTTGATGCATTGCCTCAAGATCACGAGTTGTGACCTCGATCTGCGTGTTGTAAGAATATTAGGCAACGAAGGATTCAGCCAACTCCTACCAGCTCTGTTTCACCGAGTCCTCCAATTTAGCAAACCAGACGGCAGCTATTCCAGATATGGTTCGGCTGAATAGTGACAACTTTTATACTCGAGTCAAACCCATCGGTCATAGGATATCAGAAAACGGATGCAAATGCACCATCGAATCTCCAAAGCCATCGAAGCGATCAATATTCGGCATCTTGAACCACTCTGGTAAGGTAACCGCCAATTCAGTGTGCCCATCCTCTATGTCTGGAATAGAGTTGACCCCCTGTGCCTTTTTGACCAGCTTTTACAGCTTGCTGACTTCGAGCGCAATTGGATCAACCTCAAATTCAAATGGTGCCTCGGTTTGATACACTGAGGCTCTAGAAGTTTGTGCTGGGATAGGTTCTGCTTGAACTGGGAGAACCGGAACACCCTCGGCTTGTGGATCTTGAGCAGTGGTAGCATTAGCTATAGTACTAGGCACAGGGATAGCCGCGGTGGGTACATGTGATGCAAAGACTGCTGTTGGCTGTAGTTGCTGTTGTTGTAGGCTAGGTATAACCTCGGCCTGACGGGTCACATCATGTTGGAGGGAGTCAACTATTTGTTGCAGATGGAGTAATACTTGCTCCGAATTTGTCAGAGGTTGAGCCATGATAGGGGTAGATGCTCGGGATGAGTTGAACAAAGGTAATCTAACTGGTGAATGTTGGACCAATGGAACTGGTGAACCCTGTTTGGTCCTCCTTTATCTCACCAGCAAAAATCAATGAATAGAACATGCCAAAACATGCCCAAATAACCTCTGAAATAAAGCCAACACATGCACAAATGATGGGTTCTTTTAGAGGGCATACAAAGGGGTTATTAGACACATGCATCAAGGACACTTAGCATAGCCAAATCAACTCTGAAAATCAAATATGATAGCCCTAAAACTCATCAAATTGGTCTTGAAATCAATCAACAAAGCATGCAAGATAGGGCCTCTTTGGAAGGCCAAAAAGACCATTAAGCAAAACAAGGAGAGAGGGGGTCACCCCCCTCTGATTTTGGCCTTCAAGAACACACCTAACCACTGAAAATCCACTAGATTTCAGTGGCTAAAAGGCCAAACAAAGCATGCGACAAGGGCTTAGTTGTAAGGCTCAAAATAAAAGGCAATCAAGCGTATAAGGAAACATATGACCTCAAACAATAGAATGACCTTAATCAAACATCAAGAGGGACTTAAAAAAAGACTTTTTCCAGTTTAGGTCGAGGTCCAAAAAGGCTCACAAATAAGGCTAATGTATCATGCAAAAACAGCCCTAAAAGAGAGATTGAACAAACAGGGCAGAAAAAGACCTCAAATAGCAAAGATACCTTCAACAAAGTTGAAGAGGGGCTCAAAACAAGACACTTTTCAGTTTATGGAAAATCTTGAATATCCTCACAAGCAAGGCTATAATATGATGCAAAAATGGCCCTAAAAGAGAGATAAAGGGCAAGAGGCAGTAGATGGCCTCAAACAGTAAAGATCCCTTCAACAAACTTGGAGAGAGTCTCAAAATAAGACACTTTATAATTTGGTTCGAAGCCCAAAAATGCTCCCAAGCAAGGCTAATATATCATGCAAGAAATAGCCCTAAAAGAGAGATAAAGGGAAAGGGGTAGCAGATGGCCTCAAACAGAAAAAATTCCTTAATCAAATATGAAGATGAGCTCAAAATAATACTGTTTCCAGTTTGGTTTGGAGCCCAAAAATGTAATCAAAAGGGGCTAAGCTATAGAACAAAATAGTGCAAAAATGGGGAGAATAGGAGCTTACCCTTCTAGCCTAACTTTCCAGCAGCCTTTGGTCCAAGAAAATGAGCTTTCAACCTCTGCAAATGACTTCCAAGGGGCTGGAATGGATGGTGGTGGTGTGGTGCTATGAGTTGTAGTGTAAAATGGCCAAGAAACTAGGGTTTTTGGAGATTGGAATAGTGAAAATGGGGGGAGAAGGGGGGGAAGCCTTGGATGATTTTTTCTAACCCTTAGAAATAGAGGTGGGGGGTCAGTTATATAGAGGGAAGGAGTGAAGGAAAAGGAGGGAAAAATGAATTGAAATTTCTCCCCCAAAATGGCAGGCCCCTGCAAAACAGTTGGCACAGCTGGCACAGCTGTAATGTACCAGGAGAGAGAAGAATGGCCAGCCAGGTTCAAGAGGTTCAGGTGGCCAGCCGGCCACCTCCCCTGGCCGGCTGACCAGGGTCAAAAGGGTCAAGCTCAATTGTTGGCCGGCCACCCCAAAAAGGTGGCCTCCCATGTGTGTACTACACCGCTGTATGGTCAAAAGCTGGAAAAAGTGAACCAGGAGAGAGAAAAGCCAGTTTTTTAGAAGGGTTCAAAAGGGTCAGGGGGAGTTAATGGCCAGCCTATCGATATTGGTGGCCTCCCAGGTGTGTACAACACAATGGTGTGGTGGAAAGTCAGAAAAAGTGGCCCGGGAATGGGAAAAATCAGCTTTCCAGTGAAGAAAACGGGCGATGAACAGCGATGAAGGAATAAAACTGGTTTTTTGGAATAATTGCTGGCCTCCCACCTTCCTACAGCCTTTCTAACAATGAAAACAAGGTCCCCACCAAAAATGAACCCAAACCGATGCAAAACGAAGGTTCGGGGACCAAAACGCGCGGCTTAGGGCCCCGAAAACTGACTATTAAGCACCGGAGGTGGCGTTCGACCACGAAGTTGGTCTCTCGGGCCACAGTGTCCCTAAAAAGGGTGGAAACAAGGTGTGTGCCAAAAATCGGAGCAAACAGAGGTAGTTAAGCGGTCCCGAACCGAGGCACATGGCCGACGGCTCCGAAAACCGGGAACCGGGCTCCAAACGGGAAAAATGGCCTACGACCATGAGACGTGGCCTACGGCCACTGAGAGATGATCTACGAGATCTCTCCCTCCCTTTGGGAAGAGAAAACAAAGAAAACAGGGCCTGGTTTGCAAACCGAGGCAAGGCACAAAAGAGTCCGGGAGTCCGGAGGCAAGGCTCGCAGCTGTGACTCTGCAACCTCAAAACGAGCACAATATGCAACATCACCAAGCGCTCAATCGGTGAAGTCTGAGTCTTAAGGTCAGTCAAAAATGGGGTGTCTACAGTTGCCCCTCTTTGACAGAACTCGGAAGTCATAAGTGACGGGAGTGAATGTCAAAGCCGAGAGACGACCCATTTTTGACAAGGCCGAAGACTTAGACAAACAGACAAGATAAACAAAGATGTGCCCGCAGGCAGGGGGCAAAATGCAAAGCGAAATGCACAAAGCTGGATGTAACTCAATGATCATGCGAAGCAACAAGCTATAATGAAGCAAACATTCACAATAGATGCAACAGTTTTAAGCAAGAATGCAAAGCAATACTACATTTCACGCAGTTGAAGAATGCGGAGAATCTTTGAATTCTCGCTACGTCTCACACAGAGGGGATACAATACCTGTGCAGCTCGTTGGGTCGCACCAGCCTCAAATGAACTGTACATACAATATCGTGCCTGCAAAAGGAAGAAACTCAACAAGTACGACATAGTTAGCAACATATGTCTAGCGTGATATCGAATGCAGACAAACGCAGTGTTGATGGGTGAGTGCATCGCAATGCGCGAAGCAACGCGCGTGAAAACAAAAGTTAAGCACAAGGGTATGACAATACTCGTGAAACGTGCAGAACAGTGCAAGTGGTGTGCACAAGAATGCAAGTGACGTGCATAACAATGCAGGATAAGTGAGAACTCGAATGCACATTTTGAAATGAAACAACGGGCAAAGCAATGCAGGTTTCAACGAAGGTGGCTCAATCGCAACCTCCAGTTTACCACCTGGAAAGGTCACAACGTATTCAAAAAGGATACACCTTGCTTTTGACGAGTAACAATGGGACACGCATCGAAAGTTGGAGTTGAAGTTCCCGCAGAGGGATTTCGCGACGAAAAGTGCACTTTCCTTGTACTTTCTTGGGTGCCGGGGACTCTAATCATCACCAAAATTTGCAGAGACCTTGGAGACCATGTTGGGAACACCACTGGCCAGGTATGGTTCAAGGGGGAGGCTGCCAGCCAGGGGTGAGGCAAGGGGATGGCCGGCCTGCCAGAAAAGGTGGCCGGCCGGCCACCTAGCCCAAATCCGGTGCAGTTTGGTCTTTTTGCTCTCTTTTCTTTAAATGTGCTTATCCAAAGCACTTGTCCTCATAACTTCAGCTCCGAAATTGCTCTCTCCTCCTTCCCAAACCATTTTCGCTGTCAGATCTGTGCTCTATACGAGTTTTCCAAGGCCCCACGCAAGTTGTTTTCGCGAAATCTTTCAGTTTTCATCACTTTGAACCGATTAGATTTTGATTTCGGTGCTTCTTTTCTCATTTTCACCACTTGAGGTAAGTTTGTCTCAACATTTGGAAGATTTTCTCAGGGGTTGACTTTTGTTGACTTTTTCATTTCCCAAGAGTTGACTTTTGTTGACTTTTTCCAATTTTGGCTCATTTTGCTCATTTTTTGCTCCTTTTTGCAGATTTCTTGGGATGGCGGGTCATTTTCCCCATGGTGGAGGTTCTCTAGGTGCCGGAGGTGATCCAGATATTATGGCTTTACCCCCGAGGGTTCGGCCATTCATCCTCGAGAGGTACGACCCTCCTACATATATACTCCCTCAGGTAGTTTTTCATCATTTCACTGATTTCGATGACCGAGCGCCCGGGGATCTGCTTTTGCGAGAGCCAGAGTCTCACCTCTCTCATCAGGCACGAGAGGTATTTACTTCATTTTTACACTTTCTGCAATGTATTCTGCATTTTCTGCGCATTTCGTGCTTTCGCTATGTTTATCTACTCACTCAAGCTCACAGCTTGTTTTGAATGATTAGTCCATAACACCGCATTCCGTTTGCATCTTGAACACACAGTTCAAACACTCTGATTTTTTGAACACATAGCCCGTATATTGATTGTGAACACACAACACACACTTGTTGAGAATTGAACACACAACCCAAACTTTGAGGTGAACACACGGCCCATTGATTTTGAAATCCGAACACACAGCTCAAATACTTGATGTTGAACACACAGCTCAAACCTTGAGATGAACACACAGCCCATACTTTGAAATCTGAACACACAGCTCAAATACTTGACGTTGAACACACAGCTTGAACTTTGAGATGAACACACAGCTCACACTGATTGAGAGTTGAACACGCAGCCCAAACACTTGATGTCGAACACACAGCTCGTTGTTTGAGGTGAACACACAGCACACACTGATTGATAGTTGAACACACAGCCTGAACTTTGAGATGAACACACGGCCCACTGATTTGAAATCTGAACACACAGCTCAAATACTTGATGTTGAACACACAGCTCGAACTTTGAGATAAACACACAGCCCATTTTTCTGATTGTGAGCACACAGCACATATTTGTTAGAAGTTGAACATACAGCCCAAACTTTGAGATGAACACACAGCCCATTCTGATTGAGAGTTGAACACGCAGCCCAAACACTTGATTTCTGAACACACAGCTCAGATTCTGTATCCGATTTGATTTTGCACGCAACTCATACATTTCATTTGTACGCAGCTCATTCATTTCATTTGCACGTAGCTTATACGTTTCATTCTGAAACTGAATACATGTGTTCATCCTGAATGCAGGTGACTTCTCGTACTGCGCGAGGTTATGGCTCCATCGCGGCGAGAGAGTGGTATGCCGAGCTCCCGGAGGCTGTCCGGGATCTGGTTGACGTGGCAGGGTTTGGGCCCTTTTGTACCGGGATATCCCGCCGTCCTGCTAGCAGGATGCTGATGGGCACTTTGGTAGAGAGATGGTGGGACACCACCAATTCCTTCCACTTCTCTGCTACCGCGGACATGACTATGACCCCATTTGACTTCGCAGTATTGACTGGCCTTGATGTGGGAGGTTGGGCCATCCCATATGACGAGGACATGGGCCAGTGGGAGGCAGCCTGGATATACTTATTGGGAGCCCGCCCGCTAGTGAACAGATCTTCGAGGAGGGTCCGATATACTTGGTTTTTCTTCCCATTTCAGGAGGGTAGAGATGGAGCCTGAGACTCCTGAGGAGGTAGCACAGTACACCCGCAGATTTCTGATGTTCCTCTTCGGGACCACTCTGTTCGCCAATAGGGGGAACACCGTCGGGCTTTATCTGTTGAGTGCTCTTGTGGACCTTTCACAGGTCAGTTGATATGATTGGGGTGGCGCCAGCCTGGCTACTCTCTATTGCTATATGAGCGCGACCTCCCGCGGACGAGGGAACATGGTTGGCGGTTATTGGAGGGCCTGGGAGGTACTTTCTGCCCTCTTGATTTACAGTTTTGCTTCTCATTACTTGTACATTGCACACATAGCACACTTTACATTCTGTATCTTGCACTTTGCTCTCAGCATCTTGTATTTACATTCTGCACTCAGCATTTTGCATTCTAATGGCTATTGCTCTGTTTTCCACAGCTATGGGTTTATGCGTACTTTCCGACGCTAGCCCCAGAGCTTGAGGTGGAGGTGCCCCTCACGACCCATATTCACTTGTATTCGAGGGCCAGTACCGGCCGAGACCTCGGGAGTCTTTTCTCTACCTGCGGTAGTACTTCGATACAGTGCGGACGTCAGAGGTATTTCAGAACTCTCAGTTCTTTATGTTTCCAATCTTTGATTTATCTTGTACATTCACAATTTCCGAGCAGCTTATGCATTGGTTATCCGCAGATCACGTGGCAGCCCTGGGCGCCATTAGGTAGAGACCTCCGACTCCAGTTTGCCGGAGCATGGGGTGCCTCCCGATATAGGATCCTGTTCGAGGGGCCAGTTGGTAGGGCCTGGTTTTTGGGGGATCGCTTTTTGCGTTAGCTATGGGGCTACACTACTCAGGACCTTCCCTCAGCGCCCCCAGTCGATATGCGGACCGCTGATAGGCTCCCTCTCCAGGGTGTTATCGACGCCAGGTTGGGTACTGATGCATTTTTTCATCTCGAGGAGGGGGATTACGTGACCTACCGTCACACATATTTGATGCCTCCATTGACGGGAGTCCGTACTCCGATGAGGAGGTCTGCTGGTATGCCCTCATCGAGCTGGGCTTGGGCTGCAGATATCCCTTCCACCAGCAGGGCGGGCACATCTAGGGGTGGAGGTGGATTGGTTCCCCCGATTCCTCCGACTCATTATCATGCTGGATGGCCAGAGATCCCGACCGAGTTGACGGGATGGAGATATGGGACTTCCTACCCGATCCCGATAGAGCCTCCGGTGCCTGGTCATCAATATGTCAGTGACCCTGACTCACCACCGGTATGTTCCACTGTTTTCCATTTATCACACAGATACTTTGGCATTTGTTTATTCATTGATGACTTGAGGTCGTATCTGCAGCCACCTAGGGAGTACATGGACGAGATGCTCGGGTTGGTAGCCTCACTCGAGGGCATGGTCCTGCGGAGAGAGGCGCAATTGTCCATCATGGGTTTCCAGGTACTTTTTAGTTTTCTTGTATTTATCATACTTCTGATGACATGTTGATCTTGAACATCTTACTGCATTGATAGGCTGCCTGTGCAGAGCACATCCGACACACACCCTATTCATGTACTATATCTGCATGCATCCATTCTGTGTAGTTTGCTTGCACCTGCATCTGATATACATGTTTTGGCTGATGTATTCAAATTGCACTCTTCATCTTCAGATGCCTCCGGTGTATGCTCAGTCACAGGCCGGGCCATCCAGGCCTTCCCGAGGAGCCAGGCCATCTAGGCCTTCTCAAGGAGCCAGGAGAGGGGAGTCGTCTCACGAACGAGGCGGACGCAGGGCGCACATTATAGAGGAGGAGTCCGGCGAGGAGGAGGAGGCTGTAGATCCCTAGTCAGAGACATCTGCTGACAGAGAGGGTGACTCCGACCCCTGGTTCCGGGAGTGGAGGTGAGACCGAGGAGGGGACCGAGGAGGGTTCCGAGGATGGTAGCTCCGACTCAGACGATGATGATGGCGCAGAGGCTGTTCCGCAGAAGAGGACGAAGAGGGCCTCTTATTCCTGCTCTTGAGAGCATTGATGCATCTATTTCCTGCTTTATTTTCCATTTTTACTAGAAGTTGTAGCACATTGTACATTGTTAGGCAGTTTTATTTTCTGTAAAACTTGTACCCTTGCTGTAAACAATGTTGTAACAAAGGAAGCATGATGGAATGAAACAACTTTTGAAAAAGTGTTGTGTTTTATGTTCTTAGCATCATATCGCATCATTTTGCACAAAAATGAGATTGAATGGAATTGTGCGCTGTGTATTTGCCAAGGCAGGTAGTGAATCGACACAACAAACTAAACAACTCAACTCACTAAGAAATAACAGTATCTTAGCAAGTTTACAACTCGATAAGGAAGACACAACAATGTTGATTTAAACAAAGAGTAACAACTCGAAATACAAAACTCGACAACTATGATAAACAAGACTTGATAAACAAAACAGCTCGACAAACAAAGCAACAACTCGATAAGCAAAATAACAACTCGATAGGCAAAACTAAACAACAACTCTATAAACAAAGTGTATTTCGGACGATCTGGGTGACGGAACGCATCCGAATCAGAGGGAAATAGAGGCCTTTGAAGCTCCCGATGCATGGAAATGCTAGGAACTTCCTTTCAGAGGCTAAAACAGGACCAAAGGCACACATTGCAGCATGGCTGGCCACCTTTGGGGGCTGGCCGGCCAGCTTTTTGCATTGGAGGGGAGAGGGGTGGCCGGCCTGCAGAAAAGGTGGCCGGCCGGCCACCTAGCTCAGCAATCATCAGTTTTTTGACACGTGTCCCCCCGAACAGTGTCTTATCCTCTTTAAAAGTCCTAGCCTCAGGGTTGATTCATTTCATCTCAGTTTTGCACCAAAATGGAGGCGTTTCTCGTCGAAAATCTCACAACTTGGATCGCTTCTCTAGATGGCTCAGAAAAGTTGAACTTCCGGGGTTTCGGCTTGAATGCACTATTCATGCTGAGCCGTACTCCGCTGCACCTTCCCTTCCTTCATGCTGCGGTGAGGCTTTAGAACCCGGTGACACATGTTTTCAACTTCGGTGGGCAAGAGGTATGTCCAACTTTTGAAGATTTTCAAGTTTTGATGGAATCTGAACGCTATGAAGAGATTTTGCCTCAGTTTCGCTTCGGCTACGCCCAAGCTTTAGGGCGGATGTGTGGGCTCACCATGCATGACGCTCGATCTCTGATCTGCAATGGGGAACTGGACATTCTCGGCTTGATCCATCGCTTTTCTGATGCTGGTGACCGCGGCAACCATTATTGGCAAGGTTTTCGGCAACACGCCCTTTGCTTGTGTATGCTATCTCACTTTTTGCTTGCCCCAGGCTTTAGTGGATCTAGCATTCGTCTGATTGAAGTTGCTCAAGGCTTGAAAGAAGGAAAGAGCTGCATCGCCATGACATTGGCCGAGACACTGATGGGCTTGGATGCTTTCTATCGCCGGGAGACGACCAGATTTGCGGGGAGTCCACTACTGCTGCAGTTAATGTTTCCTATCCAATCTCACATATATATTGCTCACATCACTCGGCCCTCAGGCTCGGTTTTTCTCACAAAACCCTTTTCTCACTTTTCTCTCATCGTACATCTCTCTATTCTTTATTCTCTCATTTTTCATCCCTCCCCAGGTATGGTTGATGGATAAACTGCAGGTTGTTGGACTCTTGCCCAGCTTACTCAGCTCGCAGCTACTTCTTTCATCAACGCTTAGTCGATGCCCTTGAGGAGGGATGGTGGTTGAACTGGATGTGCAATTTGTCTGCAGATCGCATTGCTTGGCGCTGTCCTTGGCTTAATCTCCCGGCAATGAGCTACAGCATGTCCCGGCAGACCGGGATCCAGTTGATTGGTCTGACTCACTGTGTATTTTACTTTCCGTTCCGGTTCCAGCGCCAGTTTGGCCATGATCAGACTTGCCCGCTAGAGGGATAGAGTATCATGCCGCATTCCCGGTTCGAGGCGCACAGCTTGCCCGTTATGCCACAGCATGGAGGACTAGAGAGCTCTTGACCCCCGCTCCCACTTTCAGTTGCACTTTGTCTGACGAGTGCTTGGAGTGGCTCAATGAAGAGGCACAAATTGGGCCCAACTTGGCATCAGAGGCTTCACCAGCTCTGCTAGGGGGCGCAGGGACACCTGACTTATCTATGCCCCAGATTTATTGCTTTACTAGTACTTTCAAGTTTTCTTTATGACTGTAATAAAAAGCAACTTCAATTTGTATGCAAGAGCAGGAGAACTCTATTTTGAAATCAATGAAATTGAAGGTTGTGGGTACTGAAAATTTTCCGCTTTGGTTCAAAAATGGTCTAAGTTGAAAAAAGATTAATTTGAACAAAGTCAACTTTTATTAAAACTTTTCAAAACCATTTTCGATATGGATCAGAACTGGACACGCCTGAGATCTGTCACTGAGATGCACAACCTCAGACCCCCGCAACTGGAAAGTTGCCCCTTGTCTGAATGGTACCTGCGGCACTGTATGGCAACGAAAAGTTGTCCCTAGTCTGAATAACACTGCACTGGAGATTACGATGAATGCTGATAGACAAAGATGACTGAGACGATCAAATGGACAGAGTTGATCAGGGAAAAGTTTATGGCTGAACTTCAGGGTGAAGTTGCCTACGTATCCCAAAGATGGGAATCAAGCCTCACGTAGTTCAAGCTCAGGTTCGCTCGGGTATTTTTGCTCTTCTTTTACGCTCTAACTTTTGCGAAGGCCGCCCTTTGCGGGTTTTCAACCTTGCGAGCTCAGTTTTTATAATTTCAAATTTTCTGTGCTCTGAGTTTTGCCTAGGTAGCCCTTTCGGGTTTTTGGCCTAGCGAGCCTCTCAAGGGTAATATTTCTTCAACTTGTCCATATTGATCGACTGTGAGAACTCTAAGCCATCCAGATCCATCAAAACCACAGCTCCACCTGACCAGATAGACTTAATGATGTAGGGACCAGTCCAATTGGGTCTGAACTTGCCCCTTGGGTCGTGGATGGGGAGCTCGGTTGTCTTTGAGCACCAAATCTCCTTCCTTTAGATTCCTAGACTTAACTTTCTTGTTGAAAGCCCGGGCAATTCTGCGCTGATAACCTTGAACATGTTACAGTGCTTTCAGTCTTTCTCTCATCAAAGAGCATGAGTTCCTCAAACCTGCTCTGCTGCCAATCTGCTTCGGCTATTTGACACTCGGCCAATACTCGCAAAGACGGAACCTCAATTTCGATGGGTAGAACGGCCTCTATCCCATAAACCGATGAATACGGAGTCGCCCCAGTAGAAGTTCTGATTGAAGTCCGGTAGCCCTACAGAGCAAACGGCAGCTTATCTGGCCAGTCCCGGTAGGTTTCCACCATCTTCTGCAATATGTGTTTGATATTCTTGTTGGCGGGCCTCAATCGCTCCATTGGTTTGCAGTCGATAGGTAGATGACTTATGAAAAGCCACGTTGTATTTTTCCAACAAGTCAATCACTTCCTCTTGAAGTGGGAACCGTTATCTAAAATTATCTCGTTTGGGACCCCGTAGTGATAGATGATGTTGTTTCTGATAAACTTCGCAACATATGAAGCCTTCAACACCGCATAGGATTGGGCCTCGACCCACTTTGTAAAATAATCTATTGCGACCAGGATGAACTCATGCCCATTCGACCCTTTCGGAGTGACAGCCCCGATCACATCAATTCCCCAGACTGAAAATGGCCATGGCGAAGTCATATTGTACAGCTTTGACGGCGGAATGTTCATGCGATTTGCATGAATTTGGCACTTGTGGCATCGCTGGACAAAACCGATACAATCTTCCTCCGTGGTGGACTAGTAGTAACCCTGTCTGAGGATCTTCCGTGCTAGCATTACTCCATTCATGTGCGCACACGCATTCCCCTCCATGGATGGCCTCCATTAGACGCTTTGATTCTTCGGCATCGACACACAACTTATGCATTCCCAGATGACCTCTCTTATACAGCTTACCCCCACAGATGATGAACTGAACGGCCATTCTTCTGATTGCCCTTTTATCCTTGGCATTTACCCCTGGCGGATATGCTTCCTTCTCCAAGAAATTCCAAATGTCATAATACCAGGGGTTTTCGTCCTGAACCTCATCTGTAGCAGCAATCGACTCGTAGGCTGGCGCAAATTTCTGGTCAATGATGACTGGACGCATCCGGACTCCAAACGGGATGTCTATCATGGAAGATAGAGTTGCTAAAGAATCTGCCAACCTGTTGTTCTCTCTTAGTAGATGAGCAAAGTTTAGCTTCTCAAACCGAGGAATTAACAAGTCCAAGGTTTGGTGATACATCATCATCGTTTCTTCTTTGACTTTCCAGTCTCCTTTTACTTGAGACACACAAGGTTCAAGTCCCCGATGACGTCCAACCGTTTTGCCCCTAGCTCCAGGGCTTCTTCTAGACCGGCAATGCATGCCTCATATTCTGCTTCGTTGTTCGAGACTTTGAACCGGAGTTTGAAGGCTAGAGGGATACGGGAATCGTCGGGTGCTATCAGCAACACCCCTATCCCATATTCGTGCTGATTTGACGCTCCGTCAAAGTACATCGTCCAAGTTTCATTGTCGATGTGCAAATGGCTTCATCTGGGAATAAGTACTCGACTGCTTCACCCCCTTCCACTGGATGGTCGGCTAAGAATTCTGCTACTGCTCTTCCCTTGACTGACTTGCGTGTCACATATTTTAGATCGAATTCGGAGAGCAACAGCAACCAACGGGCTAGCCTACCCGTAAGTGCTGGTTTCTCGAAAAGATATTTGATGGGATTGAGTCGTGAAACCAACATTACGGAGTGAGCTAACAGGTAGTGCCACAGCTTCCTGGTAGCCCATACCAAAGCTAAGCAAGCCTTCTCCAGCGGCGTGTAGTGAGTCTCATGCTCTAGTATTTTCTTGCTCAGATAGTAGATAGCTCTCTCCACTTTGTCCTCTGATTCTTGTGCGAGCATACAGCCCATTGTGTCTCAGTCACTGAAAGGTACAATATCAACGGTTTCCCCAGCTCTGGCGGTGACAACACGGGCGGGTTCTGTAAGTATTCCTTGATCTGTTCAAAAGCAGCTTGGCATCGGCCGTCCCATTGGAATTTCTTGCCTTTCTTTAGGAGACCAAAAAGTGGTTCACAAGTCAAGGTTAATTTTGAGATAAACCGTCTTATGAATTGCACTTTACCCAGAAAGCCTCGCACCTCCTTTTCAGTCCTTGGTGGTGGCATTTCTAAGATGGCCTTGATTTTGGAAGGGTCGACCTCGATACCTCTCTGTGTAATCAGAAACCCCAGCATTTTTCCCGCTGTAACACCGAAAGTACATTTCTGAGGATTCAGCCACAACCGAAATTCCCTCATCCTTTGAAAGAACTTTTGCAAGGTCGTGTAGTGGCCCTCTCTATCTTTGGACTTGACAATCATGTCATCCACGTACAGCTCAACCTCTTTGTGGATCATGTCATGCAATATTGTGGTCACGGCCCGTTGATAAGTAGCTCCAACATTCTTCAGCCCAAACGGCATCCCTCTGTAGCAGTATGTCCCCCACGGGGTGGTGAATGCAGTCTTTTCCCGGTCTTCAGGTGCCATTACTATATGATTGTAGCCGGAGAAGCCATCCATGAATGAAAGCAAAGCATGCCCTGCTGTGAAGTCCACTAACTCATCAATATGCAGCAAGGGAAAGTCGTCCTTCGGACTGGCTCTGTTCAAATCCCTGAAATCCACACATACTCGGATCCTGCCATCTTTCTTCTGCACCGGAACGATGTTGGCCAACCAAGTTGGGTATTCGGATACCAGCAGGAAACCTGCGTCGATTTGCTTGGTGACCTCTTTCTTAATCTTAAAAGCCCAATCTGGGCGGATCCTCTTGAGTTTCTGCTTGACGTGTCGGGCCTCAGGGTCAAGAGGGATCCGATACTGTACAATCTCAGGATCGATTCTAGGCATGTCTTCGTAGGACCACGCGAAAACATCTTTGAAATCTTTTAATAAAGCGACTAAGCGCTTGCGTTCCTCCGAAGACAACGTGGACCCGATCTGGACTAGCCGCGGGTCCTCCTCAGTACCAACATTCACGGTAGTGATTTCATCAACTAACGGTTTAACAAATCTTTCCTGCTCTTGTTCAATTAAGCGTTGCAAAACCGGAGGAATTTCGTCCTCGTCATTTTCATCAAAATTTTGAAAGTTTGAGTTAATGCAATAAATCAAGGGCACAGAAAAGTACTCAGAAACCACAGCTACTTGATTCTCATTAAGCACATCCAAATCGTCCGATTCCTCAGTTACAATAGACTCGAAAGAGAAAGAAAAAGATGACCTGGACAAGACTGTGGCATCCGGGTTATCATCTCCAGGATTACTAGACTCAGACTCAGTCGAGCTGGAACCTGATTCCGACTCACAAGATTCGGTGGAATCAGATTTCGGCTCACTACCTGACCCGGTGCTGCTGGACAAAAATCCCTCTTCATACTACCAAATAAGAGAGGGTGCGATAGATGCATCCAAAATAGTTGCTGGTAAGCCCGCAGCCGTTTCATTCCCAATCATGGAAACCGAGAAGTTATCCCCCAAGCACTTCTGGTCGATCAGAGGATTTGAAAGTAGACACGCCAGTGCTACCCCCATTTCCTTTTCAATGAACTCAGACTGTACTTTCTTGCTCTGCTCAACCTCAGCCAATGGGTCCGTCTGCTCTTCGGCAACATCCTCCATAGATAACTGCAGATCAAAGAAGATCTCAAAACCTGGTACGCGCTTCCTCTCGGTGTTCAGCCATGGCTCTGGAAAGCCACAAAAAGGAAAGTCCTCTCCCTCCCGGACGAAGCGTCCGTTTAGGGTACCCTGAATGGGCCTATGCATCAGCTTAAAAGGCTTTCCAGCCTGCTTAGCTCTGGCTCTCCCATCCATTTCCTTCCCCTTCCTTATCCAATCTTCTTTGGTGGGTTGATAACCCAAGCCAAAGGTATGGGGGTTGTGTGGCACTTCGACCAATACTGCGACACCCTTCCGGCCGCTCTTTCCCAATCCCATCCCGGGGATGTGTTGAAGCTTGTTCATGAGGTATACAGATTGAGCACTGACGTACACTCCCTCATTAACAGCCATGATATTCTGCACAAACCGAGCCTTAGCTATGGTAAAACCTGATATAAACATGTCCTCCATGCCGTGCTCAATTTCTAGGACTAGTGTAGATACCTCCGGAGGTGGATGGATCGATGAATTCCCGAAAACAATGGCTACTCCCTTTCCATAGGGGTATTTCACCATTTGATGCAGAGTAGACGAGACGGCCTTCACCTAGTGCAACCACGGCCGCCCCAAAAGTAGATTGAAGGTTACCAGAACTTCTAATACGTGGAAGTCTATCGCATGTTGTCCTGGCCCAACCTTGGTCTGGATTTTTACCGTCCCCATTACTTCCCGGCTCGTGTTGTCATATGCCCGAATTACCTGGGTTGTTGGTACAAAGTCGGCGTGCTTTAAACCGATGGCATAAGCTGTCCTTGCCGGGCAGACGTTGATTGCGGACCCTGTGTCAACGAGTACCATGAGTATCCATTTATTTCTACACTCCACAAAGATGTAGAGTGGCCTATTGTGGTTTGCACCCTCAGGTGGTAGTTCCTTATTAAAGAAAGTCATCATCAGGGTAGCTCCTCCCGGAAAGACTAGTCCAACTAACTGCTCTGGTGTGGTATCTATGGAGAGTTTGGCTTTGTCCATAGCAGATAGAACAGCTTGTCTGTGTACTCGTGATGCCATAAGCAGTCCCCAGATGGAGATGTCTGCTTGTATTTTCTTTAACTGCTTCAGTACAGCTTCTTTTTCGATTTGTTTCTCTTTTTGTTTCTCAGCTTCCTTATCCTTCCCAGATGCCTCTGGTTGGTCTAAATGCGGCGGCTTGAAATACCGTCCACTCCTCGTAATATAGTCGACCTCGCCGACATACCAGGTGTCGTCTAGCTGATGGTTTCCCCAATCTTCATCTGTGTGGGCAAGACATAAATCATCGTCCTCCCACCACATTCCATCGGCAGCTGACAGACACCTGTCCAGCTCCAGTATGATTATACTCGCAGTACCTTCAGTCCACATGCTCACAGCATCTTCTGTCCTTGTGCCCACAGCACTTTCAGTCCCCTCGTGGGTTTTGGCTTTCCTGGTTCTCTCAGAATCCCAAGATCTTTCTTGTCCCAACTACATCAGTGCAGTTTGTTGTTCAGCTTTCCCTGCATTTTCGATGCCCAAATCCTGAGCGAAATTCTTAGTACCGGCGCTCTCCGGCAATGCAATCTGACGTCCGGCCCTTCCAGCCACCACTGATATTCTCGCCCCTGCCGAGCCATGTTGGAACTCTTCCACAACATCCGGTTGATCATCCAGCCATCCAGTAGCCTCTGCCGATTCCTCATAATCAAACCAGTTGACTGCCGCGTCCCTTGGATCCTGGTCATTGAAAAACTGGAGGTTGGCGAAATCCTCTTCCACAGTCGTCAAATCATTTGCCTCTTGCTCAAATCCATCCCCCTGGATCACACACAGATCTTCCTTCCCTGGCAATTCTATACCTGGCCCAACCTGGCCTGCCAACAGAATGTACTAACTCGGATCATAGGCTTCCCCAACGAAACTCCTAGATTGCTCAATGCCAGACTCAATAATTCCACTCTCCTCTGAAACTTGCCCTGTCCCATCTTCGATGGTCACCACCGTTGGCTCTGGTTGGGTCGTGGAGATGTCCATCATGCACAAAGAGTCAGTGCAGTCAGGAAGGAGCACCTCCGGCTTAGGTAGGTGGGATGGGGTGATATAGATACTAGGATCGTAAGACACGACCCCAGTTTGGATAAAGTTGATTCTGTTGGGAAGGGGTGCTTGGTTATGCGATGGGAGAGGGTTTGTTGTGACATTGGGTTTTTCGGGAGGCGCAATCACCTGCTTGTCAATGAGATCCTGGATCTCATGACGCAATCTAAAACAATGGTCAGTGTGGTGACCATGTTGTTGGTGATATGCGCAGTATTTTGCTGGGTCATGAGAGGGAGGGAGTGGATTTGGTAATGGCCTCGGCTCCAGGGGCTTCAAATGCCTTTTCCTAATAAATACCCCCAGAGCCTTGGACAGGGGCATGTACAATGGGGTGAAGGTTCTTTGGCCTCTGGGTTGGTATTTGGTGGTCTGTGTATTGCTTCCAGATGCACCGAAGAAAGGTGTGGCTGCCATAGGTCTTGGAAGGGGAGGGGGAATGGTGGCGACCATACTCACTTCTGAAGCTCTTGTATTCGCAGCACTGCTTGTGCCTGCATTGTTGTTGCGGTTGAAAGTCCTTCTTGGTTGCTCCCTATCTTGGTCGATCAAACCCTGTTTCATTGCATCTTCAATTTGTACCCCCATCTCGTGCAGATCTGAAAAGGTGGGAAAGGGGAGTACAATCATTTTTTGCATCAATTTTGGCTGGAGATTGCGCACAATCATCCAAATTTGGTCCTTATCAGTAGGCCTCAGGGTCATCATTGAAGCCTTCGCCCTCCACTGAGTTACGAAATCCGAGAAGCTGTCCTTAGGCTCCTACCTTGTTGTTTCGAGATCTCGAGTCGTAATCTCGATTTGGGTGTTGTAAGAGTATTGCGCGACAAAGGCCTCAGCCATCTCATCCCAACTCCGCTTGACGTCATCCTCTAACTTCGCGTACCAGATAGCGGCCACACCCGACAGGGTCCGGCCGAACAGCAAAAGCTTCTGTGGTCTGGTGAGGCCCATTGGTCGTAGTATATGTGAGAAGAGTTGGAGGTGGACCATGAGATCCCCAGATCCGTCGAAGCGATCAATTTGCGGCATCTTGAACCTATCCGGCAGCGTTACAGCCACATCGGTATATCCGTCCTCGATATCCGAAATAGCCTTTACCCCTTGGGACTTTTTGAACAGCTTCTCGAGCTTGCTTAATTTCAATGCTGTTGGGTCTATTTCGAACTCAAAGGGAGAGTCCGGGTGGTTGACAGGTGTATGTGCCTTGGATAGTTGAGGCGGAAGTGGGGGCAGAACTGGCCCCGTTGGAAGGTCTGTGTCCTTCTAGATGTTCTGGACATTTGGCAAGGTGTTCTGGGTATTTGGCAGGACATTTTGGACAGTTGGTGTCTGTTCAGGTAGCGGGACCCCTGGTGGGGGAGGGACTGGATATGAGGCTGATGCTCCAGCTTGTTGTTGGAGTCTAGTGATGAGCTCGGCCTGCTGGGCCATGATTGTAGCCTGCTGTTTAGAGAACTCTGCTTGGCGGACAGCGTCCTCCTGCATTTGCTTCATGCTCTCTTGAAGCTGTCGCATCATGTCTTCCATCCCGGCCATATTCTACTGATCTTGCTGACTGACTGGTATGTGTATCTCTATGGCAGAAACTGAAACCTCAGCCCGACTGTTCACTGCTAGAGTAGACCACTGCTCGGGTAACCTCTGTTCAAACACACTGCGTCTCCTCAGCCTTCGTCTGACAACCGGGGGTAGAGAGTGAAACACTGGCTGTCCGTCAACCAGATCCTCAGATTGATTGAGTCGATGACCTCTTGTCCAAAGTGCTTGGGAAATATCTGTTGGGTCGGAAGCAATTGTGCTAAAACTGTCATAGCAAAAAGATAAATAAAGCAATAAGGAAATAAATAACCAGATAAACGAACAGCATAACAGCTTAAAATAAACACACAACACACAGTCAGTAAGCTGAATACACACTGTCCTCAAACACTAATCATTATCCCTGAATCACTGTCCCTGAAAACTGAATCTGATACCCGCAGATAACTGATTCCTAAGATAACTGAACTGATGCCCGCAGGCCTGATGCCCAAACTCGCAAACAGATACATGCATTCCTGTAGAGACGCACTTTAAAAGCACATAACAGATAAGAGAGAGCCAAAACACCCCTATGTTGGGGTAGGGTTTCCCTGTCCTATTTTGTCAGGAGCTAGGGGTTCACTACGCACGCAGCGGTTTCAAACAACCTATATCGGGTAAGCAACCTGTCCTAGTTTGGAATGGTCACTACGGATTCCGAATATGCACTAGGTCGAATGGTCAAAAGGGTGCCCCGGTAAAACCGGGGTTAGTGTTTCCATACTGGCAGAGCCCGTAACCGGTAAACCTTATGGCACGCAGCCTCTGGCAAACTGCTCAGGAATAGCAGATGGCAAACACGGTGTCCTAGGTGCACTAATGCAAATGCAATGCAAAGAAACACATAAGTGTAATCAAGACAAGATATCATGAGTTCGAGTCAAGTTTTCTAAATCCCCAGCAGAGTCGCCAGACACTGTAGACGTCCCCGAACGCCCTGGGAGGGTGAGTCCTATTCCGTTCATCCTGGGCTCACTACAGTTCGGACTCAAATTGTCACGGTTCTTAATCTGAACCAAAGAGTCCAAATCCGGCAAATCGTTTTTAAAAACAGATTTTTTGAAAGAAGTGCCAAACATGGACTGCTTTGCCAGATACAGAGTCGCCACCTAAATATTTTATTTTGGGAAATTTAGGAAACCCTGACTTGTGCCTAAGGCCACGTGTCCGTCATCACCAAAGTTGCCTCGGCTCGGGAACTTGGGTACGATTGGGGAAGGTCACTTCGTGAGCACCCCTGCTCGCCCGATCAAAGATCGGCCTCTATTAACCATGATATCTAGTTTTGAAAACATTATGCGTTCTTATTCCGGTTATTAGCTTAGATTTACTATGTGATACATACAGCATACAAGTATAGACTGGGTCGCCTGAATTGGAACGAAACATTTCCTGTTTATTTTTTAAAGTGGTTTGCTACTCGCAAGTAGGCTTAAAATGTAGATTTTGCCACCCTCGGGTGGGCTTAGAAAAGATGGTTTTGCCACTATTTAGTGGGCTTAAAACTCACAGTTGATGATTCGTTCCAATCTAAGTAACCCAACCTTCACCCACAGGCATTTAGGTAGTTATATCACATAAGCACATAGGCTCATGGTAAGCATGCTATTATGGTAGTCACTCACACGCATGCAAGGATGCTAAACCATAAAAACTTACCAAGTACTCCAAGCCAAAACAGAAGCTATGTTAGAAATCCATGCATGATCCTAACTATACAGAAATGCCTAATGCAACACATGCAAAAATGCAACTATAGCAGGCTCGACTATTCTAAGCATGGCATATGGAATGCTACAGCTAACAAGTATTCGACTTGGAATTGAAATACAATGCAGTGGGTTATGATGCACCGAGCCCGGTGCATGCAAAACAGATGACTGAATGCAAACATGCTATCATATTGTATGCTAATTGAAACATGCCCTAATCTAACCATCATAAGCTGATAAATAAAAGGGAGAAAGACGTGGGGTTGGAAGACATACATCACACGCACGTACACTTATTACAATTGTGCCCTCGCTCGGAGGGTCTGAATAAATAATATACAGTCCAAATAAATAGTACAGTCCGAATAAATACAAAATCCTAATTAATTAACAAATTTAACTAGGAAAGCAGTAAATCAACGCGCAAGCTCATGGACCGCCTTAGTTCTGTTCAGAATGATGAATGATGCATGCTTGAGTTGCCTTGCGTGGAAATCCATTGCGATGCCCCAATTAGCCTCTGTTTATAATTAAACCCGGGATATTGCACGAAGCCCCAAAAGACTGCCGGTTTCTGATTTGTTGCAACAGAGAGCAAGAAAGGGGCATGGCAAAGTATTTTCACATATGTATGCATGCCTCGATCCTCGTGCCACCAATCATGCATATCGATGCATGATGGCCGAGGAGTCGAATTTGCACGACTTAATATGAAATGAATGCACATATAAACATAACAAGACCAAGACTCCATCATGGTTAATCCGGAGTGTCGGCGATTGGGAATTGAGACACGTTCCGTCACTCGGACTACGGAACGTACCTCGTTTCCCGTGCTTGGGCTAACTCCTATCCCAAACACAATGCAATATGCATGACATGCATGAATGCGACTAATATACATCCTAGCATACATAATGCTATGAAATGGCATACACAATGCACGATGTAACAAGGCATACACAATGCTCTAACATACAACCTAGCATACGCAATGCTATGAAATGGAATGGTATACACAATGCATAATGGACTTACACCAACATGAGTAGACCTCAGCCACACTCACATCAGTAGCCATGAGATGAAAATGAGACACTCGAGATGCGCGCACGCATGCACGCAAACCGAGGACCGATCTTAAGGCACAAAGGCCACTCTAACAAGGCATGGCAAGGCATGAAATATGGCATACAAACATGCAAGTTTCCAGCACTGAAATGTGATGCAAAATGATCCCGAAACATGGAAACATGGCACCCGATGCATGGAATGGTCCTGAAACACAAAACTAGGCACATGCATTGACCTATAGCTATACAAAGCATGAATTATTTGATCATGAAGCATGAAGACAGAACCAAGGAAGTCCCAAAACATGAACATTTCTAGTTCAAAGCATGGCCAAAAGATGCTACCAAGATGGACTAAAATAGCATGCAACTTTGACTAGCAAACATGGTTTACATGACATGTATATGAAGCAGGTGAGAACTCATCAAACCAGCAAAAATCAGTGAATAAAACATGCCAAAACATGCCCAAATAACCTCTAAAATGCAGCCAACACATGCCCAAATGATGGGTTCTTTTAGAGGGCATACAAAGGGGTTATTAGACACATGCATCAAGGACACTTAGCATAGCCAAATCAACTCTGAAAATCAAATATGATAGCCCTAAAACTCATCAAATTGGTCTTGAAATCAATCAACAAAGCATGCAAGATAGGGCCGCTTTGGAAGGCCAAAAAGACCATTAAGCAAAACAAGGAGAGAGGGGGTCACCCCCCTCTGATTTTGGCCTTCAAGAACACCCTTAACCACTGAAAATCCACTGGATTTCAGTGGCTAAAAGGCCAAACAAAGCATGCAACAAGGGCTTAGTTGTAAGGCTCAAAATAAGAGGCAATCAAGCGTATAAGGAAACATATGACCTCAAAAAAAAGAATGCCCTTAATCAAAAATCAAGAGGGCCTTAAAAAAAGACTTTTTCCAATTTAGGTCAAGGTCCAAAAAGGCTCACAAATAAGGCTAATGTATCATGCAAAAACAGCCCTAAAAGAGAGATTGAACAAACAGGGTAGCAAAAGACCTCAAACAGCAAAGAGTCCTTCAACAAAGTTTAAGAGGGGCTCAAAAAAAGACACTTTTCAGTTTATGGAAAATCTCGAATATGCTCACAAGAAAGGCTATAATATGATGCAAAAATGGCCCTAAAAGAGAGATAAAGGGAAAGAGGCAGTAGATGGCCTCAAACAGTGAAGAGCCCTTCAACAAAGTTGAAGAGGAGCTCCAAATAAGATACTTTACAATTTAGTTCAAAACCCAGAAATGCTCACAAACAAGGCTAATATATCATGCAAGAAATAGCCCTAAAAGAGAGATAAAGGGAAAGGTGAAGCAGATGGCCTCAAACAGAAAAAATTCCTTAATCAAACATGAATATGAGCTCAAAATAAGACTGTTTCTAGTTTGGGTTGGAGCCCAAAAATGTAATCAAAAGGGGCTAAGATATAGAACAAAATAGTGCAAAAATGGGGAGAATAGGAGCTCACCCTTGTAGCCTAACTTTCCAGCAGCCTTTGGTCCAAAGAAATGAGCTTTCAACCTCTGCAAATGACTTCCAAGGGGCTGGAATGGATGGTGGTGGTGTGGTGCTATGAGTTGTAGTGTAAAATGGCCAAGAAACTAGGGTTTTTGGAGCTTGGAATAGTGAAAATGGGGGGAGAAGGGGGGAAGCCTTGGATGATTTTTTCTAACCCTTAGAAATGGAGGTGGGGGGTCAGTTATATAGAGGGAAGGAGTGAAGGAAAAGGGGGGAAAAATGAATTCAAATTTCCCTCCCAAAAGGGCAGACCCTCGGGCAAGGGTCTTGTGCAAAACAGCTGGCACAGCTGTAATGTACCAAGAGAGAGAAGAATGGCCGGCCAGGTTCAAGAGGTTTAGGTGGCCGGCCGGCCACCTCCCCTGGCCAGCCGACTAGGGTCAAAAGGGTCAAGCTCAATTGTTGGCTGGCCACCCCAAAAAGGTGGCCTCCCATGTGTGTACTACACAGCTGTATGGTCAAAAGCTAGAAAAAGTGAACCAGGAGAGAGAAAAGCCAGCTTTTTAGAAGGGTTCAAAAGGGTCAGTTGGAGTTAATGGCCGGCCTATCCATATTGGTGGCCTCCCAGGTGTGTACAACACAATGGTGTGGTGGAAAGTCAGAAAAAGTGGCCCGGGAATGGGAAAAATCAGCTTTCCAGTGAAGAAAACGGGCGATGAAGAGCGATGAAGGAATAAAACTGGTTTTTTGGAATAATTGCTGGCCTCCCACCTTTCTATAACCTTTCTAACATTGAAAACAAGTTCCCCACCAAAAATGAACCCAAACCGATGCAAAACGAAGGTTCGGGGACCAAAACGCAGGCCTCAGGGCCCCGAAAACTGACTATTAAGCACCGGAGGTGGCGTTCGACCACGAAGTTGGTCTCTCAGGCCACAGTGTCCCTAAAAAAGGTGGAAACAAGGTGTGTGCCAAAAATCGAAGCAAAAGGAGGTAGTTAAGCGGTCCCGAACCGAGGCACACGACCGATGGCTTCGAAAACCAAAAACCGGGCTCCGAACGGGAAAAATGGCCTACGACCATGAGACGCAGCCTACGGCCACTGAGAGATGATCTACGAGATCTCTCCCTCCCTTTGGGAAGAGAAAACAAAGAAAACATGGCCTGGTTCGCAAACCGAGGCAAGGCACAAAAGAGTCCGGAAGTCCGAAGGCAAGGCTCGCAGCCGTGACTCCGCAACCTCAAAACGAGCACAATATGCAACATCACCAAGCGCTCAATCGGTGACGTCTGAGTCTTAAGGTCGATCAAAAATGGGGTGTCTACAGTATGCAATTAGCGTTTCTTTATCCTCAGGGCTAATAAAACTCCACTTAGGCACATTTTGTGGGGCAAATTGCCTAGTGACGATCCCCAGCTCGGTGGTGAATTTATCAGACCACG
The DNA here is from genome assembly GCA_036172215.1 of Camellia granthamiana. NCBI lineage: Eukaryota > Viridiplantae > Streptophyta > Magnoliopsida > Ericales > Theaceae > Camellia > Camellia granthamiana. The sequence continues at coordinate 109,651,865 of CM069912.1, forward strand.
GTCCCAATGGATTCCCAGTAATCCTACAAATTTCAACATCCAATCGCTTCCCTTGACTTTTTATCTTGAGTAATGCGAGGCTTCGTGACTTCCCACGTCCTTTCTTACGCTCTGTTGTATCTATTAAAAACAACATATAGAAAAAACACATCAATGTCTAACATATGCATTGGATGAAAAGAATAAACAACCAACCAAAAAAGAATATAAAACTAAAATATTTACAAACCTACCAGCAATACAACAATCCGTGCTAGAAGTATCTAAGTATGAGGCTTGTGATGTAACTTCATGCATAGATGCTGATGCTGATGCTGATGTAGCTGCAGATGTTGATGCAGATGTTGTTGGGGGCATAAACTTTGACGTAAATTAAGGAATTGACTGAGTAGATGTGGATGTAAAAGATATAGCTGCTAATTTGTTGGGCACATAGCCTCCCTGTCCTCTACCTCTAAAAATCAATAACAAGAACAATAAAAGTGATAAAAAGAAGTCAATTTGTTGCTCACAAACTAATGAAAACTACTATTATATTGGCTCATTTTGTCAGACAATGAAATGAAACACATTCAGGTCCAAGCCAAATAATGAAACACATGAAGGTGCTGATGCGAATGTCTAGTGTATCTATATGATGATCTTAGTAGGTTTATTAATATAAAATGGTTTCAGCTGTCTTACATAGAAATGAAGTTTCTGAACAAATTTTGCAGCCTTCTACTTAGATGAAAAAGATAAACTCTACATTTTCATGCTCTATTTTCCAATTCTGTTGCTAACTTCCAAAAGTTTGGACCGAATCTCCTATATCTTTATCATAACACTTGAACTGGTGCTGGGATATGCTTTCCTGTATTTGTTCCATTTCAATCTCTTACATTACACATGACACTCAATGTGCATTTTGCCATTTGCATATGTATTGTTTTTTCTTCTTCAATTTGTGTACTTAGTGAAGATGATAAACCTAATAAGCTAATCAAAACTTCACGAATTGAGGCATTTTTTTTTTGCCATACCTTTCTTGGCGAAGTTTTTCTGCCATAGGATCTAGTGGCACTTCCTTCACTACTTCAAGAATTTTTCCCTTCTGTACACTCGCTTTTGCATTTGTCTTCTTGAGGACCTTTTCTGCAGTAGCTGCAGGTGCAGGTGCAAGTCCCTGAACATATCACATGAAAAACAACAAAAGCCAAGTGAGGATAATAAATAATAAAATAGCAAAAAAATTGGGTCAGATTACAATGCCATCAACAAATAACACATACAGTGCCATTACAATTCATATGAATTCTGAAATGCAGAAAACAACAACAAATCCATTTATTTTCTTAGGTCATCAACTGTTGTTGGCTACAAGTACATCTTTCAATTGGCCTTTAACTATTCACATTTCACATATTTAACGAAATGAACATTTCAGCAATGCAGAACACCTTCTTACTGAAGATTAAACCATTGAACATTGAAATTAAGAACAGAAGACAAAAAATGACACCAGTGAAGAAATTGCAAAACAATCTAAATATGACACCAGTGAAGAAATTGCAGCAATTACTAAAGATTCCTTATTAATAGATAATAAGGAATGATGCTTATTGATAGTACCTTTGCAGCAACAGATTCCGTTGCACGCTTCCTCCATAGATCAACTTTCCGAGTTTCAAATTCCTCTCTGCTCATGATGGGAGGTCCAGGATTGATGCCCATCCTAAAATCCGCAAGATCCCTATGATCAATAGAAATTTACAACATGAACATCAAACACAACATCTTAAAGGATAAATATGATACTAAAAACAAAACAACGCATACATCCTCAAAATAAGGTAGTTAGAAATGGAAATCATTTGGAAACAAGACAAAATATTCATTGATAGATATCATCTTCATCAATTTCATCTTCCGGATCACTATCATCATCAATCATATCATCATCAACTTGATCATCCATGTTAGTGTCATCATCATCCGCATTATTATCATTAATGAGCACTTCATCATCAACTTCAAGTTCCTCCTCGTGAAATTCGCCAGTAATATCAACACATATCATTTCCATGTCTTCTTTGCATAATTCTATGGGTTGATCATCAATGTGCACCGCATCCCCAAGTCCATACGACTCAAATTGTTGGTATGGTTCATCTTTGTCTTTGTCTTCCTCTTTCGCTTCCTCTTCATCCTCTTTCACTAAGATGTCATAAATAGCCCATGGTAATACTTTTTGTACAACTCGATAATTATTGCCCCACTTCATATCTTTCAAATAAAACACTTGTTCTGCTTGGTATGCTAACACAAATGGTTCATCTTCGTACCAAGTCTTCGTAACATTTACACTAATGTAGTTAAACTCATCAACTTTTATTCCAATTTTTTCATTACCAACATCCCACCAATCACACTTAAAAATAAACACACTATTCCCACCCAGATATTTCAACTCAATTATCTCTCTAATAACACCATAAAAATCAATAGGTTTCCCTTTATGATCTCTCTTCACAACCACGCCACTATTTTGAGTTTTTTTGGTACATGTCACAATCTTGAGTGCGAAACCGAATCCCGTTGATGATACAACCATTGTAGCGTGTCACTTGGTTATCGAGACCTTGAGCTAAGTTCATAAGTTGATTAGAAGCATCCATTGTCCCTTCAACTTGCAGCTTTGTGACCTAATTCCATTGTTAATATGAAATGCATTAGCATATACTTGAATTCATTATTTAAATACACAAATAATGTTCAAAAATTATAACTCTTACGTATTTTAGAAACCATGTATGGAACTCTGATTCTAGCCTCTCTTGCATATTTTTCAAACGTTGTCTGTCAAGTTCATTCATGTATTGCCTATAAATTATAACAACATTATTCGACAAAAATGGTTGTGAAAATAATATAATTCAAAAAGTAAAATATTCTATTGAATATAATCATATGTTAGTTTACTTACCGCATATATGGTTGAACTTCATCACAACTATTCAACACGTACCATCGAACTTTATTCAAATCTGCTAAATTCAACACATCATTAATTATAGCTCCTAATCCACGAACTTTTTGCCTAAATACAAACAAGTTTCCATCTTGTGCTACCTCAATATGCCCATCATAGTTTTGTTTAGGTCTATTAAATCTTGTCTCACCTTCATGGAAGTACATAGAGCAAAAAGTGAGTGCCTCATTGTCAATGTAACCTTCAGCAATAGATCCTTCTGGACGAGCTTTGTTGCGCACATAACCCTTAAGAATATGCATGTACCTTTCAAATCCATACATCCACCGGTATTGCACCGGTCCTGCAAGGATTGCTTCACGCGATAAGTGAACGGATAAATGTATCATAATATCAAAAAAAGACGGTGGAAATATCTTCTCGAGCTTGCACAAAATTAAAACAATATCTTTCTCAAATTGTTGTAAGACATCAACTCTCAATGTCTTTGACGATAACTCCTTAAAGAACAAGCTAAACTCAATTAATGCCTTGCTCACATCCTTTTTCAAACATCCACGTAGAGCAATAAAAAGCAATCTTTGCAAGATAACATGGCAATCATGGCTTTTCAGCCCCATAATTCGACAGTCACTAGTGTTCACACAATGTGATATGTTTGATGCAAGCCATCTGGCAATTTAATTGAACTCAAGAATTCACAAAAGTTCCTCTTTTCAGTTGGAGACAACATGAAGCAAGCAGGAGGTAGGAATGTTTGGCCATGTACTTCCCTTGGATGTAATTCAGGCCTTATACCCTTATCCATTAGATCAAGACGAGCCTTGTATGTGTCCTTGGTTTTTCCATCAATGTTCATCAATGTTCCTAGAACACTATCACATACATTTTTTTCAATGTGCATAACATCAAAGTTGTGACGAACTTTGAGGGTTTTCCAATAAGGTAAATCAAAGAAAATGCTCCTCCTTGTCCAATTTAAATATTGAGGAGAACGTTTTCGCTTCTTCCCACGTTGATCTATTTTCCCAAATAATGATGTGTCTAAATGCCCCAATTGTCCCAAAACCTCCTCTCTTGACAACAACTTAGGTTCTAACGTAAGCTCTGGCTCACCATTGAATGACTTGCTTGTTTGCAAAAAATGATCATGAGGCAAAAAACGACGATGTCCCATGTAACAAGTTTTTCTACAATGATGCAAGTATTGGTGAGATGCATTCTCATTGCATGACGGACAAGCCAATTTTCCTTTGGTGCTCCAATCGGATAAATTACCATACGCAGGAAAGTCATTGATAGTCCATACTAATGCTGCACGCAATTGAAAATTAGAGCCACTTGATGCATCATAGGTCTCTACCCCTACCTTCCATAACTCATTTAGTTCATCTATTAGCGGTCGTAAAAACACATCAATGTCAAATCCAGGAGCTCTACGCCTAGGAATAAGCAAAGGCATCATAAAAAATGGATCTTTGATGCATTTGCAGGGTGGCAAATTGTACGGGACAATAAAAACTGGCCATATGCTATATGAGGTACTCATATTCCCAAATGGATTGAAACCGTCACTTGCTAGTCCGAGCCTAACATTTCGAGGATCTTTGGCGAATGACTCATGCTTTTTGTCAAAGTCTTTCCATGCTTCAGAGTCCGCCGGATGGCGCATTACATTTTTCTCCTCTACGCGTTTATCTTTGTGCCATCTCATATCAGTAGCTGTCTTCCTTGATATAAATAACCTTTGTAGCCTTGGTTTTAAAGGAAAGTACTGCAAAACCTTGTGAGGGATCTTTTTACCTTTACCTTCACTTTTATGAAATTTGTATCTAGGCTCCTTGCAAGTAGGGCATTTATCTTCATTTTCATACTCCTTCCAAAAAAAGTACACAATCGTTCTTGCATACATGTATTTTTTGATAATCAAGGCCCAAATCTCGAAGTATTTGTTTAACTTCACTGTATGAGCATGGGAGTGTTTCACCGATGGGAAGTATATCCTTTAACAGTTCTAGCATCATCGTGAGTGATTTGTTGCTCCATTTATTCAGCACCTTTATATGTAGCAGCTTAACAATGAATGATAATTTGGAATATCGCTGGCAATTCGAATACAATTCTTGTTCTGCATCCCTCATTAATCTTGCAAATGTATTTCCTTCACTACTATGAGCACCAGACAAGTCAAGATTACGACTACTAGATGCTTCCCCAGTATAAGCAAATGTGGATGGTCCACTATGTATGTCATGGACAATTTCTCGCACATCGGTATTGGAAGAATTTGATTTCTCTGTCACATCATTGAAATATTCGTCATTTTCATTTTTCGAGGGATCACTGTCATTCAACTCAAAGTCTTCCCCATGATGCACCCACCTAGTGTAAGTTGTGACAACCCCATATGCAAACAAATGAATTTAAACTTCATCTATGGTTTTTTGGATACGGTTGTTGCATCTATTACACGGACACCAAATCTTACTCGTCCCTGATTTCATATGATCATGAGCAAACATGATAAATTCTTTTACCCCATCAATGTATTGATGTAACCTTCTATTATGAAGTTGCATCCAACTCTTATCCATCCCGAAATCCCTATTACAAAGTACACAAAGACATTATCCTTCAATTCCAATATCTTGTTACTTTCTATATGTGGTCTCAAAGGAGGAACACAACTAAATTCTTGAAGAAGTTTCACTAATATGTATATCTACTTTTGACTATGTGATTCATATCTATCTTTTGACAAACAAAAATTCAGGGATGTATTGCCAAGGCACACCACATAAAACAAAGCAAAACATCAAGACACATAATAACATTGATAACAATCTTATCCCCACTTTAAAAAATAAATAAATAAATAATCGCAATGTTAAGTTAAATAAGGTCATAAATCAAATAAGGTCAAACCTTATAAAGAGAATAAAGGTTTGGCAATGTTAAGTCCAAGTGTAATGGCTATAGCATACCAAATGGCTTTCTATAGGAGGTTGGTGATTACGGCAGTAAAATCCAAGAAGTAAAGAAAGAAAAACAAAACATAAATTGCAAACATGCATACATACACTAGAAACAAGTACAGAAAGAAAAACATAGCATAAAGCTAAAGGAGAAGAGTAAGAGCGCTTTTGGGAGCCGTGATTAGGGTGTGTTAGGCAAAAAGTGCTTAAGATCTCGGACAATACCATTTCGGCTAGTTGGGATTGAAGATGTTGAATCTAAGCATGTTTTGATTGAATTGCCTAGATATTAGTCTCTAAAAACATGTAGGGCTCGTTGGGATTGCAGTAGTGATTTGTTTTACTGCTGCTACTTTTGATGTATTCTATACACTAGCTTAATGCACAAATCTCACTACTGCTTGTTAAAGAATTCATCAGAAAAGGAAAGGAAAGAAGGAAAAAGAAAAAGAGAATTATGGAGCCAAAACCTGTTGTGTGGCCCTTGTTGCACAAGACTTTTTCTTGGGTTTTCCTACTGATTTTTTTTGTGTCACTTTCTGCCATTTAGAGTTTTGGTTGGCTTCTAATGATACTTCTCACTTTCTCAGTGGTGCCCCTTGGAATTTTCATTCCTGATGCAGTTTGTTTTTTCTTTTTCTTCTTTGGAAATAAGTTTTTATTTTTTATTTTTTTTATGATTTCATGAAGGCTTGGATCATCTACAGGCACTCCCAAATAGGAAAGAAGCTCTTGTAGTATCATGTTGGCCACAGACTTCACTTCCGAGGCATGCCAACTCAATAAAAAGATTTGAGAACTTACAAGCTCTGGTGAGTTCAAAAACTTTGTTTTTACTTTTCCCTCAACACCTCCATTGTCACACTGCCCTTGTGGAAACATCTTTCATGAGTTTATTGATCATTGATTATTTCTTTTCGCAACACTCAGACATGAGCAATTCACAATGCTCGAGCAGAATATTATGTTGAGCCAGTTAAGCGTATATCCGCATCTATAGTTGCAAATTCTGAAGTGAGACAGTATATTTCTATAAGTATCCACTTCTTTTTCTAGTTGTGGTTTATTGGATTAATTAATTGTAGAACAAGAAGTGCATGTTTGACTGTGGCATCAAATTGGGGATAAAGGGTGGGGAGATTAGCCATGCCCTACATGTTTTTAGAGACTAATATTTAAGGACTAATAACAATCATATGATATTCTTGTGTCCTTTTTCTCTTACGCATCCCCAATTCTTCATCTCCAACACACATTAGATTAGACATACATATATACACACACAAGTTCAATCTATGTAAACAATTGTTCAATTCCAACAAGCATTAAGATAAGAAACAAGTTCAGTCTCTATAAAACACAGATTGAAACACAATAAGAAATTGAAAATACAATAAACAGGTCGATTACGGAGATCGATTATGATAAACAGAGATTGAAACACAATAAGAAATTGAAAATACAATAAACAGTTCAATCTATGTAAAACACAGATCGATTACGATAAGAAATTGAAAGTTCGAATTAGAGCTCTTACAGGTCGATTACGGAGATCGATTATGGAGAGAGAGAGAGAGAGAGAGAGAGAGAGAGAGAGAGAGAGAGAGATGCACCAAAATTTAAAGAAGATTGAGCTCCCAATCTGCCTTGGAGTGCCCAACTTTAGGGTTGAAGATTGAGCAAATCGAGGTGCGAGAGATTGAAGATTGACAATTGAAGATTGAGCTCAATCTTCAATTGTTAATTGAAAAACAACTATTAATCTTCAAATGTGGAGCTCAATCTGCCTTGGAGCTCTTACAGGTATGAAGATCGATTACGGAGAGAGAGAGAGAGAGAGAGAATGAGCAAGTTAGGGCTGAAGTGAAGAATGAGGTCCCGACTTTTCAATTGTTAAAATGATGAAAATAATTGGTCTCAAATTGTTTTTAATTGATAATGGCGAAAATATTTGGTCCCTAAATGTTAATAATATATTAGCAACCAAATATATTAGTTTAAAAAAATTATGTAAATATATTAACAACCAAATTTATTAGTCTAAAAAAATTATGTAAATATTAAGTGAGAATATTAATAATCATTTTTACAATCTTATAAGTAAATTATCATACGTTTAAATTTGTCCCTAAAAGATTATTTTTAGCGACCAAATTTAATTAGTCCTTAAATATTAGTCTCTAAAGGACTAATTTCTTGTAGTGACTACTTCCTACCTACAACCCCAGTGTATACATCACCTCAGCTCATTTACCCAAGTCTGAGGTGTTTATTCCAGAAAGCATAGACTTGTGCATGATGGATGCACTCAAACCCCAATCATCTCAAACCCATGAACTCACTACTTTTGAGCTGATGAGCATGATTGAATATCTTTAGAGAACGGTGGCAGATTTAGCCTTTGGGGTTTTGGCTCCATCATCGACCACATCACATGCCAGAAAATTTCACGCCAAAAGGCTTTCCAATCTTGGGGTAAGCCGCAATTGAAAATAGCCAACCTAAAGCTATCTCAGGTCTGGGCAATGACATGTCGACAACAACTCGGCTCCGCTCTGATATAGCGACCCAATCCCTTGGCAAAGTGGAGGCAAGTGGTAAGAACAAGGTTGGGGCAAGTATCGAACCTTACGAACATCTTCAATGGGCTATTGAGGCTTTCATGGTCAAAGGGCTGAACAAATAGCAAGTGCTTGCAGTTGTTGCAAAGACTGTGGATGACACTTTTGCCACTCAGGTTCGGGACATTTCGAATCAAGGGACAAGCCATGAAAAAGGTTGTCGTACCAGAAACACCCCTTTCAGTTCCAATCCTACACTCGGAAGAGGTCATCAAACCCAATCAGCACCTGCCAACCCCTTTGCCGATACATCCAACACAACTTTACAAACCTTAAGCCATTAGGCCCGAGGCCAGAGGGTTTTCACCCTGCTTTACATGACCTTATCCAAAGCTCTCCAAATCCTTATAGGATCAAGGCATCTCAAAACCCTTGATCCTCAGCCTCTCCCGAATCCCCTTCCAGCCAAGCATAATGCTACCAAGTACTATGCCTTCCATCAACAAACCAGTCATGACACTGACGGTTGTTATTGTCTTCGCCATGAATTTCAAGATCTCATTGACAATGAGGTTCTCACCACACCAGGTCCTACAAAGTCTATCGACACCAGATCAATGAACTGGGGGGATAATGTGACTATGTGATCGAGGAGGAACCACCTGCTGACAGCGCTCATTTTACTCCAGATATGGCGGATAACATGCATTGTTTTGAGTAATTTGCAAATGTTGTTTATTTTACTTTCTGACTTGGATATTGGGTCAGTCTTGTTGTGTTGTATTGAGGCAGTCTTTTTGTACTGGAGGCCCCATTTGGGGACTTACCTTTTTAGCCAATTAGCCAAAAAGTTGCTAAATTAGCCAAAAAGCCAACCACTCATACTAAAAAGTCAAAGATTCTCTTTTCTCTCTACTTTTTGCACATCTTTTCGTAATTAGCCAAAAAGTCATGCCAAACATACAAGTTTTTTTTACCTACCTTTTTAGCCACATAGCCAAAAAATTACTAAATTAGCCTGTTCCCAAATGAGGCCTGAGTCAGTCGAGTCAATCTTGTTGTGTCGGAGGTTGGTGATTTCGGGGGTGTTAACTCAGACATTACTTCCCTGTTTGTTTTGTTTGTCTTTTCGGGGGTGTTAACTCAGACATCACTTCCCTGTTTGTTTTGTTTGCCTTTTCGCTCTTTCTTTTAAGTCTATTTCTATTGTGGAGCCAATTGGGCCAAAAGATCTGAATGAAACGGCTGTGATTTTCACCTACCTTTCTGTGCCTTGAAATCATTGCATTGACCTAAGTTTTTCAAAACTTTTCTAACACTATGATGAAAACAAAGAGGAAGGAATTCTTCGGGATTTGTAAAAATTTGATCAAATTGAGAGAAAAAGAGGCATGCTAAGCCCTTAATGAATGAGATCATGCTTATTATTGTGAGTACTGCAAATGATCCTGGCTTGATCTAGATTGGTTCTGCATTCTCTTTAGAAAAGCATAAGTGACTAGTCGCTTTATTAAAGGATTTCAAAAAAGGTTTTGCGTGGTCCTACAAAGACATGCCTAGAATTGATTTTGAGATTGCACAGCATAAGATCACTCTCGGTCTCGAGACTCGATCCTTGATGCAGAATGCTCAAGCAATCAACTATAATGAAAGGCTTGGATGGCCGGATTAGAAGCAGCTCTTGAAGTAGGGGCAAGAAGGTCAGATGTCATCAAAGGAAGCTTGCAAAGCTATATCAGAAGTAGCCCTTGAACTAGGGGCAAACAATGTCAGATGTGCTCAGAGATTCAAAAGATGGATCATTCCACAAGTCAATGAAGACCGGCAAGAAAGCCAAATCCCAGAATCTGAGAGAAGAGAAATTATTGCTGAAGGACAATCAAGTTCCTATCCACAACACTAGGGGCAAATTCAGACCTGATTGGATGGATTCATATATCATTAGTGAACAGCAGTCATTCTCCTGGATTTAGATGGCTTCGAGATCTCAAAACTGATCAACATGGACAAGTTAAGCTTTCTTTTTTATCCTTGGGAGGCTCGTTGGGCCGAAAACCCAGAAGGGCGACCCAAGCAAAAGTTAGAGCAGAGAAAAGAAAAAGAACAAAAATGAAAAAAATGAAAAGAAAAAGAAAAAAAGAAAAGAAAAGAAAAGAAAAGAATGAAAAAAAAATGACAAGAAAAGAAAAATAGAGCTCGCAAGGTTGAAAACCTAGAAGGGCGACTTTGGCAAAAGTTAGAGTGCAAAAAGAGAGTGTTAATACCTGAGTGTAGCTTAACCCGGAACTACATACGGCCTGATTCCCATCTTTGGGATACGTAGGCAACTTTATCCTAAAGTTTGGCCCCAATCATTTTCAACCTGCTTGGCTCATCTATGTTGATTGGCTTATCCTTGTTCAAACTCGACTATCTTATCCATGCGTAAATTGGCTCATCTTCGTTCAAATTCAGTTGTCCTATTCCGTTACAAGATTCAGCTACAAAACAAATCAAGTTCAGATCTGAGATTATGCATCTCGAGAGTAGATTCCATGTTGGTTGAGCAATGACCATTTGCAAAAACAGTTTTGAAGATTTTTAGTGAGGTTGACTAGTTTTCTCGAAAATTATTCTTTTTTTTTCTAAAACTGGACCATTTCTTAGACCCAAAAAAGGAAAATTTTCAATGCTCACAACCTGATTTACATGATTTCAAATCAGAAAATCGAACAAGTATGTTAATCTAACTATCACGTTGGTTAAAATTGTTTTAGTAGAAAACCAAAAAACAAAAAATGGTCAAAGTGTTGAACTAGGGGCACAGTTGAGTCAGATTTTCTGTCTTTCCCCCATTATCAACGTACATGCAAAAAATGGCACAACTGAAGCTAACAGCAGAGGCCAAAAGACTCTCTCTCATCCTTCAAGCAGCGAGGTACCAAGCCAAGTGCAAAGCACGAACTGGAAATGGAGCAGGGTATTCGACCCTCTCATGTAGATAGGTTTGATCACGCTCAAATTGGCATCTGACCCAGAATGGGGACGTAGAAAATGCAATGTATGAGACCAATTAGTTGTATGCTTGGCCGGTGGGACATGTTGTAATTCATCTTGGTTAAGCTAAGCCAAGGGCATCGTCAACCGATGTCAGTTGCAGATCTGTTGCACATCTAGTCACATCACAACCCCTCTGTGGGAAAGCTCACTAGTTGTGAGCGAAAGAAGGAGAATCTAGTAGAATACTAGGGGGCAAGAGCCCATAACTTCCTACTTATCCATCAACCACCCAGGAAAGGGATAAAATATAAGAGAGATTAAAGAATAGAGAGATGTGCGCTGAGAGGAAAAGTGAGAAAAAGGATTTTAAGAGAAAAAGAAATTGAGTGCTAGAGTGATGTGAGAATCACAGATAAGAAAGGGTGGGAAACAATACCCAGAGAAACAGGCTCCCCGTGAACCAAGAGGTCTCTCGCCATTGGAAAGCAAATATCCAGTGTTGTGTTTGTCATTTTGTTTGTTTTGATTCTTGTTTTGAGTCATTTTGATTTCGGTGAGTGTAAATAATTGTGTTTCGGTTGTTTTATTTGATTCGTTTTGACTTTGGTCAGTTGTAGGCTCAATACCCGGTTAAGAACTCATTTCTCAATTTCAATTTAAAAAATAAATCATTTTGTGCTCAAAGTGCTGTGCCATTCTCCACATTTGTACAAAACAGAATTCTTTCTTTCATAAACTGTAGGGTTCAACCTCGATCAAGAGAGAACAATCGAACTAGGACCTATTTGAAGTTACATAGGTTCCGGTTTGCAAAGCAAAAGAAAAGAGGGAAAATTTGGAGCATTTTAGTGTGTTTCAACTTCAGCAAATTCCGAGATTGCATTCCAGGTGCACTTTCTTAGGCCTCACTATTTCTCTGGAGTATGAGTGTACCTCGACCCCGAGTTCAAGCCTGCTTCAAGTCAGAATGGTGATCAAAGCGGTATGCAGATTACCCCTTGCCAATATGAACAGGATGTATTCTTTTTGAACATGTTGCAAAGTCCTCCGAAAGGTAAATCGGAGGCACCAAAGTACATATTTGATTCTCTTATATTGCATAGAATGTGCACTTTCACATAAACTTATGTTGCACGCATGCCTTGCATCGTTTATGATTCATGCGTAGAACATGCTTTCACTGTTGCATAGAATATGCTGTTGTTTCATGCATAGAACATGCTTTCAAGTTTGCATAGAATATGCTCTTGTTTCTTGCATAGAACATGCTTTCAATTAACATCATACATCGGTTGTTTATCTTGCATGGAATATGCGTTGTCACTGTATTGATTTGTAAGCCTTGTTCATTTGTTCATTTTGTGTATCTATCACACAATAATCTCACTCAGTGCACCTATTGCACAACTTCATCTCACATCGCACTGTCTTGTGCATTTCATCGCACTATTTTGTGCATTTCAATTCACATCGCACTATTTTGTGCATTTCACTTTTCATCACACTATTTTGTGCATCTTACTTGCACTATGTTTGTGCATTTCATCACACTATCTTGTGCACCTTGTATCTTTATATTGCATTGTCTTGTGCACTCTCTGGTCTAGGAGACCTTAAATCCTCTAAAGGTGCAAATCCTTTGATGTTTGTCATGCCCGAACGACTTCAGGCAGTCTAGTATAGCCACCAGCCTGTATTTGCGATAAGTTCTTAAGAGATCAACTAAGACGGTGGAAACTAGAGTTCGAATGGCCAAGGCCTAGAATGCAAAGGTTCGGAATTTCTAAGACTAAAGTTTGGTTTAAATACCCAGGGGTGTATTATCGGCTTGAAATTTGTATGACAGCCCCATAGGTTGAGGTATCGTGTATGCGCCTCAATTCTGGATACTGAACCAACCTAATCTGTTACCCTATTGGAGAATAGGGAAAGTTGCGAACATAGCCAGGAAGAAAAGTAGTACCTGTGGTTCAACCAAAAAAAAAAAAAAATAGAGCGGGAGATCCCCAAAGCATAAGGTGAGTCATCACCAATTGCCTCTGTAAGGTACTTTCACTTCCTAGCTGCTACATCGTATTTATTATTTATTGCATCGCATCTATCACTTCTATTGCATATAGAATTTATTGCATACATCTATTACATCATACCATTTTATTGTTTGCATCCTTTCCATGTTAAGCTTGGTTTGGCATGTGCCCATACATTTTCACGTTAAAACATAGTTCTACATGTGTACATGCCTGTTCTGCAAGAATTGTGGTCTGAGGGTTTTGGCACCTTTTCTGTGTTAGACGTGGTTTGTTTTGTGTCCATACATTTTCTAGGTAAAATGTGGTTCGGCTTATGCCTTATTCACTGCATCCATTGCATCGTATTTTGTATTGTTGCATTCAACATTTAGGATCATCATCTTTCCTCAGCAGATCATTCCTCACTTATATCATACCATCCAATTACCTGTACTCTTTCTCTTTCTATGAAAAACATAGTTTTGCATGTGCATGTGCCTATTTCGCAAGAATTGTGGTTAGAGTGCTCGGGCACCTTTTCTATATAAAACGTAGTTTGATGTTGCATTTCTATCCTTTCATGGTATTTGTGTGGTTTTGCACTGCTTGTGGTTTGATGATTCAATTACATTGCATATCATTTACATTATTTTGTTATATTGTGTATAATTTTGCATTCTGCCCTTGAACTACGCTAGTTTGATTCCTTGCAAAGAGATACGTAGACAGCCTACGGGTGCAACCATTTGTTTCTGCATCTACATTTTATTTGTTTGCCCAAGTCTTACGGCCTTGTCAAGATGGGTCGTCTTTGGGCTTTGACATTCACTCATGTCATTTTAGGACTTCGAGCTCTATCAAAGAGGGGCAACTGTAGACACCCCATTTTTGACCGCCCCTAAGTCTTCGGCGTCACTGATTGATCACTCGATGATAAAAGTTATGCTATGCAGAGGTTCGATTTCTTCAGCAAGAAGAGCTCTAAATCCCAACCTTACACCCCATTTTGGACCAAAACTATTTTGACCAAAATGATTTTAGACCTTAAAACCCTCTTTTTCAAAATATTTTTGAAAAGTTTTCTACGATGTTCCGAGGCTCATATTCGTTAAATGTTGCGCTTCTTGGTAAACTGAGTAAGGACAAAGTGGAAATAAATGCAAGAGGTGTGAACTCTTTGAAAAATCTTTCAAAACACCTTATTTAGAGGTTTGGAGTTGAAGAAAATAGGAGGGGAGAGAAGAAAACTAGTTGAGGAGAAGTTAGGCATGAATCCGGATATGACCAAAACTGAGTAGTCTTCACTAAAATAGGCATATCTTTTTTACACTTGGAATTTTAATGTGAGGCTAACACCATTGAAAAGAAGACTTTCGGGGCTTCAATTTAGACACAAGAATGACCTGCAAATGAGTCTGGATGAAGGAGATATGTCCATTTGAAGTTGGAGTTGGAGAGTAGATTTTTCTGGCCTGCCATTGGTGAGTTTGCTGGCCATGGATGGGCTTTGACGGCCATGTGTCGGCCATGAATGGGTTTTCCGGGCCATATGTCGTCCAAGGGTGACTTTTGTCAGCCATTGGTGTAAAAAAGGTAGTTTTCTGCGGATATTTTCCCTCCAGCTGTTCCATACTACTCCAGCTGTCCTATATTGATATTTTTGACCTGAGCTCACATTTTTCTATATATAGAGGACCTTCTCTATTGTTTTCAAGGTTAGAAAATTTTTGGGAGTCTCTCTCTCTACAATCCTCTCTCTCTAGATTTATCTCTCTCTCTTGAACTTTTGTGCATACAAGTGTAGATACACTTCAAGTTTGCCTATCAACCCTTAACCAAAGTTGCTTATCTTTGGGCTGAGGTTACTTGGGACCCTTTTTGAGCTCTAGAAAGTGGTCTTGGCTTGATTTATTGCCTCATTTGTGTCTTCCCTTCAAGAGGTATAACACTCCCTTTTTTACACTTGTTTTGCATACTTGTTGTCCCATCTCTTTCAACTGCTTTTGGGCTGATTTTGAACTGTAAAAAACTCCGTTTTTGTGGCTTAAAAATGGTGGTTTGAGGCCATTTTCAGTTAAGGGGTGGTTCACTCTTTTTGCATATTTGCTTGTAAAGTTTTTGTGCCTTTGTTAATCACTTTCAAATCAAATTTTTTTGGCCTTTTTACCATTGATTTTTAGAGGTTTTTAGAGGCCAAAAATGTTGTTTTGAGATCCCAAAAATAGAGGGGTTAGCCACCTCTCTTTATGCTTGTTTACTAGCTCAAAAGCTCCATGTTTTAGCTACTTTTGTCTTCATTTCAGCATGTTTTCCAACTGATTTTGGGCTATAAAAACTTTGTGTTTTTGGGCTGAAGCTTGGGTCCTAAGGCCATTAAAGGTTGAGGGGTTGATAACCCTTCTTCGTACCTTGTTTTGGAGGCCTTTGCCCTTGTGTTCCCCACCCTCCCTTGCATCATCTTTTTCAGAGCTTTTAAACACTGTTTTTCAAAGGTTTTTCAGTGGTAAAAAACTTATTTTGAAATCCAAAATTGGAGGGGCTAGCCTCCCCTCCTTATGTCTTGTTTGCATGCTTAGTTAGCTTCGTATGTTAGCATGTTTTTCTAGCATAACTTAGCTTAAGTCTAGCATGTTTTAGCGTTAGAAATAGCCTGCTTTAGCTCTTTTTGGGCTGTTTGGTTTAGTTGAACTTTGTTTTGTGTAGTTGTAGTGTAAATCATTGCACTAGCTTGTTGTTTTAAGGCTTTAAACATCATTGGTGTGTCTTGGTTGCATGTTTTTAGTGCTTTTATCACTCAATTTCAGCACCTAAATCTCTGCAATCTCCCTCTTTGCTTCACTCTTTCATTTGCTTTTGAGGGTTATTTCAAACATGGGATCCTTTATGCTTGAGATTGAGGTCATGCATAATGGTTTAATCCTTTTTTAGGGTTCATTATCAAAGGCATGATCTCTCTCTTGCCTTACACTATTCCTTAGTTGACACTTCTTTTATCTTAGAAGACACTCACCAATGGACAAATTGATTAATGAATGATTTGGTAACTAAAATGTGTAAACAAAACTGGCAAGGAAAAGTGTGCAAGATAAGCATTCTTTGTGTTTCATTACATGTGTTCAAATCGAACGTTAATTTGAACACAAGGAAAATGGGACATTTCATACTCAAAGTGATGAAATGTGTCATTTTCCTAGGTCACCACTGCCCTTGATCATGCATGATAGGGTGGTGCTTATTTTGGTCTTGTTTGTGCATTTATTGAACTTGTACAAACTTGGTTCCTTAGCCATCGTGCATGGAAATTGGTTGATTAATGGTTTGAGGGCCAAGAGTTTCTCTCCTTTGAGCTTATGTGATGATAAGGAGGGTAGACAGTACAAACAACTTGTGAGAATACACTATTTTGCTCTCTGTTGCAGCAAAGAAGTTCAGCTCATCAGTGGCCGACCAGCCACCATTGGTAGCCGACCGGCCCCTTGTCTCTCTTGTTGGCCATCAGTGATTTTTGCACAATGTGTTGGTAAGATGAAGCAGAGGTGTTCTGGAAGTTGGCAGAATTTTTAGTGATCGAATGTGCAAACAAAGGCTTGCAGCAGCAAGGCAGTGGCTTTTCGGGTGTAGAGTCGAGCATGCGCATGCATATCCATCACTTCCTAGGATCATGCATCTTTCTAGCTAGTTTCTATTTCGGCTTGGAGTACTCGGTGAGTTTTATGCTTTAGCATACTTGCATAAGTGTGAATGTTGCCATGATTAGCATGCTTGCCATGAGGCTATGTGCTTACATGCCAAATTGCTTAGATGCCTGTGGATGAAGGCTTGTTGTTTGAATTGGAATGATTCAACGAATGTAAGTTTTAAGCCCACTTTGTTGAGTAGCAAATTATGTTTTAAGCCCACTATGTTTGGTGGCAAATCTGCAAACTTTAAGCCCACTTGAGGTGGAAAATTCAAACCATTTTCGCAAACAAACATGAGTTGAATCGTTCCAAATTGAGCAAACTAGTCTATACTTGCTTGTGCGTGTCACGTAGTAAAGCTAGTTTAATAATCAATAAGAGCACATAATGTTTATAAAAATCATATCATGATTAGTAAAAGGTCGGTCTTCGATCGGGCGAGCGAGGGTGCTCAATTAATGACATTCCCTCCTCGTACCTAAGTTCCTGAGTCAAGGCAACTTTGGTGATGACGGACATGTTGCCTTCGGCATGAGTCAAGGTTTCCTAAATTTTTTCAAAATAAAATATTTAGGTCGCAACTCTGTATCTGACAAAGTAGTCCAATTTTGGCATTACTTGATTCAAAATCAATTTTCCAAAACGATTTGTCGGATTCGGACTTTTTGGTGTTTATCAGTTTCACATTGCACTTATGAGACTAGATTCAGAACCGCGGGAGTTCGAACTATGAGGCATTTCTTTCCAACTTTTCTGAAAGGGGGCGCGGAAAAAGGTGAGTCCACAACATGTCGTAATCATAATCATACTCCAACGGCTTTATTCAATCATTGGCATAACGAATATCTAATTCAATTTAACAACTCTGTAGAACTCATACATAAGTGAGCATTTGAAAAATAGTATACTTCAATACATTCTTATTAGGATATTACTCACAGTTTTCTACTGATAGATTTGCCCTTGCGCTTGGCCCTACACAATTTACAACATATCAGGTCACAAGCGATTCAATTCATTCTCAAATTGTTTATTTCTCTTTGGTCTCTTTCTTATCCCTTTAACTCATTTACAATGTTCATTACATGCCTAAGAGTGCTTAGAAATGGAAGAGAATGGGAAAATGAGCATAAAACAAATTTTCAAAATTTCTGAAATAAGGCTCTCCGCTCAAGTGCAGGATTGGTCGCTCGAGCAAACTGCAAAACTCTGAGAAAGTACTGGTTGCATGCATTTCATGCTTGAGCTAGGTTTCTTGCGCTCGAGCAAGGAGCCTTGCAAAATAGGCTCGCTCAAGCGCACACTTTGTTGCTTGAGCTATAGTACAAATTTCTTCAAAACTTCTGGGAGCTACAATTTCACGCTCGAGCTAGACTTTCCTCGCTCAAGTGGACCAGTCGAATTCTGGGTTTTCCGGCAAACTGTCTAAGCTTCAAAACACAACCCCAAAGGCCCCAAAGTGTGCAAATCAATGACAAATCATAGAAAAACATTGTGTAACACAAAACCTTAGATAATTGAAACCAAATGTCCAAAATCATGGTTCATTTCCAAAATCATTCCAAATTTTTCTCACCAGTTTCAAAACTCATGCATTCAACCTCATACAACTTCATATCTTCATCAATCATGCATGCATGTTAATTTTTTACCCCAATTCTATTTCAAATGGTACAAATGATACTTTTAATCATGAAGCTGATGAAAATTATGCATGCATGTATGACTTGATGCTATATTCTTCATGTTTCAACAATCATCTTCTAAACACAAACATGAGTCTTTAGAATTAAGCTTCATACCATGATAATTCTTACATGCATGTGTATATTGACTTCAAATTCATCATGTATAGCTTAATTTTTGTTCTATATTACCAATTCTCTTTTGAATTCATATAATCACAACTCAAAGTCATGAATTAAGAGCTGGGTACCCACCTAGAAGCTCCAATCCCCCAAATTTCAGCCAATTCCTTGAGTCTAGTTTCCAATTCCCAAGCTTTGAGCCAAAATTCACAATTTGAGCCCTCTTTTCTCTCTAGAACTATCCCTCTCTCTCTCTCTCTCTCTCTCTCTCTCTCTCTCTCTCTCTCTCTCTCTAGAGTATAGTTCAGATTTTTGAGCTCAAAATGGGGAGTTTATGTGTGTTTGGCCCTTATTTATACTAAGTGGTTAGTTTAAACTAATCCATCTTAATTAAGGTTAATCAATTGAGCCTAATTCAGTTAGCTTAATCTAATTATTTTAATCCGAATCAATTTTTAATTAAACTTCACCGTAGGCTCTAAAAATCATGCTAAGCACAGAAATACAGTCAATTTCACTTTTTGACATCTCTACAGCCTTCAATTTAAATTCTATAGTAGAAAATTAAATAGATTTCCCTACGATGAACAGATAGAAATTCAAAAACACATATAATCATATAAATGGCACTCAAAATCAGATTAAGCACATAACCACAATCATAATTAAGATTAATTAACATAACACGAGACAGGGTTATCACATGAAGTCTGGATTACTCTGGCCAAAAGATTTACCTCACTTTCTAGGTCTCATATATATCGGTTAAAGACTAAATTAAGTAAAATTACTATGAAATGTGTCACAATGGAAGAGTATCTGAATCAATTTAAGGTGATAGATGATCAGCTTGCTTTAATATCTTCACTTGTTGATGATGAAGATCTTATTCTTTTGATTTTAAATGGCTTGCCTGATGAATACAATGCCTTGAAGACTATTGTACGTGCTGGATTAGATCCTATCTTTATGGATCAACTGTGCTCTCTGCTTTGTTTTGAATCAATTCATGTAGAGGCTTCTCTTAAGCATATGCAAGCTGCTGAAACTCCAGGTCTTTTTACTTACAGCACGCTCAGAGGCAATTTTTCTAATAGAGGAGGCCATAGAGACCACTATAGAGGCAGAGTTAATTTTAGAGAAAGAGATGGAGGCAGGTTTCGAGGAGGTCATGCTAATCAATCTAGTTATTCTCAGAGAGGTAATAGCTTCAGCACTTTTTAGAGGGGCAGACAAGGTTATAATAGCTATAGCTATGCTCCTACAAGCAGTTCATCCACTCCCTCAGTGACTTGTCGACTCTGTGGCAAGTCTAATCACATTGCCCTAGACTGTTGGCATATGATGGATATAGCTTTTCAGAATGCTCAGAATATAGGTTCTCAGACCTCACCAAATTCAGGCAACTCTAAAGCCTATGTAGCATCTGCTCCTTTCTTCACTTCTGAGGTCAATTGGTTTTTAGATTTTGGAGCTACTAGTCATGTGACTAATGATCTTAATCATCTCTCTTTCTATCAACCCTATCAAAGACATGAGCAAGTAACCATTGGTGATAGATGCACTCCTCCTATTGCTCATGCTGATAAAGGTCTTCTTCCTACACCTTTATTTCCTTTTCATCTTACCAATATGCTCCATGTTCTTACTCTTTCTTCCAATTTGATTTCAGTTCATCAATTAACTAAAGATAACCATTGTACTGTTACATTTGAAGAGCATTCCTTTATCATTCAGGACAAGGCTACACAGTAGATTCTGTGTAAAGGTTCCTATTCTCAAGGGCTTTATCCACTCATTTCATCTTCTTATGCTGTTATACCACCTTCTTCTTCTGCTGCTGTGCCACATTATTCTCCCGTTGCTGTGCCACCTTCTTCTCACATCTGCCTTTCTTGTTCTACTGTAGCATCTCCTGCAGTTACACCAAATTGGCATTTTTGAGTTGGTCATCCTTCTTGCAAGAAGTTGCATCACATAGTGACTCATCATCACTTAGTTCCTAAGTCTTCTGTTTTAGTTAATAAAGGCTCTCCTCTATGTGAACATTGTTGTGTTTTTAAGAGCCATTGGTTGCCTTTCTCTTTGTCTAATTCTATTGTAAATAAACCTTTAGCTCTCATTTATACTGATGTTTGGGGCCTCTTTTCAGCATCTGTTTCAAGCTTTGAGTACTATGTGCTGTTCATTAATGATTTTAACAAATTTACTTGGATTTTTCCTCTTCATTATAAAAGTGAAGCATTTGCTAAATTTCTCAAATTTAAAGATTTTGTTGAAACTCAATTCACCACTAAACTTTAGATTTTAAGGAGTAACAATGTGGGTGAATATCTCAGTCATGTTTTTCAAGATTTTCTTAAACAAATAGGGATTGAGCATCAATTGTCCTGTCCTCACACTCCCTCTCAAAATGGTGTGGCTGAGAGAAAACATAGGCATCTCATTGAAATAACTATCACTCTCTTGCATCACTCTTCTCTTCCTTTCGTTTATTGGTTTGATGCTCTTGCTACAACTGTTTTTCTTGTCAATAGGCATCCTACTCTTAAGTTGAATAATCTTACTCCTTATGAAGTTTTATTCAAACACAAGCCTGATTATAAGCTGTTAAGGACATTTGGTTGTAGATGTTATCCTTGGCTTAAGCCTTATAACTCTCATAAACTTCAAACCTGTCACGCCCCCAATTAATAATACAAATAACCCAACTCGTGCGAGAAATGAATATAATAGAATTGGCGTGCATTCATTCATTAGAGTTCATATTACAAAAGGTATTACATGCATTATACATTTATAAATGTTCATCCTAAACCTATAGCATGTAACATTGATTAATAATAGCAAAATAAATGCCCTACGGGCTTATATCTTTCCAAGATATTTTCTTGGTTATAACAAAAAGGGAGTCATAAGCTCCATACATATAAAGCCATTGGCTTAAATAAACATTTAAACACAAAATAACAAAAATAGAGCCTCCAGCTCCTAAGTCCTCCCAAGCCACGTCCTTGGAGGAAGCATGTCACCGGTACCTGAAAATGGTTTCCCAAGTAGGGTGAGTCAAAGCCCAATAGAAACAGTCTAACACGATATAGGAGGTTTAACTAAGATTTGAGTGTGAGATAAACATTCAATATTTATGACCCATTTACATTCTTCCCATGATCATTCAGCATTAATAATCACATCTCAATCCATTTCCATTTATTCATTTCAAGTCAATTAATTTCATTCATGTCATATACCAAGTGTATAATTTTCCAAATACCCAACCAAGACTACAACTCAGTGGTTTTCAATCAACATAACTATCATACAAGCACTTCAATCTTGTCATTTTACAGAAATTTCGTTCGCGGGATCGGCACCCATGTATACATAAGATTTCGGGACTTTCACCCTGGACACTCCGACCAACTTAATTTTCAATGGAGTCCATCTCCTATCTGCTCGCAAAACGTTATACATATATAATGTATTTAAAGCATCGTCATATTCAATGACTATCTGTAGACACCCCATTTTTGACCGACCTTAAGACTCAGACGTCACCGATTGAGCGCTCGGTGATGTTGCATATTGTGCTCGTTCAGAAGTCTCAGAGTCTCGGCCGCGAGCCTTGCCTCCGGACTTCCGGGCTCTTTCTGTACTCTGCCTCGGTTTGCGAACCAGGCTCAGTTTTCTCTGTTTTTCTTCCTGAGGGGAGGGAGAGGTCCCGTAGACCATCTCTCAGTGGCCGTGGGCTACATTTCGTGGCCGTAGGCCATTTTTCCCATTTCGGAGCCCGGTTCCCGATTTTCGGAGCCGTCAGGCCGTGTGCCTCGGTTCGGGACCGCCTAACTATCTCCGATTGCTCCGGTTTTTGGCATGCATCCTATTTACTCCCTTTTGAGGGACACTATGGTCTGAGAGACCCACTTCGTGGTCGAATGCCACTTTCAGTGCTTAACAGTCAGTTTTCGGGGCCCCGAACTGCGCGTTTCGGCCCCGGAACCTTCATTTTGCATCGGTTTTCGTTCATTTTTGGCAGGTGCCTCTGTTTTATCACCATGAAGGTCACTGAAGGGTGGAAGGTCAGCAATTGTCTCAGCAACCAGTTATATTCCTCCGGCGCCCTCCGGCGCCCGTTTTTCTCACTTCCGAGCCAATGTTGACCACCCTAGGGCCACTTTCTTCAACTCTAAACCCCATATTTGTGTTGTACACACATGGGAGGATCCTAAAAGTATATGGCCGGCCAGAAATTCAACTTGAACCTTTTGAACCCCTCTTAAAAATGGCTTGTTCTCTCTCCCGTTTTACTTTTTCCAATTTTGAACCACAGGGTTGTGATGAGGAGACCTGGGAGGACACCAATATCTGGTGCCCGGCCAAAAATTCATTTTGAACTTTTTGACCCTTGGCCAGCCGGCCATAGGGGGTGGCCAGCCGGCCACCTGCAACCAAGATACCTAGCCGGCCTGCTTCCTTACAGGGAGTACATTCCAGCTGTATACTTGTTTCCCTCCAAAAATCTGTATCCGGAGGGAACATTTTTGGAGGGAAACTTGGAGCCATTTCCCTCCACTTTTTTCCCTCCATTTCTCCCCCATTCTTGTCTATATAGCTGGCCTCCCAGCTCTAAAGAAGGGGTTGGAAAATTGCTTGGAGCTCATACATACATAACCCTCCCCATTTCTCTCAAAATCCCTAAGTTTTACACCATTTCTTCATCACTACCAAGCACCACCACCACTACTCCATCACAGCAGGTTGGAGCAGCTTTCCAGAGGCTAAAGGTGCTGCAACTTGGTCCAAGAATCATCAAAGGGGTAGTCTTCAAGGGTAAGTTGCCATTCCCCTCTTTTGTAGCTCATTTTTTTCCACTTTTTTCTAGCCTATTTGCTTGCTTTTTTGGGCTCCAACCCTAACTGAAAGGGTCATTTTTTTGAGCCATTCTTCATGTTTGTTTGACGATTCAACCCTGTTTGAGCCCCCCATTGTGCACTTGTTTCAATGCCCTCTTGTGTGCCATTATTTTGCATGGTATTTCTATCATATGTGTGATCTGTTTTTGCGCCTGATGTAAACTGAAAATAGGCCTATTTTGAGCCCCTCTACAACATTGTAGAAGGGCTCAACCTTGTTTGGGACCTCCATGCATGACTTACCATTGAACCCCTTTTGGGTCCCTATTTTTGCATGCTTTGTGAGCTTACCTTGATTCTGTTTTTAGGCCATGATCAGAACTGAAAGTGGCCATATTTTGACCTTCTTGGCATGTTTTATTAAGGGTCTTTGGCTGTTTGATGTATATTTTGCCTACTTCATGTTATACCCTCTTGTGGCCTCAATCTTGCATTGCATTTTGAGCATGTTTGCATACTCATTTTGGGGATGTCATAAACTGTAAATGTTCATATTTTTGGTCCCTATTCAGTGTTGTATAAGGGTATTTTTCTGTTTGGGCATTGCATGTACCACTTGCCTCATTGCCTCCCTTGCGGAGCCATTTTTTGTATGCCATTTTTGCCCTACTTGTGATTTCTGTTTGGCCTTGATTTGAACTGAAAAAATGTGAGTTTTGGGGCTGCCTTACTTCTGCTTTTTCATGTCATGTGCCAATTATGCATGCTTTGTTAGCTGTAAGCCATTTTCATGTACCTAGTCTTGCATTTCGGGACTCGTTCCATGCATCGGGTGTTATTTCGCCTCATTTCGGGACTGTTTTCCCCCTCATTTTGCCACTATTTTTTTTTTTGCATGTTTGCATACTATATTCCGTGTCTTGCCGTGTCTCATTAGAGTGGCATTTCGGTGCCTAAGGGTCCGTCATCGGTTTGCGTGCACGCAGGTACGCACTTCGAGTTGTCTTGTTTTCATCTGATGGCCTCTTATGTGAGTGTGACTGAGGTTCACTTGCGTTGGTGTAAGCCCATACTGCATTGCGTATGCCATTTCATCCTTCGCATTGCGTATGCCCTGTTGTGTATTACCTCGTGCAGCGTGTACGCCATTCCATGACATTGTGTATGTTAGGATTGTATATTAGTTGCATTTCATGCATATCATGCATATTGCATAGTGTTCGGGATAGGAGTTAGCCCGAGCACGGGAAACGAGGTGCGTTTCGTACTCCGAGTGACAGAACGTGTCTCAATTCCCCAGTCACCGACACTCCGGATCATCCATGATGGAGTTAGGTTTTGTTGTGTTTTCATGTGCATTCATCTCATATTGAGTTATGCAATTCGGCTCCTCGGCCATCATGCATCGAGATGCGTGATTGGTGGCACGAGGATCGAGGCATGCATATATTTGTGAAATACATTGCTATGCCCCTTTCCTGCTCTCTGTTGTAGCAAAATAAAGAATCAGCAGTCTTCCGAGGCTTGGCGCGCTTTTCAAGAACTAATTGCAAAACAGAGGCTAATCGGGGCATCGTCGTGTATTTCTGTGCAAAGGCAGCCCAAACATACATCGTTCATCAGAATCAAGGCAGGCCCTGGCTTGCATGCCAGTTTTGCAGCTTTCTTAGTTAATTCGTTAATTAATTAGGAATTTGTATTATTTGGACTGTAATATTTTGGACTGTATTATTCTTTCATTTGGGACTGTATTATTTATTTGGACCCTCTGCGCGAGGGCATAATTGTAATAAGTGTGCGTGTGTGTGGTGTATGTCTTCCAACCCCACGTCTTTCCTCCCTTTTATTTACCTGCTTATGATGGTTAGATTAGGGCATATTTCAATTAGCATACAGTATGACAGCATGTTTGCATCATTCATCTATTTTGCACGCACCGAGCTCGGCGCATCATACTAACTGCATTTGTATTTCAATTCCAAGTTGAATACATGTTAGCTGTAGCATTCCATATGCCACGTTTAGGATAGCCGAGCCTGCTATAGTTGCATTTTTGCATCTGTTGCATTAGGCATTTATGTATATTTAGGATCATGCATGATTTCTAATGAGCTTCTGTTTTGGCTTGGAGTACTCGGTGAGTTTTATGCTTTAGCATCCTTGCATACGTGTGAGTGTTGCCATGATAGCATGCTTGCCATGAGGCTATTTGCTTATGTGATATAACTGCCTGAATGCCTGTGGGTGGAGGTTGGGTTATTTGAATTGGGACAAATCACTGATTGTTTGTTTTAAGCCCACTAGATAGTGGCAAAATCATGTTTTCTAAGCCCACCCGAGGGTGGCAAATCCACGTCTTAGCCTACCTGCGGGTAGCACCATCAAACCATTTTCAAACAAACAAACATGAAATGTTTTGTTCCAATTCAGGAGACTCAGTCTATACTTGTATGCTGTGCGCATCACATAGTAAATCTAGGCTAATAACCGGAATAAGAACACACAATGTTTTCAAAAATAGATATCATGGTTAGTAGAGGCCGATCTTTGACCGGGCGAGCGGAGGTGCTCACGAAGTGACCTTCCCCAATCGTATCCAAGTTCCCGAGCCGAGGCAACTTTGGTGATGACGGACACGTGGCCTTTGGCACCGAGTCAGGGTTTCCTAAATTTCCCAAAAATAAAATATTTAGGTGGCGACTCTGTATCTGGCAAAGCAGTCCATGTTTGGCACTTCTTTCAAAAAATCTGTTTTCAAAACAATTTGCCGGATTTGGACTCTTTGGTTCAAGATTAAGAACCGTGACATTTGAGTCCTTCGAACTGTAGTAGACCCGCAAGCGAACCAGAACGGGGGGGAGTCGCACTCTCCCCGTGATGCATTCGGGGACGTCCACAGTTTCTGGCGACTCTACTGGGGAGTTAGAGAACTTGACCCGAACTCATGATATCTGGTTTTGACTACACTTGTGTGTTTCTTTGCATTGCATTTGCATTGGTGCGCCTAGGACACCGTGTTTGCCATCTGCTATTCCTGAGCGGTTTGCCGGAGGCTTGTCTTGTCAAGGCATGTCCATAAGGCTGACCGGTTAAGGGCTCTGCCAGTATGGGAACACAAACCCCGGTTTTACCGAGGCACCCTTTTGACCATTCGACCTAGTGCATATTCGGATCCATAGTGACCATTCCAAACTAGGACATGTTGCTTACCCGATAGGTTGTTTGAAACCGTTGTGTGCGTAGTAAAACCCTAGTTCCTGACAAAATAGGACAGGGAAACCCTACCCCAACATAGGGGTGTTTTGGTTCTCACTTATCTGTTATGTGCTTGTTAGAGTGCGTCTCTACAGGGAATGCATGTATCAGTTCATGAGTTTGGGCATCAGGCCTGCGGGCATCAGTTTATGAGTTTGGGCATCACGCCTGCGGGCATCAGTCAGTATTTGAGAATCAGTTGTCTGCGGATACCGGATTCAGTTTTGGGGAACAGTGATACAGGAACAGTGATCAGTGATTGATGACAGTGTATTTTCAGCTTATCAACCGTGTGTTGTATGCCCGACTGTGTGTTGTGTATTTAATTTAAGCTGTTATGCTGTCCGTTTATCTAGTTATTTATTTCCTTTTCGCTTTATTTATCTTTTTGTTAGGGCAGGGTTTGTAGCACAACTGCTTCCGAATCAGTAGATATTCCCCAAGCACTTTGGACACGAGGTCGCCGACTCATTCGATCCGAGGATATGGTTGATGGACATCCAGTGTTCCACTCTCTACCCCCAGTTGTTAGAAGAAGGTCAAGGAGGCGTAGTGTGTCAGAGCAGAGATTACCGGGGCAGCAGTCTACTTTAGCAGCAAACAGTCGGACTGAGGTTTCTGTTTCCGCTATAGAGATACACTTACTGGTTATTCAGATGGATCCGCAGAATACATTAGGGATGGAGGCGATGATGCGCCAAATGCATAAGAGCATGAAACAAATGCAAGAAGATGCTGCCCGCCAAGCGGAGTTCTCTAAGCAGCAGGCCGCTGTCATGGCCCAGCAGGCCGAGCTGATCACTAGACTGCAACAGCAGAATGCGGCATCTGCTTCACATCAAGTTCCTCCTCCACCCGGGGCTCCATTACCCGAACAGGCACCCACTGGTCAGAATACCCTACCAAATCCCCAGAATACCCTCCCGAACACCCAGAACACCCTACCCAATGTCCAGAATATTCAAGAGGACACAGGCCATCCAACGGGGCTAGCTCCGCCCCCGCTTCTGCCTCAACTGTCCAAGAATCTTACACCCAACCACCCGGACTCTCCATTCGAGTTCGAGGTAGACCACACAGCTCTAAAACTGAGTAAGCTGGAGAAGCTTTTCAAGAAATCACAAGGGGTGAAGGCCGTCCCAGACATCGAAGATGGGTACACCGATGTGGCCGTAACATTGCCAGACAGATTCAAAATGCCCCAGATCGATCGCTTTGATGGATCTGGGGACCCCATGGTCCACCTCCGGCTATTTTCAGATATACTGCGGCCAATGGGCCTGACCAGACCACAAAAACTTTCACTATTCGGCCGAACCTTGTCAGGTGTAGCCGCAATCTGGTATGCGAAGCTGGAAGATGATGTCAAGAGAAATTGGGATGAAATGGCTGAGGCCTTTGTTGCACAATACTCGTATAATACACAGATCGAGATTACAACTCGTGATCTCGAAACAACGAGGCAAGAGGCCAAGGAAACTTTCTCAGATTTTGTAACTCGATGGAGGGCGAAGGCATCGATGATGATTTTGAGGCCCACTGACAAAGACCAGATCAGGATGATTGTGCACAATCTCCAACCAAAACTCATGCAGAAGATGATTGTACTTCCCTTCCCCACCGTCTCAGATCTACACGAGATGGGGGTACAAATCGAAGATGCGATAAAGCAAGGTCTGATTGACCAAGACTGGGAGCAACCCCGGAGGACATTTAACCGCAACAACAACGCAGGCCCGAGTGGCGCTGCAAATACAAGAGCTTCGGAGGTCAGTATGGTCACCACCATTCCCCCTCCCCATCCTAAACCCATGGCTGCCACACCCTTCTTCGGTGCATCTGGAAGTAACACCCAAAACAACAGATTCCAACCCCGGGGCCAAAGAACCTTTACCCCACTATACATGCCTTTGTCCAAGGCTCTCGGAGTTCTAATCAGAAAAGGGCATCTAAAACCCCTGGAGCCGGGGCCACTACCCAATCCACTTCCCCCCTCTCACAACCCAGCCAAGTACTGTGCGTATCACCAGCAGCATGGTCATGATACAGACCAATGTTACAGGCTGCGTCACGAGATTCAGGACCTCATTGACAAGAATATAATTCTACCACCAGATAGACCTAACGTCACAACCAACCCACTCCCTACACACAACCAAGATCCACCTCCCAAAAGAGTCAATCTTATCCAGACTGGGGTCGTATCTTACGATCCTAGTATCTATATCACTCCTTCCCACCTACCTAAGCCGGAGGTGATCCTTCCTGATTGCACCGACTCTTTGTGCATGATGGACATCTCCACAGTCCAACCTAAGCCAATGGTGGTGACCACCGAAGACGGGGCAAGGCAGGTTTCAGAGAAGAGCAGAATGGTTGATTCAGGGTGTGAGCAGTCTAGGAATCTTGCTGGAGAAGCCTACGATCCAAGTGAGTACATCTTATCAATGGGCCAGTCTGAGCCAAGTGTGGGATTGCCAGAGAGGGTAGAACTATGTGTGATTCATGGGGACAGACTTGAACAGGGAACGGATGATCTGACAGCTGTGGAGGAGGACTTTGCCAACTTCCAGTTCTTCAACGACCAAGGATCAGGGGATGCTGCAATCAACTGGTTCGAATCTGAGGAGTCGGCAGGAGTTATCGGGTGGCTGGATGATCAACTGGATATTGTGGAAGTTCAACCAAAACAGAGCCTGGTAGGGGTAGAGGTATCAACTATGGCGGGAAGGGTCGAGAGTCAGAAAGTATTGCTGGAGAGCATCGGTACAAAGAATTTCGCTCGGGACTTAAGCATTGTGGATGCAGAGAAAACGGAACAACAAACCGCTGTGACGCAGTCAGAACAAGAGAAGTTTTGGGATTCCAAGAGAATCAGAAAAACAAAAGCCCATGAAGGGGCCAGAAGTGCTGTGGGCACAAGAACGGAGAATGCTGTGAGCATATGGGCTGAAAGTGCTGAGAGTACAATCACGCCGGAACCAGATAGGTGTCTTTTGGATGCTAGCGGGATGTGGTGGGAAGACGACGATTTGTGTCTTGCCCACACAGACGAAGATTGGGCAGGCGACCGACCAGATAGCACTTGGTACCTCGATGAGGTGGACCATATGACCAGGAGCGGGCGGTACTTCAAGCCCCCACACCTTGACCAGCCCGAAGAATCTGGGAAAGACAAAAAAGCTGAGAAACGGAGGGAGAAACAGATTGAAGAAGAAGCTGTGTTGAAACAGTTAAAGAAGATACAAGCAGACATCTCCATCTGGGGACTGCTTATGGCTTCGCGGGTGCACAGACAGGCTGTCCTATCTGCTATGGACAAGGCCAAACTCTCTATCGACACTATACCAGAACAGCTGGTTGGGCTGGTTTTTACGGGAGGAGGTTCCCCGGCATTAACCTTTTCAGACAAGGAACTACCGCCTGAGGGCATAAGTCATAACAAACCGCTCTACATCTCCGTGGAATGTAGAGATAAGTGGATACCGGTGGTACTTGTTGATACCGGGTCTGCCATCAATGTCTGTCCAGCCAGAACAGCGTATGCAATCGGGTTGAAGCCCGCGGACTTCTTACCAACCACTCAAGTGATCAGAGCCTACGACAACACCAGCAGAGAGGTGATGGGGACTGTCAAGATTCAGACAAAGGTTGGACCTGGACAACACGAGATAGATTTCCATGTCTTGGAGGTTCCCGCAACTTTCAACTTGCTTTTGGGGCGACCGTGGTTGCACCAGGTAAAAGCCGTCTCGTCCACTCTACATCAAATGGTGAAATACCCCTGTGGAAAGGGAGTAGCCATTGTGTTTAGAAATTCATCAATCCATCCACCGCCAGAGGTATCTACACCGGTCTTAGAAATCGAACACGGCATCGAGGACGTGTTTATATCAGGGTTTACTCTGGCCGAGGCCCGGGTTGTGCAAAACATTATGGCTGTGAATGAAGGTTTGTACGTCAGTGCTCAATCCGTCTACCTCATGAACAAGCTACAACACATCCCCGGGATGGGATTAG
This sequence comes from Camellia granthamiana, assembly GCA_036172215.1. Lineage (NCBI taxonomy): Eukaryota > Viridiplantae > Streptophyta > Magnoliopsida > Ericales > Theaceae > Camellia > Camellia granthamiana. The sequence continues at coordinate 109,682,979 of CM069912.1, forward strand.
GAAGGAGCGGCAGGAAAGGCGTCGCAGCATTGGCCGAAGTGCCACACAATCCTCATACCTTTGGACTGGGTTATCTGCCTACCAAAGAGGACTGGGTGAGGAAGGGAAAAGAAATGGCCGGAAGAGCCAGAGCAAAGCAGGCTGGGAAGCCTTTCGAATTGATGCATAGGCCCATCCAGGGTACCCTGAACGAACGCTTCGTCCGGGAGGGGGAAGACTTTCCATTTTGCGGCTTCCCAGAGCCGTGGCTCAACGTGGAGAAGAAGTGCGTACCAGGCTTCGAGATCTTCTTCGACCTGCAACTACCCGAGGATGACGTTGCCACAGAGCAGACAGACCCATCAGCTGAGGTTGAGCAGTGTAAGGCAGTGGATCCTAAGGGCACTGAATTTGAAATAGGGGTAGCACTGGCATGTCTCCTCTCTAATCCTCCGATCGACCAAGAGTGCTTGGGGGATAACTTCATGGTTTCCATGATTGGGAATGAAACGGCTGCGAGCCAACCAGCAGCAATCTTGGATGCATCTATCGCACCCTCTCTCACTTGGCAATACGAGGAGGTATTTTTGTCCAGCAGTACCGGGTCAGGTAGTGAGCCGGAATCTGATTCCACCGAGTCTTGTGAGTCGGAATCAGATTCCAGCTCGACTGAGTCTGAGTCTGGTGATCCTGGGGATGTTAACCCGGATGCCACAGTCCTGTCTAGGTCGTCTTTTTCCTTTTCATTTGAGTCTGTTGTAAATGAATCGGACGATTTGGATGTGCCTAATGAGAATCAAGCAACTGTGGTTTCTAAGTATTTTTCTGTGCCCTTAATTTATTGCATTAATTCAGACTTTCAAAATTTTGAAAACGACGAGGACGAAGTTCCTCCGGTTTTGCAACGATTAATTGAGCAGGAGCAGGAGAGATTCGTTAAACCCCTAGTGGATGAAATCACTACCGTGAACATTGGTACTGAGGAGGACCCACGGCTGGTCCAGATCGGGTCCACATTGTCTTCGAAGGAACGCGAGCGCTTAGTCTCTTTATTAAAAGATTCAAAGATGTTTTCGCGTGGTCCTACGAAGACATGCCTGGAATCGATCCTGAGATTGTACAGCATCGGATCCCCCTTGACCCCGAGGCCCGACCTGTCAAGAAGAAACTCAGGAGGATTCGCCCGGACTGGGCTCTCAAGATTAAGGAAGAGGTCACCAAGCAAATCGACGCAGGCTTCCTGCTGGTATCCGAATACCCGACTTGGTTGGCCAACATTGTTCCGGTGCCAAAGAAGGATGGCAGGATCCGAGTGTGCGTAGATTTCAGGGATTTGAACAGAGCTAGTCCGAAGGACGACTTTCCCTTACCGCATATTGATGAGTTGGTGGATTTCACGGCAGGGCACGCATTGCTTTCATTTATGGATGGCTTCTCAGGCTACAACCAGATAGTAATGGCACCAGAAGACAGGGAAAAAACTGCATTCACTACCCCGTGGGGAACATACTGTTATAGAGTCATGCCATTTGGGCTGAAGAATCCTGGAGCTACTTATCAACGGGCCGCGACCACAATATTACATGATATGATCCACAAGGAGGTTGAGGTGTATGTGGACGACATGATTGTCAAGTCCAAAGATAGAGAGGGCCACTACACCGCCTTGCAAAAGTTTTTTCAAAGGATCAGGGAATTCCGGTTGCGGCTGAACCCTCAAAAGTGTACATTCAGTGTTACAGCGGGAAAAATGCTGGGGTTTCTGATTACACAAAGGGGCATCGAAGTCGACCCTTCCAAAATCAAGGCCATCCTAGAAATGCCCCCACCAAGGACTGAAAAGGAGGTGCGAGGCTTTCTGGGTAAAGTGCAATTCATAAGACGGTTTATCTCAAAATTAACCTTGACTTGTGAACCACTTTTTGGTCTCCTGAAGAAAGGCAAGAAGTTCCAATGGGACGGCTGATGCCAAGCAGCGTTTGAATAGATCAAAGAGTATCTACAGAACCCGCCCGTTTTATCACCACCAGAACCGGGGAAACCGTTGATATTGTATCTTTCAGTGACCGAGACCACGATGGGCTGTATGCTTGCACAAGAATCTGAAGACAGGGTGGAGAGAGCCATCTACTATCTGAGCAAGAAGATGCTAGAGTATGAAACTCGCTATACACCACTGGAGAAGGCTTGCTTAGCTTTGGTATGGGCTACCAGGAAGCTGCGGCACTACCTGTTAGCTCACTCCGTAATGTTGGTTTCATGTCTCGATCCCATCAAATATCTTTTCGAGAAACCAACACTTACGAGTAAGCTAGCTCGTTGGTTGCTGTTGCTCTCCGAATTCGATTTGAAGTATGTCACACGCAAGTCAGTCAAAGGAAGAGCAGTAGCAGAGTTCCTTGCCGACCACCCGGTTGAGGGGGATGAAGCAGTTGAGTACCTATTCCCAGATGAAGCAATTCTACATATTGACGACGAAACTTGGACGATGTACTTTGACGGAGCATCAAATCAGTACGGGTATGGGATAGGAGTGTTGCTGATAGCACCCGACAATTCCCGTATCCCTCTAGCCTTCAAACTCCGATTCAAAGTCTCGAACAACGAAGCAGAATACGAGGCGTGCATTGCTGGTTTAGAAGCGGCCTTGGAACTAGGGGCAAGACGGTTGGACGTCATTGGGGACTCGAACCTTGTTGTGTCTCAAGCTAAAGGAGATTGGAAAGTAAAAGAGGAGAAGATGATGATGTATCACCAAACCTTGGACTTGCTAATTCCTCGGTTTGAGAAGCTAAGTTTTACTCATCTACTAAGAGAGAACAACAGGTTCGCAGATTCTTTAGCAACTCTATCTTCCATGATAGACATCCCGTGTGGGGTCCGGATGCGTCCAGTCATCATCGACCAGAAATTTACACCTGCCTATGAGTCGATTGCAGCCATAGATGAAGTTCAAGACGAAAACCCCTGGTATCACGACATCTGGAACTTCTTGGAAAAAGAAGCATACCCGCCAGGGGCAAATGCCAAAGACAAGAGGGCAATCAGGAGAATGGCAGTTCAGTTCATCATCTGTGGAGGTAAACTGTATAAACGGGGTCATATGGGAATGCATAAACTGTATGTTGATGCAGAAGAGTCAAAGCGTCTGATGGAAGCCATCCATGGAGGAGAATGTGGTGCACACATGAATGGGGTAATGTTGGCATGGAAAATCCTCAGACAAGGGTATTACTGGTCCACCATGGAGGAGGATTGTATCGGTTTCGTTCGGCGATGCCACAAATGTCAGATCCATGCAAATCGCATGAACATTCCGCCGTCAAAGCTGTACAATATGACTTCGCCATGGCCTTTTTCAGTCTGGGGAATTGATGTAATCGGAGCTGTCACGCCAAAGGGGTCGAACGGGCATGAGTTCATACTGGTAGCGATAGATTATTTCACAAAATAGGTTGAGGCTCAATCTTATGCGGTGTTGAAGGCTTCGCATGTCGCAAAATTCATCAGAAACAACATCATCTGTCGCTACGGGGTCCCAAATGAAATAGTTTCAGACAACGGTTCCCACTTCAAGAAGGAGGTGATTGACTTGTTGGAGAAATACAATGTGGCTTTTCATAAGTCGTCTACCTATCGGCCGCAAACTAATGGAGCAGTTGAGGCCGCCAACAAGAATATCAAGCGCATACTACAGAAGATGGTGGAAACCTACCGGGACTGGCCAGATAAGCTGCCGTTCGCTCTGTGGGGCTACCGGACTTCAATCAGAACTTCTACTGGGGCGACTCCGTACTCACTGGTTTATGGGATGGAGGCCGTTCTACCTATTGAGATTGAGGTTCCGTCATTACGAGTATTGGCTGAATGTCAAATAGCCGAAGCGGATTGGCAGCAAAGCAGATTTGAGGAACTCATGCTTTTTGATGAAAGAAGACTGAAAGCAATGTACCATGTCCAAGGTTACCAACGCAGAATCGCCCGGGCTTTCAACAAGAAGGTTAAGTCCAGGAATTTAAAGGAAGGAGATTTGGTGCTTAAAGACAACCGAGCTCCCATCCACGACCCAAGGGGCAAGTTCAGACCCAATTGGACTGGTCCCTACATCATCAAGTCAATCTGGTCAGGTGGAGCTGTGTTCTGATGGATCTAGATAGCTTGGAGTTTTCCCAACCGATCAACATGGACAAGTTGAAGAAATACTACCCCTGAGAGGCTCGCTAGGCCGAAAACCCAAAAGGGCGACCTAGGCAAAACCCAGAGCACAAAAAAATTTGAAAATAATAAAAACTGAGCTCGCAAGGTTGAAAACCCGCAAAGGGCGGCCTTGGCAAAAGTTAGAGCGCAAAAGGAGAGTGAAAACACCCGAGCGGACCTAAGCCTGAACTACGTAAGGCTTGATTCCCATCCTTGGGATACGTAGGCAGCTTCATCCTGAAGTTCAGCCACAATTTTTTCCCCGATCAACTTTGTCCATTTGATCATCTCAGTCATATTTATTCATCAGCATTTATCGTGATCTCCGGTACAGTGCTATTCAGACTAGGGGCAACTTTCCGTTGCCATGCAATGCTGAGGTACCATTCAAACTAGGGGCAGCTTTCCAGTTGCTAGGATCCAGGGTTGTGCATCTCAGTGACAGATCTCAGGCGTGTCCAGTTTTGATCCATATCGAAAATAGTTTTGAAAAGTTTTAATAAAAGTTGACTTTGTTCAAAATTAATCTTTTTACAACTAAGACCATTTTTGGACCAAAGAGGAGAATTTTCAGTACCACAACCTTCAATTTCATCGATTTCAAAACAGAGTTTTCTTGCTCTTGCATACAATTGAAGTTGCTTTTTATTAGACTCATAATGGAAACTTGAAAGTACTAGTAAAGCAATAAATCTGGGGCATAGTCAAGTCAAATGTCCCTGTGCCCCCTCCCAGAGCTAGTCGAAGCCTCTGATGCCAAGCTAGGCCCAATCTGTGCCTCCTCATTGAGCCAATCCCAGCACTCGTCAGATAAAGTGCAACTGAAAACAGGAGCGGGGGGCAGGAGCTCTCTAATCCTCCAGGCTGTAGTGTGTCGAGCAAGGTGTGCACCTCGGACCGGGAAAGCGACCGGGCACTCAATCCCCTCTGGAGGGCAAGTCTGATCATGGCCGAACTGGCGCAGAATACGGAATGGGAAATAGAATACACAGTGAGCCAAGCCAATTAACCGGATCCCAGTATCCTGGAACATGCTGTAGCTCATCGCTGGAAGGTTAAGCCAAGGACAACGCCAAGTAATGCGATCAACCGATAAATTGCACATCCATTCAAACCACCATCCCTCATCAAGGGAGTCGACTAGGCGTGGTCGAAAGAAATAGCCGCGGGCTGAATGAGCAGGGCAAGAGTCCACAACTTGTAATTTATCCATCAACCATATCTGGGGAAGGATGAAAAATGAGAGAATAAAGAATAGAGAGATGCGCGATGAGAGAAAAGTAAGATGAGGGTTTTGTGAGAAAAACCAAGCCTAAGGGCCGAGTGATGTGAGCAAAACATATGTGAGCTTGGGTGGGAAACATTACCTGCAGCAGTAGTGGACTTCCTGCAAATCTGGTTGTCTCCCGGCGGTAGGAGGCATCCAAGCCCATCAATGTCTCAGCCAATGCCATGGCAATGCAACTCTTTCCTTCCCTCAAGCCTTGAGCGACTTCAATCAAACGGATGCTAGCTCCTCCGGAGCCCGAGACAAACAGAAAATGAGATAGCATGCACAAGCAGAGGGCGTGTTGCCGGAAACCTTGCCAATGATGGTCGCCGCGGTCACCGACACCAGAAAAATGATTAATTAAACCGAGGATATCCAGCTCCCCATCAGAGGTCAGAGATCGAGCGTCATACGCGGTGAGTCCACACATCCGCCCTAAAGCTTGGGCGTGGCCAAAACGAGACTGAGGCAAGATCTCTTCCGAGCGTTCAGACTCCATTAAGACTTGGAAATCTTCGAAAGTGGGACATACCTCTTGGCCTCCGAAATTGAAGACATGCGTTACCGGGTTCCAAAACCTCGCCGCGGCATGGAGGAAAGGAAGGTGCAGTGGAGTCCGGCCCAGCGTGAATAGTGCATTCAAGCCGAAACCCCGGAAGTTCAACTTTTCTGAGCCATCTAAAGAAGAGATCCAAGATGTGAGATTTTCTATGAGAAATGCCTCCATTTTTGTGCAAAGCAGTGATAAAATGAATGAATTCCAGAGTTGGAGCTTTTATAGGGGGCGAAACACTATTCGAAGGACAAGTGTCAGAATTCTGTGGGTTGCAGGGAAAAGTGGCCGGCCGGCCACCTATTCTAGCAGGCCGGCCACCTTTGACTCAAAAAAACTGGCCGGCCGGCCACCTTTCAATCTCCAAATGCAAAAAGCTGGCCGGCCAACTCCAAAATGTGGCCGGCCATGCTCCAGTGTGTGCCATTGGTCTTGTTTTACCCTCCGGAGGAAAGTTCCAGGCATTCCCAAGCATCGGGAGTGTCGAAGGCCCCCATTTCTCTTCGTTTCGGATGCGTTCCGTTGCCCAGATCGTCCGAGATACACTGTGTTTTGTTTATCGAGTTGTTGTTTTGCTTATTGAGTTGTCGCTTTGCTTATCGAGTTGTAAGTTTTGTCGAGCTGTCGTATTTTGTGTTTTGAGTTGTAACTCTTTGTTTACGCAATTTTGTTAAGTCTTGTTTATCGAGTCGTTAACATTGTTGTACTTTGCTTATCGAGTTGTAAACTTGCTAAGATTCTGTTATTTCTTAGTAAGTCGAGTTGTTTAGTTTATTGCGTCGGTTCATTACCTGACCCGGTAAATACACAAGGCACATTTCCATTCAATCCCATTTTTATGCAAAATGATGCGATGCGATGCTAAGAGTTTCAAATACAAACACCTTTTCGAAAGCTGTTTCATTCCATCATGTTTTACAACAAACAAAGGTACAAGTTTTACAGAAAATAAAACTGCCTAATAATATGCAAAGTGCTACAAACTACTAACAAAAAGGAAAATAAAGCAGGAAACAACAACATCAATATCCTCGGGAGCGGGAATGAGGGGCCCGCCTCATCCTCTTCTGCGGGATAACCTCTGCACCATCATCACTATCTGGGTCGGAGTTGTCATCCTCAGGATCCCCCTCAGCCTCGCCTCCACTCCCGGAGCCAAGACCGGAGTCCCCCTCCTCAGCAGATGTCTCTGACTGACGGTCTGTGACCTCCTCCTCCTCCTCCTCATCAGGCTCCACCTCTATAACGTGTGCCCTACGTCTGCGAGACGGCCCCTCTCCTCGAGCTCCTCGGAAAGGCCTGGATGGCCCAGCTCCTCGAGCTCCCCGAGCTCCTCAGAATGGCCCAGATGGCCCAGCTCCTCGGAAAGGTCTAGACGATCTACCACCCTGAGAAGGCCCAGGTGGTCTAGCCTATGGTGGAGCATATACTGGAGGCATTTGAAAATGAAGAGTTCAATACATCAGTTCAAAATATGAAAATCAGATGCAAGTGTAGTATGCGAGTGGGATGTGTGTCAGATGTGCTCTACACAAACAGCCTATCAATGCAGTAGAATGTTCAAAATCAGCATATCATCAGGAGTATGATAAATACCAGAAAACTAAAGGGTACTTGGAAGCCCATGATGGACAACTGCGCCTCTCTACGCAGGACCATCCCCTCAAGTGAGGCCACCATCTCGAGCACCTGATCCATGTACTCCCGGGGTGGCTGAAAATACAAGCTCAAGTCGTCAATAAATAAGCAACTGCCAAAGTGTCTGTATGATAAATAAAAAAATGGTGAAACATACCGGTGGTGAGTCAGGGTCACTGACATATCTGTGACCAGGCATCAGAGGCTCTATAGGGATCGGAATCGGAGAAGTAGTCCCATACTGCCACCCCATCAACTCAGTCGGCATGTCTGGCCACCCAGGATGATGAAGAGTCGGAGGGATTGGGGGAATCGATCCGCCTCCACCTCTAGACATACCAGCCCCGCTGGAGGAAGGGATGTCTGTAGCACGAGCCTGACTCGAAAATGGTACATCAGCAGGCCTCAGTGACGGGGTACGCACTCCCGTTAAGGGCGGCATCAGATATGTATGACGATAAGTGGCATAGTCTCCCTCCGTAAGATGTAGCAAAGCATCAGTGCCCAGCATAGCACTAACAACATCCTGGGTAGAGAGCCTATCAGCAGTCCGCATACTGGCCGGAGGTGCTGCGGGAGGATCTTGAGAAGTATACCCCCATACCTGACGCAGAAAGCATTCCCCCAGAAACCATGCTCTACCAACAGGTCCTTCGAGCAGGATCCTGTACTAGGAGATGCCTGATCCTCCGGCATACTGAAATCGGAGACCATCACCCAAGATCGCCCAGGGCTGCCACGTAATCTGCGGATAACCAGTGCATAAACCAATCAGAAATCGGGGATATACATGGCAAATCAAAGATGAAAACGGAAGGAACTGAGAGTTCTGAAATACCTCTGTCGGCCGCACGGTGTCAAAATACTGCCGTAGAAAAGGAAGAGTCTCTCGGGGTCTCGGCCGCTGCTGGCCCTCGAATACCAGTGAGTATGGGGTCATGAGGGGCCCCGCCACCACCAACTCTGGGGCTAACGTCGGGAAATATACGTAGACCCAAAACTGAGGAAAGCCGTGTAGAATGTAAATACAAAGCGCTGAGGGCAAAATGCAGAGTGCAAAGTGTGCCGTGTGTGCAATGTACAAGTAATGAGGAGCAGAAATGTAAATCAAGAGGACAGAAAGTACCTCCTAGGCTCGCCAGTAGCCACCAAGTAAGTCTCCCTGCCCGCGGGAGGTCGCGCTCATATAACAGTAAAGGGTAGCCAGGCTGGCGCCACCCCAGTCGTACCGCCCGACCTGTGATAAGTCCACCAAGGCGCTCAACAGATACAATCCGACCGTGTTCCCCCTATCGGCAAAAAGAGTAGTCCCGAAGAGGAACATAAGGAAATCACGGGCGTACTGCTCAGCCTCTTCAGGAGTCCCAGGCTCCATCCCCTCCCTCCGAAAGTGGGAAGAGAACCAGGTGTACCGAACTCTCCCTGAAGCTCTATCAACGGGCGGGCAAGCCCCCAGCAAATGTACCCAGGCAGCCTCACATTCGCCCATGTCCTCGTCGTAAGGAATGGGCCAACCTCCTATATCCAGGCCGGTCAGTACAGCAAAATCCAACGGGGTCATGGTCAAATCCCCAGTGGCAGAAAAATGGAAGGAATTGGTGGTGTCCCACCATCTCTCCACCAAAGCTCCCAACAGAGTCCTCCTGGCAGGACAGCGTGATAATCCAACACAGAAGGCCCCGAACCCTACCAAATCCACTAAGTCCCGGACAGCCTCCGGAAGCTCAGCGTACCAATCCCTGGCTGCAGTGGAGCCATACCCCCGCACCGTGCGAGAGCCAACCTGTATTCGGAATGAATACACGTTTTAGCAAATGAAATGAATAAAGCTGTGTGCAAGTAATGAGCCGTGTGCTAATGAAATGAATGGAGCAGTGTGCAAATGAAATGAATGAGTTGTGTTCAGTGGGCTGCGTGTTCACTTTAATCTGGGCTGCGAGTTCAGAAAATTGGTATTTGGGCTGCGTGTTCAAATTTCTTAATCAGTGGGCTGCGTATTCACTTTTATCTGGGCTGCGTGTTTAGAAAATTCAGTATTTGGGCTGCATGTTCAAATTTCAAAATCAGTGGGCTGCGTGTTCACTTCAAACTGGGCTGCGTGTTCAGAAAATTCAGTATTTGGGCTGCGTGTTCAAATTTCAAAATCAGTGGGCTGCGTGTTCACTTCAAACTGGGTTGCGTGTTCAAATTTCAAAATCAGTGGGCTGCGTGTTCACTTCAAACTGGGCTGCGTGTTCAGATAATCAGTATTTGGGCTGCGTGTTCAAATTTCTTAATCAGTGGGCTGCGTGTTCACTTTCATCTGGGCTGCGTGTTCAGAAAAATTCAGTATTTGGGCTGCGTGTTCAAATTTGAAAATCAGTGGGCTGCGTGTTCACTTCAAACTGGGCTGCGTGTTCAGATAACCAGTATTTGGGCTGCGTGTTCAAATTTCTTAATCAGTGGGCTGCGTGTTCACTTTCATCTGGGCTGCGTGTTCAGAAAATCCAGTATTTGGGCTACGTGTTCAAATTTCAAAATTAGTGGGCTGCGTGTTCACTTCAAACTGGCTGCGTGTTTAGAAAATTGGTTTTTGGGCTGCGTGTTCAAATTTCAAAATCAGTGGGCTGCGTGTTCACTTCAAACTGGGCTGCGTGTTCAGATAATCAGTATTTGGGCTGCGTGTTCAAATTTCTTAATCAGTGGGCTGCGTGTTCACTTTCATCTGGGCTGCGTGTTCAGAAAATTCAGTATTTGGGCTGCATGTTCAAATTTCAAAATCAGTGGGCTACGTGTTCACTTCAAACTGGGCTGCGTGTTCAGAAAATTCAGTATTTGGGCTGCGTGTTCAAATTTCAAAATCAGTGGGCTGCGTGTTCACTTCAAACTGGGCTGCGCGTTCAGATAACCAGTATTTGGGCTGCGTGTTCAAATTTCTTAATCAGTGGGCTGCGTGTTCACTTCAAACTGGGCTGCGTGTTCAGAAAATTGGTTTTTGGGCTGCGTGTTCAATTTCAAAATTAGTGGGCTGCGTGTTCACTTCAAACTGGGCTGCGTGTTCAGATAATCAGTATTTAGGGCTGCGTGTTCAAAATTTCTTAATCAGTGGGCTGCGTGTTCACTTTCATCTGGGCTGCGTGTTTAGAAAATTCAGTATTTGGGCTGCGTGTTCAAATTTCAAAATCAGTGGCTGCGTGTTCACTTCAAACTGGCTGCGTGTTCAGAAAAATTGGTTTTTGGGCTGCGTGTTCAAATTTCAAATCAGTGGGCTGCGTGTTCACTTCAAACTGGGCTGCATGTTCAGAAAATCGGTATTTGGGCTGCGTGTTCAAATTTCAAAATCAGTGGGCTGCATGTTCACTCAACCTGGGCTGCGTGTTCAGAAAATTGGTTTTTGGGCTGCGTGTTCAAATTTCAAAATCAGTGGGCTGCGTGTTCACTTCAACTCGAGCTGTGTGTTCAGAAAATCAGAGTTCGGGCTGCGTGTTCTACTCTTAGTCAGTGTGTGCCGTGTGTTCACCATCAATTTGAGCTGTGTGTTTCAGAAAATCAGAGTTGGGCTGCATGTTCTACTTTAAATCAGTGTGGGCTGTGTGTTCACCATCAATTTGGGCTACGTGTTCAGAAAATCAGAGTTTGGGCTGCGTGTTCTACTCTTAGTCAGTGTGTGCTGTGTGTTCACCTTCAAATTTGGGCTGTGTGCTCGACAAATCAGTGTTTGAGCCGTGTGTTCAATTCTTAACTAATGTGTGCCGTGCGTTCACAATCAATTAATGAGCCGAGTGTTCAGAAATTCAAGTGTTTAAGCCACATATTCAAGATGCAAGCAAAGTACTACGTCATAAGCTAAACTGTGTGTTCAAGCATGGCAAAGGCATGAAATGCACGAAAAATGCAGAAAATGAAGTAAAATACCTCTCGTGCCTCGTGGAGAGGTGACGCTCCGGCTCCCGCAGAAGCAGATCTCCACGTGCTCGATCATTAAAGCCAGTGAAATGACGGAAAATGGCCTGCGGAAGAACGTGCGCCGGGCGGGGCGTATCTCTCAGGAATAAAGGATCGGACCCTCGGGGGTAGAGTCATGACATCAAAATCATCCCCGGCACCGGGAGGACCTCCACCGTGAGGAAAATTACCCGCCATTTCAGAAAATCTGCAAAAAGGAGCAAAAATGAGCAAAAAATGAGCCAAAATGGGAAAAAGTCAACAAAAGTCAACTCTCGGGAAATGAAAAAGTCAACAAAAGTCAACCCCCGAGAAAATCTTCCAAATATTGAGACAAACTTACCTCAAGTGGTGAAATGAGAAAAGAAGCACCGAAATCAAAATTTAATCGGTCCAGAGTGCTTGAAATCGGATGTTTTCGCGAAAACAACTTGCGTGGGGCGTTGGAAAAACGCGTATAGAGCTCAGATCTGAAGAGGAAAATGGTTTGGGAAGGTGGAGAAGAATTTTTCACAGCTGTGGTTGTGAGCTCAAAGTCATTGGCAAGAGAATATAAAGAAAAAGAGGTGAAAAGACAAAATTGCCTGCGGATTTGGGCAGGTGGCCGGCCGGCCACCTTTTCTGGCTGGCCGGCCGGCCATTCTCTTTATGAAAAGTGGCCGGTGACCTCCAAGGGGGAATAAAACTGGCCGGTGGTGATCCTCCCATGCCCCCCTTGGTCTCTGCAAATTTTGAGGAAGGTTGGAGTTCTCGGGACCTGAAAAAGTTCAAGAAAAGTGCACTTCCAGTCGCGAAATCGCCCCGCCGGGACGTCAGCTCCAACTTCTGACATGCGTCTCATCATCATTCATCGGAATCAAAGTCTATCCTTTTTGAATGTGTTGTAATCTCTCCGGAAGTGAACCGGAGGCCGCGATCGAATCGCCTCCGCCGAAATGCGCATTCCCTTGCTCGTTGTTTCGCAACAAACGGGCGCCCTAATTTATGTTCGTTTTGCATTGTTGTGCACATAACCTGCATTCTCATGAACATACTTGCATTGTCATGCATGTTTTCTTGATATTATCATACCTCTGTGCTTGAGCATGCGTTGTCACGCACGTTCCCTTCTCGCATTGCGGTGCATTCACCCGCCGGCACCGCGTGTGCCAAACTTTCGGAATCGCATTGAATATATGTTGTTAGCATATTGTGCTTGTTGAATTTCTCTCTTTTGCAGGCACGATATTGTATGTACGGTTCATTTGAAGCTGGTGCGACCAGACGAATCGCGCAGGTATCGTATCTTCTCCGTGTGAGATGCGATGAGAATTGAATAATTCTCCGCATTCTTAACTGCATGAAATGTAGTTGTTGCTTTGCATTCTTGCTTAAAACTGTTGCATCTATTTGCGAATACTTGCTTCATTACAGCTTGCTGCATTTCCACGAACATCGAGTTACATTTGGCTTCCTGCATATCGCTTTGTATTTTGCCCCTGCCTGCGGGCACGCCTGCGGGCATATCTCTGTTTATCCTGTATGATTGTCTAAGTCTTTAGCCTTGTCAAAAATGGGTCGTCTCTGGCTTTGACATTCACTCCCGTCATTTCTTGACTTCCGAGTTCTGCCAAAGAGGGGGCAACTGTAGACACCCCCATTTTTGACCGACCTTAAGACTCAGACATCACCGATTGAGCGCTCGGTGATGTTGCATATTGTGCTCGTTCAGAAGTCTCAGAGTCTCGGCCGCAAGCCTTGCCTCCGGACTTCCGGGCTCTTTCTGTACTCTGCCTCGGTTGCGAACCAGGCTTGGTTTTCTCTGTTTTTCTTCCTGAGGGGAGGGAGAGGTCCCGTAGACCATCTCTCAGTGGCCGTGGGCTACATTTCGTGGCCGTAGGCCATTTTTCCCATTTCGGAGCCCGGTTCCCGGTTTTCGAAGCCGCCAGGCCGTGTGCCTCGGTTCGGGACCGCCTAACTATCTCCGATTGCTCCGGTTTTTGGCATGCATCCTATTTACTCCCTTTTGAGGGACACTGCAGTCTGAGAGACCCACTTCGTGGTTGAATGCCACTTTCAGTGCTTAACAGTTAGTTTTCGGGGCCCCGAACTGCGCGTTTCGGCCCCGGAACCTTCATTTTGCATCGGTTTTCGTTCATTTTTGGCAGGTGCCTTTGTTTTATCACCAGGAAGGTCACTGAAGGGTGGAAGGTTAGCAATTGTCTCAGCAACCAGTTATATTCCTCTGGCGCCCTCCGGTGCCCGTTTTTCTCACTTCCGAGCCAATGTTGACCACCCTAGGGCCACTTTCTTCAACTCTAAACCCCATATTTGTGTTGTACACACATGGGAGGATCCTAAAAGTATATGACCGGCCAAAAATTCAACTTGAACCTTTTGAACCCCTCTTAAAAATGGCTTGTTCTCTCTCTTGTTTTACATTTTCCAATTTTAAACCACAGGGTTGTGATGAGGAGACCTGGGAGGACACCAATATCTGGTGCCCGGCCAGAAATTCATTTTGAAATTTTTCACCCTTGGCCGGCTGGCCATAGGGGGTGGCCGGCCGGCCACCTGCAACCAAGATACCTAGCCGGCTTGCTTCCTTACAGGGAGTACATTCCAACTGTATACTTGTTTCCCTCCAAAAATCTGTATCCGGAGGGAACATTTTTGGAGGGAAACTTGGAGCCATTTCCCTCCACCTTTTTCCCTCCATTTCTCCCCCATTCTTGTCCATATAGCTGGCCTCCCAGCTCTAAAGAAAGGGTTGGAAAATTGCTTGGAGCTCATACATATATATATCCCTCTCCATTTCTCTCAAAATCCCTAAGTTTTGCACCATTTCTTCATCACTACCAAGCACCACCACCACTACTCCATCACAGCAGCTTGAAGCAGCTTTCCAGAGGCTAAAGGTGCTGCAACTTGGTCCAAGAATCATCAAAGGGGTAGTCTTCAAGGGTAAGTTGCCATTCCCCTCTTTTGTAGCTCATTTTTGTCACTTTTTTCTAGCCTATTTGCTTGCTGTTTTGGGCTCCGACCCTAACTGAAAGGGTCATTTTTTTGAGCCATTCTTCATGTTTGTTTAAGGGTTCAACCTTGTTTGAGCCCCCCATTGTGCACTTGTTTCAATGCCCTCTTGTGTGCCATTATTTTGCATGGTATTTATAGCATATGTGTGATCTGTTTTGGGGCCTGATGTAAACTGAAAATCGGCCTATTTTGAGCCCCTCTACAACATTTTAGAAGGGCTCAACCTTGTTTGGGACCTCCATACATGACTTTCCATTGAACCCCTTTTGGGTCCCTATTTTTGCATGCTTTGTGAGCTTACCTTGCTTCTGTTTTTAGGCCATTATCAGAACTTAAAGTGGCCATATTTTGACCTTCTTGGCATGTTTTATTAAGGGTCTTTGGCTGTTTGATGTATATTTTTCCTACTTCATGTTATTCCCTCTTGTGGCCTCAATCTTGAATTGCATTTTGAGCATGTTTTCATACTGATTTGGGGGATGTCATAACTGTAAATGTTCATATTTTTGGTCCCTCTTCAGTGTTGTAGAAGGTTATTTTTATGTTTGGGCATTGCATGTACCACTTGCCTCATTGCCTCCCTTGCGGAGCCATTTTTTGTATGCCATTTTTGCCCTACTTGTGATTGCTGTTTGGCCTTGATTTGAACTGAAAAAATGTGAGTTTTGGGGCTGCCTTGCTTCTGCTTTTTCATGTCATGTGCCAATTATGCATGCTTTGTTAGCTGTAAGCCATTTTCATGTACCTAGTCTTGCATTTCGGGACTCGTTTCATGCATCGGGTGTTATTTCGCCTCATTTCAGGACTGTTTTCCCCCTCATTTTGCCACTGGTTTTTTTTTGCATGTTTGCATACTATATTCCGTGTCTTGCCATGTCTCATTAGAGTGGCATTTCGGTGCCTGAGGGTCCGTCCTCGGTTTGCGTGCACGCAGGCACGCACTTCGAGTTGTCTTGTTTTCATCTGATGGCCTCTTATGTGAGTGTGACTGAGGTTCACTTGCGTTGGTGTAAGCCCATACTGCATTGCATATGCCATTTCATCCATAGCATTGCGTATGCCCGGTTGTGTATTACCTCGTGCAGCGTGTATGCCATTCCATGACATTGTGTATGTTAGGATTGTATATTAGTTGCATTTCATGCATATCATGCATATTGCATAGTGTTCGGGATAGGAGTTAGCCCGAGCACGGGAAACGAGGTGCGTTTCGTACTCCGAGTGACGGAACATGTCTCAATTCCCCAGTCACCGACACTCCGGATCATCCATGATGGAGTTAGGTTTTGTTGTGTTTTCATGTGCATTCATCTCATATTGAGTTATGCAATTCGGCTCCTCGGCCATCATGCATCGAGATGCGTGATTGGTGGCACGAGGATCGAGGCATGCATATATTTGTGAAATACATTGTTATGCCCCTTTCCTGCTCTCTGTTGCAGCAAAATAAAGAATCAGCAGTCTTCCGAGGCTTGGCGCGCTTTTCAAGAACTAATTGCAAAACAGAGGCTAATCGGGGCATCGCCGTGGATTTCCGTGCAAAGGCAGCCCAAACATACATCGTTCATCAGAATCAAGGCAGCCCTTGGCTTGCATGCCAGTTTTACATCTTTCTTAGTTAATTCGTTAATTAATTAGGAATTTGTATTATTTGGACTGTAATATTTTGGACTGTATTATTCTTTCATTTGGGACTGTATTATTTATTTGGACCCTCTGCGCGAGGGCATAATTGTAATAAGTGTGCGTGTGTGTGGTGTATGTCTTCCAACCCCACGTCTTTCCTCCCTTTTATTTACCTGCTTATGATGGTTAGATTAGGGCATATTTCAATTAGCATACAGTATGACCATGTTTGCATCATTCATCTATTTTGCACGCACCGGGCTCGGCGCATCATACTAACTGCATTTGTATTTCAATTCCAAGTTGAATACATGTTAGCTGTAGCATTCCATATGCCATGTTTAGGATAGCCGAGCCTGCTATAGTTGCATTTTTGCATGTGTTGCATTAGGCATTTATGTATATTTAGGATCATGCATGATTTCTAATGAGCTTCTGTTTTGGCTTGGAGTACTCAGTGAGTTTTATGCTTTAGCATCCTTGCATGCGTGTGAGTGTTGCCATGATAGCATGCTTGCCATGAGGCTATTTGCTTATGTGATATAACTGCCTGAATGCCTGTGGGTGGAGGTTGGGTTATTTGAATTGGGACAAATCACTGATTGTTTGTTTTAAGCCCACTAGATAGTGGCAAAATCATGTTTTCTAAGCCCACCCGAGGGTGGCAAATCCACGTCTTAGCCTACCTGCGGGTAGCACCATCAAACCATTTTCAAACAAACAAATATGAAATGTTTTGTTCCAATTCAGGCGACTCAGTCTATACTTGTATGCTGTGCACATCACATAGTAAATCTAGGCTAATAACCGGAATAAGAACACACAATGTTTTCAAAAATAGATATCGTGGTTAGTAGAGGCCGATCTTTGACCGGGAGAGCGGGGGTGCTCACGAAGTGACCTTCCCCAATCGTACCCAAGTTCCCGAGCCGAGGCAACTTTGGTGATGATGGACACGTGGCCTTTGGCACCGAGTCAGGGTTTCCTAAATTTCCCAAAAATAAAATATTTAGGTGGCGACTCTGTTTCTGGCAAAGCAGTCCATGTTTGGCACTTCTTTCAAAAAATCTGTTTTCAAAACGATTTGCTGGATTTGGACTCTTTGGTTCAAGATTAAGAACCGTGACATATGAGTCCTTCGAACTGTAGTAAACCCGCAAGCGAACCAGAACGGGGGGGAGTCGCACTCTCCCCGGGATGCGTTCGGGGACGTCCACACTATCCACAACACATATTCAATGCCTTAATCATACCGTCATATTCAATGACACAACTTAAATGATTAGTTTCAATTCACCTAATCCTCATGCAATTTCTACAACAAACATAGCTATCCTCCACCGATAACCCAATACAAATATTTCTAAATAGATATACAATCTTTTTAATAGATAATTCATCAAATTCCCATAGGTGAGTGATTAAACAAATCCAACTATACCACTCATTTATACCTTTTTCCTAATTTCACATTTCTCACACCAATTTCATTATTTATAAAAAATAATTATTTAACACATATTAGGACAAATTTCCCCATTTTTCAAATATTAACCCAAAGGTCAAATTCCACTATTTTAACACAAGATAATCTCATATCAAAAACCCCAATGTTATTTATGTGATCCAACATGGAAACCCCTCTTTTCAATTTGAATCTAAACCCTAAATTTACTCAAGATACTCCTAAATCTCACCATTTATATATAACAACAAATAACTAGGTTAAAGATCATAACAAAGTATAGAATATCCCTACCTCAAGTGTAGAAGTTCAAAGGAAAAGTGGAGAAACTTCAAAGATGCCCAAACTAGACTTTATTCGGATCAAATGGAAGCCCACGAGATGCTGTAACTTTTTATCAAAGGGAGTAGGGTGGTGAGATCACTAGATTTAGGCCAAAATGTAGAGAGAGAGAGTGTATTTTAGAGAGAGAGAGTCCAAATCTAGGTTTTTGGAAAGTTTTAGAAAGAGAAAGAAATGAAAAAGTGATGTAAAACATCACTTTTGCGATCTGATATACAAACAGTCCGCTCAAGCGGAGAAGTTAAAGCTCGAGCGTCAGACACAAAGTTTTGTTCCGCTCGAGCGCAGAATGCACACTTTCAGTATTTTTGCAGACAACAGACAAATCGCTTGAGCGCAAGAAAAACTGCTCGAGCTTCCACCTGCTTGAGCGTGGAAAACACCCCTCCAGTATTTTGCAAACGTGCAAAGTACTGAGTGTTTGAGAACCTTGCTCTAGCGCAAGATGGCCCGCTTGAGCAGAAGACCAAAATCCTGGGCAACAACATTCAAGACCAACTAGCAATCAACCTGTTCTAAACACGCCCAAGACATTTCAAAACTCAAATTCAAAGAGGAAAATAAAAAAAAGACATCAATAACAATATTAAACCACAAGACCCGAGTCCGAAATACAACAAAGATTGGGTCAAGACCGGAATCGCTATAAAACCAAGTCTATTCTTTGTATGTTTATTGGTTACCAGCCTTCTATCAAAGGATATAGATGTCATGACCCTCAAACTGAAAAAGGGTATACCTCTAGACATGTAGTCTTTGATTAATCATCTTTTCTTTTCCAGTCCTCATCTCAACCTTCTTCCTTAATCTCTCATACTCTGCTTGATTTCTTTTGGCATGCTTCTTTAGACCTGCAGTCTTTCCCACTGTCTTCTGTGTCACATCCTTCTCTTGCTTCAAAATTTCCTACCAACTCTTCTCTATCCACAACTTCATCCACTCCTATTTGTCCCTCAAAAAACTGCTTTGCCTCTGCAACCACCTATTTCTGTCCATCAATAGTCACCTACTCTGCCTCTACCTTTACCTGTCTCAACTCCTCCTTCTAATTTATCTTCCCCAACTCCTCCTTCTGAATCTCAAATTCCTATCTCTTCTGTTTTTATTGATCTCACTGGTTTTTCTACTCCTACTCATCATATGCTTACCAGATCTAAGACTAGAAATCCCACTTGTTTTACTGCTGCCTCCACTGTTACCTACCTACACTTCTACTTTTAAACCTCAAACCTATTAAGAGGCTACTGTTTCTCTTGCTTGGTAAGCTGCTATGTTAGATGATGAAACTCTCTAAAGACAGGGAACTTGGTCTTTGGTCTCTATTACCCCTAGTAAACAAGCTATAGCTTGCAAATGGGTTTACAAATTGAAGAAAAATTTAGATGCTTGACTAGTAGCTAGAGGTTTTCTTCAAACAGAAGGTGTGGACTATTATGAAACCTTTAGGCCTGTGGCCAAACAACCCATTATCAGGGTTCTTCTCTATCTTGCTCTTGATTTTAATTGGCCCATTAAACAACTTGATATTTCCAATGCTTTTTTGCATAGTGTTCTAGAGGAAGAGGTGTACATGACTCAACCACAGGGTTTTATTCATTCCACCCAACCTTCTCTTGTTATCCAGTTACACAAAGCTCTCTATGACTTAAAACAGGCTCCTAGAGCTTGGTTTTCTATATTTTCTACTTTTCCTCTTTCTCAAAATTTTGTTGCAAGTCACTGTGATTCTTCATTGTTTGTCAAAAAGACTTCCACTTCCATAACTATCCTTCTCATCTATGTAGATGAAATTCTACTCACAGGTAGTGATCTTCATTACATCCAATCTCTCATTCAGCAAATGCATGCAAGATTTTCCATGAAGGAACTTGGTTTTATTAATTACTTTCTAGCCATTTCTGTCATCAAGTCTGCCTCACGTTATATCCTTTCTCAGTCCAAGTATGCTTCAGAGATTTTGGCCAAAGCTGGCATGAGTAATTGCAAACCTTATTCTTCTCCTATGGCTTCTAAATTCTACACTTTCTCTTCTGATGATTTCTCACCCTTTTCTCAACCTTTATCGAAGCTAGGTAGGTGCTCTTTAATACCTCACCATCACTTGACTAGATTTGGCTTTTGCAGTCAACACTGCTTGTCAATTCATGCAGTCTCCCTGAAATTGTCACTTTCCTGTTGTGAAAAGGTTGCTCAGATATTTGAAAGGTACCTTGGCCCATGGTCTGCATTTCTCTCGCGGTCCTTTTCTTCTTAATGCCTACTCATATTCAAATTGGACTGGTAGTACTCTTGATAGGAGATCTACAACTGGATATTACATTTATCTTGGTCCCAATCTTATTTCTTGGATTGCTAAGAGACAACCCACTATGTCCAGATCCTCTTCAGAAGCCGAGTATAGGGCCTTAGCTCAGACTTGAGCCGAACTCTGTTGGCTTCGCATGTTACTTGTTGACCTTCATGTTTCTGTCCCTGTTCCTACTCTGTGGTATGATAACCTTTCAGCCATTGCTACGGCTCATAATCCTATTTTTTATACTCGTACAAAACACATTGAGGTGGACTATCATTTTGTAGGGGAAAAGGTTGCTGCTAAGACCCTGCACATTGCTTATATTCCTACTATGGATCAACTTGCAGATATCTTCACTAAACCTCTCATAGTGGCTCGCTTCTAGTATCTTCAAAGCAAACTCTTAGTCTTTTCCAGTTCTATGAGTTTGACGGGGGGATGATAAGGTTCACGACCACCATCTGCTCAACCTCAAGAACAAGAAGTTCAAAAAGCTCAAATAGAGCTCAGTGCAGCTCCCACTTAAATGCACATGTATCATTGCTCAGCTAGTTTGTTATAGATATTAACCAAAGCTGTTAGGTTGTTAGAGTAGTTAACTAGAGAAGGTTAGGTAGTTATAAGTCAGGTTAAGGTTAGGTTAAGGTGTGTGTTAACTTGTATAAAAACACTGTTGTATTTGCCAATTGTGGTATTGAATATTAAGATCAACATCTTCTGCATTCTATTTACCTTTCGTTTAAATCAATTAGAATTCCGAAGCAAAAAGCCAACACACTACGCCAAAATTGGGCTTTAGCGGCGATTTTTTACCGCCGTTAAAGACTGTAAAACCGCCGTTAAAGCCTTTAACGGGCGGTTTTAAACGGCGGTTTCGTTACCGCCGTTTATGCGCGTGTCGGAAAAAATGAAACCGTCGTAAAAAGGCAAATTACCGTCGTTAAAAGTCGACCAAAAACGGCGGTTTTATAGGACCAAAAACGGCGGTTTTTTACCGCCGTAAATAGGTTCAAATTTTTCAAAAAAATAATTCTTTCTTCTTGCACTCCCCAAGTTTTGAACTCAAGACCTCTCATCCACCCACACCAATCACTTTGCCACAGTCACTTTTCATGAAATATATTACCTAAATAAATATTTAAGCATTACTTTTACTTTTTGTAGATGGTTTCGCCGGAGCTCGCCGGAGTGTCGCCGGAGCACACCGGAGTTTCGCCGGAGCTCCGCCGGCAAAGACCGCCGGCATTAACGGCGGTAATGGTTGGGCATTAGCGGCGGTTTTATTACCGCCGTTAAAAGTGGGCATTAACGGCGGTTCGTTACCGCCGTTAAAAGTGGATTTCATTACCGTCGTTAAAGACACTTTTAGTGACGCTTTTTTTAATGGTGGTCACGAAACCGCCTTTAATGTTACATTAACGGCGGTATTAACGGCAGTTTTCGTTACCGCGCCGTTAAAAAAACCGCCATTAATGCTGATTTTTGGCGTAGTGACATGTGCCTCGCATGTATGATCTTTGTGGACTTTATTTATTTATTTTTATGGATAATATAGTAGCAGCAGTTGTCATATTTTTGACAAAGTTATATTGTGATTCTTTCAATTCTAATTCCATCAATTTTAAACTCACACTTGCAATCATATTTCAAAAGCATCAATATAATTGGAAATGTTTTCAACTATTTATTTATTTATTGGCAATGGGGAGGAATAACATTTTTTTAATAATGTCTGACCCTTGTGTCAATGCAAGTTACTTTGATCTCACGATGCGAGATCCTCTCCATTACATTTATTTAAGAGTAATAAAATAATTATGATAATTTATCATTATTTTTAATTTAAAAAGAATCATTACAAACCTTAAAATAATGTCATCGACATTATTTATTAAAACTTTGGAATGGAAAGAATCGCAATTCGTTTTTAAGATCATGTTTGTAACATTTTGGCAAAAACAGTCACTAACTACATGATCCACTAGACCATTCAATTAATTTATGTAAGTCATTACACGGTAGGTTTTTGAATTGTTACAGTTTGACAATATTTTTTCACACCCACTAATCGTATCATACTTTGATCGTGTTATGAATAATTGGATTTATTTATTAATCTAATTTTACTTTAGTATAATGTCAAGAATGACTAGTAATTTGTTTTCTCTTTATTAACTTCGAAAAATTCACCTGTGATATGAAGATGAAACATCTAAAATCTTTTCTTTTTTTTGTTTTTTATCAGCAAAAATGAAACATCTAAAATCTTTTAAGATTGTGATTTGTAATTAGAATTTAATTTCAATAATGAATAATAATTCCCAATCAAATAATCATAGATCTAATCCAATTATAAGATAAATTGAAATTATATCTATTATTAAACAACAACAAGATAACACAACGATTTAATATAGAAAAAAATTATAATTGAACTCCTCCAATTATGATAAAAAAATCACAGGTCAAATCACAAAATAATTCACTAAAAAAACAATGGAATTGTACAAGAGAATCCTCAATTACCTAACGAATTCACACCTAATTGAACTCAACTCGTTGTGTCTCTTTTAATACTATCTTCATGTTGGAATTGTTTCACTTAACGTTGAATCTACAGCGCCAATGTTGAATTCATGACGATGAGCCACTTCGTAATCCACTTCAAGTGCTTTGGAATCCTCCAATGAACATCTCTCTAGGAAAGTGTATTTGAATGATAAATCCCTTGATGATATTTAATGTAAAGCTTGTTGATCCATACATCACTCCTAATTCATCAAGGTACACAAATGGATCACACTAGAGAACTCTCTCTCTCTCTCTCTCGCATTCCAGGAATGAATATCAGAGAGTCTCACTTTAGAGATCTGATGCAGAAACGCACTCTTAAGTGACTGTATCTGCCTTGGTTGCTCAAGCGCCACATTGGTCACTCAAGCGCTGATTTCATTATTATAGTTTCTCTGAGATTTTCCTGAGATGCTGTAGAGAGACAATGGTCACTTAAGCGAGGAAACTCCCTTGTAGTACTTTTTAAACACAGTCTGAGATCTTGCAAGACATCCAAGTCCGCTCGAGCGACACTTCTTTCACTTGAGAGATCAAGCTTCCTGCCACCGGACCAAAGCTCTAATCTAGTTGATCGGTTGGGCTTGGTGGGCAAGGTTGCAATTTTCGGTTGGTGCATTTGGAAGGCTAGTAATGATTGGATTTTAATCCTTTAAACCCTTCTCTCATTTTGGATCAAGCTGTGGCCCTTTGAAAGGAAGTCTCTGATCTTCAGCTCCCCATTCCCTCTCCTCTAGGCTCTATCGAAAGTGCTCTTGGTCCTTTGAGGTGGACTCCTCCAGCTCAAGGTCGTCTCAAACTCAATTGTGATGCTAGCTTCGCTAAGGATAGTTCCAAATCATCTCTAGTTGTCACTCTGAGGGACTAGAGGGGTAACCTAGTAGATGGCATCACTTTTTTTTGATCAGCAAAGAAAAATTTCATTTAACAGTATGAAATTAAAGGTACAGGAAGATGACATGCATCGAGAGAGATTCGGAAGTATAAAAATACCCCTACTACTGTACAAGCTTACCACAGTACAAGCTTCTTCAACAACTCAAGGTGAAGCTCGAGCGGTTCAAATGGCTTGTGCCTTTTCTCAAACCCTCAATCTCTCGCATGTTCAAGTGGAAGATGACAACCAGAATGTCAATGAGCTAAGTGTTTCTGAGTTGGTGCCTCCATGGGACTGTCAAGCCATCATTCATGATATTTACTCAGATGCCACATATCATTCCATTGGGCTCCTAGAGGTGCAAATCAGGTTGCTCATTGGTTAGCTTCTCAAAATCTCAAAGGCTTGTTTCCACTGGATTGGGTAGCAAGCGTTGTGAATAAGCCTGATTGCACTGGCCTAGCTAGGAATAGGAAGCATGGATGCTGAAGATGTGGGCTCAAAGATGGCTGCTGGTTTGAAGATTTAAGAGTTATAGTCACTACAAGAAAAAACACTTTTGGCGACCACCTATTTTTTTTGGTCGCAAATAGTCCACTTTATGCGACCAAAATTTAACTTTTGGCGACCACAATTTTTTAGTCGCGGAAAATCACCCTTTGGCGACCAAAAGAAAAAGTTGGTCACGGAAAGTATATTGGCGACCAAAGGCTTTTTTGGTCGCGGAAGAGCACCTTTTGGCGACCAAAAAGAAAAGTTGGTCACGGAAAGTATACCCTTTGGCGACCAAAAAAAAAGTTGGTCGCGGAAAGTATACTATTAGCGACCAAAAGGCTTTTTTGGTCGCGGAAGAGCACCTTTTGGCGACCAAAAAGAAAAGTTGGTCACGGAAAGTATACTATTGGCGACCAAAGGCTTTTTTGGTCACGGAAGATCACCTTTTGGCGACCAAAAAGAAAAGTTGGTCACGGAAAGTATACTATTGGCGACCAAAAGGCTTTTTTGGTCGCGGAAGATTACCCTTTGGCGACCAAAAAGAAAAGTTGGTCGCGAAAAGTTCTGGCGGGATAAATTTTTTAAAAAAGGATACTACTATAATTACATACTATTTTTTTTGTTTAGGCATTAAAAGTTTTATAAAATAATAAATAACCCAATTTTTATGGGTTATATATTTTTATTTCCAAATATGAACAAGAAGCATGTAATTGGCAGAGTGGATTGGGTGCATGGTGACTCTTTGGTCAAGAGTTCGAGTCCTAGGCGGCGCAAAAGAATTACATTTTTTGGGTAAAAGGCGCTGACTTTTGGCGACCAACTTTTTTTGGTCGCTAAAAGTTTACTTTTGGGTAATATGAATTGGACTTTCTGCGACCAAAAAAGTTGGTCGCGAATGGTCACTTTTAGCGACCAAAGGCTTTTTTGGTCGCAGAAAACTATCTGTGACGAGGCTTTAGCGACCAACTCGCGACCAACATATTTTGGTCGCGAAAAGGTTTTAGCGACCAAATATGATACTTTTCGCGACCAAAATGTTGGTCACAGAAAGTGTTTTTTCTTGTAGTGAGTTTGAACAAAATTGTTGTAGTTTCATTTAATGCTTTTACATTATGAGTTTTATCTATAAACAGTGTCTTAAGTGTGGGAATTGAGCAGAAGAATAAGAGAGTTAGAGAGAGTGAGTGTTTGAAAGAGGGCTAATTTCCTTTCCTTGTTTGTGTTCTATATTATTTGAGTGAAATAAATCTGTTTTTCTTTTTATAAATTCTCTCTTTTGTGTTTGTTTTGTGAACTCTTTTATCTTCGGATGCTATGTAAGTCTTTTGAAATTTCCAAGTCAAAAAAAAAAAAAAAAAAAAAAAAAGAGCTTCCTGCTGCAAATAGTCACTCACATAATGATATACAAGAGTACATGGAAATGAGCAAATACAGCTCAAAATGTTTGCCACTCGGGACTGCCAAAAACAAGGAGGTAACAGCAAAGAAGTCTCAATTGGTCAGAGAACCATTCAATTTGAAACTGAGAAATTGTCTGTATGTTCTACTTCTTTTAGTAGATGGTGGACAGCAAATGAGTCAAAGTAGAGGGGGAGAAGTTGTTAGCCAATGTGTTTTGGCAGTCTTGAGATGTATATTACAAATTGATTTTATTAATATTTTATAGAAATATATTCTATAGTTCATGTAATTATAATATTAATATTTATGTTAAGATTAATATTTTTAAGGGCATTTGGTTCATAAATCTAGACTTTAGGTTCCAATGATCAGTAATGATTTAGACCTCTACAAAATATCACCCCCACAATCCCCTCCCATTTGTGATTGGTCCAAGTAAGAAAGAGAAAGAAAAAAAAAAAAAAAATACAAACACATCATTAGTCCACATCACTATTGGTCGAGGGGGGGGGGGGGGGGGGGGCGACTCCCCAAAAAGAGGTCCCAAACATTTTCCTTCCAGTGATTCACACATTAAACTCTAAAACCCATGAAGACACAGTTTTGTAATTTGTGTTGGTGGGAGGAGACTTTTAGAACTACTTATGAGAACAACTCTACGGGTAAGAGGCAAAATGTCTTGTAAAGTATACAGGAAAGCATCATCTTTATTTTGCATAACTAATAAGTTAGTGTTTACTTTAACTCTTTATTTTAGTTAATCAATGAAACTAACTTAACTATTTTTTTGAAGAAAAATATTATAAACACGGATAAATGAATAAATAATTTTTTTATGACATGCTGTAAATGTTGACGTGGTATTTGTAAATATATTTTTTAAAATATGTAATTAAATTATTTTATTTTAAAAAATGTATTAAATTATTTTTTAAAAAATATTTTCAAATGGTAATATAGAAACACAAAACCAAATCAATTGGATGCATTATACAAACACAAAACCAACCAAAAGAAGAGTATTTGATCAGATGGAAGGAGCAATTTCAGTGAAACCTTTTTGCCTCTCAATAAAGGCTAGCTAGTTGTGGAGAGTCAAAATTAAAATGGACATTTTATACATAGCCCCTTGGAGAAGGGAAAGAACCAATTGCATTAGTAAAAATGTCTCAGGATGCTCTATTGCTCACTCCCTTAGAGATTCTCTAATAGTCTAAAACACACTTAGAGAGAGGAGTTTTTGGTTTGCTAAACTCAAACACAAATTTATTTTACTCGCTAAATTTTTCTAAAAAAAAAAAAAAAAACCACACCAAGAAGAAAAGCTTCTCTTTTCTTTGTCAAACTCGCTCTGTAATTCTCTCTTATTTCTTCTCTATCTCCCACACTATTTAATTATCGAATACAATACATATTTATACATAGAGAGAGAGACTAGCAGTTGGCACACATAATGTGCATGCAATTTAAATAAATAAAAATAAAATAAAATATTTATTACATATTGCGTGCCACTCAAGTGGTACAAGTCTTCTTCATTAAAGCCAAAATCAAATGTCTGAATCGCACTCTTCCCATTCATCTAATTTTTCTTTTTTTCTTTTTTTTTTTTTTTTTAAATAGAAAAATGGATACTTGGCAGCATAAGGAGAGGTGGTTTTGTGACTTTGAAAATGTTACAAGCCAATTTGTAGCCAATTTGTGTTATAAAATCTTAATCATTATTTTGTGATTTGAACTTGATTTAGTTGTTAAATTTCTAATTTTTAATTTTATGTATATTTAAATTTATTTTTTTTTCATAATAGTCAAATTAACTACCTACCCTGATTCGGCAGTATTAGTTGTTAATCAAATCATAAATTAACTATGAACCAATATCTGTCTCATCCCTAAACTAATTTGGGGCAATGTTGCTCCACCTAAAGCCCAATTCCTTAGTTGGCTGGCTTGCAGAGAAAGGGTGAAAACTACAGAATCAACAGTAGTGTTGTTAATGGGTGTCCATTCTGCAAAGCTAGTGCTGAGAATGTGAACCATATCTTTGTGTTATGTCCTATGATCTGGAGAGTATAGTCAGAGATGCTACAATGGTGAGATGTGCGGTGGGCATCACCTGCAACTGTGGAACATGGTTCTGTACTGGTGGATGGGAGTTAAATTCAATAAATCAATCCAAAAAATTTGGAAACTTGTTCCTGTGGCATTGCTATGGTCAGTATGGAGGTTGAGAAATAATTGTGTGTTTAAGCGAGGGCTGATCTTTGGGCCAAGTCTAACCTGAAGGAGATTTCTTATTCAATGCATGATATTGTGGAGAATCTTAGTCAGATTAGGCACAGCTAGCTGTGGTGAACTTGCTTGCCCTGTTCTGCGGTGGAGTTGGTTGCTGCTGCTGGGGTGTGTTGCTTTTGTGTTATGCTTGGTTGGTCCCTCGCCAACTGGGGTTGGATGCTATCATATGATTGGGCACGCTATTCAACGCCAACCTAATTGGGATTGTTGAGCTATGATATGATGATTCGTGCATTCTCCCCTCCCCCTCTATTGATGTAATACTCTTATACTTTATATGGTTATTTCATCAATAAAGGTTTTTTTGTTGATTAAAAAAAATATATATTGCATCTCGAATAGAGTAATACACATTTAATTTTCATTCTCATCGATATGTTGGAGTGTACCAATAATAAAAGATAAAAAAACAAAAAATACATATCAACTAATATGTGAAAGGAAAAAAAGATTGACACCCATAATCTAAAATAATGGTGGAAACTTTAATCAAAAGACTTTGTTCTGTTATTATTTATTCATTTAGACTGAAGGATGAAGACAAAAGCTGTAAATAAAACATATTTCTTAATCACAGCCAATCAAGCTGCCCTTTTCTAGGCACCATCCTCTGTTGTAGGAATTGGAATTGAGTTTTGATGATCAGTGTTGCTGCTGCTTAGACACAAGTGACCTATAAGACAAATGCACTTCCCTTGGATACATTCATTGCATGTAGGACCACAAGAATTTGTTTCAGCTACCTCTGCTAAACTCCTCCCATAAGCTAATTTGTTTCAGCTACCTCTGCTAAACTCCTCCCATAAGCTTCAGGCACTCCTAAAAACACATTTTCCTTTTCTTAGTCACTTCATTTCAGTTTATTTTATTTTAGTTTATTTTTGATAAATTATATCATTAATTGCGGTAGTTTAGGTGAACTATAACTTTAATTTCATAGTTTTAATTGAATATATAGTTTGAAGCTTACACTTTTAGGAAAACTAAATTAGGAAGCTATTAAAAAAAGAAAAAAAAATTAACCATTGGTAATCAATAATATCTAAAAGGGAAGGTATTAATTTTTTGTAAAACAAGAAACATAAAATAGAAAAACTAATTTAGGAAACTTAATAATTTTACACTATTCTATAGTATTAAACTAGAATATTTCAAATTAAATATTAATTTTAAAATAATAAAATAAAAATTATAGATTTTCTAAAATCTTGGCTGCACTGCATCAATATGATATACATATTTTAAGGGATCTTGTACCACAGAATTTTTAAACAAAAGACAAATTGCGTTTTTTATCCTATAATTTGATTGAAATTTCAATTTGATCCCTATTATATATTTCAATTTGAACAATTGAGATCATATATTTTTAGTTCAGTTTGAACCGAAGGAATTGTAATTGGACTAAAAATGTAAAAATCAAATTATTCAATTTGAAATAACAGAGATGAAAGTGAATTTAAATCAAATCGCATGAGTTAAAAGTGCAATTTATCGTTTTAAAAATTATATATGCACTAGTTATTTTAGAGAAAGATAGAGATACTAACCAGATGAAATGACCAGCAGAAAAACCAGCAACGCCAAGTAGATTAATGAAGGCTTCTTCATATTTAGTTCTCTATAGCAACTCCTTCTATACAATTTCTATGGTGTAGTGTCCGGTTTCTCTACACGGGTGACTATATATATATATATATTATATGGAGATATGAAACTGAAGAAATAAATGCTTGCTGATTTTTGGCATCTTGGTGTAATTAATGAAACGAGATTTTCATTGATAAATATAGAGTCCGACTGTTCACACACCGCTGAGATTCTCTAGAGTCAGATCTGGACTGGAAAAGCACTGTCCCCAGTCGTGGGACCCATTACGGATACGGTTTTGAAAATTCCAATTGATTATTTTTTTGGAGTTTTAAAAGGATAAGCGTGTCTTTTTAAATAAGCTATTTATTTTTTAAAAAACAAACGGGATAAAAATAAATATGTAATAATTATTAAATTGACTTAATTTAATTTTTTTTTATAAATAATATATAAAAAAAACTCTAAAAAAATATAAAAAATTAATTATCAAAGCAAAATATAAAATAAGTTTCACAGATGCAAACAACATCTCCAATCCATTTCAATGCCGTTCACACACTATGCCATTGATAAAAAGTAATAAAATTAATTGATTCAGACGGGGTCAATATAATTTTTGGATATGGGACCGGTTGGCTTTTTGGTTTTCGAAAGGTATTTTTGGAAATGCGAGTGTGCCAGCAAGGGTCAATCAGTCCTTACAGAATTATAATTGCCAACCAATTATCAGACGATTGTGTTTTAGTTCTTTCAGCCTCAATGAAGAGGACTTTTACTGGTAGCCTGACTTAGGAGAAATTAAGCAAAATAACAGTTAAATGACGAACAATTGAAGTATTTCATTAAGATGAAAACTTACAATGATCCAAACTCAGCCTCGTTGAGGTTTACAGCAACAATCTACTTGAAACTACTCCTATGAACGAAGTGCAGTGCAGGAATTTAAAGTGCAGGAATGTAAAGAAAATGTATTTAAAGTGCAGGAAATGTAAAACTGGAAAAGAAAATATGAAGTAAATGACTGGTTTGTTGGATCTGAGTCTGGGGGCTTTTTTCTGGGGGTTTCCCTGCTATTTATACTCCTCAAGGATGACCATCGAACTGTACTTCAAATCGTCGAACTGCTCCTCCATGATTGCTTGATCATGCTGCCTTAGAAGTAGTTCCACTACGCCAGTACTTGCAGTTGGGCTTCCCTCCTATATTTGAATTTGAATGTGAGTAACCGTTGAAGCCACGTCACCTTGTGTCTCTTTGCTGATTCAATGCTACTCAGACTACGCAAGAACCAATATTAACCGCCACGTGTACGATCATGATCGAAAATTAAACATTCTTCCTGTATTGCCCTTACTTTGCCATGTGTCGAACTGTAATTGGCTTTTACAAAATATGTAGCCAACATTACCCCTCGCACTAATATACCCAATACTTGGTGATATTAGTGGATCAAAGCCTTTCCCGCGCTTTTTGGAACGTGCATGGAGTCTATATTCTGGAAACACAACCGTTATTTATTGATGATCATTTGCATTAACTCTCTTTCAATCTTTTGAACATCCCAATACCTTAGCATTCGAACAGACTATGGCCAAATCAACTTTTTCTCTATTGATCAGGAACATGAAGAGTCATTGAATAATGCTGCTTCCCCTCGAAAGAACTTCCATGCATTCATTAGCCACCTTTACCCGTTTTTCTATACTCAGGTTATGGATGCCTTTGCAAATTACTAACCTTTGGATTACGAACATATTACCCTTTAATCCTTCGATTCAGAAAGTTGCAAACATGGACATGGGAAATTCTTCTTCTGATTCAACCTTGGATTGTGAACAAAAGTTCCCTTAGTCCTTTGATTCAGAAGGTTGCAAATATGGACATAGGAAGCCCCTCTCCACAATCCTCTGCATGGGATAAAGCTGTGGCTTCAAATTCCTCCGGGGCTTCAGGCTGGTCAAGTAGGTCAGAACCTGAGGTTTGGGAATTAAGGGAGCGAATTAACCATCACTTTGTCGAATTCACCGACCCGTTGGACTTTCCTTCTTATGCGCGAAGCTCGGTGGTTTATCCTTACATGCCTATCGACTGTCGATGTAGTTTAGAGGATAGTCTACTCGTGGCATGGTACACATCATCCATGCCTACAAAAATGGTACGATATGTTCCTCGTCCAGAAGAGGCACAGGGGTATAACCCTTCATTTTTAGCCAAGAAGGCGAAGCTTCATCCTTCTGACTGGCTTGATTGTGTCAATGCTCCTCAATTTCCTCTTTCTTTCGAAATGAGGGCCTTTATAGCTCCTCCTTCAAAAAACATTTCCTGGATAGAGAAGTTGAGGCTTACCCTTTCTGCAGAGAAAGTTTTCCCTCCTTACGAGCCTTCACCTTCTCCTACTCCAGCTCAACAAAAGCAAGCCCAACTCCTGCTTGCAGTTTTTTCTCACCTACCCTTCAATGTTCTTGAGGAAGATGTTCCCCTTAAGAACTTTCGATGGGCTTGTAATATTATGACTCGGGGCCACGTTCTCAACCCCATTGCTCAAGCAGAACTTTACACGTTTTTGGACCAACTTCCATCACTTCTCCATTGGCACCACACTTTTTTGGCCACCACTCAATCCTTGGATCAACTTTCATTGCTCTGAGTTCATTCTCAATATGAAGCAGAGAACCTCGTCGAAGAATACAACGACTTTCAAAATAAGGATTCTGCATACTGGGATGATTTGGAAATGGATGAGTTAGAACAAGGACTAAGAGAAACGGCGTTCGAAATAAAGGTTGAGGAGCTTTTTTATGAAGTGAGAACACATCAACTCATGCAGCCAATGTTAGAAGAAATAGAGGATAGAATAAAGAAAGAACAAAAATTCATTGATCATAGTTGGACTAAGTTTCATGATCTTGTTATTTATTCCATTCCCTATTTTTATGAGCTTGAGTTTGTACCCAAATAGGGTTATTCGATATAATCACTTTTGCTTAAATATAATTAAGACTTTTCCTCTGTTCGGCATTGTCTTTGTTTGCCTTTAAAAGCAAATTCAAAACTTTGAACTGAACAATCTCATCCTTCGAACCTGGACTTAATTGTCTTAAATGAAACACTGCAAAGAACCAATTATGAACTTTTCCAATTTATGGAATAAAGTTAACAGTTTTTTGGCTGATTTTCAATCAGAATCAGTGTTTCGAATCTAGCAATCTTATACTTAAAGCTTGTTTCAACCATAATCAACATCTGACCATGGTTAGTATGATCAATTTAGTTTTAAATTGACCATCTTTTGCTTCGAACAACAATTCATGCTGCTTTAGTTCCACATACAACTTTTCTGTGAACCAACCATTGGTTTTGATGTTTCGAACACCAAATCCTATCCTTAAAGAGTCTCAAGTTTTGCCGCGAAGGACATTACCTTCGTTAAGAAACCTAAAATAGGTCTTTAAACCTTTCGGAGTAAAACAAACACTTGAGTATTCTTATATATATATATATTTTTAAGTATGAAATTTGCTTTGAAGCCGGCTTCTCCGTTTCGAAGCCATTGTTTTTTAGCTTTTGGCGCCAAAATTTGGCTTTGAAGCCAAATATTTTACTTCGAAGCTAACCTCAGTATCTGGGCTGTGTTTTTCCCTCCAAAAGTATCAATATTGAAAGAAACTCTTCGTATTTGTACTTCTAGTACTTAACGACTTACGCAATATATTTTCAGACATAAAAGCTTTTAAAAACCCTTTTGTTTCGTGCCTGAAATCACTTGCTCTTTTAACACACAAACCATACCGATCTTCTGTTAACCCTCTCTTCCTTGCTACTTGCTATCAATGGATCCTTCCTCGCTGAAAGTGCTCGTTGGCGACCGTATCAGCCATACCATGGCTTTGAAGAAATGCATTGACGAAAAAATCGCCAAGCTAACAACTGGTGGGTCAAGCGCCATAGATGGACGTCTCTTTGTTCCTCGCCACAGCAACCAACAAGAGTACGTCCTAGGTCCCATCTTTCGGGAGGCCCCCGACCAACTCCCAGTTTTATACCCTCGCTTGGAGGATCACTTTCTTCTCTACGAAGGAGGGCTTGACTGGAGAAATTGGAGAATGACCTGGCCTCATCGCTGCTGGCCGACATTGAGAACCGAATGGGAGGAATGGTATGACAGGGTTGTGCCTGCAAGAGAATATGACCTACAAGAGCTCTGCATCCTCGACGCTCTTCGTCTTTCCAGGTTCATCATTCCTGAGGACCCATTTTTAATTCCTATTGCTCTATATTTTTGGAATATGGCTTTTAATTTCTTCCAATTTCGGTGCGGCATGATAGCCCCCACCGTTCTTGATATTTGCCATCTTTTAGGGCTTTCACCCCATGGCTCTCCTTTTACTCTCAACTACCCGGACCTCCCTGTCAAATTTTTCCTTCCAGCCTTAAACTCTTATTACAGGGACTTCGTAAAGGCTAAAAATAAAAGGGAAGGCCCCGTGAGAGACAGAGAACTATTTTCCTTCATTTTATACTGGTTGTGCAAATTTCTCTTTTGCACCTCATCTCAGAGGATTATGCCTGAGTTCGCTTCACTTGCGAAGGCACTTGTCTTGAAAAAAACACATAGCTCTTGCCCCTGATCTTTTAGGTCATGTCTACAGAGCTTGCTTCCAATTTTGCGAAAAACCTCTTGATGTTAACCAAGGAGGTCCCCTCTGGGTGCTCCAACTCTGGCTCTTCGCCTATTTCACTGACCTACATCCCAAATGTCTAAAATTCCTTGTTCAGGATCCTAGTACTTATGGGGAAAAGTATGCTAGGATTGCTCTCTATCCTGCTTCCTTTGCTTGTTACCTTACCTTCTTTCACCAACTCTCTATTTCTCCATCTGCCACTTTCTTTTGTCCTTTTGATGCCACTAAAGGACCTGCCTGGCTACAAACCTTTTTGGCTGATAAGGAGTGTTCCACTTCACCACACGAAGATATGTGGGCTTCAATTTTGCTAGCGAGGGAGTTGTTCATTGGCACTTTAAACCCTCGAGCTTATAAATGCATATCTAAGGTGTACTACCCTTCTCAGTTCGCCAGACAATTTGGGCTTACTCAAGGGATACCTGTTCCACTTTGTAGTCTCTCGAATGTCCACCTCACGGCTAGAGACCTGAGAATATCCAAATCAAAGCTAGAGGCGGCAACATTAAAATTGCTGAAGGAATTGAGTGAATTCAAATTTGTCCCCTTTCTTCCTTCTAGCTTAGTCTTGAAAAGATTCCAGAACTGGTAGACAGTCAATATGGAAGTGCGTCTATCTGCTCATCCTCATGACTTACTGATAGGGTTAGGAGTACCTTCGAAGACTAAATCAACAACAGTTGAGAACATTCCCTCCCTTTCTACAGCTACCATAACTTCTCCTACATCCTCATCCCCTCCAGCTAGAGTTACCAGAGCTGCTTTGAAGAAGGGTAAGTATTTTCAAGTTCTCTTTTTTTCTTTTGAATCTTTTGTTTGTTTCCCTTACATTCATGTTCTTTGGTGCAGGGTCCCCACAAGAAGAATCCTCCAAGAGAGCTGAAACTTTAGCTACTCTTAAAGAGAGACAACAATAGAAACAGAAAATGAAGCTAATCCTCCCTCCTGAGGAATCTGAATCTCAGGCAGAAGAGAGAGAGGTTGAGCAAGAACAAGAAGTACCTTTGCAAAGAACAAAGAGACAAAAGGTGGCTGTCTCCTCATCCGATATAATCGAAAATCCTGTTCACAAGGCAACTACCACAATAGTGGAGAAAGAACTTACCTCTGAAGAATCTGAACCCCAGGTTGAAGAAAGGGGGGGTTGAAAAAGAGCTGGTAGTATCACTGCCAAGAAGGAAGAGAACCCTTGTCAGCTTTTGGTATTGAAGTTTGACATTGCTTTACATCTCTTTCTCTTGCAACAATAACTACTGCGTTTATCTTTCCAATGAGGCCTCCCTCAATTTCAGTTGAAGTTGATCAAATGCAGAATGTCAGGGTTATTCAAATCGTACTCCCACTTCCAAGGCCTACATTCAATGTACCTTCTTTGAGCCCCAGCATTCCTGTATCTCTTCTTCTTAGCTTAGAGCCATACCTCCCTTTCTTGACCTTTGACCTACCTCAGTCCACTTCTCCTTCGAGCCTTACTCCTCCTCCTTCTTTCACAGAAATTCCAACTGCTACTCCATCTCTAATGGCAGTTGATTCTCCTACAGAGGGTGCTGGTAGTTCTCCAACTCATAGTTCATTATCTTTACCTACTTCCAGCCCCTCTTCACTTGATTCATTGGTGGCTAAGACCATAGAGACTGCCAAAGATGCTCCATTCACTTCTCCTATCCCTATGCAGTCCTTTATGCCTTCCACCACAACTCTCTCTGCACTCCTCAGATCTACGGATAAGGTAGACATCTTCGAAGCCAGACTAGCTAGTCTCTTCGACGTACCCTCTACCTCTCCAACATTGAATGTTGAAGCTAAGCCATTAGTTTTGGCTGACTCCTTGCTGGAAATTTTTTAGAGCTCTTCTTCTTCCAGCAGCAAGCCTTCTGCACCTTTGATAGACCTAGACACATGCCTGGAACTGTTGATTTCTTTTTCGAGGATTCCCTTCGAGGCTCTACAAAGGCCTATAATCAGAAATGAGTTCCTCCAATGCTGCAAAATTGCTGAGCAGTCTGGCATGAATATTTCAAGTCATTTATCTCAGGCAGCAGCTACTATCGACTTCTACCTCAGCATTTGTCATCCTGCTAAGACTACGGATGAGAAACTGGCTAGAGATCAGAGTTTTGTTTTCCAAGTGCACACTGAAGTGTCAAATCTGAAAGAACAACACTCCTTTGCCTCCCACTTTCGAGTCCAGCTGCTGGAAAGGAAAGCTCAGCTTGAAGAGGAGTTGTCTGCAGTGAATCAAGCCTTAGTCCGAACTGACACCAAATTGCAAATCATCAACCAAGGACTGGCTGATTGAAAGGAAGAGATGGCTATAGCTATTCAACTAGTTTCATCACTTAGCAATAGGAAATCCATTATAAAAGAATAACTAAGACACTGTAATAATTTTTGGGCCAATTAGTGGCAAAATGTACTTAATTCTTTATGAAAGAACAAATTTTTATTTGTCATCTGAGTAATCTTATGTTCTTGTACTTAATGTTTATTTTATTCCTTGTGTTTCCCAAATGGTTGGAAAATGAGGCTTCAAATATCTGCTATTAATCTTTTTGGGATGTATGTATCCATTCAAATTTCTTAAATGGTATGCCCCAAAAGGCAGGACTCTATGAATTTGATATGGTCCTTCCCAGTTAGGTGACCATTTACCAAACTTATGGCTTTTGATTCCTATCGGGAGTATTGTCTTCCATACCAAATCACCTTCATCAAAGCCAATATATTTGACCTTCTTATTGTAATCTTTGGCTGCTTTCTTCTTTTGCAAGAGAATGCTATTTAATGCCAGAATTTTGGCGTCATCTATGCCTTCTAATTGCAAGCACATACTCTGATGGTATTGCTCAGGATTGAGCTGGTCTTGGCATCTCACCCTCAAAGATTTAACGTTAATTTCCACAGGTAACACTGCATCATGCCCATACACTAAGGCATAAAGAGTAACTCCGGTACTTGACCTTGGGGAAATTCTGTAAGCCCACAACACATCCAACAATAAGTTATGCCAATCCCTGGGATTGTCCTCCACAACCTTTTGTATTCCTTTTTTTAAGGATTTATTGGATGATTCAGCTTGACCATTGGCTTATACATAATATGGGGTGGAATTAACGAGACTAATTCCAAATTCTGCCACAAAGGACTTCACCATCTTCCCATCGAACATAGTCCCATTATCCACAGTTATGGTCTCTGGGATACCAAATCTATGGATTAGATCCTTAATAAATCCAATAACCTCAGTCTGGTCTACAGCCATGTATAGCTTAGCTTCGACCCACTTAGAGAAGTAATCAGTGGCCACTAGAATGAAACAATGGTGCTTCGAAGAAGGTGGGTGTATTTTTCCCATCATACCCGTGGCCCATCCTCTGAATGGCCAAGGCTTCACTACTGCATGTATATCAGTTATGGGCACATGTCTTATTGTACCATGCTTTTGGCATACCTGACAACCCTTTGCATACTCTATGCAATCTTTAAGGATAGTTAGCTAATAGTAGGAATGCCTTCGAAGCAACCACCTCATCTTCACACCAGGCTGATGAGCACCACAGATGCCTTCATGCACCTCAGCCATAGCTATTAATGCTTTTTTTGGGCCTAAACATTCCAGCAATAAGCCATCTCCCCCTTTTTTGTAGAGAGCATTACCATATATCATATATTGCATAGACTGTAATTTAATTTTCTTGCTGGCCTTCGAAGATGGACCAACCAAATACTGCATTATTGGATGCCTCCAATCTTGTTCTTGTAAGTCATTATGATTGATTTCTAAGACCACATTCCTTTTATTCAAAGGTGGTATCAATTTCTGATATGTTGTTTGGCTTATGTCCCTTTGGGCATTATCCCTTCTCTTAAAGTTCGAAGCTTTCTGAGCCACATCATTAGCTCTATTATTCAAGAATCTTGGAACATGAGTTACATTTGCTATTTGAAATTGAGAAAGCAGATGTAATGCAACAACATAGTATGGTAAAATGCTTATGCTTTCACACTTGAAAATCCCTTTCACTTGGTTAACCACCAATTGAGAATCTCCAAATATGTCAACTGCATGAACTTGTAATCCAATAAGAATTTCTAGTCCCACTATTAAGGCTTCATATTCAGCTTGGTTATTAGAACAGGTAGCTTCATCCACTCTGAAACCATGTGTGGTTTCTACCCCTTGTGGAGACCTAATCACAATACCAATTCCAGTTAAGCCATTGGCTTTCGACCCATCGAACCACATCTGCCATGGCTCAACACTAGCCATACCAAGTTCCATTATCTCTTGGCTCTCTGTTTGAGATGGATGGTCTGCCAGAAAATTGGTTAAAACTTGCCCTTTTACTGCCCTTTGAGGGACATATTCTAGATGAAACTCTGATAAAGCTAGTATCCACTTGCCAATTCTTCCCCTCAACATAGGTCTAGATAACATGTACCTAACCAAATCTGTGGTTGCAATTACCAAGACAGTTGTAGGTAAAAGATAGTATCTTAATTTCATTGCAGCAAAATACAAAGCAAGACACAGCTTTTCAACAACTGAATATTTACATTCACAAGAATTTAAAAACCTACTAAGGTAATAAACAGCTTGCTCCTTGCCTTCTTCATTATCTTGGGCCAAGAAAGCTCCCAATGAATCTTCTGCTGCAGCTATGTACAACTTCAAGGGCCTATCACCCTTTGGTAGCATCAGCACTAGAGGGTTGGCCAAGTAGGCTTTGATACCTTCGAAAGCAATTTGATGCTCTACTGTCCACACAAATTCCTCTTCATCTTTCAGCCTTAACAAGGAAGAAAATACTTTAGTTTTCCCTGTAGTGTTAGAAATGAACTTTCAAAAAAAGTTAACCTGTCCAAGGAACCTTTGTAATTCTTTCTTACTTGATGGAGGTCTAACTTCAATGATGGCTTTGGCTTTATTTTGGTCAATCTGTATTCCTTTCTTGTGTACCACATAGCCCAAGAAGTTTTCAGATGATACGCCAAAAGCACACTTAAGAGGATTGAGCTTCAATTTGAACTTTCTCATTCTTTCAAAGGCTGCTTCTAAGTGAAACAGATGCTCCTCCATGGATTGGGATTTAACTACAATGTCATCAATATAACACTCTAAATACCCTCCAATGAAGTCATGAAAGATAGTGTTCATAGCTCTCTGATATGTAGCTCCAGCATTCTTCAGGCCAAATGGTATTTTAACCCATTCGAAGGTGCCAATATTTCCAAGACATCTGAATGTTGTCTTGTGGATATCCTTCTCTGCAATGCAGATTTGGTTATAACCAGAGTGTCCATCCATCATTGATAAAACTTGATGCTCTGTTGAACTGTCTACCAACAGATCCACTATAGGCATAGGGTACTCATCTTTTGGAGTTGCTAGATTTAAGTTTCTGAAATCAATGCATACCCTTATTTTACCATTCTTCTTGACTACAGGCACAATATTAGATAGCCATTCAACATACCTGGCTATCCTAATAAAGCCTGCCTTGAGTAGTCTAAGAATCTCTTCCTTGACTTTCTGAATTACTTCTGGACTCATTCTTCTTGGTTTCTGCTTGTATGGCTTGAAATTATCTTTCATAGGGAGCCTATGTTCCACTAATGACCTATCCAATCATGGTAGTTCATTATAAGACCATGCAAAACAATCTTTATATTTCTTTAGAACAACCAATAACTGGTCCCTGTCCAGATCATTCAAACAAGCACTTATATAGGTGGGCTGTTGCATAGAACCTTCCCCTAAATTTACTTCTTCTAAGGGGTCTTGTGTCTGAGAACTTATTGAAGCTTCTTTCTTGGTTTCTTCTACCTTCGAAGCAACCTTCTCGCTTTGTTTTGCTCCCAGGTTCTTTAGTTCAACATCTTTGCCCTTATCCTCATAGACAAAATCTGTCCATAAGGTATCCTCTTCCTATATCTCCTGGACTTTTGTTTCAATGTCCAATGCACAGTATTTACCAAGGGTCAAAATTCTGACCTGTCGCTGCTCCTATTTGCAGCCAATTATCATGGCTTTTCTCTCTTGCTCCTGTACTTGCTGGACTATTGATTTTACATCCAATGTTAAAAACTTAATTAGAGCCAAAGACTTGGCTTCTTGTTCTTCATCTCTTTGCCTACAACCAGGCATCATTGTCATCCTTAATGACAATCTCTTCATCAGCACTTTCTTGGACTAAGTGCTTCAGGTGTGTCACTTTCTCAGCGTCTGTCACTTCGGCTGAGCCATCAGCTTTCCTCAGTATACTGAGCGGTGTCACTCCCTCAATATACAACTTGGCCTCTGCAAAGTCTGCACAGGCTATGAAGGGTTGAGGATCTGCATCAATTTCCTCTATCTCTTCATTGCCTAAGGCCATCATAATTTTTTGATGCAAAAAGGAAGGAACATATTTGTTAGTGTGGATCCAATCTCTCCCAAGTAAAGCATTGTATTTAGCATTACTGTCGATTACGAAGAATGCTGTCATGCAGTCCCTAGTTCCCATACTCAAGTTAATGGGTAGAATCCCCTGAGCCATCTGTTTGTCTCCAGCAAAGCCAGGGATGGTTGTGCTGGTTGGGATCAACCTGGGATTCTTTTTCCCTAGTTTCTTCAAAGAAGATTTCGGTAGTAAGTTCATTGCTGCCCCATTATCTATCAAGACCCGGTTCAATTGTATCCTATCGAAGAAAGCCTTGATGTACAAAGGCTTGACATGTTGTGTCATAGGATTCGAGGGATATTCAAAAGGATATGAGAGGTTAATGATCACCTCTTCTTCGCTCTCATATTCAGTTTTCCATTGGGGTAGCCATTCCAAAATCATCCTGTACCATACTCACTTGTGAATCTTCACTAGAGACTGGAATTGGATCAACTTCTTGACCATCTTGGTTCTCATCCCCAGCTTCGAACTCATGAGGTAGTATATGTACCATATTGACTGATACTGGAGGAAATGAGCCAAACTAGATGGCTGGCTGTGCTTGTTTCCCCTCTTGGCTACCTTGATCAGTTACCTCAGAAGCATCCTTCATACTGCATTCTGGCACTTCATTGCTAACAGCTTCTTTCGAATGGTTTTTCTCGACTGGTTTTTCAACCAAAAATGTTTGCTCAACCATGAAGGCTTCGAACAATTCTTCCTCCGCCATTTCTTTTTTTTGGCTTATGCCAATTTCTTCGTCTATCTCGCTATCACTCTCCATCAGAGCTTTCTTCAATCCTGCTAAGCTAGACTTCTCTGTAGCTTTTAGTTCAGAATGAATCTTGGCCAACTGTTCTCTGCTGCAACCCACTTTGCTTTGTAGAGTTGGTTTTGGAGTATGGTCTGACTTTGGAGTCTTCTTTCCTTCTGTCTGGACCAATGAAGAGCTCTCTCTATTTTCTTTCATATCTTTCTGGTACTGAGTGTACTTGCGCTGAATCTTTCTCCTTTGTGATCTCGAAATGACTGGGACCATATCTGGTTCCTTTGTCTTTGGGTGTTTAAGCAATACCTAATTGTTCGGAGCCACCAAAGGAGGCTTGACCATCCTGCCTTGGTTTCTAACATCTCTCTGGGCAGGCACTTCCTTAGGTTTGTTTTGCATTACAAACCAGTCTGGAACTCCAGGTACCCACAAACTTACTAACTCAGATGTTGAACTGCTTTTTTCTACCTTCGAAGCCATCTTCGAAGCTGGCTGTGAAGGTAAGTGCTTGGCTCTGACCTCATGTTTCGAGCCTGATTCAGACCTTTGATGAAGGTAGCCACTTTCTGTCCTGCGTGAAGCTGGTCTAGAGGGCCAATCTCTGGCTTTGATCCCATGAACTGAGCCTTTCTCCAGTCTTCTTTCAGAATGACTGCTCTCCATTCTGTAATAGTTAGGTGGCCTGGATTCATCTAAGGGCCTCTTGCCTTTAGCATGCATTCTGTCCATTGCAGGCTCAACCATTAGTGGTCGCTACTTATCATTAGCCGGATACAGCCTTTTGTTGTAAGCATTGATTGATTTAGGACGTCTTTGTACATCCCTGTAATATTGCTTCTCATCAACTGGAAGCCCTTTCAACCACTTATAACTCAGTCTGCACCTGGGACACATCCTTTGCATTACTGCTGCTTCTAAGGAATCATCATCCAGTGATTCTTCATCAGAGTGTTCCCTCTGGTGTGAGAAACCTTGTCCAATAACTGACAGATTTCTGGTGTCCTTTTTGATGGTTGTCTGGTTAGCAACATGCATCTACACATTGACTTCTTCTAATTCTGTCAAGGACAAGTTCTGGAAGTCTGACGTAATGACATTGTTTGCCGCCTCTCCAACCTCTGGAAATGGATTACCGTCGATCCCCATGGCCTTTTCTGTTTTGGCTGGGAACTTCAAACTTCCTTTCCGAATTTGTTTTTGGATCCTGTCTCGAAAAACAATGCAGTTTTTAGTCGAGTGAGACCAAGAGTTATGCCATTTACAATATACTTTTCCTTAAGTTCATCTGGAGATGGCAATTTTACTCCTTTAGGTAACTTAAGGAAGTTGGCTGCAAGCAAATGATCAAAAATGTCATCTGCCTTTGTTAAATCGAAAGAATACTTTCTGTGAAAGTCTTTCTTTTTAAACTGCTGGTCAATTATTGTATCCTTATGAATTAATGCCTCACAGATCACAGGTTCTTTGCCCACAATCTCTGCTGCATCGATCTCATAATTAGGATCTCTATAATATGTCATGTACGATGCATTATTTCGATCTTATTCCTCCTCTAGTAATGCTTCGTACCTAGACACCTTATAGGTTAGTTCCACCAAATCTCTGAATTCAGTTGAGTCAAATTTCTTTCGAAGCCTGAACTCTAGGCCATTTTGAGCCAATCTTACGAATTCTGGCTCTGGCAGGATGACTCTACATTTATTTCGAGCCCTTTTAAATCTAGCAATAAACTGAGTAGCCTTTTCTTCAGGCCTTTGACTCAATCTAGCTAAGTCTGCATGGAAACCTCTGGCTCCGATTAGAAGAATTGGGCATGAAATGCCTCTTCCATTTGTTGCCAATTTTGAATGGAGCCAGGTGTAAGGTTGATGTACCATACAAATGCTCCTCCAGTTAGAGAATTTGGGAATAATCTTAGTTTCATATAGTCATGATTAGTAAATTCACCGCATTGCGCAGCAAAGCTAGCAATATGCTCTATTGTTGATTGGTTTCCACTTCCATAGAAAAGGGTAAAATCTGGTATCATGAACCCCCTTGGGTATTCATGTACCCTATCTACCCATTCTGTGTATGGTTTTCTGTATACAGGAGTCTGGATCCCCTGAGCCATCGGTCCACACATCTCCCTAACAATATCAGCAATTTGGTCCCTAGGGACCATATTTTGTGCCTGCTGAACCACTACTGGAGGGACAAACACAGGATTTGGTGGACAAAATTGTGCTTGTGGTCCTCTTGGTCCATAAGGTGGTACATTTGGGACTGGTTGTCCTTGTGGTGCAGGCTGCTGTTGGGGGTGTGGGTGACCCTTTTGAGCCTGTCCTGCGAAAGGACCTGCGAAAGGTACTGGAACAGGTGTTGTGTCCCTTCCATTTGCAGGCCAACCTTCCAACCCCCCGGGTATAAATTTGAATAAGGGATTATTATATCCCCTAGTGCCAGGTATG
Organism: Camellia granthamiana; assembly: GCA_036172215.1. Lineage (NCBI taxonomy): Eukaryota > Viridiplantae > Streptophyta > Magnoliopsida > Ericales > Theaceae > Camellia > Camellia granthamiana. The sequence goes on from CM069912.1 coordinate 109,726,842, forward strand.
GCTTCAAACATGGGATTTGCAACTATTCTTACGCCAGTTTCTTGTACTTGACCAGATCCACCAACTTGTGTGGCTTCATTGTTGAGTACTGAGGCATTTTGGCCTGCTATAGGCCTCGAAATGGGTTCATACCAAGACTGAGGTGATGGCTTTTCATAGTTCTGATTACTAGTTTGACCATTAGAATGTCCATTAACTTGTATAGGTTGTTTGTCTCTAGCCAATCTTTGCTGAGGGACATTTAAAACTTCCTCTGTGTGTCTTGTGTTTGTTGGTTGGTGGTTATTCATTCGATCTAAAAAGGATGTTGCCCACCTTTCCATTGTGTTCATTAATTATTGTCCCATAGCATCTACTAGGCCATCTCATGGATTTGTTGGCTGAGTAGATGGAACAGTGGATGGTCCAATTCCTTGGTTTTGTCCAATATTATGAACATATGGTTCTTGTCCCGAAGTACTGGTCTGTTTGACCATAGGTTCTGATAACATGGGAGTTTCCACAGGATGTGTTACCACATTATCCTCTAGATTAGGTATTTCTACCTCTCCTTCTACACCTTCTTCCAAGCGTTCATTTTCTCCTTGTCTTCTTCGTCTAGCCATTTTAACGAGTCCCACTGGGGCGTGCCAAAAATATATGTTTGCTTTTTGGCTTTCGAAGGGTATTTTTGGAAATGCGAGCATGCCAGAAAGGATCAATCAGTCCTTACAGAAATTATAATTGCCAACCAATTATCAGACGATTGTGTTTTAGTTTTTTCAACCTCAATGAAGAGGACTTTTACTGGTGGCTTGACTTAGGAGAAATTAAGCAAAATAATAGTTAAATGACGAAAAATTGAAGTATTTCATTAAGATGAAAACTTACAATGATCCAAACTCAGCCTCGTTGAGGTTTACAGCAACAATCTACTTGAAACTACTCCTATGAACGAAGTGCAGTGCAGGAATTTAAAGTGCAGGAACATAAAGAACAGGTATTTAAAGTGCAGGAAATGTAAAGACTGGAAATGTAAAACTGGAAAAGAAAAGAAGTAAATGACTGGTTTGTTGGATCTGAGTCTGAGGGCTTCCCTGCTATTTATACTCCTCAAGAATGACCATCGAACTGTACTTCAAACCGTCGAACTGCTCCTCCATGATTGCTTGATCATGCTGCCTTAGAAGTAGTTCCACTATGCCATTACTTGCAGTTAGGCTTCCCTCCTATATTTGAATTTGAATATGAGTAACCGTTGAAGCCACGTCACCTTGTATCTCTTCGCTGATCCAATACTACTCAGACTACGCAAGAACCAATATTAACCGCCACGTGTACGATCATGATCGAAGATTAAACATTCTTCCTGTATTGCCCTTACTTTGCTACGTGTCGAATTGTAACTGGCTTTTACAAAATATGTAGCCAACATGACCCTTATTTTATACTGATCAGAATCTATATACTGTTTATATAATCTAAAAATGTATGAACAAATATCATTTTCAATAAATGCATTAGGTTGCAAATATATTATGAAGAAAAAAGATTGAAGCTCCTACATAAGTTCCTCTACTTCACTTATAATAACATAATCTGTTGTTGTCATTTGACATAACAAATAATATCAAACTCTCAATAATTGCTTTAAGAGGTTTGGTGAGAAAAGAAATAAAATGGAGAAAATGAGATTTATCATTACTTATTTGGATGGTTAATGAAATAAGAAGTGGTGATAAAGGCAAATCCCTAAAAATTTAAGTTTTGTTTTTCACAAAAAATACAAAAGATTTAATGAGAAACTAAAGTTACTCTTTATAAAAAAAATTATAATATAGAGGGTGTTTGATAACTAGATTTAACACTTGAAATTGAATGTATTAAGTGACACTACGCCAAAATTGGGCTTAAGTGACACTACGCCAAAATTGGGCTTTAGTGGCAGTTTTTTACTGCCGTTAAAGGCTGTAAAACCACCGTTAAAGCCTTTAATGGCGGTATTAAAGGCGGTTTCGTTATCGCCGTTTATGCGCGTGTCGGAAAAAGTACAACCGTCATAAAAAGGTAAATTACCGTCGTTAAAAGTAGACCAAAAACGACGGTTTTTTACCGCCGTAAATAGGTTCAAATTTTTCAAAAAATAATTATTTCTTCTTGCACTCCCCAAGTCTTGAACCCTCAACCTCTCATCGACCCACACCAACTACTCTACCATAGCCACTCTTCATGAAATATATTCCCTAAATAAATATTTAAACATTACTTTTACTTTATTGTAAATGGTTTCGCCGGAGCTCCGCCGGCAAAGACTGCCGTCATTAACGGCGGTAACAAAACCGTCGCTAATGCCCTTTTATTACCGTCGTTAAAGACACTTTAGTGGCCATTTTTTTAACGACGGTAACGAAACCGGCATTAATGCCCTGTTTTGGCGTAGTGTGATAATCAATTAAGTCCGTTTAATAGTCACAATTAATATTATTTAAAAATTTAAGTGCCTCTTAAAATGTGGACTAAAATTTTTTTAAAAAAAAATTTAAGTTATATGAAATTTTGTTAACTCTGACTGAATTTATAGATACGAAACATAAATATTGACACATTATTATAAATTTACCACCACCACCACTACTACCACCATTACTACCACTACTGTTGTCGACACCACCACCAATACTATCACCACCTTCATCACTATTGTTATTGTTGCTATAAGTATCATCATCATTTTACTACCACTATTACCGCCACCACTATAACACTACTGCTATCACTACCACTACCATTACCATCACCATCTGCCATCACCATCACAACTGCCACCATCTTTATCATCATTGTTATTGTTGTTATAAGCAACACCATCATTTTACTACAACTACTATCGCTACAACCATTACCATCAATGCTACCGCTGCTGTCACCACCACTGCTACCACCACTATCACAATATAAAAATTGAAAATAATAAATTTCAAATTTAATCTTATACATATCAAACAATTTATTTTTTGTTCAACAATTAATTTTTTATCAAACAATTTTCTAACTCAAAAAATTCAACATTCAATTTTTAATATTTAATTTTTAATTTTCAATTTTCAGTTTTATCAAACACCACCTACCCCTCTAAATACAAAGAAAATAAAATAAAACAGCATACGTATCTTCTTTTAATCATTATTTATTTAAACAAGAAGGTAAGAAAAAAAATTAAAAAGTAAAAAATAAAAAATAAAAAAATCACAATTATTTTCTTTATTTTCTCACCTCATAGTTCAAATATAGTATAAGAGTGAAATTTACAGTCTCACACCACAAAATAATGGTATATAATTAGTAAGGCAAAAGCTCTGATTACTCTCTTCCATGTTGTTGTAGATCAACTATGAGGCGATTTGTTTTCAAAAATAGAATAGAGGAAATTCATAATGAGGAGATTAATAGTGAAGAGATTGTTAGTAAGGGGATTGATGGTGAGGGAATTAAGTAAAATTATGTTTATTTTGATGATAGTTGTTGTTGTAGGGATTGTTAAATTATTTTTACATAAAATAATAAAACAAATAAAAAATGCAAAAACATTTAACATTAATGTTAAAAAAAAAATGCCCAACATGTAAAAAATAAACAAAAAATAAAAAATTTCAGAAAAAATAAAACAAATAAAACAATGATTTTTACTTAACAAAAAATACAAAACATTAAACATTAATGTTCAAAAAAAATAAAATAAAAAAGGAGAAATTATTAGAAAATCCCATTTGGGAAGTTCTATTTTTATGGTGATGTTTACAATCAAATCCCTTGTATTGTTTGGTGTGTGGATTATGTGACTTTTTTACCCTTTATTGTATGTAACGTGTTTGGTAAGGATGTGGGGGAATCCCAGTTATGATGTTACCAGGTTGGGGAGTTTGATTATGTGGTGGTGATATTCAACGAGTATTTGAATGCATATTGGGGTGTGGTTTCAGTTTGAGATGCTGTGGACGTAGGGTTCGATTTTTTGCGAACAGATAACGTATTCATCTATGTTGTCATGTGGTCGTTTTGTTTTCATAGCATGGGTTTGTGGCGTGTGGGTTCATTTTCGTGTTGGGGCGGAAATACGGTCAATAATGGCGTGTTGGATCGGTTATTTTGGATTATGTTTTCATCTCTATAATTTCATGTTACACCGTCGTTCTTCTTTCTGATTTTAACCGGGGGGTTTTTTCTTTCCATTGCAGCAGTTGGGGGACAACTTGATGTTGTGTGCGTATGGTGGTAATAATGTTGCCGTCATGCTCAACGCAGCGTTCACGTTACCTGTTCACAATCCACACCACACCGCGATCCACACCATCACACCACACCTAAAAATCTGCTAACGTTATTGCCTCGTTTATCAAAACTAACCCGATGTGGTCCACCTCTAAACACCCTAACACAAACAGAATTGATTCTCCAAACTATTTTCCTAAATTATGTGGTTGCCACAAGTGGTTTGGTTGCAGGACACCAATCACGACGACTGGAGAGGTTGATGTCTCGCTGTACAATGGAAGATGGACAATTTTCGGCCAACGTCGGTGAATGAGGGTTTTCCGAATCGTCTACCACATCACCAAGATAAACAGATGTTATGGAGTATGTACACCGTATCATCAACGTTGAGTACGGTGTGGGTTGACCCGACAGAATTAATGTGGGCAGACTTTTGGGCCAAAACTGGGCTTCGGTGTGGTGATGTGGCTAGACCAACCCAATGTACCACCACAAAAAAGTCTATAGGACGCTTTTTTCCAAACGTGGCAGCCCATGATTTATGCAACTTGAACAACTCAACATTAAAATCAATCCCTATGGGTAAAAACGTAATACACTTAAAAATGGGACTTTTGGAATTATTATAAAACAATTGGGACTAGGATGGTCAAAAATTCATTCATATGGGATTTATAGGTCAATTCCCCCCAAAAAAATGGGTAAATAGAATGTCAAAAAAGAATTTTAACCATATCTAAATTACATCTAATTAATTTTTTTTTTAATAAATGTTCATAAATATGTATGCTAGTATCTATATATTGACTATGGTTCACATTCACAATTCTTCTTCCAGAAAGAGCTTCACTATTTGTTTGTGGAATTTCCTAATTAATTTCTACAAACCCTCCTTAATTTATCTGTCATGGCACTCAATTTTTTATTTTTCTTAAAGGAAATTACAGTTCTATACATGAACTGACAAGAACTATGGAATACAAATATTTAAATGAAAAAAAACATCGTATATATTTGATTGAATTGCTTTCAGATGTACAAGAAGATAGTAACATTTTGGAAGAAAAATAAGAGAGAAATCATAGAGGAAATTGAACAAGACATTAAAATTGTGGATAAATTAAAATAAACTTTCTGAGATTTGCATAAAATACGAATTACTCCTTATTGTTCTGGAAATTACATTTGCTTCTTCAAATTTCTACTCACATCACAAATGACTCATTTTATTAATAAATCATTAATTTAATTAACATTTTTTAATGATGTTAGAAATACATTTCAATTAACAATTATGGTATTTTTATTGTCGTATATGAGAGTAATTAGGAATTTTATTTTTCCTATTAATTATGTTAAATACATTTTTTTAACAATGAGATATTTGTAATTTCTAAAATCATAAGAAACAATTTGCATTTTATACAAATTTCAAGAATTGTATTTATAATTTATCCTAAAATTTTTGAAGGAAAAACATTAATGCAAAAGTTATGTATGAAAAGTTCAAATATATAAACACGAATCTGTCAAAGTAATGTTGGACTAAAACTTAAATGCTATCTTTTTTATTTTTTTATTTTGAATAAGAAAATAATTATAAATATAAAAAATATTGTATCAAATTGCACAACAGTCACAAAGTCCAAACCAAACTTGAAAACAACTAAACAACTACATACAGCTTCATAATAGAAAAAAAAAATAAACATCACAAAGATATCAACAGTTGAACACGTAACCTACGCAACAACTACTCCAAAAATACTAATTAAATTACATGTTATCATAATTAATCACATTAAATAATAATCACTCAATCACATTAATAAATATGTGATCGATATTTAGTAAAAAATCACTCAATCACATTATTATAATAATCACTCATAATTAATAAATATTATTGCCTGGACCAACTGCTAGTATTTATTAATTAATAGTGACTGGTTTTCAGTTAAAAGTTCAACTAGATAATTGAGGTCTCTTATCGATCACAATTAATGAACGAAAGTCTCTTATCGGTCAAAATTAATGAAATACATTGGCCTAATATTCTAGCTCTTGGTCCAATTAAATCATTTTATTAATTTTGACCGATAAGAAACATCCGTTCATTAACTTAATTAAAATTTCAACTAAAAATAAGTCATTCCCATTAAAAAATGTGCACACCAGTGGGAGAGAGTGCAAAAATGCTTCTATTAAAATTTTTTAAAGAGCGGGAGAGGTCCTGTATCTAATTTAGTTGAGTATTAAAAGTAAGGAAAATTTACCAATAAATCCTATGTGAGGAAAAGTTGAACCATTTGGCCCTGAGAGTTTTCTTTTAGACCAATTAGTCCTATTTTTTTAGTAAGTGTTATTAATTGATTTTTGGTTATTTTTCAGTTTACATTAATACCCTTGAAATGATTCATTTTCTTATTGGGGTGATTCGATTTTATCTAGGAATGGAAATGTTAACATATGTAAGGATTTTGATTGTTTGACATTGGATGGAAGGGGGGGGTTAACGTCGGCAAGGGTTTTAATTGTTTGACATTGGATTCGGTTGGGGGGGTGAGTGTTGTCTTGTTCATTGTGTTCTGGTTCATTTTCCGTGGACGTGGTCTGCTTGGCAATTGGTATTGGTTTGCCTTTGGTGCCTAGTGCGGCCGGACTGTAACAGGTGTGTTTGAGGTTGAGTAGGTATTTACGTTTTTGTTGTGCAGTGTGTTTGATATTTTATATGTTTTTGTCTTGGTTGTTGTGTAGTTGATTGTGTAAGATGATTGGCACATTGGAATGTAGATGCATTGTGTTTCATTTTCCATGTACGTTGTTGGTGTGATAGGGTTAGATGTGTGTTGTTTGTGATAGGTATGGATGATGTGATTTTGTTGCTGCGCACTTGCTTACAAATCAATGTTGTTATTTGATTGTCTCCCGAGTTGACATTTGCGCAATTGGTCGATGCTATATGTGGGAAATTTCATGGCTTGGTCCCAAAAAGTAACACCAACGTAAACTCCAATCAAGTAAACCAACAATAACGAATCCACAACCAATCCCAATTAAATGTAATTACAGTGCCACCTATACGTTAAACATAACATTAAGAACTACAAAATCCAATTTAAATGTCACCAACTACGACTCTGTAACAATCACATAATTAATCGTTCAAAATGATCCGTTCGGTAATGAATTGCAGGTGTTACGTTTTGTTCCGACATTAAGGATGACATTGTTTTGACTTAACTTTGTATCCATCTTCCTAAAAATGGAACATTTTACTTCCTATGTGTGTTGCGTTATAGTGAGTCACTGTGGGTGGCGGTTACGGGGCGGTGTCCAATTGTCAAACATCAGAACCACCATCTCCACATTGTGCGGACAAACGATTAACCACGAACCAATACGATCAGATAATTGCACTTCGTTACGAGACACCAATGTAATCTTAATTCAGCATATACCAACAAAATCAAGGTCAAGCAAAACCACAAGGTTCAAGTAACACATGACACATTCACATACCAGGCTCTTAATGTTACAAGTTTTACGTAACACAGGACGCATACACATAGCAGGCTCTTAATGTTATTCCATTTTCGGCGAACAAGTTTGGCGCTCACATGTCAAAACAAGTGCAATCATCTACAAACCATTACCAAACAGCGTAAACAACCAAAAAAGACAGCCTTCACATTGTATGTGCACCATCACAAACAACAAAAGCCTCCCCTACAGACGCACCACATATACATTACTTATATGAAGGATACCTCCATTACACATCGTCTTGTCACGTGAAGGGCCAAATCTCAACCTCATTCACACAGCGACTGGTGTTAATTGACCTACAGTCGGGTGTTGCAGTGACTGGTGTTAAGCCCGTTCAACAATCAACGGTCATTTCGCCATTCACGATTCCACACCCGTCTACCCACAGCCCGAATCGATGTCACATTTGGGGGTAACGTCTTAGGGTTATCTTCAATCTGGGGTTTTATGATTTATTTTAGGGAATGTAATCGCTACAATTAGCATTCTATTTCAACTACTCCAACGTTTCCCAATGTAATGTTGATTACCAGAATCTTTCCATTTTTCCCAACTGCAACACCGACCACTGAGGAATGCATTTGCTCCAAAATTGTAATTTTCTATGGTGTGAAACACCAATTATGCCCATTAAATTGTAATACACACATGCATTATACTACCCTTACAGGTAAAATTGGATACAATAGGACCTATCCGTCCACAAGAAATCTTTCAGGACTAAACAGTTTATAAATTTACAATTTAGGATTTATTAGTGCATCACCCTAAAAGTAATGTTAGTTTAAATTTATTTATTTTTTTAATTTCTCTCTAACGTGACACCTTTGTGGGACTTTATTTCATTTCGTATCGTGTATATATATGTGGGTATTGATTTTCGACCACACAACCAAAGGGAAACTCAGCTGGAGAGTACCGACAGAATAGATTAAGTATAACAACCTGTAACAAGAAGATGAGAATCCGGCAGTGATTCGTCCACCTGAAACACTCCGACGATCAAGTCAGTAATAAATATCTATCAAAGATAGCAAATTGTACTTAAACTCATAAGAAAAAACTTACCTTCGACCTACGAAGGTGCCTTACTTTTATAACCAACAGTGACCTGATCTCTTTAGAAGTCTCATTTCAGTGGACTCAAGCTCAATGCTCATCCTGGACTCTCAGCTTGATAGGAATAAACTCTCTAAGAGTTTTATCTTTATCCAAACTAGAACCCTCTTTCGTCTAGGATTCTCGTCTCTTATTCGCTTATCTCGGATTCCGGTACTCCGCAGATAACCTCGGTCTAACCGAGATCATCTTGGCAAGCATGACCAGGCCATGCGACACCTCGACTGATACTTCGGCATCACCTTAGCCACGTGCAATTATTCATAAAATACTTCCCCACAATATATATATATTATTAACCGTAATATTTATTTTTAAAATTTTGAAAAACTTACGTGTATGTTCTAATAGGTAATTAAAGACATTTTTCATCAAACACTATTTAAAAATGTCACTAATTGTTAATTTTCAGTGACAGTTTGAAAATTTTGTCACAAAAAAAGTCATTAATTTTAAACTTCCAGCGATAGTTTGAAAATTTTGTCACAGAAAACGTCGCTAATTGTAAGTTTTAGCAACAATTTATAAAAATCATTGACAAAAAGTCATTAATTGTCAATTTTTAGTGACACATGCGAAAAATCGTAACAAATTTTTTTTTAGCGACGATTTTACTAGTACTTATTTTCAATAGGATTTGATGAGAATTAAATTTAACTATTAAGATCTATTAATAATTTATCCTAAAATTTTGTGTATTTTTCTTCTTCTTCTTCTTCTTTTTTTTTTTTTTTGTTTTTTTTTTTGTTTTAATACAACAACAATATAACCGTATACCTAACTTTAATAGTTAAATGACTTTTACTTAATTTAAATTACCCATAAACAAAACTTAATAGAATTATAAAGTACAAAAAAATAATTTATGAATTAGTTTTCATCTATTTTTTTTTTCACTTTTATTCAAGTATTCAATTTTTTTTTTAAATTAAATATGAAAGATATTTTTTATTATTATTTTTCTTTCTTATTTATATTTAATACTAATTTATCTCGAGTTTCTTATTTAACATGAGGTTCTTTATTAAAAAAACATTTATGTTTAATTTAAACTTTATATATCTATATATATATATATAATTATATGTATGAACAGTTGAAAAATGATATTAAAATAAAATTAATATTTTACATAATTAATCTATCTATTTTTTTCTTAATTCAACTACAATATATTTATATTTAATCTTTTAAAACAATTTTTGTATAACTTCCATTTCTATATATTCTTATTTTTCAAATGAATAAAAAAAATTAAATAATTAGAATCATTTTAATTTTACATTAATAAGTTTTCTTCCATTTTATATATTATTTGTAATATCAAAATGAGAATAATTTCACATTACTGGTCCTTATATTTGGTCGCTTATTCATTTTGGTTTTTATATTTTCAATTGGTCAAATTTGACTCTTAATTTTAGAGTTTGTGCCAAAATCAAAATAACAATACCATTAGTTTTTTTTGACTAAAAGTTATCATGAAATTGATTCAGATGAACTAATTAAGTTGAGTAAGTTTATTATTTTACCTTTAAAAATATGAAAGATGCCACTTATATGTGTATTTTTTATTAAAAAATTCTCAGAGTTGTAATTAATTAGATTAAATTAAGACAAAGTCATAAATTCAAGATTAAAATCGAGTCAATTAAAATTATAAAAGCTAAAATAACACAAAAATCAAAATACACGAACTACTACGGCCATAATTTATCCATAATTTAATTAACTTTTATGAGTTAAGTTTTAGTCACATATGGGATGACATATGCTGAATAAGTCAAGCATTATAGTGACGTATAGCTTCCCATCTTGAACAAAGCTTCGATCGTCGACCACACCAAAGATATGAAAAACTATTTATTAATGAGTCTTATCCAATTTTAACAGATTTGCCGACGCTCCGTGTTTCAACGGTTGGCGTTAAAAGCGCCCAGAATGAGGATTTTCGCCTATTCTAAGAGTCAAATTTAATAATGTATATTTTATTATAATTTCATCTTTTGGAAATTTCTATTATACACACTTTTTAAGATTGTATCATATATACTTCTAGTATTTTTTTTATTTATTTATAATTATGATAAAATTTTAGTTATGACTCATAATATTTTTGATTATGACTCATATGATGTTTGGTTATGATTTTTTATTTTTTATTTTTTAGTTATGATTCAGAAAATATGAAATTATGTCATTTTTTCTTTAGTTACAAGGTTCATATGTGGTCTTTCCCTTATCTTTTACATTAAAAGGAAATTCTTCGGGGTGTGTACCATATGCACCTTTAGTTATGATTTTTATGTCTTTGGTTTTGACCAAGGTTTCAAAAAACGGTTGTGGTGGTGCAGGTGCGGTTACGAGATGTAAAGGCCGTAGCATAATGATTACGATAATTGGAACCGTGGATATTTTTATTTTGCACACAATTTTAAAAAAATTTACTCGATACGCATATTTTTTCTATCTTCAGAATCATATTTATTGGGGTTCAAAATAGATTTTGATAAACTTTTATTTGTTTTTAAATGGGAAGATTTTTAATAAATCCTCTTTCTAAGAGTTTTATTTCATTTAATTCATATTCTTTTTGACTATTTTATTAGATCCTATTTGAGGTAAGAAAATCAAAATACCCTTAATCTCTGATGCCCCTATTATATTCTGAAATCAAAATCGATCATATTCCATCGTCATTCCATATTTCACTCCCCAAATCATTCCTTTCCAAAACTATCACTATTGCAGCAAAAACTCCCAAACCCTAACCCTGGGTTTCACATTGCTTCACCACCATCACCCACAGTCGCCGACGGCTAGTATTCCATTTCGATCCACCACTGTGAACGTTTACATTGATTCGATGTCACCAATTGTGGTTTGTTCGTGGCCGGCCACAATGAAAAGCAAATGTAAGCACCCATCATTTCACTCTCTATTTTCGTGCAATTGAATCTAAATGACTGATGTAAGCATTTACATGACCTAGTTATTATTGTTGTTTTTTTATTGTCATATGCTATTTTTTGTAATAAACTCCTTATTTTTCTCCCTTCTATGAATATTGGTGTTGTTGATTGTTGATGGTGATCAAATAATTAGAACCTCCAATTTCTGATGTTTTCTCCCCCATCTTTTGGTTCAATGTGAATTCTTACAAAAATGATGTAAATATTTACATCATTTAGTTACCATTGTTGTTGAGTAACAACTGATGTCAACATTCACATTACGTACGTAACCGATGTAAACATTTACATGATCTGTTATTATTGTTTGTTTTTTGTTGTCATATGCTATTTTTTGTAATAAGCTCCATATTTCCCCCCTTCTGTCAATATTGGACTTGTTGGTCTTATTGATTGTTGATGGTGATCAATAACCCCCAAATTTCTTATTATTCTTCCCCATCTTTTGGTTCAATGTGAATTCTTTTCACATCATCTAGCTATATTTGTTATTGAGTAACCCCTGATGTGAACATTTACATCAAGTACCCAACTGATGTAAACATTTGCATGATCTGGTTATTATTATTAGTTTCTTGTTGTCATTTGCTATATTGTTTTGTAATAAGCTCCCTATTCTCTCCATTCTATCAATATTGGATTTGTTGGTCTTATTGTTGGTAGTGATCAAATAATCAGAACCTCCCAATTTCTGATTATTTCCCCCCCACTTTTGGTTCGATGTGAATTTTTACACAAACAATGTAAATATTTACATCATCTGGTTATCATTGTTGTTGAGTAGCAACCCATGTGAATATGCACACAATGTATCTAACTTTGTCCATTGTTGTTTTATCATGTGCGATAATGTGTTTATGTGAACAATCATATCACCCACTATTTTTTTGGTTCAATGTACATTTAGAAAGAAATAATTAGAACCCTCAATTATTATCCCCCCTCTATTTGGTTCAATGTGAATCAAATTACAATTTGTTGTTGTGAACATTCACATTGGACATATATTATGTGAATGTTCGCAGCATGTACTTAACTTCTTATTTATTCATGATTTGTAATGTCCCCATATGAATATTTACATTGACTATTCACATCCACATTCACTATAATTATTTCCCTATTCACAGGACATATAGTTTGTACTTATTATCATTTACCATTTGTAACCATTAATAATAAATTTGTTTTCAATTGAACAAACAAATGTTGCTTATAGATTTCATGGCAAAAGAAAAAGAGAACAGTTCTACGTCAACAACAAACTTGAACAAATACCCAGCCCTCCGAAAAGTGAAGGTCAACTACCGATCTAATATCATTGGGTTAGTAAAACTAATGATGAGTACGAAGTTCTCGAATCCTTAGCTGGATTGTTTGAAAGGAAACGTTATTTTGGTAGTTGTTTGATATGCTGTAGACCGGTAAAGTTGACATCGACAAATGCATAAAATTTAATGATGTTGTCGTATACGTGCTAGAGACGTACAAGGCATCCAAAGACACATTTTACATTGGCGAGAAAAAGATGAATATGAATCTCACATCCTTTGCGATTTTGTAAACATTAGAATACATTGGACAAAAGAACCATAATTAATTATTTTGATTGTGCTCAATAAGATACAATGGTATCTTGTCATAATATTTGCTACTACAAAGCCAATATTAATATTCATATTAGTTTATGTTATTTTATAATTATGTACACATAACTATTGGCTTAATGGGACTAAATTAATTTATTTGATGTTTTATTCGTGATATTAATATTTACATCAATAATCTGATTGTGCATAAATGTACACTTCATGTTTGTGTACACACAGAAATGATGATATGTGATTAATGCAATGTTGATGTAGTCATATTTTTAGAGATTAAAAAATCAATGTGAACCTTCACATTGTTGTTAGTTGCTTTACAATTGTGTACACATAATCATTGGTTTAATGTGATTTGTGGGTAACATAATTTTGATGTGAACTTTAATATCACCATTCCATATTGGTAACTAACACTTTGAAACCATAGTGTCCTTATCTATATTCCAAAATTCATGTGAACCTTCACATTTGTATATTATAGTGTGAACATTCACATCATATTTGTATTCAAAATGAAAGTTGAGATTTGTGGTTGTGTAATTTGATGCAATGCTGATGTGAATACAGTGAAAACATATTCACCATCACCTTTATCATAGTGGTAATAAACACAGTGAAAACATATTCACTATTCAATATTATATAGGTGTGTGAATAACATTAACACCAATTGGAAATACAACGACAAATCTTCATTTCAAATTAATGTGAATATTAACATTTAAATCATTTTTATATCGGACACATTACCAATCTCAAAAATCATTACTAGATTGAAATCCAATAGCAAAAAATCAAAATCAATGACAAAGAATCAGAAATTTAAAAATTTCAATCTCTAAAGAAATAAAAAATATCACCCACATCCTCCTCTGTATCTTCATTATCTTCGTCTTCGTCTTCATTATTATCACTATTATTAACACCTCATACAATTCCACATCCTTCTCTGTATCTTCATTATCTTCATCTTCATCTTCACACAATGTGTAAATGTGATGTGAACATTCACCACAACAAAAAAAACAAAGCCATATCTGAACGCATTAATAGACAAATCCTATAACCCATTCAACCAACCAAAACATGCATCTCCATCTAATCTAGATAATGATGTTGAAAGCAAAAAAACAGAGCATACAATCCTTTATATTCATTCACATTGTTCATGCGATGTAAATATTTACCACATTCAAAAAACAAAGCCATATCTCAAACACATGACCAGCCAAAACCCATAATCCCATACAACTAACCAAAACTTGCATGTCCATCAATTCCAAAAAATGAAGTTGGAAGCAAAAACCAGAGCATACAATTCTTATATAAATCCTGACACAAATGAACATGCATCCATTACACACTAACCTTAAGATGATTACTCGTTCTCTTCTCTGATCAATTTTTGACTTTGCAACAATGTAAACAAACAGAACACAAATGAAGTCTTCACTCTTCGTCTTCCTCACACAACGCATCAACTCACAAACAACATTGAAATTGGATGACGATCAACATCCTGAATCATGGGAACTACTAAAATAATAATGATAGTCAATATGGAAACATGTTTACTTTTTTGTGTGTAATATATATCAACATTAAATATAAGGATATAAGAATCTAACAAAATATATATTTTTTTTATTAGTAAAAAAGAATAAGCTTTATTGATGGAAAAAACATACAAAGTATGATAATATACATCAATAAAGAGGAGGGTGCAAAAAGCATCACAGTAAAACATTTAGATCCCAACTAAGTTGGTACCTAGATGCACACCAAATCATCTGCTAACACAAACTTCAAGCTCCAAGTTGGTGAGTAACCAACATGTAGAGAAAAATAAAAACAAAACAAACAGAAGCAACCAAAAAACTACAATCTCAGCAGCCTAGCCTAACAGCAGAAACAACATAACACATCCCTTGAAGACCATTCATCCATAAACCCCTCTGCTGGAGCATTAGTTTAGCATATAACAGTCCACATCTAACAAAATAATATAAATCAGGAAAAATGACCTTATGAAATAAAAGTATAAATACATTGGACTAAGTAGGTTATAAATTTCCTTGATGGACTACTTATTGGGTTAGAACACTCCTAAAAATTCCAATTTAAATATGATCTAAGATATTTCATATTTTTAAATCACTATAAAAGGAGTTTTTTACATTTTATTTCAATAGTTAATGACTTCATGTGTCATAAATTCATATTATACCTCTTCTTTTTATTTATTTTTTTAAGAATAATTGATTTTAAATGTCTACAAAATTATTTTTGACTAATACCTAAACTAACTAAATAAAAAATGTTTACAATTATTAAATGAAATGATCATAAAAATAAAAATTGAGACATAAACAAAAATTATTTTTGAGCTATTGAATATTCCAGAATGTATATAATGTATATTTTGTAAGTTTTTTTTTTTGTTTTTTGAAAAAGAAGCTGTTCAAAATTGTAAATGTGTATAACGGTGTGTAACGAGCTATTACGATATCACTACAACTGTTACGTAAAATCGAAACGGCCATTACACATGTGAATTTCTGTCATACCACAAAAGCGGATGTAACGGATAGTGTCTACCGCCACAACCGTTACGTAACGGCCACTGCTTTTTAAAACCTTGGTTTTGACCTATTGAGTTATGCCATTTGTGATAATCAAACTCACAAATGGCATAACTTATATATGGTACACATCTTGTACCATAGCATTCCCTACATTAAAATATGGACAAATATTTCATAAAAAAATAATTCATTTAAAAATTTTAAAAATAAGAAAATTCTTTTAAATAAAAACAGAGGTATAAAAATCATTATTTTTTTGTTGTTTCACACTTTAAAAAATATATGAATTTTTTACGGTATTATTTCTCATAATTCTTTTGATGAAATAATAATAACGTTAGGCCTTTTGAATTGTTTATCACATATATTTTTCATAATTGGGTCGACGAAAAATTATCAATCTTATGCCATAATTCTTTTGAAAATTTTTTTATGGATAAATTACACTGACATTTCTTAAGATTTTAAAAAATACAATAAGTTTCATAATTTTGGCGTAATTATGTTGAGTTCTCTTAAGATTTTAATTTATATAACATTTAACTTATTTTATTTTTTTTGTCAATAATTCGTTAGTCATATAAATAAAAAAATAATGTTGTAATCTCTTTTACCTTAAAATATATATATTTTCCCCATTTATTCTGATGTTTTTACATTATTTGTATTAGTTTCAGTCTATTTATCTTTAACAAAAAGAAAAATTAATGTAATTATGTCAAAATTGTGGATCTACTTGTATTTTTTTTTTAAACATCATGGGAGGCCAATGTAATTTATCCAATTTTTATTTATGATTTTATTTGATGTAAATTTTTTTTTTTAATTTTTACAATCAAAAATATAATTTTTAAGAAGATTAAAACTATTTATTTAAAAATGATAGAATTGGAATAAAAGTTGAATCTTTTGGGAATAAATTATGAAAAAATATAATTTAATTATTCACAATAAAATTTAATAGGACTTGCTAATAATTTTAATAAACAAGACTTTAATTTTGTTAATCAGTTGTAATGTCAGACGCCCCAACTGGATGGAATGCCCTTAATCTTATTAGGCCTTGTTTGGCAAGTGGCTTTTTGAGCAAAAAAAATCAAAAAGTCACTAAAAAAATTAAAAAGCCAACAATCCATACCAAAAAGTCAAAGATTCTATTTTCTTTCTATTTTTTACACATATTTTCGTATAAAGCCAAAAAGTCATCCCAAACATATTAATTTTTTTTACATCACATTTTAGCCAAAAAATCAAAAAATTACTAAAAAAACTTGTTCCCAAACGAGGCCTTAATCTATCCCCTTATGGTGCCCTTAATCTTATTAGTCTACAATGATGACATTTTTTTGTTATATTTACATCGTCAATGATTGAAACTCTTTTTTTAGGACCCCACGACTTTTTTGGGTCTCCACCATTGATGATGTGGACCTCACATATATATGAATGGATCTCACACATATATCAATGGTTGAGATTCAAAGGGGGTTATGGGATCCCAAGCATTTTTCTATGAGCAATGATTGAGATCCCCACTCCCATAAGACCCTCATAAATCTGAACTATTCATAATGTGAATCTCACACATACATGAGTGGACCCCATAGATACACTACAAGAATTAACACTTTTGCCGATCAAAAAATTGGTTGCTAAAAGCCCATTTTTAGTCGGCAAATTTTATCCGCGACCAATTTTTTTGGTCACTACTTTGGTCGCCAATTGAGGGTCGGCA
Organism: Camellia granthamiana; assembly: GCA_036172215.1. Lineage (NCBI taxonomy): Eukaryota > Viridiplantae > Streptophyta > Magnoliopsida > Ericales > Theaceae > Camellia > Camellia granthamiana. The sequence continues at coordinate 109,744,660 of CM069912.1, forward strand.
AAAGTAATTCGCGACCAAAATTTTGATTGGTCGGGAAAAGTTGGATTTGCCGACTAAATTTTTGGTCGCTAAATATATCATTACTGCGACTAATCCATTTTGTTGGTAAAACATTTTGGTCGCGAAAAGTGATATTTTGCCAACCATATATCTTAGTCGCCAATTGTCATATTCCACGACCAACAAATTTGGTTGCCAATTATCACATTGAACGATCAAAAAGTTTGGTCGCCAATTGTGACATTTCACGACCAAAAATTTTGGTCGCCAATTGTGACATTCTACGACCTCTTAGTTTGTTCGCCAATTGTCACATTCCACGACCAAACATGTTTGTCGCCAAAAGAAATGTTTGCGCAACTAAAATTTAGTCGGCAATAGACCTATTCGCGACCAAATCCTTTGGTTGCCAAAATTAATAATTTTAACGACTAACTATTTAGTCGCCAAATGTGCTTGGTGATACACCGACTACTTTATTTAGTCGGCAAAAGTATAACTTATCTTTCCCGACTAATCAATTGGTCGCCAAAACTAGAAAAACAAAACCAAATTTTGGTTGCCAACATCCAACAAAATAAACCTGTAATTTATAATAATCCATCCAATTTATTCAATATAATCTGTAATTTGCAAAAATCATTCAAACCAACAAATAAATTGAATCATGAACATTCAACAAAATACATATATCAACCATTTCTGAACCTGTTTAATTAAAGTCAGCAACTATTATAAGTTTTCATCCACAAATAATTTCAAACTACATATTTCATCTAGCATAAAAATTTAAAATATAATAACTTGTTATTATGTTTTAAATTTTTATCCATGTACATCAACCCAAAAATATAACTAGTAGTCTACCAAATATTTTCTATACACACCCATCCAAAAATATGACTAGCAGTGTATCCAAAAATATAACTACTAGTCTATTCTAATATTTTCCATATACATCTATACAAAAATATATAATCCTTCCAAAAATGCAAAAAGTGCCAATTTGTCCTGTACAATTTAGCTTTGTGCACGAGTTCATCCATCTGTACCAAAGAAAAAGAGAAATAATGTCAGGTAAAATTGGACAAATAATGAAAAATGTCCATGAAAAGCAAAGGTCACATTAGCAAATTAAATGACTATCATTATCAAATTGTAAATAAAACAATAGTATTCTTATGTCTATAGAATAAATTGGATCAGCCACCATTCCAGATCCAATATAGTGCCACACAGCAGAAACCAACATGGCAACTGAAATTCATCCATATTGTCAATAACTCCTATCTTCCTCAATAAACCTTTCATGTGAATTAAATTTCAATCCAGAACCAACCACAATCAGTACCCTAGCTGTGTGTGTTGCTATGTGATAAAACAGCTTTTTAGAAGCCTTCTGATGAAACCAATATTGCCAAGGCTTCTGAAGGCTCCTGATCTGTCATGTTGTGATGAAACGAGTGTTACACTGTTGCCATAGTGTTACACAGCAACATGCAGACCACCAAAGGAAAAGAAAGAAGAAAAAAGAAGATAGGAGCACACACCGAAGCCAGACAGATCATGCAGACCACCAGTATACTCCAAAAACAAGCATCCAGACAGATCAGGATGATTGACAGATCAGGAAAAAGCCAGACAAATCTGGAGCACACACTGAAGCCAGACAGATCATGCAGACCATCCAGACAGATCAGGATGATCTTTCTGAAGCCAGACAGATCATGTAGACCGCCAAAGGAAAAGAAAGAAGAAAAAAGAAAAAATAGAGAGGGGCAGACCCACACTGCTGCCACAGTGTTAAACAGCAACAGAGCACAATGCACCAATCTGCTGTTGATGAAGACATAACATATGCAGCTCAAAGGCAATGAGTTTCCATCAGCAGCCAATTTACAGACATAGTAGCAAGCACAGCAGACCCCAAAAACAAGCATTGAACTTCACCTAACAAGTATTGCCAATCAAACATACAGTACACCTAACCAACATCTGATGCAGACCACTAGAATTGATCCAGATCAGTCCACCTTCATGACTGATGCAATACTTCACCATGCAGACCACCAAAGGAAGAGAAAAGAAGGAAAAAGAACAAATAGAGAAGAGCTAATTCAAAGTAGTTTTGGACCCCAAACGCCTCGGTTTTGCCTACTTTGTCACACTTTTATGTCCTACATAACTAATCATTCGTCCTATTGAAGTGTTGCTTGCTTTCACAAGTTTGTTTGATCTAGGCCGAGGTGACCGCTACGATCTCGGGTTGTTTCCAGGCTGTTTCCAATTTTTTCCCCCAACCGGCTCGTTTTTGCCTTTTTTTTTTATCACATTTTGGTTTCCATGGAACAGTAAAAATTCTGGTTTAACTATTCATCCTTGGATCAGTGGAACATTACAATGTTTGAAGTTTCTTTTCTAGTCAACATAAACTAAACTATAAATTCCATCTTTTAAATTTTGAACTAAAATTAGTTTAAAGACAACCATTTCTCTATGATATTTTCATCAAACGTTTATTTGCCTTTACTTTGAACATAAATATAATCAAATATGGTTTAACACACTTACGAATTACCATGACTATCTATTGTCGAGAATTTGGTGGATTGCAATTTTCCAAAACTTGTGCCAACATGCTCTGAAGTCCAAAAAGCTGCCGTTGCATCTCCTCACGTTGTCTTGTATTCTCTGCCTCTTTCATTTGTTGCTCCTCTTCTTTTTTTTGTTGCTCCTCATGGTTGCTCTGTTGCTCCGCACGCAATATCTCCAACTCGGATGTAAGCCTTTTCAATTGCTCATCATGTGCTTGTGATGCAGCAGAGAACCCAAAATCACAAGAAGAAGGCTTTGGTCCAACCCCAAATCCTCTCAAGTATCCCTTCTTCTTATCAAGAACCACTCTTGATATATCCTCTTGCCTCATCGGCGTTCCAGCCTCGATAGACTCATCCTGCACCCTTGTCATTTGCTCCTATAATTGTAAAATATAAATATTGTTAGTATAAGGCAAACACAAAAGTTGCATGTATAAGTGTCCAAATGATTGGAATACTTGCATGTAAATCACCGCATATAGGATCAATCCACTGTTTTGTCTTCTTGTTTTGATGAGTGTCCTTGTAGAAATTACAGAGATCTGGCAACAATCCACCATTTTCCTTCACCTGTGATATGCCAAACACCAAAAAGAACACTCCTTCATTAATATGGTAACATATTAAATAAGTGTGGATAAAGTTAATAAAATCAACGAATACATCTCACCGCAATACTCGTCACTGCCAGAAAAAATCGCGACCCACTAGTGTGATTGTAGGGTAACTTGCTCCTATTATTTTTGCCGGCGTCGTAGTGACGCTACAAAAATCCACATTGTACGGGTTTATTACATATATAGTTAAAGTACTAAGTCATTTTTTTTGCTGGTGGTTAGATACAAAAATCCACGTTGTAAGGGTTTGTGACATATATAGTTAAACAATGATAACAGTACTAAGAAGCCTTGTGAAGGTGGTCAAATACTTTGCATTTATAGGTAGATAATTTGATCCTTCATTCTATATGATTTCACAGAGCTTGTTAATAATACATTATTATTATATAACTAAATCATAACATACCTTGTTTGCAGGATCTAACCATACTTCGTCAATCAAATACTTCCAATCATCTAATCTGATTCCTTTGTATGGATGAGCATAGGGATTAGTTCCCGCATCCACAAGCTTCTCCCATTTCTTCTTCATTCTGCACTTCCAATCTTTATGTAACACGTTACACTTCTTTTCCGCAACTTGCTGGGATAGTGCATTGTCCTCATAATTATCCCCTATTTCAAATTTATCCTATAATCAATGCAAACCAAATAAGAAACTTGCAATTATGTAATGTGAATGCTGAAAATATGTAGTTATAGTGATATTTAATTACAGCGAGGTGCAAAATTTAATGAACAAGAACATCACTTCATAAAAGAAAGAACATATTTAATAAATGAAAATCACTTCATAAACCTTAGGTGCAAAATTTAATGAAAAAGAAAGAACATCACTTCATAAACCTTAGGTGCAAAATTTATCAACTCTTGGGCAATAAAATTACTGAAATAGTTGCCATGTTTTAAAAAATTCATTATGCAGCTTCCCAGGGTTTGCAAACAAAAACCAATCTCTAAACAAGTCCTCCCAAGGACTGCAAAAACCCACATCCATAACAAAACACATTCCTAAGGATCAAGCAATGGCAACAATCACCCCTTTCACTATTAAAATATCCACAACAGCAAAACAAGACCGAACCAACACAATTCAGCAACAAACCCCTCTGCTGTAGTCCCCCAAAACAATACAACAGCAGGCATTTCAAAACTCCCATGTGACACACAGCAGCAGGCAACAGAACAGCAGTAGGCAATATTTCTAACTCTATACAGCAGTAGGCCACAACATCAGAACTGGGATCCTCTTGAAGAACCAAAATAGAGTGAGCTAATTCAAAGCAGCAGCCCTGAGTTTGATGACCTCACACTGCTCCACCAGATCTGGTTGTGTGCCATTAAAGATGCTGCCATACCTCTGTTTCCAAATAAACCATAACACAGCCACAGGAATAGTTTTCCAGCTTACCCTTTTCTGTTTTTTCAATTATAGCAAAAAACATCTATATACCAATCTTTTGTTTTTTTAACCCTCTTTTGTTTTCTTAAACCTCTGGATGGTCTACTCTGCTTCTCTTCTCATTGTTTTAAATTACAGTTAAAAGGAAATCCTCAGCAGTTCTTGTTAATTAATGAGACTTTTTTTGACAATCTAGTTATGTGAACCATAGTTTTCTGACTTTGGTTATGAGGATTTTGTGTGTTTTTATTATGAACTAATTTGATCTTTATTACGATTCAAAAGTAGTGGAACCTATGAATCAGTATCGCTAAAATTTTTAAGTACATGATACCATACACTCTTTCAAAGCTTGTGTCCAATTGAGTCTTACAATCTTATCTAAAATTAATTAGTTTTGGAGAGAATTTTATTAACTTCTTTTGTGGCATTTGATATCACCTTTGCAAATTTATTATTAAAGCAGTCATAGAGAGCGATAATTGTGTACTCAACAATTCTAAATTTAAGAAGATACTTTTGCAAAAGATGTTCTCACGGTTAAAATGAGGAAAGATTTATAGTGAATATCTAGACCTAGAGCTGGAGAAGGGCGTAATAAACAAGGAAATGCTTCAGGGAGTTAAATGAATAATCAAATTGTCTTGATTTGCTTCTTGAAATTAGATGTAAGATTTGATTTTTCTCTTTTCAAGTTCTATAGGTTTTTTATTTTTTTATTTTTTCCCCTTAAATGACTATAGACACCCCATTTTTGACCGACCTTAAGACTCAGACGTCACCGATTGAGCGTTTGGTGATGTTGCATATTGTGCTCGTTCTGAGGTTGCGGAATCACGGCTGCGAGCCTTGCCTCCGGACTTCCGGACTCTTTTGTGCTTTGCCTCGATTTGCGAATCAGGTCCTGTTTTCTCCGTTTTCTCTTCCCAAAGGGAGGGAGAGGTCTCGTAGATCATCTCTCAGTGGCCGTGGGCTACGTTTCATGGTCGTAGGCCATTTTTCCCGTTTGGAGCCCGGTTCTCGGTTTTCGGAACCGTCGGCTGTGTGCCTCGGTTTGGGACCGCTTAACCACCTCCGTTTGCTCTGGTTTTTGGCATACACCTTGTTTCCTCCCTTTTGAGGGACACTGTGGCCCGAGAGACCAACTTCGTGGTCGAACGCCACCTCTGGTGCTTAATAGTCAGTTTTCGGGCCCCCGGACCGCGCGTTTTGGCCCCCGAACCTTCGTTTTGCATCGGTTTGGGCTCATTTTTGGCGGAGACCTTATTTTCATTGTTAGAGAGGTTGTAGAAAGGTGGGAGGCCAGCAATTGTTCTGAAAACCAGCTTTATTCCTTCATCGCTCTTCATCGCCCGTTTTCTTCACTAGAAAGCTGACTTTTTCCATTCCCGGGCCACTTTTTCTGACTTTCCACCACACCATTGTGTTGTACACACTTGGGACGCCACCAATATGGATAGGCCGGCCATCAATTGTTCTTGACCCTTTTGAACCCCTCTAAAAAGTTGGTTTTTCTCTCTCCTGGGCTACATTTTTTGGGTTTTGACCATACAGCTATGTTGTACACACATGGGAGGCCACCTTTCTGGGGTGGCCGGCCAGCAACTTTGTTGACCCTTTTGACCCCTGGCCGGCCGGCCACCTGAACCTTTTGAACCTGGCCGGCCAAAATTGTCTCTCCTGGTGCATGCCAGCTGTGCCAGCTGTTTTGCACCAGACCCCTGCCCGAGGGTCTGCCCTTTTGGGGGGGAAATTTGAATTTGTTTTTCCCCCCTTTTCTTCACTCCTCTCCCTCTATATAACTAGCACCCCTCCTCCATTCCTAAGGGTTAGAAGAACCAACTAGGGCATATACACATACTCTCCCTATATCTATACTTCAACCCTCCAAACCCTAAGATTCTTGCACCATTTCCACTACAACCCATAGCACCACACCACCATCATCCATTCCAGCCCCTTGGAAGTCATTTGCAGAGGTTTAAAGCTCATTTCCTTGGACCAAAGGCTGCTGGAAAGTTAGGCTACAAGGGTAAGCTCCTATTCTCCCCATTTTTGCACTATTTTGTCCTATATCTTAGCCCCTTTTGCTTACATTTTTGGGCTCCGACCTGAACTAGAAATAGTCTTATTTTGAGCTCATCTTCATGTTTGATTAAGGATTTTTTTTTCTGTTTGAGGCCATCTGCTGCCCCTTTCCCTTTATCTCTCTTTCAGGGCTATTTCTTGCATGATATATTAGCCTTGCTTGTGAGCATTTATGGGCTTCAAGCCAAATTGTAAAGTGCCTTATTTTGAGCCCCTCTTCAACTTTGTTGAAGGGCTCTTCACTGTTTGAGGCCAGTTACTGCCTCTTGCTCTCTATCTCTCTTTTGGGGCTTTTTTGGCATCATATTTTGGCTTTACTTGTGAGCATATTTGAGATTTTCCATAAACTGTAAAGTGTCTTTTTTTGAGCCCCTCTTCAACTTTGTTGAAGGACTCTTTACTGTTTGAGGCCTTTTGCTGCCCTGTTTGTTCAATCTCTCTTTTAGGGTTGTTTTTGCATGGTACATTAGCCTTATTTGTGAGTCTTTTTGGACCTCGACCTAAACTGAAAAAAGTCTTTTTTTGGCATCATCTTCATGTTTGATTAAGGTCCATTTTCTGTTTGGAGTCATCTTCCCCTATGCATGCTTCATCTCTTCATGATTAGGGCTATGCATTAGAATACTTGCATTGGCTATGGTTTGACCTCTTAGCGACTGAAATCCAGTGGATTTTCAATGGCTTAGGTGTGTTCTTGAAGGCCAAAATCAGAGCGGGGTGACCCCCTCTCTCCTTGTTTTGCTTAATGGTCTTTTTGGCCTTCCAAAGAGGCCCTATTTTGCATGCTTTGTTGACTGATTTCAAGACCAATTTGATGAGTTTTAGGGCTATCATATTTGATTTTCAGAGTTGATTTGGCTATTCTAAGTGTCCTTGATGCATGTGCTTAATAACCCCTTTGTATGCCCTCTAAAAGAACCCATCATTTGTGCATGTGTTGGCTGCATTTCAGAGGTTATTTGGGCATTTTTTGGCATGTTTTATTCACTTATTTTTGTTGGTTTGATGAGTTCTCACCTGCTTCATATACATGCCATGTAAACCATGTTTGCTAGTTAAAGTTGCATGCTATTTTAGTCCATCTTGCTAGCATCTTTTGGCCATGCTTTGAACTAGAAATGTTCATGTTTTGGGACTACCTTGGTTCTGTCTTCATGCTTCATGATCAAATAATGCATGCTTTGTGTAGCTATAGGTTAGTGCATGTGCCTAGTTTTGTGTTTCGGGACCATTCCATGCATCGGGTGCCATGTTTCCATGTTTCAGGATCATTTTGCATCACATTTCAGTGCTGGAACTTGCATGTTTGTATGCCATATTCCATGCCTTGCCATGCCTTGTTAGAGTCGCATACTATGCCTTAGGTTTGGTCCTCGGTTTGCGTGCATGTGTGCACGCATTTCGATAGTCTCATATTCATCTTATGGCCACTGATGTGAGTGTGGATGAGGTCCACTCATATTGGTGTAAGTCCATCGTGCATTGTGTATGCCATTTCAATTCATAGCATTGCGTATGCTAGGTTGTATGTTAGAGCATTGTGTATGCCATGTTACATCGTGCATTGTATATGTCATTTCATAGCATTGTGTATGCTAGGATGTATATTAGTCACATTCATGCATGTCATGCATATTGCATTGTGTTTGGGATATGAGTTAGCCCGAGCACGGGAAACGAGGGACGTTTCGTACTCTGAGTGACGGAACGTGTCTCAATTCCCAGTCACCGACACTCCGGATTATCCATGATGGAGTCTCGGTCCTGTTGTGTTTATATGTGCATTCATTTCATATTGAGTCGTGCAATTCGACTCCTCGGCCATCATGCATCGAGATGCGTGATTGATGGCACGAGGATCGAGGTATGCATACATATGTGAAAATACATTGCCATGCCTATTTCTTGCTCTCTGTTGCAGCAAATCAGAAACCGGCAATCTTTTGGAGCTTCGTGCAATATTCCGGGTTTAATTGTAAATAGAGGCTAATTGGGGCATCGCAACGGATTTCCGCACAAAACAACACAAGCATACATCATCCATCATCCCGAGCAGAACTGAGGCAGTCCATAGGCTTGCATGCTAATTTACTACTTTCCTAGATTAATTTGTTAATTAATTAGGGTTTTGTATTTATTCGGACTGTACTGTTTATTTGGGACTGTATATTATTTATTCGGACCCTCCGAGCGAGGGCAATGTTGTAATAAGTGTGCGTGCGTGTGATGTATGTCTTCCAACCCCACGTCTTTCTCCCTTTTATTTACCAGCTTATGATGGTTAGATTAGGGCATGTTTCAATTAGCATACAGTATGATAGCATGTTTGCATTCATTCATCTGTCTTGTATGCACCGGGCTCGGCGCATCATATTAACTGCATGTATTTCAATTCCGAGTTGAATACTTGTTAGTTGTAGCATTTCACATGCCATCTTTAGAATAGCAGTTGAATACTTGTTAGTTGTAGCATTTCACATGCCATCTTTAGAATAGCCGAGCCTATCTTAGTTGCATTTTGCATGAGTTGCATTTTGCATGTGTTGCATTAGGCATTTCTGTATAGTTAGGATCATGCATGGATTTCTAACATAGCTTCTGTTTTGGCTTGGAGTACTCGGTAAGTTTTACGCTTTAACATCCTTGCATGCGTGTGAGTGACTGCCATGATAGCATGCTTACCATGAGGCTATGTGCTTACGTGATATAACTGCCTGAATGCCTGTGGGTGAAGGTTGGGTTATTTGGATTGGAACAACTCATTGACTGTGAGTTTTAAGCCCACTAGATAGTGGCAAAACCATCTTTTCTAAAGCCCACCTGAGGGTGGCAAAATCTACATTTTAAGCCTACTTGCGAGTAGCAAACCACTTTCAAAAATAAAACAGGAAATGTTTTGTTCCAATTCAGGTGACCCAGTCTATACTTGTATGCTGTGCGCATCACATAGTAAATCTAGGCTAATAACCGGAATAAGAACGCATAATGTTTTCAAAAATGGATATCATGGTTAGTAGAGGCCAATCTTTGATCGGGCGAGCGGGGGTGCTCACGAAGTGACCTTCCCCAATCGTACCCAAGTTCCCGAGCCGAGGCAACTTTGGTGATGACGGACACGTGGCCTTAGGCAACGAGTCAGGGTTTCCTAAATTTCCCAAAATAAAATATTTAGGTGGCGACTCTATATCTGGCAAAGCAGTCCATGTTTGGCACTTTTTTCTAAAAATCTGTTTTCTCAAAACGATTTGCCGGATTTGGACTCTTTGGTTCAGATTGAGAACCATGACAATTTGAGTCCGAACTGTAGTGAGCCCAAAAAGAACAGAACGGGACTCATCCTCCTGGGGACGTTCGGGGGTGTCTACAGTTTCTGGCGACTCTGCTGGGGAGTTAGAGAACTTGACTCGAACTCATGATATCTTGTTTTGACTACACTTATGTGTTTCTTTGCATTACATTTGCATTGGTGCGCCTAGGACACCGTGTTTGCCATCTGCTATTCCTGAGCGGTTTGCCAGAGGCTGCGTGCCATAAGGCTTACCGGTTACGGGTTCTGCCAGTATGGAAACACAAACCCCGGTTTTACCAGGGCACCCTTTTGACCATTCGACCTAGTGCATATCGAAATCCATAGTGACCATTCCAAGCTAGGACAGGTTGCTTACTCGATTTTAGGTTGTTTGAAGCCGCTACGTGCGTAGTGAAACCCTAGCTCCTGACAAAATAGGACAGGGAAACCCTACCCCAACATAGGGGTGTTTTGACTCTCACTTATCTATTATGTGCTTTTAGAGTGCGTCTCTATAGGAATGCATGTATCAGTTTGCGAGTTTGGGCATCAGGCCTGCGGGCATCAGTTCAGTTATTTTGGGAATCAGTTATCTGCGGGTATCAGATTCAGTTTTCGGGGACAGTGATTTAGGGATAATGATCAGTGTTGGAGGATAGTGTGTATTCAGCTTACCGACTGTGTGTTGTTACGCCCAACTGTGTGTTGTGTGTTTATTTTAAGCTGTTATGCTGTCCGTTTGTCTGGTTATTTATTTCCTTATTGCTTTATTTATCTTTTTGCTAGGGTAGTTTTAGCACAATTGCTTCAGACCAAGCAGATATTCCCCAAGCACTCTGGACAAGAGGTCGTCGACTCAATCGATCTGAGGATCTGGTTGACGGACAGCCAGTGTTTCACTCTCTACCCCCGGTTGTCAGACGGAGGCCAAGAATGCGCAGTGTGTCTGAGCAGAGGTTACCAGAGCGGTGGTCTACCCTAGCAGTGAACAGTCGAATTGAGGTCTTAGTTTCTGCCATAGAGATACACATACCAGTCAGTCAGCAAGATCAGCAGAATATTGCGAGGATGGAAGAAATGACGCGCCAGCTTCAAGAGAGCATGAAGCAAATGCAGGAGGACGCTGTCCGCCAAGCAGAGTTCTCTAAACAGCAGGCTACAATCATGGCCCAGCAGGCCGAGCTCATCACTATACTCCAGCAGCAGGCCGGAGCATCAGCCTCACATCCAGTCCCTCCCCCACCAGGGGTCCCGCTACCTGAACAGACACCAACTGTCTAGAATGTCCTGCCAAACATCCAAAACACCCTGCCAAATGTCCAGAACATCCAGGAGGACACAGACCTTCCAACGGGGCCAGCTCCGCCCCCGCTTCCACCCCAACTGTCCAAGGCACATACGCCTATCAACCACCCGGACTCTCCCTTCGAGTTCGAAATAGACCCAACAACATTGAAATTGAGCAAGCTCGAGAAGCTGTTCAAAAAGTCTCAAGGGGTAAAGGCTATTCCGGATATCGAGGACGGATATACCGATGTGGCTGTGACGCTGCCGGATAGATTCAAGATACCGCAAATCGATCGCTTCGACGGATCTGGGGATCCCATGGTCCACCTCCGACTCTTCTCAGATATACTACGGCCATTGGGCCTCACCAGACCGCAGAAGCTTTCACTGTTCGGCCGGACCCTGTCGGGTGTGGCCGCTATCTGGTACGCGAAGTTAGAGGATGATGTCAAGCGGAGTTGGGATGAGATGGCTGAGGCTTTTGTCACGCAATACTCTTACAATACCCAAATCGAGATTACGACCTGAGATCTCGAAACAACAAGGTAGGAGCCTAAAGAGAGCTTCTCAGATTTCGTAACTCGGTGGAGGGCAAAGGCTTCAATGATGACCCTGAGGCCTACCGACAAAGATCAAATCAGGATGATTGTGCGCAATCTCCAACCGAAACTGATGCAAAAAATGATTGTGCTCCCCTTTCCCACTTTTTCAGATCTGCATGAAATGGGGGTGCAAATCGAAGATGCAATGAAACAGGGTATGATTGACCAAGATAGGGAGCAACCAAGGAGGACTTTCAACCGCAACAACAACGCAGGCACGAGCAGTGCTGCGAATACAAGAGCTTCGGAGGTGAGCATGGTCACCACCATTCCCCCTCCCCTTCCAAGACCCATGGCAGCTACACCTTTTTCCGGTGCATCCGGAAGCAATACATAGACCACCAAATACCAACCTAGAGGCCAAAGAACCTTCACACCCTTATATATGCCCCTGTCCAAGGCTCTGGGGGTATTAATCAAGAAAAGGCATTTGAAGCCCCTAGAGCCGAGGCCACTACCAAATCCACTCCCTCCCTCTCAACATGGTCATGACCCAGCAAAATACTGCGCGTATCACCAACAACATGGTCACGACACTGACTGTTGTTTTAGATTGGGTCATGAGATTCAGGATCTCATTGACAAGCAGGTGATTGCGCCTCCCGAAAAACCCAATGTCACGACAAATCCTCTCCCACCACATAACCAAGCACCTCCTCCCAACAGAATCAACTTTATCCAGACTGGGGTCATGTCTTATGATCTTAGTATCTATATCACCCTATCCCACCTACCTAAGCCGGAGGTGCTCCTTCCTGACTGCACTGATTCTTTGTGCATGTTGGACATCTCCAAAACCCAACCAGAGCCAACGGTGGTGACCATCGAAGATGGGACAGGGCAGACTTCAGAGGAGAGTGGAATTGTTGAGTCTGGGATTGAGCAGTCTAGGAATTTCGCTGGGGAAGCCTATGATCCGAGTGAGTACATCTTGTCAGCAGGCCAGGCTGGGCCAGGTATAGAATTTCCAGAGAAGGCAGAGCTGTGTGTGATCCGGGGGGATGGATTTGAGCAAGGGGCAAATGATTTGACGGCTGTGGAAGAGGACTTTGCCAACCTCCAGTTTTTCAATGACCAGGATCCAGGGGACACGGCAGTCAACTGGCTTGATTACGAGGAATCGGCAGAGGCTACTGGATGTCTGGATGATCAACCAGATATTGTGGAAGAGTTCCAACCAGAACATGGCCCGCAGGGGCGAGAATATCAGTGGTGGCCGGAAGGGCCGGAAGTCAGATTACATTGCCGGAGAGCGCCGGTACTAAGAATTTCGCTCGGGATTTGGGCATTGTAAATACAGGGGGAGCTGAACAACAACTTGCACCAACACAGGTGGAACAAGAAGGGTTTTGGGATTCCAAGAGAATCAGGAAGGCCAAGGCCCCTGAGGAGACTAGAAGTGCTGTGTGCACGGGAACAGAATATGCTGCGAGCATGTTGGCTGAAGGTACTGCGAGTATAATCATACCGGAGCCGGACAGGTGTCTGTCAGCTGCCGATGGAATGTGGTGGGAGGACGATGATTTACGTCTTGCCCACATAGATGAAGATTGGGGAAACCATCAGCCAGACGACACCTGATATATTGGTGAGGTCGATCATATGACGAGAAGCGGGCGGTATTTCATGCCCCCGCACCTAGACCAACTAGAGGCATCTGGGAAGGATAAGGAAACTGAAAAGCAGAAAGAGAAGCAGATCGAAGAAGAAGCTGTACTGAAGCAGCTGAAGAAGATACAAGCAGACATCTCCATCTGGGGACTGCTTATGGCATCACGAGTGCACAGACAGGCTGTGCTATCTGCTATGGACAAGGCTAAACTCTCCATAGATACCACACCAGAGCAGCTAGTTGGACTAGTCTTTCCGGGAGAAGCTACCCCGATGATGACTTTCTCTGATAAGGAACTACCACTCGAGGGTGCAAACCATAATAGGCCACTCTACATCTCTGTGGAGTGTAGAAATAAATGGATACCTGTGGTACTCGTTGACACAGGGTCCGCAATCAACGTCTGCCCGGCAAGGACAGCCTATGCCATCGGTTTAAAGAACGCCGACTTTGTACCAACAGCCCAGGTGATTCGGGCGTATAACAACACGAGCCAGGAAGTAATGGGGATGGTAAAGATCCAGACCAAGGTTGGGCCAGGACAACATGAGATAGACTTCCACGTCTTAGAAGTTCCGGCAACCTTCAATCTGCTTTTGGGGCGGCCATGGTTGCACCAGGTGAAGGCCGTCTCATCTACTCTGCATCAGATGGTGAAATACCCCTATGGAAAGGGAGTAGCCATTGTTTTCGGGAATTCATCGATGCATCCACCTCCAGAGGTATCTACACCAGTCCTAGAAATTGAGCACGGCATGGAGGACATGTTTATGTCAGGTTTTACCTTAGCTGAGGCTCGGGTTGTGCAGAACATCATGGCTGTTAATGAGGGAGTGTACGTTAGTGCTCAATTTGTATACCTCATGAACAAGCTTCAACACATCCCTGGGATGGGATTGGAAAAGAGTGGCCGGAAGGGTGTCGCAGCATTGGCTGAAGTGCCACACAACCCCCATACCTTTGGTTTGGGTTATCAGCCCACCAAAGAAGATTGGATAAGGAAGGGGAAGGAAATGGCTGGGAGAGCTAGAGCAAAGCAGGCTGGAAAGCCTTTTGAGCTGATGCATAGGCCCATTCAAGGGTACCCTAAACGGACGCTTCGTCCAGGAGGGGGAGGACTTTCCGTTTTGTGGCTTTCCAGAGCCGTGGCTGAACGCGGAGAGGAAGCGCGTACCAGGTTTTGAGATCTTCTTTGATCTGCAATTATCCGGGGAGGATGTTGTTGAAGAGCAGACAGACCCATTGGCTGAGGCTGAGCGGAGCAAGAAAGTGCAGTCTGAGGACACCGAACTTGAGATGGGGGTAGCACTGGCATGTCTACTTTCAGATCCTCCGATCGACCAGAAGTGCTTGGGGGATAACTTCTCGGTATGCATGATCGGGAATGGAACGGCTGCGGGCCTACCAGCAACTATTTTGGATGCATCTATCGCACCCTCTCTCATTTGGCAATATGAAGAGGGATTTTTGTCCAGCAGCACCGGGTCAGGTAGTGAGCCGAAATCTGATTCCACCGAGTCTTGTGAGTCGGAATCAGGTTCCAGCTCGACTGAGTCTGAGTCTGGTAATCCTGGGGATGATAACCCGGATGCCACAGTCTTGTCCAGGTCGTCTTTTTCTTTCTCTTTTGAGTCTATTGTAACCGAGGAATTGGACGACTTGGATGTGCTTAATGAGAATCAAGTAGCTGTGGTTTCTAAGTACTTTTCTGTGCCCTTGATGTATTGCATTAACTCAGACTTTCAAAATTTTGATGAAAACGACGAGGACAAAATTCCTCCGGTTTTGCAACGCTTAATTGAACAAGAGCATGAGAGATTTGTTAAACCGTTAGTTGATGAAATCACTACCGTGAATGTTGGTACTGAGGAGGACCCGCGGCTGGTCCAGATCGGGTCCACGTTGTCTTCGGAGGAACGCGAGCGCTTAGTCGCTTTATTAAAAGATTTCAAAGATGTTTTTGCATGGTCCTACGAAGACATGCCTGGAATCGATCCTGAGATTGTACAGCACCGGATCCCTCTTGACCCCGAGGCCCGACCCGTTAAACAGAAACTCAGGAGGATTCGCCCGGACTGGGCTCTCAAGATTAAGGAAGAGGTCACCAAGCAAATCGACGCAGGCTTCTTGCGGGTATCCGAATACCCGACTTGGTTGGCCAACATCGTTCCGGTGCCAAAGAAGGATGGCAGGATTCGAGTATGCGTAGATTTCAGGGATTTGAACAGAGCTAGTTCGAAGGACGACTTTCCCTTACTGCATATTGATGAGTTAGTAGACTTCACAGTAGGGCATGCTTTGCTTTCATTCATAGATGGCTTCTCCAGCTACAATCAGATAGTAATGGCACCTGAAGATCGGGAAAAAACTGCATTCACCACCCCGTGGGGGACATACTGCTATAGAGTCATGCCGTTTGGGCTGAAGAATGCTGGAGCTACTTATCAACGGGCCGCGACCACAATATTGCATGACATGATCCACAAAGAGGTTGAGGTGTACGTGGACGACATGATTGTCAAGTCCAAAGATAGAGAGGGCCACTACACCGCCTTGCAAAAGTTCTTTCAAAGGATCAGAGAATTCCGGTTACGGCTGAATCCTCAGAAGTGTACGTTCGGTGTTACAGCGGGAAAAATGCTGGGGTTTCTGATTACACAGAGAGGCATCGAAGTCGACCCTTCCAAAATCAAGGCCATCTTAGAAATGCCACCACTAAGGACTGAAAAGGAGGTGCGAGGCTTTCTGGGTAAAGTGTAATTCATAAGACAGTTTATCTCAAAATTAACCTTGACTTGTGAACCACTTTTTGGCCTTCTGAAGAAAGGCAAGAAATTCCAATGGGACGACCGATGCCAAGCTGCTTTTGAACAGATCAAGGAATACTTACAGAACCCACCCGTGTTGTCACCACCAGAGCCGGGGAAACTGTTGATATTGTACCTTTCAGTAACTGAGACTACAATGGGCTGCATGCTCGCGCAAGAATCAGAGGACAAAGTGGAGAGAGCCATCTACTATCTGAGCAAGAAGATGCTAGAGTATGAGACTCGCTACACACCGTTGGAGAAGGCTTGCTTAGCTTTGGTATGGGCTACCAGGAAGCTGCGGCACTACCTGTTAGCTCACTCCGTAATGTTGGTTTCACGACTCGATCCCATCAAATATCTTTTCGAGAAACCAGCACTTACGGGTAGGCTAGCTCGTTGGCTGCTGTTGCTCTCCGAATTTGATTTGAAATATGTGGCATGCAAGTTAGTCAAGAGAAGAGCAGTAGCAGAATTCTTAGCCGATCATTCAGTGGAAGGGGGTGAAGCAGTTGAGTACTTATTCCCAGATGAGGCCATTTTGCATATCGAGGACGAATTTTGGACGATGTACTTTGACGGAGCGTCAAACCAGTATGGGTATGGGATAGGAGTGTTACTGATAGCACCTAACAAGTCCCGTATCCCTCTAGCCTTCAAACTCCAATTCAAAGCCTCGAACAATGAAGCAGAATATGAGGCATGCATTGCCGGTCTAGAAGCAGCCCTGGAACTAGGGGTAAGACGGTTGGACGTCATCGGGGACTCGAACCTTGTTGTGTCTCAAGCAAAAGGGGACTGGAAAGTCAAAGAAGAAAAGATGATAATGTATGACCAGACCTTGGATTTGTTAATTCCTCGGTTTAAGAAGCTAAACTTTGCTCATCTACTAAGAGAGAACAACAGGTTCGCAGATTCTTTAGCAACTCTATCTTCCATGATTGACATCCCGTTCGGAGTTCGGATGCGTCCAGTCATCATTGACCAGAAATTTGCACCAGCCTACGAGTCGATTGTTGTTATAGATGAGGCTCAGGACGAAAACCCCTGGTATTACGACATTTGGAATTTCCTAGAGAAGGAAGCATACCCGCCAGGGGTAAATGCCAAGGATAAAAGGGCAATTAGAAGAATGGCCGTTCAATTCATCATCTGTGGAGGTAAGCTGTATAAGAGAGGTCATCTGGGAATGCATAAGCTGTGTGTCGATGCCGAAGAATCAAAGCGTCTAATGGAAGCCATCCATGGAGGGGAATGCGGTGCACACATGAACGGAGTAATGCTAGCACGGAAGATCCTCAGACAGGGTTACTACTGGTCCACCATGGAGGAGGATTATATCGGTTTTGTCCGGCGATGCCCCAAGTGTCAAATTCATGCAAATCGCATGAACATTCCGCCGTCGAAGCTGTATAATATGACTTCGCCATGGCCATTTTCAGTATGGGGAATTGACATAATCGGGGCTGTCACTCCGAAGGGGTCGAATGGGCATGAGTTCATCCTGGTTGCGATAGATTATTTTACAAAGTAGGTTGAGGCCCAATCCTATGCGGTGTTGAAGGCTTCACATGTCGCAAAGTTTATCAGAAACAACATCATCTGTCGCTACAAGCTCCCAAACGAGATAATTTCAGATAACGGTTCCCACTTCAAGAAGGAAGTGATTGACTTGTTGGAAAAATATAACGTGGCTTTTCATAAGTCATCTACCTATCGACTGCAAACCAATGGAGCGGTTGAGGCCGCCAACAAGAATATCAAACACATATTGCAAAAGATGGTGGAAACCTACCGGGACTGGCCAGATAAGCTGCCGTTTGCTCTGTGGGGCTACCGGACTTCAATCAGAACTTCTACTGGGGCGACTCTGTATTCATTGGTTTATGGGATGGAGGCCGTTCTACCTATCGAAATTGAGGTTCCGTCTTTGTGAGTATTGGCTGAGTGTCAAATAGCCGAAGCAGATTGGCAGCAGAGTAGGTTTGAGGAACTCATGCTCTTTGATGAGAGAAGACTGAAAGCACTGTACCATGTTCAAGGTTATCAGTGCAGAATTGCCCGGGCTTTCAACAAGAAAGTTAAGTCCAGGAATCTAAAGGAAGGAGATTTGGTGCTCAAGGACAACCGAGCTCCCATCCACGACCCGAGGGGCAAGTTCAGACCCAATTGGACTGGTCCCTACATCATTAAGTCTATCTGGTCAGGTGGAGCTGTGGTTCTAATGGATCTAGATGGCTTAGAGTTCTCACAACCGATCAATATGGACAAGTTGAAGAAATATTACCCTTGAGAGGCTCGCTAGGACGAAAACCCGAAAGGGTGACCTAGGCAAAACTCAGAGCACAAAAAATTTGAAATTATAAAAACTGAGCTCGCAAGGTTGAAAACCCGCAAAGGGCGGCCTTGGCAAAAGTTAGAGCGTAAAAGGAGAGTGAAAATACCCGAGTGAACCCGAGCCTGAACTACGTAAGGCTTGATTCCCATCTTTGGGATACGTAGGCAACTTCATCCTGAAGTTCAGCCATAAACTTTTCCCCGATCAACTTTGTCCATTTGATCATCTCAGTCATCTTTGTCCATCAGCATTCATCGTGATCTCCGGTGCAGTGCTTTTCAGACTAGGGGCAACTTTCCGTTGCTGCGCAGTGGTACTATGCAGACTAGGGGCAACTTTCTAGTTGCAGGGGTCTGGGGTTGTGCATCTCAGTGACAGATCTCAGGCGTGTCCAGTTCTGATCCATATCGAAAATGGTTTTGAAAAGTTTTAATAAAAGTTGACTTTGTTCAAATTAATCTTTTTACAACTAAGACCATTTTTGGACCAAAGCGGAAAATTTTCAGTACCCACAACATTCAATTTCATTGATTTCAAAAACAGAGTTCTCCTGCTCTTGCATACAAATTGAAGTTGTTTTTTTATTACATTCATAAAGAAAACTTGAAAGTACTAGTAAAGCAATAAATCCGGGGCATAGATAAGTCAGGTGTCCCTGTGCCCCCTCCTAGAGCTGGTCGAAGCCTCTGACGCCAAGCTGGGCCCAATCTGTGCCTCTTCATTAAGCCAATCTAAGCACTCATCAGACAAAGTGCAACTGAAAGCGGGAGCGGGGGCCAGGAGCTCTCTAGTCCTCCATGCTGTGGCATACTGGGCAAGCTGTGCGCCTCGAACCAGGAATGCAGCTGGATACTCTATCCCCTCTGGCGGGCAAGTCTGATCATGACCAAACTAGCGCTGGAACCAGAACGGAAAGTAGAACACATAGTGAGTCAGACCAATCAACTGGATCCCAGCCTGCCGGGACATGCTATAGCTCATTGCCGGGAGATTGAGCCAAGGATAGCGTCAAGCAATGCGATCTGCAGACAAATTGCACATCCAGTCGAACCACCACCCCTCATCAAGGGCATCGACTAGGCGTTGTCGAAAGAAGTAGCCGCGAGCTGAGTAGGCTGGGCAAGAGTCCACGACCTGCAATTTATCTATCAACCATACCTGGGGAAGGAAGAAAAATGAGAGAATAAAGAATAGAGAGATGTACGATGAGAGAAAACTACGAAAAGGGGTTTTGTGAGAAAAACCGAGCCTGAGGGTCGAGTGATATGAGCAATATATATGTGAGATTGGGCGGGAAACATTACCTGCAGCAGTAGTGGACTCCTCGCAAATCTGGTCGTCTCCCGGCGATGGAAAGCATCCAAGCCCATCAGCGTCTCGGCTAATGTCATGGCAATGCAGCTCTTTCCTTCTTTCAAGCCTTGAGCAACTTCAATCAGACGAATGCAAGATCCACTAAAGCATAGGGCAAGTAAAAAGTGAGATAGCATATACAAGCAAAGGGCGTGTGTAGACACCTCATTTTTGACCGTCCTCAAGACTTGGACGTCACTGATTGAACACTCAGTGATTATCCATGTTGGCGTTCGTCTTGAGTTCCCGGAGGTTTCGGCTACGCGCCTTGCCTCAGGATCTCTCGACTCAACTGTTTTGTGTCTGGTTTTGCACCAAACACTTGTGTTTTGCCTTTGAGAGGCAGGGTAGGGCTTGTAGACCATCCCCACCCATCACCGGCCAGGGCTTGAGGCCACCGGCTGTGTTTTGTGGCCACCGGCCAAATGTTTGGCCGGCCGGCACTATAGATGGCTGTAACACGTCCGCAGGGGACCTCGCTACAGTTCGGACTCGATTTTGTGTTACGGTTCTAAATCTTGAACCAAAGAGTCCAACTCTGGCAAATCGTTTGAGAAAACTGATTTTTGAAAAAGTAGTGCCAAACATGGACTGCTTTGCCAGATTACAGAGTCGCCACCTAAATATTTTTTAATTGGGAAATTTAGGAAACCCTGACTCGGTGCCGAAGGCCACGTGTCCGTCATCACCAAAGTGGTCTTGGCTCGTGAGCTTGGGTACGATCGGGGAAGGTCAGCTATGAGCACCCCCTTTCGCCCGGTCCGAAGACCGGCCTCTACTAACCGTGATATCCGTTTTTGAAAACTTTATGCGTTCTTATTCCGGTTATTAACCTAGAATTACTATGTGATACGCACAACACAAAAGTATAGACTAGATCGCCTAACTTGGAAATAAACATTGCATATCCGTTTTGTCTCGAAAAGCGTGTTAAATTTTGCTACTCGCAAGTAGGCTAAAATACGGATTTCAATGAGTTGTTCCAACTCAGGCAATCCAACCTCCACCCACAGGCATTCAGACAGTAATATCACATAAGCATTTAGCCGCATGGTAAGCATACTGTCATGACAACACTCACACGCATGTGGTATGCTAAAGCATAAAATACTTACATCGTACTCCGCGCCAAAACAATAAACTAGTTAGCAAACATGCATGTCCTAGTTCATGTTAAATGGCTAATGCATCGCATACAGGGGTGTAATCTAAACAGGCTCGGCTAACCCTAAACATGGCACATGAGATGCAACAACTATCACGTATTCAATTTGGAATTGAAAGTACGATGCAGTTTGCATGATGTGCCGAGCCCGAATGCATGTAAACAAATGCATGAATGCACGCATGCATTGCATAAGGTATGCTAATTTAGATGTGCCCTAATCTACCATCATAAGCAGGTAAATAAAAGGGATAGAAAGAAGTGGGGGTTGGAAGACATACACCCACTCACGCACACTTATTACAAATTTGCCCTCGCTCGGAGGGACTAAAAGAATAATACAAGTTAATTAACTACGCAAGCTAATTAATTATTACAAATTAACTAAATTAATTAAATAAATAATTAATCTAATCAAAGCAGTAAATGCCTCGGGAAGAGGGCTCAAATGCGTCGCGTGCCCGGGACTCGCTCGGAATTGCACTGTCATGCAAGTGTGCCTCTGTTTTCCCTGCTACCCTCCTCTGAAGGCTGCCAAAGTCTCAGAAACACTTCCTTAGGTACTGGAGATCATTACCGGCTGAGGTAGAACACCACCGGCTGAAGGATATGGCCACCGGCACTTAATAAAGCTATCGGCTGCCAATTTACTACCGGTCGGCACTAAACAGTGCCGGTCGGCACAAAATTCCTGTAAAACCTGCAACTCACAGCAGCAGAGGGCAACAACTTGCATGGCAATGTAATTCAAGGCATGTATGCACCAAACACACTCCTTATCATGTTTTGGACTCAAAGGAAGATGTGCCTCGGTTCTCGGACCACCAATCACGCATTTCCATGCATGATGGCCCAAAGAACCGAGAATGCAACTTTGATTTCAAATGCATGCAAACCACATAAACAAACAAGTGTGCTAAACCTCTATCAAACTCACTTCAATAGGCTTAGCATGCATGCCAATGTGATGCAATCCTAGACATGTCATCTAATATGCAATATGATCATGGCATGGTACTTATGCAAGGCATTCAAGCAAGCATACAAGACAAGCATGCAAACCAATGAAATGATGGACTTAGACATGAATTAGGCAACTCAAAAAGGCCTAAACTCAGTAGCCAAAATGCCTACAATTGGGGACTAAACACACACACACACATGCACATGTTAAGGTACCAAACCCAAGGCATAAACAAGCAATATTCAAGCACACTTAAAGGGGCCAAACATGGACTAATAGCATGCATTAAAAGCTCTGAAATTCATATTAAACATGATGCCAAATCATGCAATGAAGCAAGCGAAGTATGCAACAATAGGTCCAAATACTTGAAGCAAGCCATGGAGGCCTATACTAAGGCCAAGTCCACCAAGCCTCACAAGGCCAAGGGGACTCAAAACAGGTCACAAGCAGACCTAAACAAAGCCTAAGGAGCACCTAGATGGCGTCTAAGAGGCTCAAGCACAAAGGCACGCAATCATGACCAAAACATGGAGCATTTAACATATGCTTTTAAAGCATCAAAGAAGCCACTAAGACAAGCATACAAGCACATCATAAGGTCTGAAATAGCATGCTAGGTGGTTTCAAATCATTGAAAATGAAGCAAGCAAGTCATGCTACACTCACATGCTCTCAAGGCCAACAAGCCAAATGCAAAGGAGCTATGCAATGCATGATGAGATCGACCCAAATGGCTATGGACAGAGCTAGATCATGGCAAAATGAGCATACAAGCTTCATGGATCTAGGCCTAAAACATGCTAGAAATGAAGGCACACGACCTAGGCATATTAAGGCAATAAGAGGCATTACAAGGTAACTATGCTAAGCATGCATAAGAGACCAAAACCAACTTGAAAACATGTTATATCATGGCAATATAAGCATGAAAGACAACCAAGGCGTGCTCAACACACACTCAAACATGGTGCTCCTTTGGAAGCCAAAACTTGCCCTTTTCAAGGACATCAAGGAGAGGGGGGTGGCCCTCTCCTTCTTGAGACTCTAAGGCATGCTCTTCATCACTGAAATCCCTCAAGATTTCAGTGGTGAAGAGATCCTAACACCTAAGTCTCGGATCTCCCACAAAATAGCACAAAAAGTGGCCTTTTCAAGGCCTAAAGGTGGTCAAACTTGCTCAAACCACAAAACACTCTTAATGAACAATAAAGAGGCTTAAAAAACAGAACTTTTATGTGTTATATACTAAGCACAAAAACAGTTCTAAACTAGGTAAAAATAAGGTACAAAAATGGGGTAAAAAGAGAGTTAGTGTCTCACCCTTGTTGACCTCTTTGACAAAGATGTAGTTGATGCTTCCTTAGGCTCAAAATCTGTCAAGAACTTCAAAAACCAGCCCTTAGAACCTCAGTTACAAGGAGAAGGTGAAACACTAGGTGTTTGTGTGCAATAGTAAGGCACAAAACACCTAGACACAAAAGAGAAGGATAGATATAGAAGGTGTATGCAACTCAAACCCTAGAAAAACCAGAGCTTCTCTCTCTCTTTTTCTCTCTAACTCTCTAAAATTTGCTAACCCTTGAGCCAAGAGAGCAAGAGTTCTCTTATAGGCAACCAAGACTTACAAACTAAGTCATCCAAGGGCTCATCCCTCCATACACGTGTATGGAGGGGAAACAAGTGCCAGAAAGCTGTCTGAAAATATCTCCAAAAACAGCTGTAAAGTGGTCGGCAGGGCAAAATGGTCATTTTGCCAAAACAAGTGCCGACCGGCACAAAATAGTGCCGACCGGCACAATATAGTGCCGGTGGCAACACCAGCCAGCCGGTGGCCTCTAGCCAGTGCCGGTGGTGTGTGAGGATGCCTCACAAAGCATTCCCTGCCTCTCCCAGGCAAAGCACAAGTGTTTGGTGCAAAACCAAACACAAAACAGTCAAGTTCGGAGGTCCTGAGGCAAGGCGCGCGAGCCGAGAACTCCGGGAACTCCAAACGAACACAAACATGGACAATCACCGAGCGTCCCAACGGTGACGTCCAAGTCTTGAGGACGGTCAAAAATGGGGTGTCTACAGTTGCCCCTCTTTGACAGAACTCGGAAGTCATAACAATGACGGGAGTGAATGTCAAAATCCAGAGACGACCCATTTTTGACAAGGCCGAAGACTTGGACAAACATACAAAGCGCAAATGGTTGAACTCGCAAGCTGCCTACGTATCCCCTAAGGAATCAAACCAGCGTAGTTCATGCAAGAGGCACACATGCCAAGGATAAGATATGCGCCCGTAGGCAGGGGCAAAATGCAACTGAAAATGCAAGAAGCCGAGCATAACTTATGATCATACAAAGAAAGCTGTAATGAAGCACACATGCGACAGTTATAAGCTAACATGCAACAGTCTACACTACAATGCAGAAAGGCTGTAAGAGAATTATGAAATTCTCAAAACGTCTCACTCGGGAGATACAATACCTGTGCGGCTCGCCTGGTTCCACCAGCGGTAAATGAACCGTACATACAATATCGTGCCTGAAAAGAAAGCAAACTTAACAGGTACAATATGATTAGCAACATGCATGACATATGCAATGCGACTGATGGATGCTATGCAATATATACAAAACTATGTATGAATAATGCAACTAATATGTAGTGCAATTGAAACTAATGCAAATGCAAACTACATGCAGGGCAATTGAATCATGATTCACTCGTAAGCGGTTCAAAACCACACATATGTCAAATAGATTGATGGAAGTAGCAAGTCCGTCTACCATAGAACGATGTCTGAACTATGAGTGATGTAGACGGACACGAGAACAAGTATTGGGTGGGATGACATAAGTGGGGTAACGACCCGCTGAGGAGGGAATAATGATCCTAATGCCGGATGCAACAATTACACTATAATGTAATATGATGGATAGATGATACAATGGATATGGCACGCGGGCCAAACCAAATCTCGCCTAGGAAGGGCATGTACACGTACAAGTCATGTCTAACATAGAAAAGGTGTCGAAGCCCTCAAGGCGCGAGCGCACGCAGAACTATGAGTGTATAGACGTGAAAAGTATGAGCACATACCAGACCAAGCTCAACCTGGAAAGGCGCAAGCCATGGATGGAAGGTGATGCAGTGGATGCATGCAACTACAATGCAATGGATATGGACACTTACAGAAAATGCATGACATATACACTATACTACAATGATGATGCATGACAAATGCATGTTCTTTTTTTTGTT
The DNA here is from genome assembly GCA_036172215.1 of Camellia granthamiana. NCBI lineage: Eukaryota > Viridiplantae > Streptophyta > Magnoliopsida > Ericales > Theaceae > Camellia > Camellia granthamiana. The sequence continues at coordinate 109,770,036 of CM069912.1, forward strand.
TTCGGTTCTGGATTTTTGAAAATGCATGACATATGCAATATTTACAAATGATGCATGAAATGCATGTGTTTTTGTATTTATTTTGTTGCTTTTGAAAATTTTGGAATGCATGACATATACAGTATTAATGATGCATGACATGCATGTGATGCAATGGCTATGACTGCAGCTTTCCCTATTCTCCCGACAGGGCGATATACTAGGTTGGTTCAGTATCCAGAATTGAGGCGTAGACACGCCGCCTCAACCTATGGGGCTTCCATACAGATTTCAAGCCGAGGGTACACCCCCTGGGTATTTAAACCAGACTTTAGTCTCGGAAATTCCGAACCTTTGCGTTCTAGGCATAAGCCGTTCAAACTCTAGTTTTCACCGTCCCCATTGGTCTCCTAGGAACTCACTGCAAACACAGATAGGTGGCTTTACCAGACCACCGAAAGTTGTTCGGGCACGACAAACACCGAAGGAATTGCATCTTCAGAGGATTTAAGGTCTCCTAGACCATATGCAATGCATGACAATGCATGTTTTTTTTTTGAAATGTGCGGCAACACACGGCTTTACGAATGCATGACAACGCAAGAATTGAGATGCGGTGCACAAGTCAGTGTGATATAATGCATGCCGAATGCGATGAAGTGCATATCTTAACGCACCGTAGGTTTTGCACCTCCCGAGGATTTAAGGTCTCCTAGACCGTGCGTGTTTAAGGTCTCGCCAGACCCGGGGGGGGGGGGGGGGCAACTGCTACACAACACTTTAAGTGCGTATGATGCAAATGAGACATGCACACAGATGCAAATGGGGCGAATGAGACGTGCGTGTCTCAAAAGATGGAAAATGGAGTGCAATGAGGGTACGCTAAACGGCGCGATGAAATGCATGTCAAATGCAATGGGGGGCGACTTAACACACCGAAGGTCTCGCACCTCCCGAAGATTTAAGGTCTCCTAGACCCCGGGACGTGGTTTCAAAATACGCAGCTATTGAAATGATGACACCTAACAATGCATGCGCCAAAGGTTTTAAGGTCTCCCAGACCGTACGTGTTTAAAGTCTCGCCAGACCGGACGGGGCAACGATACAAGGCATAAATGCATGATGGTGCTTGTAATAAAGCACGTGACAATGCAGTGAAGCGGGTTTAAGGTCTCGCCAGACCGCGCGTGTTTTTGGTCCCGCCGGACCTTGCGTGTTTTTGGTCCCGCCGGACCTTGCGTGGGGCAACTGTGCGAATGTGACACACGCGCCACAAGGGATGCAAAACGAGGCACGCGTACCTCATTGGTGGGAAAATGGAGTGCAAGACGAGGCATACGTGCCTCGAGATGCAATGAAATGCGAAATGAGGCACGCATACCTCATCTGATGGAAAATGAAGTGCAAAACGAGGCATACGTGCCTCGAGATGCAATGAAATGCAAAATGAAACACGTGAGGTAGCACACCTCACGCGAATCAAAGTGAAATGCAAAATGAAACACGTGAGGTAGCACACCTCAAGCGAATCAAAGATGAAATGCAAAATGAAACACGTGAGGTAGCACACCTCACGCGAATCACAGATGAAATGCAAAATGAAACACGTGAGGTAGCACACCCCACGCGAATCAAAGATGAAATGCAAAATGAAACACGTGAGGTAGCACACCCCACGCGAATCAAAGATGAAATGCAAAATGAAACACATGAGGTAGAACACCCCACGCGAATCAAAGATGAAATGCAAAATGAAACACGTGAGGTAGCACACCTGCGAATCAAAGATGAAAGGCAAAATGAAACACGTGAGGTAGCACACCTCACGCGAATCACAGATGAAATGCAAAATGAAACACGTGAGGTAGCACACCTCACGCGAATCAAAGATGAAATGCAAAATGAAACACGTGAGGTAGCACACCCCACGCGAATCAAAGATGAAATGCAAAATGAGGCACACATACCTCATTGAATGGAAAATGGAATGCAAAATGAGGCACGCGTACCTCGAAATGTAATGAAATGCAAGATGAGGCACGCATACCTCATCGGATGGAAAATGGAATGCAAAACGAGGCACGCGTACCTCGAAATGCGATGAAATGCAAGATGAGGCACGCATACCTCATGATGCAATGAAATGTAAATCCCAAGGGATGTGCAAGATGGCGCGATACAATGCGCCGGACAATGTGATGGATGCATGCAACGCACACGGGGTAACTTTTGAATCTTGTAAAAGACAAAAGGATACAAAAGGATACAATCTTCGCTTGGATTTGAGCGTCACGCACAGTAGATACGGTCCGAAGTCAAAACGGAGGCCGGTTGAGCATCGGGGATGCACTTTCTTGCACTTTCTTGAGCTATGAAGACCCAAAACTCCTCAATTGCCTAAAAACATCCTTGGGAGCACCACCGGCTGGGTGTGGTGGTCATCGGCTGCCACCGGCTGCCTAAATTCATCCATCGGCACAAAAAAGTGCCGACCGGCACAAAAAAGTGCCGACCGGCAGAAAATGCCTGATCGGGGGCAGTTTTGACTTTTCGCCACGGGTGTTTTAAAATAGGGTTCTAAACCCTATTCTTTTCACTTTCCCACCGCCGAAATTACTCTCTCTACCTCTCTAGAGCTTTGTTCTCTCATCTTTCGCTCATTTCTTTGAGTTTTAGGCTTGATTTCGTCGTTCGATTCGCGATTTTCTTCGTGTTTCGAACATTTCCATCCGATTGAAATCTCATTTCGGTGTTCCCTTTGCTATTTCCCCCTTTTCGGGACTTATTCCCCTCGATTTTCTCTACATTTCCGTATATTCTCGTCTTCCGACCTTCCCGGCCATTTCCGGCCCTCTCGGGGTTGACTTTTTCGGTTGACCTTTCATATTCCGACCCGGTTTTCCTTTTCCGGCTATTTTCTCGCTACCACTACCATGGCCGATGACGTTCCACATGTCGGGACTCCCCCGGATCACGAGATGGATGCCGGGGTCGAGCTCCTTCCATTGAACATGCGACCATTCGACCCGGCGACCTATCGCCCGGCCATTCACGTGCTTCCGCCAGATGGACTCCGCCACTTCCGCGGTTTTGACAGGGCTCTGGACCCGGAGCTTCTGCTGCGCGAGCCGACCTCGCACCTCTCATTCGGCACTTCCGAGGTAACATTCCTTTCTCTACTTTACTTTCTGCAATGTAGAACTGTAAACTGTCAACTGCCATAGCTGATTACAACCTTTACTTGCTTAACTCTGATATACTATACTGTAGTTGATTGTAGACAACTTCACAACTGATATCTGCTTAGGACCGAGACACATGCACACACACTGCACCAGCCTCAATCACCCAAACACGGCACACCGTATTTCACTGCAAACTCACCGATACCCGGTGTTTATTTGAATCTGAGAACCTGCACACATGCTAGATTTATACTGAATCGAACCACTCGAATACGCTGACGTATTACATGCTGTAGTTCACTGTAGGCTTACCATGACCCGTTATCTGCTTGAATTTGAAAAATGTGCACACGTGCACCATATCTGTATGCTGCTTCTCACAAACGCACTGACGCATCACAGGTCGTAGTCCACCGTAGTACACTGAAACCTGACATTTGCTTGCATCTGAGAAACGCACACACGTGCACCATGCTTGCACTGCACCACCCAAGAACGCACTGATGCATCATATATTGTAGTTTACTGTAGGCATACCGGCACCCGGTTTCTGTTTGAAAAAAAAAAAAAAAAAAAAAAAAACGTGCACGCATGCTAGATTTGTATTGACTTTAACATGTTCCCTCAGAACTGTGCATTTCATATTGCTTTGCAACCATTTGTTTGTAAACAGGGAGATTCCCATACCATCCGCGGGTATGGGAATGTTACGGCTCGAGATTGGTACTTGGAGCTTCCTGAGGCAGTCCGACACATCGTGGACGAGGCGGGCTTCGGCTCTTTCTGCAGGGGTCTTACTCGACTTACTGCCTGCAGGCCTCTTCTCGCGGCCCTGGCAGAGAGATGGTGGGACACCACCGATTCATTCCACCTATCGGCGATTGGGGACATGACGATGACCCCTTATGACTTCTCGGTGCTCACCGGCATCGGGGTTGGGGGTGATCCGATCCCCTTCGACATCGATATGGACGAGTGGACTGCCGCTCAGATCCATTTACTTGGCGCGGCTCCGCCTTTGGCACGTCCAAGCTTTGTCCGCTATTCTTGGTTCGAGGTGCAGTTCAGGGTGCAGCCTCTTCTCGTTGACGCGGCTCCGATGACCGAGGTGGCCGTGGAGCAGTATGCACGCGGCTTCTTGATGTTCTTGTTGGGGACCACCCTATTCGCTGACCGGGCGAACACCGTGCCTCTTTGCCTACTCAGCGCACTGGTGGATGTCCGAGATGTCTTGCGCTTCGACTGGGGTGGCGCAGCTCTGGCCACTCTTTATGGCTACATGAGCTCAGTCTCTCGCGGCAGCGGGCAGTTGCTCGGAGGCTACTGGCGAGCTTGGGAGGTATGCCTTCTTCTCCACTTTACATTTCTGTTCTGTACTTTCTGTACTCTACACACTGCACACACTGTAGTCTGCTTTACACTTGCTGTATACTGTACACACGGCACACACATACTCCCGCTTTATACTGACTGTACACTGTTCACACTGTACACTCTGCTCAACACACTGCACAATACACGGCTCCGCTATTTCTGCTTTACTCTGTATTCTGCTTTTTCTGATAAATGTTCTGACATCTGTCTTTCAGTTGTGGGTCTATGCTTACTTTCCCAGGCTAGAGCCAGTACTGGAGACGGAGACTCCTCTGGTCGTCCCCTTTTCACGCCGCTACGACGGGAGGTGTACCCGGAGGCCGCGGGAGACTTTCAGCTTCTTCCGCCGCTACTTTGACACCATCACCCCCGCCGAGGTATGTTTTACTTACAGTTCATTTAAGCTTCACTTCTCACTGTATATTTGCAATACCGGTAGGTAATAAACTGTATTTCAATTTCAGATCACCTGGCAGCCATGGGCTCCTCTGCCGGCGATAGTTCGAGATCGGTTTGCCGGTGCGATCGAGACCTCGCGTTACCGGATTTTGCTAGAGGGCCCGGTCTGTCGGGCTTGGTACCTGGGTGACCGCTTCTTGCGTCAGACCTCAGGGTTACCTGAGCAGATAGTTCCGATGCATCCTCCCGAGCATATGAGGGACACCGAGGGGTTCACTGCCGAGCAGATGGCGGACTACACCATTGGCTGGGAGGCAGCCGGCTTCAGAGGCGAGGGCGATTACTCAGAGTACGTCCGGACCTTCATCATGCGGCCGCTGAGCGGTGGTCGCCGAGCTGAGCCAGAGAGACCCGCGGCGCCGGCGGCTAGAGCGGAGGTGGGAGCAGGAGCGGGATCGTCTCAGAGATCTCGAGCTCGTGGCAGGAGGGGAGTGCAGAGGGGACGAGGGACGGGCTGGCCCGCTCTGCCTACTTTACTATCTTTCTGAGGGTCGGATGGGGCGACCTATCAGATCCCCTTTGCTCCTCCCCCGGCTGGTCATGAGTTTGTTGGTATCCCCGACTTACCTCCGGTATGTATTACTGCATTTCTGTACAGTCATTTTATTTCAGTTCAGTTCATTTGATATTCCACAGAATATTGATGCATCTAATACTTTTGCAGGCTTCCTCTGAGTACACCCGGCAGTCATTGGAGCTGAATGCCTCCATGGCGGGGATGCTGCAGCGGACCTTCGAGTTCCTAGCCTTCTATGGCCTTCCGGTATGTTTTCTCCGACATAGTTCCAAACTATATACAAACTGCTTTGCATAATCTGATGCACAACACATCTGATAAACTGTTCACAGCACTTGGCACACTGTATTTATCCACTGCATTCTGCACTGATAAACTGCTCACGGCATTCACACACTGTATTCATACACTGTATTCATACACTGTATTCTGATCCGATAAACTGCTCACGGCATTCACACACTGTACTCATACACTGCATTCTGATCTGATAAACTACTCACGGCATTCACACACTGTACTCATACACTGCATTTTGATCTGATTGAACTGTTTCGTGTATACTGATGCTTCTGCCTTTTGTACTTTTCAGCCTCTCTTCCCGATTCCTGCAGTAGGTGGTGGCGCTCCATCGGGACCTCCCCTTTCTACTCGGGATGGCAGGATATTCCCCCGCACCAAAGGGGGGCGTGGCCATGTGGGGAGCAGCTCACAGGCTCCAGTTGCAGGGGATGGTGAGTCGGAGGCGGAGGCCTCTGAGGAGGAGGCCGGGGGCAGCTCGGGCTCGAGCTCTGACAGCGACACTTCCGATGATGCTCCTGTGCTTCTGCCCAGGAAGAGGGCGAGGATGGATCCCCCAGCGCGAGGCCATTGATGATGATCACAGACTTCTGCTGTTTTTCTCTCATTTTCTTTTCTTGTACTTTTCTCTTTTTGGTAGATAGGGTACTATGTACTGCCGCAGGCAGATTTTTGTCTTTCTCAAACTTATGTACTTGAACAGATTATGAAATGGAACAAACTTTTTATCTGAAAAAGAATGTTATATCTGCACATTTCATACTTTGCACTGCATTGCATCATATTACATCTTAAATGTAAATGATATTGATCTGTTGTCTGACAATTGAACACTTGCACTGCAATAATCAGATAACCAACCAACTAAACAGCAAAACAGCTCATACAAACCACTGCTCGAAACTGGGTTCACAACCCATACTCTGTTAGGGACTAATCTGCTGGGGATTCATTTGCATACCGCCCATAACGCAGCATTTGGTTCATTCTGCACACAGCAAACCCTGAACAAACACCCCCAATCTGACGAGACGGATCACAAAGCTGACACGGTTGTAGTCGAAACACACTCGGATGTCCCAAATTTTCCCTTCTCTTTTCTTGCTTTACACGGATGTAGAGAATGGCAAAGCATTCTGAGCACAAGCGATTACCTTTTGGAAGAAAACGGGTTTTCAACCGGGGTGTCGAGCCTACCACAGAACACAGCGAGACAGACTCAAACAAAGAAACAAAAGGTGCAAGATCTAACACAACGAGACATACTTGGAAAAGACTCAAAGCCAAAATTGAGACCGACAAATCAAAAGACACGACACACGGACGTGTTTAGAAGAAGAGACCTCAAATTTCGAGGAGCCAGTTCCTCCGGGTATAATTTCCCACCCTTTCTAATTTGCGATACTCACATCACTCGACCCTCAGGCTCGGTTTTTCTCTCAAAACTCTTTTCTCACTTTTCTCTCAACTTACTCCTCTCTATTCTTTATTCTCTCATTTTGCATCCCTCCCCAGCGTGAATGACAGATGAATAGGAAGTTGCGGGTTCACGCCTGATACAGCTAGCTCGCAGCCACTTCTTCTGGTAGATAGGGTGCCTCTTGGGCAAGTGTGTTGGCAGGGGAAGGACAGAAGGCCTGACTCAACGGTGCCCCTAGTTCGTCATTTTGACCATTTTATTATTTTCTAAAACAGTTTTGATCAAAGATGAGAATTGGATTAACACGCTTATTCAATTTCTTGATTTGAAAATCATGCGAATCAGGCTATGAGCACTGAAAATTTTCCTTTTTTGGGTCTAAGACAACGGTCCAATTTTGAAAACGAAACAGTTTTCGAGAAAGTAAGTCAACCTCAGTAAAAATTCTCAAAAACTATTTTTGCGAACGGTCAATGCTCAACGAGCACGGAACTTACCCTCGAGATGCTCAACCTCGGATCGGAGGTAATTTGGAAAATTGCCCCTAGTTTAAAAGGGGGGGGATAAGGCAACGGAAAGTTGCCCCTGGTTTGGACGGTAACTCAGGGCAACTTATGGCACTGTATGGCAACGGAAAGTTGCCCCTTGTTTGGATGATGCCGCGGCATTTTGTAAGCCAGTCCTCGTTGACGACGATCGGATCCTCGGACGCGGAGGAGACGAAGACGGTTTGAATCAATATATGGACACAGTCACCATGGAAGGTGTTGGTGGTTTGGCTTCAAGAGGAAGTTGATCACGTAGTTCGGGGTTGCTGCAGTCGAGACATCGGATTCGGAGGAGGCACAAGTAATCAAAACCATGACATGGACTGAGACGCTATGGAAGCGTTGGGGGCTGGACTTCCGGATGAAGTTGCCTACGTATCCCAAACATGGGAATCAAGCCTTACGTAGTTCCGGTTAAGGTACACTCGGGTATTTTAACCTTCACTGTTCAGGCTCTAACTTTTGCCAAGGCGCCTGTTGCAGGTTTTCAACCTTGCGAGCTATGCTTTTTTTTTTTTTGCTTTCTTTTTTTTTTTCTTTTCTTTTCTTTTTTTTTTCTTCTCTTTTTTCTTTTGCATTTTTTTTGCTTTCTTTTGTATTTTTTCTTTTTCTTTTGCTTTCTTTTGTATTTTGCTCTAACTTTTGCCTGGGTCGCCCTTCCGGGTTTTTCGGCCCAGCGAGCCTCTCAAAGGGTAAAAAGTGTAGCAAGCCCATGCCAAATGGTTTCGAGATTGAAGCCTCTCTGTATCTAGGAGAACGACTATTGTGTTGATTCGCAGAAAGGTCCATCGCGGCTACTTCTCGAGCTTTGCTTAGTGGGATCTGATCTTCCTGATCGGACTTTTGATGCCTCTTGCTCGAGGGCTGCTTTGAATTGGGCCACATAGGCGTCACATTGATAGCTATCTTTTGAACATTCTGGATGCTGGTCCAAGGTTTGAAAATGGGGGGAAGTCTCGAGGTTGAGAGCGATCCTAAGCTGCGTAATCTCGAGAGCAATTCCACACAGGTCTTCGCAAGACTGCGCAAAATATTTTGTTTTTTGAAAGTTTTTAAGAAGGCGACGAATTGCTCGTGCCGAAGACAGTGTGGAACCAGTCTGGATCAAAGTTAGGATCCTTCTCAGTACTTATGCTGACAACCTGAGTTCAATCATTAAGGGCTTAGCATGCCTCTCTTTCTCTCAAGATGATCAAAATTTTACAAAACTCGAGGAATTACTTCCTCTTCGTTTTTATCACCACAGTGTTTGAAAAAGGTTTTTCTGAAAAGCTTAGGTCATTGAGATGATGTTTAGGACACAAGAGTGTAGGCGAAATGCACTGTCGTTCCATCCAAATTCTCTGGCACGGCTAGCTCGAATAGCAACAAATTCGGCCCATGATAGCCGCAGCTGTTTCATTCAGATTCATCGGCATAACTGGCTCCTCAGCAGAAACAAACTCAAAAGCAACTAATTGAAAGACAAAACGGTGTTTGAGGCAACAACCCCGAAATCACCTGGTATACTATACAAGAGGGACTGACTCGTTACAACAAGACAGACCCTGTAAGCAAAAGACTGACTCAATACAGAGAGACAGACTCAAAAACAAAACAAAAGACTGACTCGACACCCAAGTCAGGATTTACAAAATTAGCATTGGCAGGTGCTCAAAAACGCGCGCCAAACGCCATATCCAAAAATGTACCAGATATTGCCCGCAGGCGGTTGAATCCCAATTACATACTCGCAGTATCGGTGTCCTCGGTATCTGTGTCCTCACAATCCAAGAACTCTGTAGTGACTGATTTGGCCGAGGTAGGCGGGAGGATGACCTTGTTATCAATCAAATCCTGTACCTCATGACGGAGGCGGAAGCAACTGTCGGTGCTGTGACCGGTCTGCTGATGGTACGCACAATACTGAGTGGCATCATGGCCCGCTGGGAGGGGTCTGGGGAGCGGCTTAGGATCGAGGGGTGTAAGATGCCCCTTTTTGGCCAAGATCAGGAGTGCCCTAGACAAAGGCATGTAGAGAGGATGAAAGACCCGGCGCCCTCGAGGCAGGTACTTCGAAGCCTGAGCACTTTTGCTAGATGAACTAGCGAACGGGTCAGCGGGTGCGGCTTTGGATTTCTGATTCTTTCCGGATGCAAGGCTGGGAGCGGGAAGAACTGTTTTGGCTTGACGGGGCCTATCCCGGTTCTCCGACTGACTGGAACTGCCCTCAGGCGGGGTGGGGAAAGCGTCTTCCACAGCTTTTGTCACAATTGCAGATACCTGTTGCTTGTTCATTCCCCCGGCTTTCAAAGCCTCTACTGCCCACAGCAGTTGTTCGATAGGGTCGGCATCTGCCTTCGTCTTACCTTTGTCTCCGGCCTCAGCCTGGTCTAGAACTTGGTTTGCTGCGTTATTGCCATAGTTGGAGACCATCTCCGGTTGGCTGAGCTCAATCACAATTCGTCCCAGTAGCGGGGGCTCCTGGGGTATAAAGCCTCCGGCATACGGTGCAGCTGGTGGCGAAACAGACATCCCATAGGCGAGATCCGCTACGGATCTTTGAAGATCACCTATCATTCCCATTATTTCAAAAGCAGTAGGCTCACGAGCCTGATATAGGTGAGGGGTCCAAATTGGGTGTGCGGCAGGCGACCTGGGCGGATGCGGCATGTCAACAGTAGCTTCATCTTGTGGGGTGGTTCCTTGACTCATTGCGGCCGTCATGACCACAATTTCTTCTGAGTTCTGCGTCATGTTCGGTCTTGCCTCAGCAAGGAGAAGACACAGCTATTCTGACTCAACTCTCTGAATCTCCCTGAACTGAAACGGAAAACAAGCAGTATTTCAGCCCCAAACAGATCAAACACGGGTGTAGTCGAACGACTGTACTCTACTACTGAACACTATTCCCCGAAGTCACTGTCCCAAATCTGAATCTGACACCCGCAGATATAACTGATTCACAACAACACTGATACTGGTGCCCTCAGGCCTGATGCCTAATTTTGCAAACTGATACACGTATTCCCCTGTAGAGACACACTTCAAAAACACATAGCATGTAAAAGAGAGCCAATACACCCCTATGTTGGGGTAGGGTTTCCCTGTCCTATTTTGTCAGGAGCTAGGGTTTCGCTATGCACGCAGCGGTTTCAAACAACCTAATATCGGGTGAGCAACCTGTCCTAGTTTGGAATGGTCACTATGGATTCGAATATGCACTAGGTCGAATGGTCAAAGATGGTGCCCCGGTAAAATCGGGGTTTGTGTTCCCATACTGGCAGAGCCCGCAACCGGTAAGCCTTACGGACATGCCTTGACAAGACAAGCCTCCAGCAAACCGCTCAGGAATAGCAGATGGCCAACACGGTGTCCTAGGCGCACCGATGCACATGCAATGCAAAGAAACACATAAATGAAATCAAAACAGGATATCACGAGTTCGAGTCAAGCTCTCTAAAAAATCCCCAGCAGAGTCGCCAGAAACTGTAACACGTCCGCGGGGGACCTCGCTACAGTTCGGACTCGATTTTGTGTTACGGTTCTAAATCTTGAACCAAAGAGTCCAACTCTGGCAAATCGTTTGAGAAAACTGATTTTTGAAAAAGTAGTGCCAAACATGGACTGCTTTGCCAGATTACAGAGTCGCCACCTAAATATTTTTTAATTGGGAAATTTAGGAAACCCTGACTCGGTGCCGAAGGCCACGTGTCCGTCATCACCAAAGTGGTCTTGGCTCGGGAGCTTGGGTACGATCGGGGAAGGTCAGCTATGAGCACCCCCTTTCGCCCGGTCCGAAGACCGGCCTCTACTAACCATGATATCCATTTTTGAAAACTTTATGCGTTCTTATTCCGGTTATTAACTTAGAATTACTATGTGATGCGCACAACACAAAAGTATAGACTAGATCGCCTAACTTGGAAATAAACATTGCATATCCGTTTTGTCTCGAAAAGCGTGTTAAATTTTACTACTCGCAAGTAGGCTAAAATACGGATTTCAATGAGTTGTTCCAACTCAGGCAATCCAACCTCCACCCACAGGCATTCAGACAGTAATATCACATAAGCATTTAGCCGCATGGTAAGCATACTGTCATGACAACACTCACACGCATGTGGTATGCTAAAGCATAAAATACTTACATCGTACTCCGCGCCAAAACAATAAACTAGTTAGCAAACATGCATGTCCTAGTTCATGTTAAATGGCTAATGCATCGCATACAGGGGTGTAATCTAAACAGGCTCGGCTAACCCTAAACATGGCACATGAGATGCAACAACTATCACGTATTCAATTTGGAATTGAAAGTACGATGCAGTTTGCATGATGTGCCGAGCCCGAATGCATGTAAACAAATGCATGAATGCACGCATGCATTGCATAAGGTATGCTAATTTAGATGTGCCCTAATCTACCATCATAAGCAGGTAAATAAAAGGGATAGAAAGAAGTGGGGGTTGGAAGACATACACCCACTCACGCACACTTATTACAAATTTGCCCTCGCTCGGAGGGACTAAAAGAATAATACAAGTTAATTAACTATGCAAGCTAATTAATTATTACAAATTAACTAAATTAATTAAATAAATAATTAATCTAATCAAAGCAGTAAATGCCTCGGGAAGAGGGCTCAAATGCGTCGCGTGCCCGGGACTCGCTCGGAATTGCACTGTCATGCAAGTGTGCCTCTGTTTTCCCTGCTACCCTCCTCTGAAGGCTGCCAAAGTCTCAGAAACACTTCCTTAGGTACTGGAGATCATTACCGGCTGAGGTAGAACACCACCGGCTGAAGGATATGGCCACCGGCACTTAATAAAGCTATCGGCTGCCAATTTACTACCGGTCGGCACTAAACAGTGCCGGTCGGCACAAAATTCCTGTAAAACCTGCAACTCATAGCAGCAGAGGGCAACAACTTGCATGGCAATGTAATTCAAGGCATGTATGCACCAAACACACTCCTTATCATGTTTTGGACTCAAAGGAAGATGTGCCTCGATTCTCGGACCACCAATCACGCATTTCCATGCATGATGGCCCAAAGAACCGAGAATGCAACTTTGATTTCAAATGCATGCAAACCACATAAACAAACAAGTGTGCTAAACCTCTATCAAACTCACTTCAAGAGGCTTAGCATGCATGCCAATGTGATGCAATCCTAGACATGTCATCTAATATGCAATATGATCATGGCATGGTACTTATGCAAGGCATTCAAGCAAGCATACAAGACAAGCATGCAAACCAATGAAATGATGGACTTAGACATGAATTAGGCAACTCAAAAAGGCCTAAACTCAGTAGCCAAAATGCCTACAATTGGGGACTAAACACACACACACACATGCACATGTTAAGGTACCAAACCCAAGGCATAAACAAGCAATATTCAAGCACACTTAAAGGGGCCAAACATGGACTAATAGCATGCATTAAAAGCTCTGAAATTCATATTAAACATGATGCCAAATCATGCAATGAAGCAAGCGAAGTATGCAACAATAGGTCCAAATACTTGAAGCAAGCCATGGAGGCCTATACTAAGGCCAAGTCCACCAAGCCTCACAAGGCCAAGGGGACTCAAAACAGGTCACAAGCAGACCTAAACAAAGCCTAAGGAGCACCTAGATGGCGTCTAAGAGGCTCAAGCACAAAGGCACGCAATCATGACCAAAACATGGAGCATTTAACATATGCTTTTAAAGCATCAAAGAAGCCACTAAGACAAGCATACAAGCACATCATAAGGTCTGAAATAGCATGCTAGGTGGTTTCAAATCATTGAAAATGAAGCAAGCAAGTCATGCTACACTCACATGCTCTCAAGGCCAACAAGCCAAATGCAAAGGAGCTATGCAATGCATGATGAGATCGACCCCAAATGGCTATGGACAGAGCTAGATCATGGCAAAATGAGCATACAAGCTTCATGGATCTAGGCCTAAAACATGCTAGAAATGAAGGCACACGACCTAGGCATATTAAGGCAATAAGAGGCATTACAAGGCAACTATGCTAAGCATGCATAAGAGACCAAAACCAACTTGAAAACATGTTATATCATGGCAATATAAGCATGAAAGACAACCAAGGCGTGCTCAACACACACTCAAACATGGTGCTCCTTTGGAAGCCAAAACTTGCCCTTTTCAAGGACATCAAGGAGAGGGGGGTGGCCCTCTCCTTCTTGAGACTCTAAGGCATGCTCTTCATCACTGAAATCCCTCAAGATTTCAGTGGTGAAGAGATCCTAACACCTAAGTCTCGGATCTCCCACAAAATAGCACAAAAGTGGCCTTTTTAAGGCCTAAAGGTGGTCAAACTTGCTCAAACCACAAAACACTCTTAATGAACAATAAAGAGGCTTAAAAAATAGAACTTTTATGTGTTATATACTAAGCACAAAAACAGTTCTAAACTAGGTAAAAATAAGGTACAAAAATGGGGTAAAAAGAGAGTTAGTGTCTCACCCTTGTTGACCTCTTTGACAAAGATGTAGTTGATGCTTCCTTAGGCTCAAAATCTGTCAAGAACTTCAAAAACCAGCCCTTAGAACCTCAGTTACAAGGAGAAGGTGAAACACTAGTTGTTTGTGTGCAATAGTAAGGCACAAAACACCTAGACACAAAAGAGAAGGATAGAGATAGAAGGTGTATGCAACTCAAACCCTAGAAAAACCAGAGCTTCTCTCTCTCTTTTTCTCTCTAACTCTCTAAAATTTGCTAACCCTTGAGCCAAGAGAGCAAGAGTTCTCTTATAGGCAACCAAGACTTACAAACTAAGTCATCCAAGGGCTCATCCCTCCATACACGTGTATGGAGGGGAAACAAGTGCCAGAAAGCTGTCTGAAAATATCTCCAAAAATAGCTGTAAAGTGGTCGGCAGGGCAAAATGGTCATTTTGCCAAAACAAGTGCCGACCGGCACAAAATAGTGCCGACCGGCACAATATAGTGCCGGTGGCAACACCAGCCAGCCGGTGGCCTCTAGCCAGTGCCGGTGGTGTGTGAGGATGCCTCACAAAGCATTCCCTGCCCCTCCCAGGCAAAGCACAAGTGTTTGGTGCAAAACCAAACACAAAACAGTCAAGTTCGGAGGTCCTGAGGCAAGGCGCGCGAGCCGAGAACTCCGGGAACTCCAAACGAACACAAACATGGACAATCACCGAGCGTCCCAACGGTGACGTCCAAGTCTTGAGGACGGTCAAAAATGGGGTTTCTACAATGGCCGGCCGGCTATCTTTTTTTGGTCAATTGTACTTTTGGCCGGCCGACTACTGTGCATCTGCTTTTGCAGATATTTTGGCACAGCTGGATTGCACTTGGCTCCCCTCCATACACGTGTATGGAGGGATCCCTCTCTTTAGAAGCTTGTCTTGTAAGCTTACAAGACTAAAGCTCTATAAAAGAGAGCTTCTTCTCTCTTGGTTAGGGTTAGACAAAGGTTAGACATCTTAGACAACATATTTTTAGGGTTTGAGTTCTAGGGTTAGGGTTTGGTTCATATCCTATCTCTATCTCTCTCTCTCTTGTGTGTGTTCAGGCTTAGATTTGCACACAAACACCCACCATCACACCTTTTCTTGGAGCTGAGGCCCTTGAGGGTTGTTTTTAGAGTTTTGGAGCTGGTTTGGAGCTCAAGAAGCTGTTGGAGCTTCATTTGTGAAAGAGGTCTACAAGGGTAATCACTTCTCCCTTTTATTCCCCATTTTTGCACACTACTTTTACCTATCTTGCAACTGTTTTTTGGCTTCGCATATAATACATAAAAGTTCTGTTTTTAAGGCCTCTAAATAGTTTGTTAAGAGTGCCTTAAGCTTTGGGATTGTTTGACCCCTCTTAAGCCTTGTTTGGCCCTTGTTTTGTGCCTTTTTGTGTGAGCTCCGGGACCATAGTGTTTGGACCTCCTCACCACTGAAATCTTGAGGGATTTCAGAGGTGAGGATGGTGCCTTGAGGTCCCAAGAAGGAGAGGGCCACCCCCTCTCCTTGTTGTCCTTGAAATGGACTATTTTTGCCTCTTAAGGGAGCATCTAGTTTAAGTGTGTGTTGACCATGCCTTGACTGATATTTATGCTTATTTTGCCATGAAATAGCATTGTGTTGAGTTGGTTTTGGTACACCATGCTTGCTTAGCATACATGCCTTGTAATGCCATTTTGTTGCCTTAACATGCATCTAAGTGTTGACTCTTGTTTTAGCATGTTTTTGGCCAAGCTTTGTGAAGCTTATATGCATGTTTTGATGTGCCAAGGGACTGTTTTGAGTCATTGGAGTCATTCATGCCTTGCTTTGTATAGCTACCATGTAATCCCTCTTGTATGCCTTAAGCTTTGGTCCTTCTAGCATGCCATCCTTGCTTTGTTTCAGTGATTTGGAACCACTTACCATATTATTTCAGAGCTTATAATGTATGCCTTGCATCCATGTTTGCATCCTCTTAAGTATGCTTGAGGGTTGCTCTTTGTGCCTAAGTGATGAACCATGTTTATATGCATGCTTTTATGTGTATTTGGCTCCATTTTCTTAGTTATTGGCCGCTGTTTTGAGCCTAATTAGGGCTGCCTAAATCAGTTTAAGACCATCATTTTCATGTTATAGCATGCTTGCCTTGTGCATTGTTGCATATTTGGCCTATTACGTGTTATTACTTGCTTGAAATCATGATGCATTTGGCATGCATTTCATTGGTCAAGTTACTTTGCATTGTTCCCATGCTTAGTCTACTTTACATGTTGTTGCATGTTTGTCACTAACATGATTGTTACATGCCTTGCATGCTCACTTTGAATACTTAGCCTCCATGTCTAGATTGCATTCCATTTGCATGCATGCTTGGCCCCTTGAAGTGTTTGTGATAGAGGTTGGGCTCCATTGGTTTGTTTATGTGCATTGCATTCCATATCAAGATGCACACTTGATTCTTTGGGCCATCATGCATGGAAGTGCGTGATTGGTGGTCCGAGAATCGAGGTTCATGTCCCTTTGAGTCATAAACATGATAAGGGATGTGATTGGTGCATACATTGCTTGAAATGCATTTCCATGCCAAGTATTGCCCTCTGCTGCTGTCAAACCAGATTCTGCAGGAACTTTTGTCCGACCGGCCACATTTAGTGCCGACCGGCCACCATTGTTGGCCGATGGATCAAAGTGATGGCCGGTGACCATTCTGTATGGCCGGTGGTGTTCTCCTTCAGCTGGCGGTGTTTCCCAGCATCCACAGAGTAAACCCTGAGGCTTTGGCAGTCATCAGAGGAGCAGAACAGTCAAAACAGAGGCATCTTGTGCATGGTGGCGGATTTCCGAGCAAAACCGAGCGCGCACTGCATTGGGCCTTCATCCCGGGACTGTTCATTCCTTAAATTAGATTAATTAATTTGCTTAATTAATTTAGTTGGTCTGTAATAATTAATTAGCTAGGGCAATTAATTATTTATTCGGTTTGTATTATTATTCGGCCCCTCCGAGCGAAGGCGAATTTGTAATAAGTGTGGGTGAGTGTGTGTATGTCTTCCAACCCCCATCTCTTTCTCCCTTTTACTTACCTGCTTTGATGGTTAGTACTAGGTCATGTTTAATTTAGCATACTTTATGCTATGCATGCGTGCATCATTCATCAGTCTTGCATGCACCGGGCTCGGCGCATCATGCTAATTGCATCGTATTTCAAACCTAACTTGAATACATGCTACTTGCGCATTTCACATGCCATCCTTAGGATAGCCGAGCCTATTCTAGTGACATTTTGTATGCGATGCATTAGGCACTTAACATGGACTTGGATCATGCATTGATTGCTAACACGTTCTTGTTTTGGCATGAAGTACTAGGTAAGCTTTTATGCTTTAGCATATCGCATGCGTGTGAATGTTAACATGACAGCATGCTTACCATGTGGCTAGATGCTTATGTGTTATAAACTGCCTGAATGCCTGTGGGTGAAGGTTGGATTGTTTGAGTTGGAACAGCTCGTTGAAATCCGTGTTTTAGCCTACTTGCGAGTAGCAAATCTTAAAACATTTCCAAACAAACGGATATGCAATGCTTTGTTCCAAATTAGACGATCTAGTCTATACTTGTTTTGCTGTGCGCATAACGTAGTAAATCTAGGCTAATAACCGGAATAAGAACACATGACATTTTCAAATCGGATATCACGGTTAGTAGAGGCCGGTCTTCGGACCGGGCGAGAGGGGGTGCTCATAGCTGACCTTCCCCAATCGTACCCAAGTTCCCGAGCCGAGGCAACTTTGGTGATGACGGACACGTGGCCTTTGGCACCGAGTTAGGGTTTCCTAAATTTCCCCATTAAAAAATATTTAGGTGGCGACTTTGTATCTGGCAAAGCAGTCCATGTTTGGCACTTCTTTCAAAAATCTGTTTTCTCAAAACGATTTGCCGGATTTGGACTCTTTGGTTCAAGATTAAGAACTGACAACAAAAGGGAGTCTGAACTGTAGCGAGGTCCCTCGCGGGACGTGTTACAGTTTCTGGCGACTCCGCTGGGGAGATTAGAGAGCTTGACTCGAACTCGTGATATCCTGTTTTGATTCCATTTATGTATCTCTTTGCATTGCATGTGCATTGGTGCGCCTAGGACACCGTGTTGGCCATCTGCTATTCCTGAGCGGTTTGCCAGAGGCATGACTTTATCAAAGCATGCCAAAGGGCTGACCGGTTGCGGGCTCTGCCAGTATGGGAACACAAATCCCGGTTTCACCGGGGCACCCTTTTTGACCATTCGACCTAGTGCATATTCGGAATCCATAGTGACCATTCCAAACTAGGACAGGTTGCTTTCCCAATGTTAGGTTGTTTGAAACCGCTGCGTGCGTAGTGAAACCCTAGCTCCTGACAAAATAGGACAGGGAAACCCTACCCCAACATAGGGGTGCTTTGGCTCTCTTTACTTGCTATGTGCTTTTAGAGTGTATCTCTGTAGGAATGCACATATCAGTTTGCAAAGTTTGAGCATCAGGCCCGAGGGCGCTAGTGTCAGCATTTGACGGTATCAGTTATATCTGTGGGTATCCGATTCAGTGTTTTAAGATAGTGATTCTGGGGAACAGTAATCAGCAGTAGAGTACAGTTGTTTGGCTGCGCCCGCATTTGATCCGTTTAGACTGAAATGCTGCATGTCTTCCCTTTCAGCTCAGAGAGTTGATCTAGGATAGCCAGTGTTCCCTCCTGCTGAGGCAAGATTCATCATGATGCGAAATTCAGGAGAGATTGTGGTTATGACAGCCGCATTAGATCAAGAAATCACCCTGCAAAGTGAGACCAATGTTGATGTGCCGCATCCACCCAGATCGCCTGTTGCGCACCCGGTCTGGACCTCCCAGCTGTATCAGGCTAATAAGCCTACCACATTCGAATTGATGGGAATGATAGGTGAGCTCCAGAGGTCCGTGGCGGATCTCGCGTACGGAATGTCAGCCTCGTCACCTGCTGTGCCATATGCCGGGAGTTTTGTACCCCAGGAGCCCCTGCTATTGGGACGGATTGTGATCGAGCTTAGCCAACCGGAGATGGCCTCCAACTATAATAATGACGTATCAACATCAACCCAAACCCTCGATCAGGCTGAGGCCAGAGGCAAGGACAAAATGAAGGCAGACGCCGATCCCATCGAACAACTGCTGTGGGCAGTCGAGGCTTTGAAAGCCGGGGGGATGAGTAAACAGCAAGTATCCCCAGTTGTGACCAAGGTTGTGGCTGATGTTTTCCCCACTCCACCTGAGGGTAGTTCAAGTCAGTCAGAAAACCGGGATAGGCCCCGTCATGCCAGAACAGTTCCTCCCATTCCCAACCCTGCACTCGGGAAAGATCAGAAAGTCAAGGCAGTGCCCGCCAACCCTTTCGCTAGTGCGTCTAGCAAGAATACTCAGATTTCAAAGTACCTGCCCCGGGGGCGCAGGGTCTTTCATGCTCTCTATATGCCTCTATCCAAGGCACTTCAGATCCTGCCCGAGAGGGGGCATCTTAAGCCCTTGGAGCCTCGACCTTTGCCGAAGAATCTCCCTGCTACACACGATGCTGCTTTGTACTGTGCGTACCACCAACAAACAGGGCATGCTACCGATAATTGTTTCCGCCTCCGTCATGAGGTGCAAGACTTGATCGACAACGAGGTTATCCTCCGGCCCACCTCAGCCAAGTCCGTTACTACCCAGTTATTGGATTTTGAGGATGCTGATACCGCGAGTATGTGATTAGGGTTGGACCACTTGTGGGTGGCACCCAGTATTTTTGATGTGGCGTCTGGCACGCATTTTTGAGCATCCGCGAATGCTAGTCTTGTAAATTCTGGCTTGGGTATCGAGTCAGTCTTTTGTTTCGTTTTGGGTCTGTCTCATTGTCGTGAGTCAGTTCTTTTTGGTGGCTTAAGGGTCTGTCTTGTTATAGCGAGTCAGTCCCCTTTGTATAGGATGTCGGGTGATTTCGGGGTTGTTGCCTCGAACACTGTTTTGTAAATACCCCTTTTGTTTTTCCTTTTGAGTCTGTCTCTGCTGAGAAGCCAGTTGCAGTTGGAAGTTTTGAATGAAACGGCTGCGGCTATCATGTTCTCTTACTTATTATTTGCCTTGAGCCAGTTATGCCAGAGGATTTGAATGGGCTAACAGTACATCTCGCTTTCTCTCCTGCGCGCCAAGCTCATTGTATTAACCTGAATTTTTCAAGAAAACCCTTTTGAACACTGCGGTGATAAAAACGAAGAGGAAGGAATTCCTTGGGTTTTACAAAACTTTGATCAAATTGAGAGAAAGAGAGGCATGCTAATCCTTTAATGAATGAGATCATGCCTGTCAGTGTGAGTACTGAGAAGGACCCCGACTTGACTCAGACTGGTTCCACACTATCTTCAGCGCGAGCGATTTGTCGCTTTCTTAAAAACTTTCAAAAATAGAATGTTTTGCGCGGTCCTGTGAAGACCTGTGTGGAATCGCTCTTGAGATTGCGCAGCCTAGGATAGCTCTCAGCCTCAAGATTCAAGCCGTTTGTTTTCAAGCCTTGACCACAATTCGGGCTGTTCAATGGTCAACCGCCATGTAAGACCTGTGTGGCCAGATTCAAAGCAGCCCGCGAACAACAGGCAAGAAAGTCAGATCAAGAAAGATCAGATGACATCAGAAGAAGCTTGTGAAGCTAGAATAGAAGCTCCCCCCGAACTAGGGGCAAAAAATGTCAGATGTGCTCGCAAAGCCGAAGATGGATCCTTCTACAAATCAACACAACAGCCACTCTCCTGGATACGGATGGCTTCAAAACCCTAAAACCATTTGGCATAGACTTGTTACACTTTTACCCTTTGAGGGGCTCGCTGGGCCAAAAACCCGGAAGGGCGACCCAGGCAAAAGTTAGAGCAAGGAAAAATATATACAAAAGAAAAAAAGAGAAAAAGAAACACAAAAAAATGCAAAAAAAGAAGAAAAAATAATACAAAAAAGAGAAAAGAAAGAAAGAGAAATAAAAAAAGATAAAAAGAAAAAAGATAGAAAAGAAAAGAAAAACAAAGCTCGCAAGGTCGAAAACCCGCATCGGGCACCTTGGCAAAAGTTAGAGCCTAAAAAGTGAAGGTTAATACCCGAGTGTACCTTAACCGAAACTACGTAAGGCTTGATTCCCATGTTTGGGATACGTAGGCAACTTCGTCCTGAAGTCCAGCCCCCAACGCTTTTATAGCATCTCAGTCCATGTAATGGTTTTGATTATCTTTACTTCCTCTGAATCCGATAGTTCGGTTGTGACAACCGGAACCACGTAGTCAACTTCCTCTTGAAATCCAACCATCAACGCTTTCACAGTGACTGTGTCCATATATTGGTTCTGACCATCTTCGCCTTCCCCGCATCCGAGGGTTCAATCATTACTAATGAGGACTGGCTTTCAGTATGCCGCGGCTTCGCCCAAACAAGGGGCAACTTTCCGTTGCCATGAGCTGCCATGAGTCGCCACCCAAACAAGGGGCAACTTTCCGTTGCCATGCATCCCTTTCAAGTAAGGGGCAATTTTCCATTGCCTCCGATTCAAGGTTGCGCATCTCAAGGGTAGGTTCTGTGCTCGTTGAGCATCGGCCGTTTGCAAAAATAGTTTTTGAAAATTTTTACTGAGGTTGACTATTTTCTCGAAAACTATTTCATTTTCCAAAAATAGACCACCTTTTGGACCCAAAGAAGGAAAATTTTCAGTACACACAGCCTGACTTGCATGATTTTCAAATCAAAAATCGAACAAGCATGCTAACTCAACTCTCATTTCGGTCAAAATTGTTTTAGGAAGAAAAAAACAAAAAAACGGTCAAAGTGATGAACTAGGGGCACATTCGAGTCGGGTGCTCTGTCTTTCCCCCGCCGTCAACATACTTGCCAGAAAGGCACCCTCTTCGGCGGAAGAAACTTTCCCTGTCCGGAATATCGACTAGACGTCACCGGAAGAAACAGCCGCGAGCTAACAGTGTTGGGCGTAAACCCACGACTTTCTATTCATCTATCAATCACCCTGGGGAGGGATGAAAAATGAGAGAATAAAGAACAGAGAGGTGTAAGTCGAGAGAAAAGTGAGGAAAAGGGTGTTGTCCAAAAAAACGAGCTTGATGGCCGAGTGATGTGAGAATCACAAATCAGAAAGGGTGGGAATAACACCCGGAAGAACTGGCTTCTCGAGATCTGAGGTCTTTTGTTTTTGTAAACACGTCTGTGTGTCGTGTATTTTGTCTTGTTTACCTCAACTTTTATTTTGGGTCTTTCCCGAGTGTGTCTCGTTGTGTTTAGGTCGTGGGCCTTTTGTTGGAGTCTTTCCCTGTTGTGTTCAGTTGTAGGCTCGATACCCAGGTTGAAACCCTTTTTCAATTTCAAAAATTGTCTATACTCAGAGTGCTGTGCCATTCTCTACATTTGATTGTGTTTCAACCCTAGCCGGTTTCGCTTTCGTAGTCCGTCTTGTCAGATTGGGCTGTTTGTTCAGGATTTACTGTGTGCAGAATGAACCAAATACTATGTTACGGGCTGTATGCAGATTAATCCCCAGTGGAGTAAGGGCTGTGTGTTCAGAATCGAGCAGTGGTTGGCTTGGGTTGTTCTACTATTGATTGGTTAGTTATCTGACTATTATAGTGACAATGCAAGTGTTCAATTTTCAGACAACAAATCAATTTCATTTACATTGTGATGTAATATGGTGTGATGCAATACAATGCCAAGTATGAAATGTCAAGAAGTAAACACTTTTTCAGATAAAAAGTTTGTTTCATTCCATCGCCTTTTCAAGTGCATAAGTTTTGGAAACAAAAATCTGCCTGTGGCAGTACAAAGTACTCCTAGCTACCAAAAAGGAAAAAATATAGAAAAGAAGAAGAAAACAGCAAAAGTCTGTATCAATGTCAAAAGGTCTCAGGCCTGGGAGCCCGTCCTAGTCCTCTTCCTGGACGAAGGTCCAGGAGCCTCATTAGCACTGTCATCTGAGCCCGAGTCCGTGCCGTCTCCAGTCTCCTCCTCCGATGACTCTGCCTCTGCCTCTGCCTCCGCCTCGGACGACTCCTCGTCGCCATCATCTGGAACTGGAGCCTGTGAGCTACTCCCGACATGAGTGCGCCCTGCCTTGGTGCGGGGGTATACTCTGCCATCCCGGGTGGAAATAGAAGGTCCGACTGGAGCACCACCCACCGGAGGAATCTGGAAGGGAGGCTGAAAAGTATAAGAGGCAAACGCATCAGAATGCCGTGAGCAGTTTATCAGTGTAGAATGCAGTGTATGAGTACAGTGTGTAAATGCCGTGAGCAGTTTATTAGTGTAGAATACAGTGTATGAGTACAGTGTGTGAATGCCATGAGCAGTTTAATAGTATAGAATGCAGTGTATGAGTACAGTGTATGAATGCCGTGAGCAGTTTATCAGTGTAGAATGCAGTGTATGAGTACAGTGTATCAAAATGCTGTGGGCAGTTTATCAGGTGTTGTGTAGTGCATCAGGTCATGTGAGGCAGTTTATGTCTGGTTTGAGACTGTGGTTGAAGAACATACCGGAATACTGTAGAGGGCCAGGAGGTCGAAGGTCCGCTGCAACATCCCCATCATGGAGGCATTCAGCTCCAAGGACTGCCGGGTATACTCGGAAGAAGCCTGCAAAAATATCAGATGCATCAGTATTCTGCTGAATATCAAATAAACTGAAATGAAATGCCAATGCAAGATGCAAAATGAAGTAATACATACCGGAGGCAAGTCGTGGAAGCCGACTAACTCGTGATCAGCCGGGGGAGGAGCAAAGGGGATCTAGTAGGTCGCCCCACCCTGCCCTCTATATGTCAGCGAAGTGGGCAGAGTAGGCCAACCGGTCCCCCGCCCTCTCTGAACTCCACCCCTGCCGCGGACTCGAGCTCTCCTCAACGCTCCTGCTCCAGCCCCCGCTCCCGCTCCAGCCGCTGGCGCCGCAGGTCTCTCTCGCTCAGCTCGGCGGCCGCCGCTCAGAGGACGCATGATAAAGGTCCGGACGTACTCAGAATAATCGCCCTCGCCTCTGAAGCCATCTGCCTCCCAGCCGATCGTATAATCAACCATCTGCTCGGCAGTGAACCTCTCGGTCTCCCTCATATGCTCAGGAGGGTGAACCGGGACTATCTGCTCTGGTAACCCAAGGGTCTGGCGCAGGAAACACTCGCCCAGGTACCAACCCCGACAGATCGGGCCCTGCAGCAGAATCCGAAAACGCGAGGTCTCCTCAGCACCGGCAAATCGGTCCCGAATTGTCGCTGGCAACGGAGCCCAAGGTTGCCAAGTGATCTGAAAATGAAATACAGTTTGTTATCTACGGTTGTTGAAAACATACAATGAAAAGCGGAACTTAAATGAACTGTAAGTAAAACATACCTCGGCAGGGGTGATAGTATCGAAATAGCGGCGGAAGAAGCTAAACGTCTCCCGGGGGCTCCGCACGCACCTCCCGTCAAAGCGGCACGAGAATGGGACGACAAGAGGGGTCTCCGCGTCTGGCACTGGGGCTAGCCTAGGAAAGTAGGCGTAGACCCACAACTGCAGGATAAATACCAGTATGCTTATCAGACAAAGCAGAGTATAAGAATGAAACAGAAATAACAAAGCCGTGTATTGTGCAGTGTATTGTGCAGGCAGTGCATTGTGTAGGGTGTACAGTGTGAGCGGTGTACAGTCAGTGTAAAGCAGAGTATGTGTGTGTCGTGTGTACAGTATACAGCCAATATAAAGTAGACTACAGTGTGTGCAGTGTACAGAGTGCAGTACAAAGTACAGATAAAAAGCCGAAATGCAAAGCAGAAAAAAGGAACGTACCTCCCAAGCGCGCCAGTAGCCCCCGAGCAACTGTCCGCTGCCACGGGAAGCTGAACTCATGTACCCATAGAGGGTGGCCAAGGCAGCGCCACCCCAGTCGTAGCGAAAGATCCGCGCGACGTCCACAAGAGCGCTGAGCAAGCAAAGGGGCATGGTGTTCGCCCGGTCGGAGAAAATAGTTGTCCCCAGCAAGAACATGAGAAAGCCGCGGGCGTAGCGCTCCACCGCCTCCTGAGTCATCGGGGCCTCCTCAACTAGGGCTGGCTGGACCCTAAACTGTACCTCAAACCACGAATAACGAACGAAGCCTGGACGGGCAAGAGGTGGCGCCTCGCCAAGCAGATAGACCTGAGCAGCGGTCCACTCGTCCATATCGGTGTCGAAGGGGATCGGAT
Source organism: Camellia granthamiana (assembly GCA_036172215.1). Taxonomy (NCBI): domain Eukaryota; kingdom Viridiplantae; phylum Streptophyta; class Magnoliopsida; order Ericales; family Theaceae; genus Camellia; species Camellia granthamiana. The sequence continues at coordinate 109,795,512 of CM069912.1, forward strand.
CACCCCCTACCCCGATGCCTGTGAGCATCGAGAAATCATAGGGAGTCATCGTCATGTCTCCCGTCGCAGATAGGTGGAACGAGTCGGTGGTGTCCCACCATCTCTCTGCTAGAGCGGCAAGGAGAGGCCTGCTCGTCGTCAATCTGGAAAGCCCTCTGCAAAATGCGCCGAAGCCGGCCTGGTCAACGATGTGGCGAACCGCCTCAAGTAGCTCTGCGTACCAGTCTCGAGTGGCGATGTTCCCATACCCGCGGACGGTATGGGAATCTCCCTGTTTTCAAGCACACAATTGCGAAGCGATGCTAAATATACCAGTTTTGTAAGGCATGCGGAATTGAGGTAAATATAGCATGCATGCAGTTTTTCAGATTTAAACAGATACCAGGTGTCGGTGTACTCACAGTGAACTACAACGTGCAATGTGTCAACGTGTTTGAGTGGTTCAGTACAAATGTGGCATGCGTGCAAGTTTTTCAGATTCAAACAGGTACCGGGTGCCGGTGAGTTTGCGGTGAAATACGGTGTGTGCCGTGTGTTTGAGTGGTTCAAGGCTAAGTGCAGTGTGTGTGCACGTGTCAGTCTCCAAACAGATATCAGTTGCAAGTGCGTTTGCAATCAACTACAGCATACAGTATGCATCAGTGTATCTAGGCTGAAGCAATTAAAGAACCTAAACAGCTATGACAGTTGGCAGTTTTATATTCTACATTACAGAAAGTAAAGCGGAGGAAAGAATGTTACCTCGGAAGCGCCGAAGGATAGATGAGAGGTAGGCTCACGTAGCAGTAGCTCGGGAGGCATCGCCCTATCAAAACTCCGAAACTGACGAAGACCGTCAGGAGGCAAGACGTGGATCGCCGGCCGGTAGGTCGCCGGGTCGAATGGGCGGATGCTCAAAGGAAGGAGCTCGGCCCCGGGATCCATCTCGTGATCCGGGGGAGTCCCACCCTGTGGAATGTCGTCGGCCATGTCCAAATGATGAGAAAATAACCGAAAGGAGGAAAACCGGATGAAAACGTGGAAAGTCAACCGAAAGTCAACCCCGGGAGGTTGGAAAATGGCCGAAAAGCCAGAATGTGAAAAGTGAGGGAAGATTGAGAGAAACTCGAGGGGAACAAACCCCGAAAAGCGGAAATAGCGAAGGACGCACCGAAATGAAGAAATATTCGGATGAAAATGTTCGAAACGCGAAGATATACGTGAATCGAACGACAAAACGGGCGTGAAACGCGAGAAAACAGAGAAAGGAGGAAAGGAAAATCCCCTAGAGAGAAAGGGGATAGATTTTCAGCTAAGGAGAATAAGGAAAATAGGGTTAGAAGCCCTATTTTAAAAGACCCAAGCCAAAAGGACAAAACTGCCCCGATTCAGGCACTTTTGGCCGGCCGGCCAAATTTTTGGCCGGTGATGCTTTTTTTGTGGCCGATGGATGGCCAGTGGCTTCCCATTCCCGCCGGTGAGCCTCCCACAACCTTGTTTGGGTCAGATCTATGGTTTGGCACCTTTATTGTTCAAGATACTACAAGAAAAAGGCATTTCCGAAGCTCAATCGACCTCCGTTTTGACCTCGGACCGTGTCTTCAGTGCGTGGCACCCATATTTGTGCGGGGTGTATCCTTTCCGTATCCTTTTGTCTTTTACAAGATTCAAAAGTTGCCCCATGTGCATTTCAATTCAACTGTATTGTTTAGCACACTGCACTGTTTTGTGCATTCCACCTTTATCGCACTCGCGTTGTCTAACGTTGTCTAAGCGCATCTCGCTATGTTGCGCATCTCATTGCATTTTGTATGCATGTTATCGCGCTATTCTGCGCATCACACTGCCCTACACGAGCCACGGTCTGGCGAGACCTTAAACCCGCTTGGTCTGGCGAGACCTTAAAACTGCCTGGTTGCATTGTCATGCATTTCAAACTCACATGCATTGTCATGCATTTCAAAGTCACGCATTGTCACGCATACATTTTGCATCCTGGTCTAGGAGACCTTAAATCCTCTAAAGGTGCAATTCCTTTGGTGTTTGTCGTGCCCGAACGACTTCCGGTGGTCTGGTATAGCCACCTGCCTGTGTTTGCTGTGAGTTCCTAGGAGACCAACTAAGACGGTGGAAACTAGAGTTCGAACGGCTTATGCCTAGAACGCAAAGGTTCGGGAGTTCTGAGACGAAATCTAGTTTAAATAGCCAGGGGTGTATCCTCGGCTTGAAATCTGTATGGAAGCCCCATAGGTTGAGGCAGCATATGTTTGCGCCTCAGTTCTGGATACTGAACCAACCTAGTATATCGCCCTGTTGGGAGAATAGGGAAAACCGCAATCATAGCCATTGCATCAATACTGCATTGTCATGCATCCATTGTAGATAGTGCATTGTCATGCATACATGGTAAATATTGCATTGTCATGCATCATAAAAAATAAGCATGCATTGTCATGCATTTCCACTGTAAATGTTGCATTCCATTCTGTTGCATATTTGTAAATAGTGCATTGTAGATTGCATGCATTCCTTGCATCACTTCCATCTATGGCTTGCGCCTTTCCATGTTGAGCTTGGTTTGGTATCTGCCCGTACTTTTCACGTCAAAACATAGTCCAGTAGACCGTTCTATGTTAGCCGCGGCTTGTATGTGTACATGCCTTCCCTAGGTAAGATTTGGTTTGGCCCGCCTGCCATATCCATTGCATTGTAGATTGCATACATTCCTTGCATCACTTCTATCTATGGCTTGCGCCTTTCCATGTTGAGCTTGGTTTGGTATGTGCCCGTACTTTTCACGTCAAAACATAGTCCAGTAGACCGTTCTATGTTAGCCGCGGCTTGTATGTGTACATGCCTTTCCTAGGCAAGATTCGGTTTGGCTGCATGCCATATCCATTGTATATATTACATTGTAGTGTAATTTTGCATCCGGCATTAGGATCATTGTCCTTTCCCCAGCGGGTCGTTTCCCCACTTATGTCATCCCCCCCCCAATACTTGTCCTTGTGTCCGTCTACATTACTCATAGTTCAGTTGACCGTTCTATGGTAGACGGACTTGTTACCTCTATCAATCTATTTGACATACGTGTGGTTTCGAACCGCTCATGATTGGATCATGATTCAATTGCTTTGCATATAGTTTGCATTGTCTCAATTGCATTGCATTTTCATTTGCATTGTTTATACATAGTTTTGTGTATATTGCATATCATTTTGCATTCATTTTTGCATTGTCATGCATACTGCTAACCGATAACATCGTACCTATTAAGTTGTTTTCTTTGCAGGCACGATATTGTATGTACGGTTCATTTGCGACTGGTGGAACCAGACGAACCGGACAGGTATTGTATCCTCCGCGTGAGACGTATCGAGAATCACATAATTCTCTTACATCATTTCTGCATTGTAGTGTAGTTTGGTGTATGCTAGCTTAAAACTGTTGCATATATGCTTCGTTATAGCTTTCTTTGCATGATCATAAGTTATGCTCGGCTTTGTGCATTGTCTTGCATTTTGCCCCTGCCTTCGGGCGCATATCTTGTTTGTCTTGCATGTTTGTCTAAGTCTTCGGCCTTGTCAAAAATGGGTCGTCTCTGGGCTTTGACATTCACTCCCGTCATTGTTATGACTTTCGAGTTCTGTCAAAGAGGGGCAACTGTAGATACCCCATTTTTGACCGTCCTCAAGACTTGGACGTCACTGATTGAACACTCAGTGATTATCCATGTTGGTGTTCGTCTTGAGTTCCCGGAGGTTTCGGCTACCCGCCTTGCCTCAGGATCTCTCGACTCGACTGTTTTGTGTCTGGTTTTACACCAAACACTTGTGTTTTGCCTTTGAGAGGCAGGGTAGGGCTTGTAGACCATCCCCACCCATCACCGGCCAAGGCTTGAGGCCACCGGCTTTGTTTTGTGGCCACCGGCCAAATGTTTGGCCGGCCGGCACTATAGATGGCCGGCCGGCTATCTTTTTTTGGTCAATTGTACTTTTGGCCGGCCGACTACTGTGCATCTGCTTTTGCAGATATTTTGGCACAGCTGGATTGCACTTGGCTCCCCTCCATACACGTGTATGGAGGGATCCCTCTCTTTAGAAGCTTGTCTTGTAAGCTTACAAGACTAAAGCTCTATAAAAGAGAGCTTCTTCTCTCTTGGTTAGGGTTAGACAAAGGTTAGACATCTTAGACAACATATTTTTAGGGTTTGAGTTCTAGGGTTAGGGTTTGGTTCATATCCTATCTCTATCTCTCTCTCTTGTGTGTGTTTAGGCTTAGATTTGCACACAAACACCCACCATCACACCTTTTCTTGGAGCTGAGGCCCTTGAGGGTTGTTTTTAGAGTTTTGGAGCTGGTTTGGAGCTCAAGAAGCTGTTGGAGCTTCATTTGTGAAAGAGGTCTACAAGGGTAATCACTTCTCCCTTTTATTCCCCATTTTTGCACACTACTTTTACCTATCTTGCAACTGTTTTTTGGCTTCGCATATAATACATAAAAGTTCTGTTTTTAAGGCCTCTAAATAGTTTGTTAAGAGTGCCTTAAGCTTTGGGGTTGTTTGACCCCTCTTAAGCCTTGTTTGGCCCTTGTTTTGTGCCTTTTTGTGTGAGCTCCGGGACCATAGTGTTTGGACCTCCTCACCACTGAAATCTTGGGGGATTTCAGAGGTGAGGATGGTGCCTTGAGGTCCCAAGAAGGAGAGGGCCACCCCCTCTCCTTGTTGTCCTTGAAATGGACCATTTTTGCCTCTTAAGGGAGCATCTAGTTTAAGTGTGTGTTGACCATGCCTTGATTGATATTTATGCTTATTTTGCCATGAAATAGCATTGTGTTGAGTTGGTTTTGGTACACCATGCTTGCTTAGCATACATGCCTTGTAATGCCATTTTGTTGCCTTAACATGCATCTAAGTGTTGACCCTTGTTTTAGCATGTTTTTGGCCAAGCTTTGTGAAGCTTATATGCATGTTTTGATGTGCTAAGGGACTGTTTTGAGTCATTGGAGTCATTCATGCCTTGCTTTGTATAGCTACCATGTAATCCCTCTTGTATGCCTTAAGCTTTGGTCCTTCTAGCATGCCATCCTTGCTTTGTTTCAGTGATTTGGAACCACTTACCATATTATTTCAGAGCTTATAATGTATGCCTTGCATCCATGTTTGCATCCTCTTAAGTATGCTTGAGGGTTGCTCTTTGTGCCTAAGTGATGAACCATGTTTATATGCATGCTTGTATGTGTATTTGGCTCCATTTTCTTAGTTATTGGCCGCTGTTTTGAGCCTAATTAGGGCTGCCTAAATCAGTTTAAGACCATCATTTTCATGTTATAGCATGCTTGCCTTGTGCATTGTTGCATATTTGGCCTATTACGTGTTATTACTTGCTTGAAATCATGATGGATTTGGCATGTATTTCATTGGTCAAGTTACTTTGCATTGTTCCCATGCTTAGTCTACTTTACATGTTGTTGCATGTTTGTCACTAACATGATTGTTACATGCCTTGCATGCTCACTTTGCATACTTAGCCTCCATGTCTAGGTTGCATTCCATTTGCATGCATGCTTGGCCCCTTGAAGTGTTTGTGATAGAGGTTGAGCTCCATTGGTTTGTTTATGCGCATTGCATTCCATATCAAGATGCACACTTGATTCTTTGGGCCATCATGCATTGCGTGATTGGTGGTCCAAGAATCGAGGTTCATGTCCCTTTGAGTCATAAACATGATAAGGGATGTGATTGGTGCATACATTGCTTGAAATGCATTTCCATGCCAAGTATTGCCCTCTGCTGCTGTCAAACCAGATTCTGCAGGAACTTTTGTCCGACCGGCCACATTTAGTGCCGACCGGCCACCATTGTTGGCCGATGGATCAAAGTGATGGGCGGTGACCATTCTCTATGGCCGGTGGTGATCTCCTTCAGCTGGCGGTGTTTCCCAGCATCCACAGAGTAAACCCTGAGGCTTTAGCAGTCATCAGAGGAGCAGAACAGTCAAAACAGAGGCATCTTGTGCATGGCGGCAGATTTCCGAGCAAAACCGAGCGCGCACTGCATTGGGCCTTCATCCCGGGACTGTTCATTGCTTAAATTAGATTAATTAATTTGCTTAATTAATTTAGTTGGTCTGTAATAATTAATTAGCTACGGCAATTAATTATTTATTCGGTTTGTATTATTATTCGGCCCCTCCGAGCGAAGGCGAATTTGTAATAAGTGTGGGTGAGTGTGTGTATGTCTTCCAACCCCCATCTCTTTCTCCCTTTTACTTACCTGCTTTGATGGTTAGTACTAGGTCATGTTTAATTTAGCATACTTTATGCTATGCATGCGTGCATCATTCATCAGTCTTGCATGCACCGGGCTCGGCGCATCATGCTAATTGCATCGTATTTCAAACCTAACTTGAATACATGCTACTTGCGCATTTCACATGCCATCCTTAGGATAGCCGAGCCTATTCTAGTGACATTTTATATGCGATGCATTAGGCACTTAACATGGACTTGGATCATGCATTGATTGCTAACACGTTCTTGTTTTGGCATGAAGTACTAGGTAAGCTTTTATGCTTTAGCATATCGCATGCGTGTGAATGTTAACATGACAGCATGCTTACCATGTGGCTAGATGCTTATGTGTTATAAACTGCCTGAATGCCTGTGGGTGAAGGTTGGATTGTGTGAGTTGGAACAGCTCGTTGAAATCCGTGTTTTAGCCTACTTGCGAGTAGCAAATCTTAAAACATTTCCAAACAAACGGATATGCAATGCTTTGTTCCAAATTAGACGATCTAGTCTATACTTGTTTTGCTGTGCGCATAACGTAGTAAATCTAGGCTAATAACCGGAATAAGAACACATAACGTTTTCAAATCGGATATCACGGTTAGTAGAGGCTGGTCTTCGGACCGGGCGAGAGGGGGTGCTCATAGCTGACCTTCCCCGATCGTACCCAAGTTCCCGAGCCGAGGCAACTTTGGTGATGACGGACACGTGGCCTTTGCCACCGAGTCAGGGTTTCCTAAATTTCCCCATTAAAAAATATTTAGGTGGCGACTCTGTATCTGGCAAAGCAGTCCATGTTTGGCACTTCTTTCAAAAATCTGTTTTCTCAAAACGATTTGCCGGATTTGGACTCTTTGGTTCAAGATTAAGAACCGACAACAAAAGGGAGTCCGAACTGTAGCGAGGTCCCCCGTGGGACGTGTTACAGCATGTCGCCGAAAACCTTGCCAATGATGGTTGCCGCGGTCACTGGCATCAGAAAAGCGATGAATCAAGCCGAGGATGTCCAGTTCCCCGTTGCAGATCAGAGACCGAGCGTCATGCATGGTGAGCCCACACATCCGCCCTAAAGCTTGGGCGTGGCCAAAGCGAAACTGAGGCAAAATTTCTTCATGGCATTCAGATTCCATCAAAACCTGAAAATCTTCGAAAGTTGGACATACCTCTTGCCCGCCGAAGCTAAAAACATGTGTCACCCGGGTTCCAAAACCTCGCCGCGGCATGAAGGAAGGGAATGTGCAGCGGAGTACAGCTCAGCGTGAATAGTGCATTCAAGCCGAAACCCCGGAAGTTTGACTTTTTCGAGCCATCTAGAGAAGCGATCCAAGCTGTGAGATTTTCGACGAGAAACGCCTCCATTTTGGTGCAAAACTGAGATGAAATGAATCAACCACGAGGCTAGGACTTTTAAAGAGGATAAGACACTGTTCGGGGGACACGTGTCGAAAAACTGGTGGTTGCTGAGCTAAGTGGCTGGCCGGCCACCTTTTCCGGTAGGCCGGCCACCCCTCTCCCCTCCAATGCAAAAAGCTGGTCGGCCAGCTCCCAAAGGTGGCCGGCCATGCTGCAAAGTGTGTCTTTTGTCCTATTCTACCCTCTAGAAGGAAGTTCCTAGCATTTCCATGCATCGAGAGTGTCGAAGGCCTCCATTTCCCTCTGATTCTGATGTGTTCCGACGCCCAGATCGTCCGAAATACACTTTGTTTATAGAGTTGTTGTTAAGTTTTGCTTATCGAGTTGTTGTTTTGCTTATCGAGTTGTGGCTTTGTTTGTCGAGCTGTTTTGTTCATCAAATCTTGTTTATCATAGTTGTCGAGCTTTGTATTTTGAGTCGTTACTCTTTGTTTAAATCAACATTGTTGTGTCTTGCTTATCGAGTTGTAAACTTGCTAAGATTCTGTTATTTCTTGGTGAGTTAAGTTGTTTAGTTTGTTGTGTCGGTTCACTACCTGACTTGGTAAACACACAATGCACATTTCCATTCAATCTCATTTTTGTGCAAAATGATGCAATGCGATGCTGAGAACATAAAATACAACACTTTTTCAAAAGCTGTTTCATTCCATCATGCTTCCTTTGTTACAACACTTTTTTACAACAAGGGTACAAGTTTTACAGAAAATAAAACTGCCTAATAATGTACAATGTGCTACAACTACTAGTAAAAAGGTAAATAAAGCAGGAAACAACTGCATCGATGCTTTCAAGAGCAGGAATAAGAGGCCCTCTTCGTTCTCTTCTGCGGAACAGCCTCTGCACCATCATCACCATCATCATCGTCTGAGTCGGAACCGCCATCCTCGGAACCCTCCTCGGTCTCACCTCCACTTCCGGAACCAAGGTCAGAGCCACCCTCTCTGTCAGCAGATGTCTCTGACTGGGGATCTGCAGCCTCCTCCTCATCGCTGGACTCCTCCTCTATGATGTGCGCCCTGCGTCCGCCTCGTCCGCGAGACGACTCCCCTCTCCCAGCTCCTCGGGGAGGCCTGGATGGCCCGGCCTGTGACTGATCATACACCGGAGGCATCTGAAAATAAAGAGCGCAGTTTGAGTACATCAGCTAAAATATGTGGAGGTGAGACAGAGTGAATGTGTGCAGATATAGTACATAAATGTGGTGTGTGTCAGATGTGCTCTACACAGGCAGCCTATCAATGCAGTAAGATGTTCGGGACCAACATGTCATCAGAAGTATGATAAAGACAAGAAAACTAAAGAGTACCTGGAAACCCATGATGGACAACTGCGCCTCTCTCCGCAGGACCATGCCCTCGAGTGAGGCTACCAACCTGAGTATCTCGTCCATGTACTCCCTGGGTGGCTGCAGATACGAGCTCAAGTCATCAATGAATAAACAAATGCCAAAGTATCTGTGTGATAAATGGAAAACAGTGGAACATACCGGTGGTGACTCAGGGTCACTGACATATCGATGACCAGGCACTGGAGGCTCTATCGGGATCGGGTAGGAAGTCCCATATCTCCATCCCGTCAACTCGGTCGGGATGTCTGGCCATCCAGCATGAAAATGAATCGGAGGAATCGGGGGAACCAATCCACCCCCACCTCTAGATGTGCCAGCCCTGCTGGTGGAGGGGATATCTGCAGTCCGAGCCCGACTTGATGAAGGCATACCAGCAGACCTCCTCGTCGGAGTATGGACTCCCGTCAATGGAGGCATCAAATACGTGTGATGGTAAGTAGCGTAATCCCCCTCCTCGAGATGAAGAAATGCATCAGTACCCAACCTGGCATCGATAACACCTTGGAGAGGGAGCCTATCAGCGGTCCGCATATCGCCTCGGGGTGCTGAGGGAAGGTCCTGAGTAGTGTAGCCCCATACCTGACGCAAAAAGCGATCCCCCAAAAACCAAGCCCTACCAACTGGCCCCTCGAACAGGATCCTATATCGGGAGGCACCCCATGCTCCGGCAAACTGGAACCGGAGGTCTCTACCTAAAGGCGCCCAGGGCTGCCATGTGATCTGCGGATAACCAATGCATAAGCTGATCAGAAATTGCGAATGTGCAAGATAAATCAAAGATTGGAAACATAAAGAACTGAGAGTTCTAAAATACCTCTGACGTCCGCACTGTATCGAAGTACTGCCGCAGGTAGAGGAAAGACTCCCGAGGTCTCGGCCGGTACTGGCCCTCGAATACAAGTGAATATGGGGTCGTGAAGGGCACCTCCACCTCAAGCTCTGGGGCTAGCGTCGGGAAGTACGCGTAAACCCATAGCTGTGGAAAACAGAGCAATAGCCATCAGAATACAGAATACTGAGTGCAGAATGTAAATACAAAATGCTGAGAGCAAAGTGCAAGATACAGAATGTAAAATGCGCCGGGTGTGCAATGTACAAATAATGAGAAGCAGAAATGTAAATCAAGAGGACAGAAGGTACCTCCCAGGCCCTCCAATAGCCGCAAACCATGTTCCCCCGTCCGTGGGAGGTCGCGCTCATATAGCAATAGAGAGTGGCCAGGCTGGTGCCACCCCAATCATAGCGGCTGACCTGTGATAGGTCGACTAGAGCACTCAACAGGTAAAGCCCGACAGTGTTCCCCCTATCGGCGAACAGAGTGGTCTCGAAGAGGAACATCAGAAATCCACGAGTGTACTGGGCTACCTCCTCAGGAGTCTCAGGCTCCATCTCTACCCTCCTGAAATGGGAAGAAAACCAGGTATATCGGACTCTGCCCGAAGACCTGTCAGCTGGCGGGCGAGCTCCCAATAAGTATATCTAGGCTGCCTCCCACTGGCCCATGTCCTCGTCATATGGGATCGCCCAACCTCCTACATCAAGGCTAGTCAATACGGCGAAGTCAAATGGGGTCATAGTCATGTCCCTAGTGGCAGAGAAGTGAAAGGAGTTGGTGGTGTCCCACCATCTCTCTACCAAATCACCCATCAGCATCCTGCTAGCAGGACAGCGGGATATCCCGGTGCAAAAGGGCCCAAACCCTGCCACGTCAACCAGATCCCGGACAGCCTCCGGGAGCTCGGCGTACCACTCTCTCGCCGCGATGGAGCCATATCCTCGCGCAATACGAGAAGTCACCTGCATTCAAGATGAACACATGTATTCAGTTTCAGAATGAAATGTATAAGCTGCGTGCAAATGAAATATATGAGCTGTGTGCAAAATCAAATTAGATACAGAATCTGGGCTATGTGTTCAGAAAATTCAAAGTATGAGCCGTGTGTTCAGAATTAAGGTATATGGGCTGCGTGCTCAACTCTCAACGAATGTGTGCTGTGTGCTCACAATCAGAAAAATGGGCTGTGTGTTCATCTCAAAGTTCGAGCTGTGTGTTCAACATCAATATTTGAGCTGTGTGTTCAGATTTCAAAGTATGGGCTGTGTGTTCATCTCAAAGTTTGGGCTGCGTGTTCAATTCTCAACAAGTGTGTGCCGTGTGTTCACTTCAAAGTATGGGCTGTGTGTTCAGATTTCAAAGTATAGGCTGTGTGTTCATCTCAAAGTTTGGGCTGCATGTTCAATTCTCAACAAGTGTGTGCTGTGTGTTCACAATCAATATCTGGGCTGTGTGTTCAGAAAATTCAAAGTATGAGCCGTGTGTTCAGAATTCAAGTGTTTGGGCTGCGTGTTCAACCTTCTACAAAGTGTGTGCCGTGTGTTCACCTCAAAGTTCGAGCTGTGTGTTCAACATCAAGTATTTGAGCTGTGTGTTCAGATTTCAAAGTATGGGCTGTGTGTTCTTCTCAAAGTTTGGGCTGCGTGTTCAATTCTCAACAAGTGTGTGCTGTGTGTTCACAATCGATATTTGGGCTGTGTGTTCAGAAAATTCAAAGTATGAGCCGTGTGTTCAGAATTCAAGTGTTTGGGCTGCGTGTTCAACCTTCTACAAAGTGTGTGCCGTGTGTTCACTTCAAAGTTTGAGCTGTGTGTTCAGATTTCAAAATCAGTGGGCCGTGTGTTCATCTCAAAGTTTGGGCTGTGTGTTCAATTCTCAATAAGTGTGTGCTGTGTGTTCACAATCAATATACGGGGCTGTGTGTTCAGAAGATTAGAGTGTTTGAACAGTGTGTTCAAGATGCAAACGGAATGCGGTGTTATAGAGTAAACATTCAAAACAAGCTGTGTGCTTGAGTGAGCAGATAAACATAGCAAAAGCACGAAGTGCACAGAAAATGCATAATACATTGCAAAAAATGTAAAAGTGAAGTAAATACCTCTCGTGCCTGATGAGAGAGGTGAGACTCCGGCTCTCGCAAAAGTAGATCCCTAGGCGCTCGATCGTCGAAATCAGTGAAATGATAAAAAATCGCCTGAGGGAGTATATGTGTCGGAGGGTCGTACCTCTCGGGTATAAATGGTCGGACCCTCGGAGGTAAAGCCGTAATATCTGGGTCACCTCCAGCACCTGGTGAACCTCCGCCATGGGGAAAATGACCCGCCATCTCAAGAAATCTGCAAAAGGAGCAAAAATGAGCAAAATGAGCCAAAATTGGAAAAAGTCAACAAAAGTCAACTCTCGGGAAATGGAAAAGTCAAAAAAGTCAACTCCTGAGAAAATCTTCCAAATATTGAGACAAACTTACCTCAAGTGGTGAAAATGAGAAAAGAAGCACCGAAATCAAAATTTAATCGGTTCAAAGTGTTGAAAATCGAAAGATTTCGCGAAACAACTTGGCGTGGGGCGTTGGAAAATGTGTATAGAGCGCAAATCTGAGAGGGAAAATGCTCTAGGAAGGTAGAGGGACTGATTTCGGCCTTGGAGTTATGAGCTTAAAGTGTTTGGCTTTGTATATTTAAAGAAATGAGAGCAAAAAGACCAAACTGTCCCGGATTTGGACTAGGTGGCCGGCCGGCCACCTTTTCTGGCAGGCCGGCCATCCCTCTCCCTCAAACCTGGCCGGTGGCCTCCCCCATGGACCAAACCTGGCCGGCAGCATTCCCAAGGTGGTCTCCAAGGTCTCTGCAAATTTTGGCGATGATTGGAGTCCCCGGCACCCGAGAAAGTACAAAGAAAGTGCACTTTTTGTCGCGAAATCTATCTGCAGGAACTTCAACTCCAACTTTCGATGCGTGTCTCATCGTTACTCGTCAAAGGCGAAGTGTATCCTTTTCAAACATGTTGTGAACCCTCCGGGAGGTAAACCGGAGGTCGCGATTGAGCCACCTTCGTCGAAACTTGCATTGCTCTGCTCGTTGTTTCGTTTCAAAATGTGCATTCAAATTTACACTTGTTCTACATTGTTGTGCACATCACCTGCATTCTCATGCACATCACTTACACTGTTGTGCACGTTTCACTGGCATTGTCATGCCCCCATGCCTAAACTTGCGTTGCCACGCGCGTTGCTTCTCACATCGCGATGCATTCACCCATCAATACTGCGTTTGTCTGCATTCGATATCACGCTGAACATGTGTTGCTAATCATGTTGTGCTTGTTGAGTTTCTTCCTTTTGCAGGCATGATATTGTATGTACGGTTCATTTGGGGCTGGTGCGACCAGACGAGCCACACAGGTATTGTATTCCCTCCGTGTGAGACGTGGCGAGAATCCAATGATTCTCCGCATTATTCAACTACATGAAATGTAGTATTGCTTTGCATTCTTGCTTAAAACTGTTACATCTATTGTGAATACTTGCTTCATTACAGCTTGCTGCTTCGCATGATCATTGAGTTACATCCGGCTTTGTGCATATCGCTTTGTATTTTGCCCCCTGCCTGCGGGCATGCCTGCGGGCGCATCTTTCTGTTCGTCTCGCCTGTTTGTCTAAGTCTTCGGCCATGTCAAAAATGGGTCGTCTCTGGGCGTTGACATTCACTCCTGTCACTCCTTGACTCCCGAGTTCTGTCAAAGAGGGCCAACTGTAGACAACCCATTTTTGACCAACCTTAAGACTCAGACGTCACCGATTGAGCGCTTGGTGATGTTGCATATTGTGCTCGTTCTGAGGTTGCGGAATCACGGCTGCGAGCCTTGCCTCCAGACTTTCGGACTCTTTTGTGCTTTGTCTCGATTTGCGAACCGGGTCCCGTTTTCTCCGTTTTCTCTTCCCAAAGGGAGGGAGAGGTCTCGTAGATCATCTCTCAGTGGCCGTGGGCTACGTTTCGTGGTCGTAGGCCATTTTTCCCGTTTGGAGCCCGGTTCCCGGTTTTCGGAGCCGTCGGCCGTGTGCCTCGGTTCAGGACCGCTTAACCACCTCCGTTTGCTCCGGTTTTTGGCATACACCTTGTTTCCTCCCTTTTGAGGGACACTGTGGCCCGAGAGACCAACTTCGTGGTCGAACGCCACCTCTGGTGCTTAATAGTCAGTTTTCGGGCCCCCGGACCGCGCGTTTTGGCCCCCGAACCTTCGTTTTGCATCGGTTTGGGCTCATTTTTGACGGAGACCTTATTTTCATTGTTAGAGAGGTTGTAGGAAGGTAGGAGGCCAGCAATTGTTCTGAAAACCACCTTTATTCCTTCATCGCTCTTCATCGCCCGTTTTCTTCACTAGAAAGCTGACTTTTTCCATTCCCGGGCCACTTTTTCTGACTTTCCACCACACCATTGTGTTGTACACACCTGGGAGGCCACCAATATGGATAGGCCGGCCATCAATTGTTCTTGACCCTTTTGAACCCCTCTAAAAAGTTGGTTTTTCTCTTTCCTGGGTTACATTTTCTGGGTTTTGACCATACAGTTGTGTTGTACACACATGGGAGGCCACCTTTCTGGGGTGGCCGGCCAGCAACTTTGTTGACCCTTTTGACCCCTGGCCGGCCGGCCAGGGGAGGTGGCCGGCCGACTACCTAAACCTTCTGAACCTGGCCTGCCAAAATTGTCTCTCCTGGTGCATGCCAGCTGTGCCAGCTGTTTTGCACCAGACCCCTGCCCGAGGGTCTGCCCTTTTGGGGGGGAAATTTGAATTTGTTTTTCCCCCCTTTTCTTCACACCTCTCCCTCTATATAACTAGCACCCGTCCTCCATTCCTAAGGGTTAGAAGAACCAGCTAGGGCATATACACATACTCTCCCTATATCTATACTTCAACCCTCCAAACCCTAAGATTCTTGCACCGTTTCCACTACAACCCATAGCACCACACCACCATCATCTATTCCAGCCCCTTGGAAGTCATTTGCAGAGGTTGAAAGCTCATTTCCTTGGACCAAAGGCTGCTGGAAAGTTAGGCTACAAGGGTAAGCTCTTATTCTCCCCATTTTTGCACTATTTTGTTCTATATCTTAGCCCCTTTTTCTTACATTTTTGGGCTCCGACCCAAACTGGAAACAGTCTTATTTTGAGCTCATATTCATGTTTGATTAAGGATTTTTTTTCTGTTTGAGGCCATCTGCTGCCCCTTTCCCTTTACTCTCTTTTAGGGCTATTTCTTGCATGATATATTATCCTTACTTGTGAGCATTTTTGGGCTTCGAGACAAATCGTAAAGTACCTTATTTTGAGCCCCTCTTCAACTTTGTTGAAGGACTCTTCACTGTTTGAGGCCAGCTACTGCCTCTTGCTCTCTATCTCTCTTTTGGGGCTTTTTTTGCATCATATTTTGGCCTTACTTGTGAGCATATTTGAGATTTTTCATAAACTGTAAAGTGTCTTTTTTTGAGTCCCTCTTCAACTTTGTTGAAGGACTCTTTGCTGGTTGAGGCCTTTTGCTGCCCTATTTGTTCAATCTCTCTTTTAGGGTTGTTTTTGCATGGTACATTAGCCTTATTTGTGAGCCTTTTTGGACCTCGACCTAAACTGAAAAAAGTCTTGTTTTGGCATCATCTTCATGTTTGATTAAGGTCCATTTTCTGTTTGGAGTCATCTTCCCCTATGCATGCTTCATCTCTTCATGATTAGGGCTATGCATTAGAATACTTGCATTGGCTATGGTTTGGCCTCTTAGTCACTGAAATTTAGTGGATTTTCAGTGGCTTAGGTGTGTTCTTGAAGGCCAAAATCAGAGGGGGGTGACCCCCTCTCTCCTTGTTTTGCTTAATGGTCTTTTTGGCCTTCCAAAGAGGCCCTATCTTGCATGCTTTTTTGACTGATTTCAAGACCAATTTGATGATTTTTAGGGCTATCATATTTGATTTTCAGAGTTGATTTGGCTATGCTAAGTGTCCTTGATGCATGTGCTTAATAACCCCTTTGTATGCCCTCTAAAAGAACCCATCATTTGTGCATGTGTTGGCTACATTTCAGAGGTTATTTGGGTATTTTTTGGCATGTTTTATTCACTTATTTTTGTTGGTTTGATGAGTTATCACCTGCTTCATATACATGCCATGTAAACCATGTTTGCTAGTTAAAGTTGCATGCTATTTTAGTCCATCTTGCTTGCATCTTTTGGCCATGCTTTGAACTAGAAATGTTCATGTTTTGGTTCTATCTTCATGCTTCATGATCAAATAATGCATGCTTTGTGTAGCTATAGGTCAATGCATGTGCCTAGTTTTGTGTTTCGGGACCATTCCATGCATCGGGTGCCATGTTTCCATGTTTCGGGATCATTTTGCAACACAGTTTAGTGCTGGAACTTGCATGTTTGTATGCCATATTCCATGCCCTTCCATGCCTTGTTAGAGTCGCATACTATGCCTTAGGTTCGGTCCTCGGTTTGCGTACATGTGTGCACGCATTTCGATAGTCTCATTTTCATCTTATGGCCACTGATGTGAGTGTGGCTGAGGTCCACTCATATTGGTGTAAGTCCATCGTGCATTGTGTATGCCATTTCAATTCATAGCATTGCGTATGCTAGGTTGTATGTTAGAGCATTGTGTATGCCATGTTACATCGTGCATTGTGTATGCCATTTCATAGCATTGTGTATGCTAGGATGTATATTAGTCGCATTCATGCATGTCATGCATATTGCATTGTGTTTGGGATAGGAGTTAGCCCGAGCACGGGAAACGAGGGACGTTTCGTACTCCGAGTGACGGAACGTGTCTCAATTCCCAGTCACCGACACTCCGGATTATCCATGATGGAGTCTCGGTCCTGTTGTGTTTATATGTGCATTCATTTCATATTGAGTCGTGTAATTCGACTCCTCGGCCATCATGCATCGAGATACGTGATTGATGGCACGAGGATCGAAGTATGCATACATATGCAAAAATACATTGCCATGCCCCTTTCTTGCTCTCTGTTGTAGCAAATCAGAAACCGGCAGTCTTTTGGAGCTTCGTGCAATATTCCGGGTTTAATTGTAAACAGAGGCTAATTGGGGCATCGCAACGGATTTTCGCGCAAAAAAACACAAGCATACATCATCCATCATCCAGAGCAGAGCTGAGGCAGTCCATAGGCTTGCATGCTAATTTACTGCTTTCCTGGATTAATTTGTTAATTAATTAGGGTTTTGTATTTATTCGGACTGTACTATTTATTTGGGACTGTATATTATTTATTCGGACCCTCCGAGCGAGGGCAATGTTGTAATAAGTGTGCGTGCATGTGATGTATGTCTTCCAACCCCACGTCTTTCTCCCTTTTATTTACCAGCTTATGATGGTTAGATTAGGGCATGTTTCAATTAGCATACAGTATGATAGCATGTTTGCATTCATTCATCTGTCTTGCATGCACCGGGCTCGGCGCATCATATTAACTGCATTGTATTTCAATTCCAAGTTGAATACCTGTTAGTTGTAGCATTTCACATGCCATCTTTAGAATAGCCGAGCCTATCTTAGTTGCATTTTGCATGTGTTGCATTAGGCATTTCTGTATAGTTAGGATCATGCATGGATTTCTAAAATAGCTTCTGTTTTGGCTTGGAGTACTCGGTAAGTTTTACGCTTTAGCATCCTTGCATGCGTGTGAGTGACTGCCATGATAGCATGCTTACCATGAGGCTATGTGCTTACGTGATATAACTGCCTGAATGCCTGTGGGTGAAGGTTGGGTTATTTGGATTGGAACAACTCATCGACTGTGAGTTTTAAGCCCACTAGATAGTGGCAAAACCATCTTTTCTAAAGCCCACCTGAGGGTGGCAAAATCTGTATTTTAAGCCTACTTGCGAGTAGCAAACCACTTAAAAAAATAAAACAGGAAATGTTTTGTTCCAATTCAGGCGCCCCAGTCTATACTTGTATGCTGTGCGCATCACATAGTAAATCTAGGCTAATAACCAGAATAAGAACGCATAATGTTTTCAAAAATGGATATCATGGTTAGTAGAGGCCGATCTTTGATCGGGCGAGTAGGGGTGCTTACGAAGTGACCTTCCCCAATCGTACCCAAGTTCCCGAGCTGAGGCAACTTTGGTGATGACGGACACGTGGCCTTAGGCAACGAGTCAGGGTTTCCTAAATTTCCGAAAATAAAATATTTAGGTGGCGACTCTGTATCTGGCAAAGCAGTCCATGTTTGGCACTTCTTTCTAAAAATCTGTTTTCTCAAAAGGATTTGCCAGATTTGGACTCTTTGGTTCAGATTGAGAACCGTGACAATTTGAGTCCGAACTGTAGTGAGCCCAAAAAGAACAGAACGGGACTCATCCTCCCGGGGACGTTCGGGGACGTCTACAATGACAATATGATTCTAATGCCACTTGTCAAATTGAATGCCACCATTACTCGTTGAGGTGTCTCACTCATGCAAAAAAGCAAAGCACTGATGCATATCTCTTTACCTTTTTTATCCCATTATTAAAACTGACACACATCTGTTGCTGAATTCTCCTCGCAACAAACCTTATATATCTCCATCCCATCTCCCTTGTATTTTCCAATTCCAATCTGTCTCTGTCTCTGTCTCTCTCTCTCTCTCTCTCTCTCTCTCTCTCACACACACACACACACACACACACACACACACAAGAGATCAATGGAGCAGTCAATGCGCAAGCTTTCAATTATGGTCCTTCTAATGATGTAATTTTTTTTAAGTAATCTCATTTATATATTTGATCCTCCTCCTATCTCAGTTTGAGATTTGGTTATAATCCTTTTTTTTTTTTTTTTGGGAGTAATATTTTTTTATATTGATCATAGAAAAGTGTTATGAAATTTGGTTTCTTTGTTCTTGATTTGGAACTATTCAGCTCATATATCCGTTGCTCTGTGTGTGTGGTGTTGGAAGTAGATCTTCTTTCAAGGTATTTTGGAACCGCTTGAAGAAAAAACCAAGTATAGTGTTAAGCATCCTTTCTTTTTGTAATAAGACCGCAAGCATCTAGTTGTTACCTTCAAGAGCAGGAAACTGGATGAGACCAAACATAGAGCTAGAACAGGTCATGTAAAGAGCAGCACGAATAAGAGACAAGGGGCGTGTCAAAGAACCTACGAAACGGATGCCCTAGCCTTCCTCCCTTTACCTTAAAATGTAGTAGCAAGGACATATAGACTTTATGACCTGGCTTCCCGGTCCTCTAGGTTCGTTAGAAGGGAAATTGCTTTGGCACAAAAAATGTGTGTGTGTGTGTGTGTGTGTACTTTTTGTTCATTTATGTTGGGTCACTCTATCTGCCTACATCTAAATGTATAAATTTTGGAACTACATGTCATTGTTGTACTTCCATCTCTAAATCTAGAGGAGATGCAGTAGAAAACATTGTAGAGAGAATTGACACCTTTTAGAAAGCTACAAACTTCTGGTAATGTAACAATTACTTTCCAAGTTAATTTTCCTACTCAATAACTAAAGACATATTCTTGATCTTTTTCAGTCTTTAATCAACAGCTTGGTAATAGTTTTAGTGGATCTCATATCACATTCTTGGTTCAATTCTTTATAAGAAATCAAATCTGTCTTCACAATGAAAGGGTAAAAATCTGCATCATTTCAATGACAACAAACTTAGACTCTTTTTGGATAGATGGATTTCAAATGAAGGAAATTTAAGGTCAAATTTTACAAAAGTATATGAGAGTTTGTTACTATAGTTTTATTGGGAATCTGAAAGGGAACAAAGAAAAGTATTTTTTTTAGTATCTTTGTACAACTTCAGTATGAAGGATTTAAAATAACAACTACTACATTTTTATTTCAAGTCTATCACGTTAAAGGCATTAAGTTCAACAATAAAATCTATATCTAAATTATCAAATCTAAATTTATAGACTCCACATAATAGAACTATTATGACTTTCTTCCCTACCTAAATTAGGTATGTAAAAAGGACTTGAAACTGTTACTAATTTAGAAGCCTAAAAAGAGTATTTTTGGTCAATAACTGTGAACCTTTTTTTTTCTTTTTTTTTTTTGAGTGCATGAGTTTTGATGGACTATGAACTTGACCATGAAGACGAGAAAAGTAAACATGAAGACCCCATAAGTAATAGAAATCTCAGATTTCATAATATTTCCTGAAAAATGCGATAACGTAAAGGAAAAATTGCAAGACGGGTAATTTATCTATGAATGATAGTCACAACATGGTAAACAAAGAACACAATACCTGTGTAAAAAATCAATAAAAAAAAATTAAATTAAAATTAAAAAAAAAAAAGGATACTAAATATGCATACTAAGAATAGATAGCAGAGAGAGAGAGAGTGGTTGAGAGATGACTATCAATTTCACTTACTTGCCTACAAAATTAACATACTAAATATGCACTAGTTCATTTTGATGACAGGAAAAGATTATAAAAAATAAATTAAAAAAAAAAAGAAAAAGAAGAAGAAGAGGAAGAAAGAAGAAAATGCATTAGTTAAGTAGCTTTGCATACACTACGCATTTAATCATAGATGTATATATGCACATAGGTACACATAATATATGCTCAGTATATTGTTTTCTCTTGATATGTTGTTCATGTTAACATGAACAACATATCAAGAGAAAACAATATACCGAGCCACATCTACTTCCACTTAATTTGCTCAACTTCACAAATCTGGCTGCAAGGATGGTGCAGAAGTGATTGTAACACAAACCTTCTAATCAGTCACAAGAAGTTGAGTTTTGTATACGTGTACAAGCGCTAAATTGTTTGGACATTATATTCATATGCCATTTTCTCCTTTTTTGGATTTATTTTTTTGAATACAATCATTAGACCAATTATGTCTGAATCTGGAGATTTAAGCTCGTGAACAAGCCTAGGTCGCCTTAGAGCGAAAATAAGTTAGGCCCAGCTACACTAATAGACATATTCATATGAACCTGTCAACTAGCAACAGGCCAACAGCTCAATAACATAATAAAACAAGACAATGGGCTAGGCAGAACCAATCTACATCACTTCTTCATTTTCATCATCTTCTTTTTTTTCTAAAATATTGTTGGAAGTTAGATACTCTACGGTCCACCATTAGGCTATAGTTCCCTTTACATTAAAAGGGTAAAGATTGCACATAAGATTAGATATGATGACGTGTGAAATCCACAAGGGTTGAATCAACATCCTAACATATGGTGACAAAAACGCCAGAGGGCTCTAAGAACAATCATTCTTAGTATTGTATGACAAATGGCATTAGTGCAAACTCAATACAGTGCTCATAGTTCCTTAACACCCTATAATTCCGTTGTTTCTCTGCCCTACGATTCCTGAGGTGGTACCATGATTACCATTATGAATCGGAGGGTCAGAATGGCAATCTAATAGGTAAAACTGTTGTGAAACGAGATATGCAGAGTTTTACTATATATGACAAGCTTTCATAACCAACAAAGAAAATAAATTCCCATCCTACATGCACATGAAAAGTGCACTTTTTCCATAATCCACACATATTATGAAAGAAATTAAATCATACCCAGACAGCTTGTACAACAGCCCCTTTTGTCGCAGGATCAGCAACAGTCCAACTTTTAATGCCTTGAATGGGGCACATCCTCCTAATCTGAATGCCAATCTCATTAGCTCCTGGGGTCGCTAGCACACCTTCGAATGCATTGAATGTCTTAGTGATTGGAATGTGGAGCTTGTTTCCATTATTGTTGGCAACTCTTTTTGCTGTTGCTTTTCCAACTGTTGGTCCCCGCACTCGCCTTGATGAAGATGCACCTACATATTTGATAATGTTATTAGTGTATTTACTAATGTAAAAATATAAACAATAGATAAATTGAAGGTAGATGAAACATATTTAATTACCTGCGCCACTTGTTTGACTTTGAGGAGATGGTGCATGCGTTTCAGACGGAGATGCTTCACAAGTCTCAGATCCATGTGGTGCATTAGTTTGAGACGGAGATGGTGCAATAGTCTCAGATCCTGACAACACATTAATTTGAGACAGAGATGGTCCAATAGGCTCAAATCCATCTGTTGCAAGACCTTCAGGATAAGGTGTACATGTATTGGTCGAGGGTGAGTAGGGTTCTAGTAATGCCTTCTTCGGTGGTGGTAAACGACGCATCTTCTTTGCAGGAGCCATTCTATTACATTTTAACATAATCAAAGGCAAAGTGCACAATGAGCACATGGATAAACACAAATTTTTAATGTGAACACATACATATATGTCAACAGTAATAATTAACAAACATAATAACTAAGAAATGAACATCCACGAAAATCTTAATTTCATACATATATATTAATCCATCTACGTAAAGTTGCAAGTGATATTGATGACATATATAACAAAAAGTGTCGTAGTATCTCCTCAAACAGTATGTATTAAATACATCAAGGTTCTATGTCATGATTTATATAGTTAAACAATGTCAAATTCGTCTTCTTCTTGCTCATCATCGTCCTCAATGAAGTCATCTTCGTCGGTATCACAAATGAAAGCATCAGCAACACCCTCGACTTGTGTTTGACTATGAGATTGTGAAACCATTGTATTTGGAATAATTTCACCTTCAATATCATCTCTACACAAAACCCCTTGATCGCCACCGCCTTCAACTTGCATACCATTTCCGTCCACAATTGGTACAACCTCGGTGGTTTCATTTTGTTGGAACACACTATTTAGAGCATCATCAGGTAAACCATCCATCTCTGGCATATTCCATATTCCTCGATGGTGGAATCGTTCTACAACTTTCCAATTCCCACCTAATTTGGTATCATTAATGTAGAATACTTGTTCTACTTGAGCTGGGAATACAAAGGGGTCATGTTCATACCATCGACTTTTTACATCGACCCTTATGACATGTGTATCCATGAGACAAGTCTTCTTTGCTACCGGTGTTATACCATTCACATTAGGTCAGTCTATCTGCCTACATCTAAATGTATAGTTTACGTTAAGCATCTTTAAATAACTTATCAAAGTTTCGCCCATCCACACTCTCAAAAGTAGCAGGTAATTCGTCCCCTTCATCATCCATTGCAAAACCCCTACAAACCTCTTCCAACATAGTAGCCAAATCATCCCCGTCATCCTGATTTTCCCCTACAATTTCACTTTATATGTCATGGTGACCTTCATTCGGTATGAGAGGTTCAGACACAGAAACAAGTTCCCCATGGTGCACCTAGGTCTTGTAAGAAAGAGATATCCCTCTTCGAATCAAATGAATCCTAACAACTTGGATTGTATGTTTTTTGTCGTTGTAGACACCCCATTTTTGACCGACCTTAAGACTCAGACGTCACCGATTGAGCGCCCGGTGATGTTGCATATTGTGCTCGTTCAGAAGTCTCAGAGTCGCGGCCGTGCGCCCTGCCTCCGGACTTCCGAACCCTCTTCTGTGCCTTGCCTCGGTTTGCGAACCAGACTCGGTTTTCTCTGTTTTCTTTCCTGAGGGGAGGGAGAGGTCCAGTAGACCATCTCTTAGTGGCCATGGGCTACATTTCGTGGCCGTAGGCCATTTTGCCCATTTCGGAGCCCGGTTCCCGGTTTTCGGAGCCGTCAGGCCGTCTGCCTCGGTTCGGGACCGCCTAACCATCTCCGATTCTTCCGATTTTTGTCATGCATCTCATTTACTCCCTTTCAAGGGACACTGGGGTCTTAGATACCCACTTCGTGGCCAAACACCACTTTCGGTGCTTAACGGCTGGTTTTCGGGACCCCGAACTGCGCGTTTTGGCCCCCGAGCATTCGTTTTGCATTGGTTTTTGTTCATTTTTGGCAGGTACCTCTGTTTTATCACCAGGAAGGTCACTGGAGGGTGGGAGGATAGTAATTGTCTCAAACAACCAGTTATGCTCCTCCGGCGCCCCCCGGCGCCCGTTTTTCTCACTTCCGGGCTAATGTTGAACACCCTAGGGCCATTTTCTTCGAGCCAAAACCACATATTTGTGTTGTACACACATGGGAGGACCCTAAAAAATGGTGCTCGGCCAGTAATTCTTCTTTTCATTTTTGGACCTCTCCTAGAGGTGGCTTGTTGTCTCTCCTGCTTCATAGTTGTCAAATTCCAACCACAGGGCCTTGTTGTACACACATGGGAGGACACTACCCTTTGGTGCTCGGCCAGCAATTTTCACTTCCCATTTTTACCCCTAGCCGGCCGGCCATGGGGGGTGGCCTGCCGGCCACCTCCAGCAAAAGTGGCTAGCCGGCCTGCATCCTCAGTGTGTGTTCATTACAGCTGTATGGCTGTTTCTTCAAAATATCTGGGCATCCGGGGGATATTTTGGGAGGGAAAGCTTGGGTGCATTTCCCTCCTCTTTTACACCCCCTTTTTGGCCTTTATAAGTGGCTGGCCAACTCCTTCATTAGGGTTAGAAAAACTTCCTAGAAGAGCTCCTAAGCATTTGCCTACATCTCCCTATCCAAAAACCTCCAAAAACTTCAAGTGTTAGCCTCATTTGTTCATCAACACCAAGCCTCACCATCACCACTTCCATTCCAGCAGCAAAGGAAGGTTTTTCAAAGGCTAAGAAGCAACAAATTCAAGCCAAGAAGCAACAAAAGTCTTGTCTTCAAGGGTGAGTACTCTTTTACCCTTTTTGAGCTTATTTTTGCTTCATTTTTATACCCTATTTGCTTGAGGTTTTGGGCTCCGACCATAACTGAGTTTAGGCTTATTTTGAGCCCCTCTACAACATTGTAGAAGGGCTCAACCTTGTTTAGAGCTTCTACATACCACTTGCTTCAATATCCATCATATTTACCGTAAACTTGCATGCTATTTTTAGCTTATGTACATTTGTTTTTGGAGCATTCCATAAACTGTGATTGAGCTTATTTTGAGCTCCTATACAACATTGTAGAAGGGCTCAACCTTGTTTGGTGCTTCCATGCATGACCTCTCTTTATAGCCCCTATTTGGTCCATATTTTGCATGCTATTTCTAGCCTACATGTGATCTGTTTTTGAGCATAATATAAACTGTGAGTGGGCCTATTTTGAGCCCCTCTTCAACATTGAAGAAGGGCTCAACCCTGTTTGGTCTCTCTATCATGCACTTGCTTCACAATCTCTCATATTTACCGTAAATTTGCATGATTTGTTTGGCTTATATGAAATTTGTTTTGGAGCATTTCATAAACTGTGAGTAAGCTTATTTTGTGTCTCTCTACAACATTGTAGAAGGGATCAACCTTGTTGGGGGTCTCCATGTTGTACTTGCCATTATATCTCTCTTTGACCCCCCATTTTGCATGCTTTTTAAGCCTATCTAGCTTCTGTTGAAGGCCATCATCAGGTCTGTAAAGAGTCATATTTTGGTCTTATTGACACATTTAATTAAGGTTCTTAGGCTGTTTGGAGAATGCTTGGTATACCTCTCTTTATAGCCCTCTTTCGGCTCATATTTTGCATGCTATGTTGAGCATATCTACATACTGTTTTTGGGGTTTTCATAAGCTGTAAATGTTCATATTTTTGGTCCCTCTTCAGTTTCGTAGAACTGTATTTTTCAGTTTGAGCATTGCATGTACCACTTACTTCATTATTTCCCCTTTTTCCCCCATTTTTGCATGCTGTTTTTGCCCCATCTATGATTGTTGTTTGGCCATGCTTTGTACTGGAAAAATGCTATTTTAGGGACAGCCTAGCATCTGTATTTACACTTCATGTCCATATTGTGCATGTTTGACATAGCTGTAGGCCATTCCATTGCATTTCGGGACTTATTTCGGGCATCGGGTGTAATTTTGCTATGATTCGGGGGCTATTTTGCATCATTGTGGCTGCTGAAATTTGCATGTTCCATATTCCATATGCCATGTCTCATTTTGCATGTCATTCCATGCCTTCAGGCCATTTCTCGATTTGCGTGCCCACGGGCACGCACTTCGAGACATCTCATTTTCCATCTTCCGGCATCCTATGTGAGTGCGGCTGAGGCCCTCTCATATTGGTGTAAGCCCTCATTTCATCTCGTATGTCATTTCATGCCTGTATGCCTTTGTCTCGGTTTGCGTGCCCGTGTGCACGCATTTCGAGGCGCTTCTCATTTTCATCCATCGGCCTCTTATGTGAGTGTGGCTGAGGCTCACTCATGTTAGCGTAAGTCCATTTTGCATTCCGTATCTCATTTTAGTCTCATCACATTGTGTATGCCATTGCTTCGGTTTGCGTGCCCGTGTGCACGCATTTCGAGACATCTCATTTTAGTCTCATCACATTGTGTATGCCATTGCCTCGGTTTGCGTGCCCGTGTGCACGCATTTCGAGACATCTCATTTTAGTCTCATCACATTGTGTATGCAATTGCCTCAGTTTGCGTGCCCGTGTGCACGCATTTCGAGACATCTCATTTTAGTCTCATCACATTGTGTATGCCATTGCCTCAGTTTGCGTGCCCGTGTGCACGCATTTTGAGACATCTCATTTTAGCATCATTGCATTGTGTATGCCATTGCCTCGGTTCGCGTGCCCGTGTGCACGCATTTCGAGGCACTTCATTTTTATCCGACGGCCTCTTATGTGAGTGTGGCTGAGGTCCACTCGTGTTAGTGTAAGTCCAATTTGCATTGCGTATGCCATTTTATGCCTTAGGATCGTTTTCTCAGTTTGCGTGCCCGCATGCACGCATTTCGAGGCATTTCATTTCCATAGCATTATGTATGTTAGGATTGCATATTAGCTGCATTTCATGCATATCATGCATATTGCATCGTGTTCGGGATAGGGGTTAGACCGGGCACGGGAAACGAGGTACGTTTCGTACTCCGAGTGACGGAACGTGTCTCAATTCCCAAGTCACCGACACTCCGGATTACCCATGATGGAGTTAGGTTTTGTTGTAGCATTCATATGCATTCATTCCATATTGAGTTGTGCATTTCGGTTCCTCGGTCATCATGCATCGGTATGCGTGATTGGTGGCACGAGGATCGAGGCATGCATATATTTGTGAAATACATTGCTATGCCCCTTTCCTGCTATCTGTTGCAGCAAAATGAAGAATCAGCAACTTTTCGGAACTTGGCACGCATTTCAAGAAAAATGCAAACAGAGGCTAATCGGGGCACCGCCGTGGATTTCCGCGCAAAGGCATCCGGGCATGCATCATTTCATTATTCAGAGCGGAGTCAAGGTAGTCCCTGGCTTGCATGCCAGTTTTACAGCTTTCTTAGTTAATTCGTTAATTAATTAGGAATTTGTACATTATTTGGGACTGTAATATTTTGGACTGTATTATTCTTTCATTCTGACTGTATATTTATTCGGACCCTCTGCGCGAGGGCATAATTGTAATAAGTGTGGGTGAGTGTGATGTATGTCTTCCAACCCCACGTCTTTCTCCCTTTTATTTACCTGCTTACAATGGTTAGATTAGGGCATATTTCAATTAGCATATAGTATGACAACATGTCTGCATCATTCATCTATTTTGCACGCACCGGGCTCGGCGCATCATACAAACTACATTTGTATTTCGATTCCAAATTGAATACGTGTTAGTTGTAGCATCATCATATGCCATGTTTAGAATAGCCGAGCCTGCTATAGTTTGCATTTTTGCATGTGTTGCATTAGGCATTTCAGTATACTTAGGATCATGCATGATTTCTAATGAGCTTCTGTTTTGGCTTGGAGTACTCGGTGAGTTTTATGCTTTAGCATCCTTGCATGCGTGTGAGTGACTGCCATGAATAGAATGCTTGCCATGAGGCTATTTGCTTATGTGATATAACTGCCTGAATGCCTGTGGGTGAAGGTTGGGTTATCTGAATTGGAATAATGCATTGAATATTTGTTTTAAGCCCACTAGATAGTGGCAACACCATGTTTTTCTAAGCCCACCCGAGGGTGGCAAAATCTGCATTTTAAGCCTACCTGCGGGTAGCAAACCATCTTTCAAAAACAAACATGAAATGTTTTGTTCCAATTCAGACGACTCAGTCTATACTTGTATGCTGTGCGCATCACCTAGTAACCTAGGCTAATAACCGGAATAAGAACATACAATGTTTTCAAAATAAGATATCATGGTTAGTAGAGGCCGGTCTTTGACCGGGCGAGCGGGGGTGCTCACGAAGTGACCTTCCCCAATCGTACCTAAGTTCCCGAGCCGAGGCAACTTTGGTGATGACGGACACGTGGCCTTTGGCACCGAGTCAGGGTTTCCTAAATTTCCCATTAAAAATATTTAGGTGGCGACTCTGTATCTGGCAAAGCAGTCCATGTTTGGCACTTCTTTCAAAAAATCTGTTTTCAAAACGATTTGCCGGATTTGGACTCTTTGGTTCGAGATTTAGAACCGTGACATTTGAGTCCTTCGAACTGTAGTGACCCAATATCGAACCAGAACCGGGGGGGGGGGGGTTCGCACTCCTCTCCCCGGGATGCGTTCGGGGACGTCTACAGTTTCTGGCGACTCCGCTGGGGATTTAGAGAACTTGACTTGAACTCATGATATCTGGTTTTGACTACACTTGTGTGTTTCTTTGCATTGCATTTGCATTGGTGCGCCTAGGACACCGTGTTTGCCATATGCCATTCCCGAACGATTTGCCGGAGGCTTGTCTTGTCAAGGCATGACCATAAGGCTGATCGGCTCTGGGCTCTGACAGCATGGGAACACAAACCCCGGTTTTACCGGGGCACCCTTTTTGACCATTCGACCTAGTGCATATTCGGATCCATAGTGACCATTCCAAACTAGGACAGGTTGCTTACCTGTTTATAGGTTGTTTTTTGAAGCCGCTGTGTGCCTAGTGAAGCCCTAGCTCCTGAAAAAATAGGACAGGGAAACCCTATCCCAACATAGGGGTGTTTTGGCTCTCACTTATCTGTTATGTGCTTGTTAGAGTGCGTCTCTACAGGGAATGCATGTATCAGTTTATGAGTCACATCAGGCCTGCGGGCATCAGCCAGTCATTTGAGAATCAGTTGTCTGCGGATATCAGATTCAGTTTTGGGAAACAGTGATACAGGGACAGTAATCAGTGATTAAGGACAGTGTATACCCAGCTTATCAACCGTGTGTTGTATGCCCGACTGTGTGTTGTGTATTTAATTTAAGCTGTTATGCTGTCCGTTTTTCTGGTTATTTATTTCCTTTTCGCTTTATTTATCTTTTTGCTAGGGCAGGTTTGTAGCACAATTGCTTCCGAACCAGTAGATATACCCCAAGCACTTTGGACACGAGGTCGCCGACTTATTCGATCCGAGGATCTGATTGACGGACATCCAGTGTTCCACTCATTACCCCCAGTTGTTAGGAGAAGGCCGAGAAGGCGCAGTCCGTCTGAGCAGAGATCATCAGGGCAGAGGCCTACCCTAGCAGTGAACAATTCGACTGAGGTTGCTATTTCCGCTATAGAGATACATTTACCAGTTATTCAGATGGATCCGCCGAATACATTAGGGATGGAGGCGATGATGCGCCCAAATGCAAGAGAGCATGAGACAGATGCAAGAGGATGTCATCCGCCAAACGGAATTTTCTAAGCAACAGGCTACAGTTATGGCCCAACAGGCTGAGCTTATTACCAGGCTCCAGCAGCAAATCAGAACATCAACCTCACACCCAGCTCCTCCTCCACCCGGAGCTCCGTTACCCGAACAGGCATCCACTGGTCAAAATGCCCTGCCAAATCCTCAGAATACCCCCCTGAACACCCAGAACACCCTACCCCAATGTCCAGAATATTCAAGAGGACACAGGCCATCCAACGGGGTTGGCTCCGCCCCCCGCTTCTGCCTCAACTGTCCAAGACTCATACACCTGCCAACCATCCGGACTCTCCTTCGAGTTCGAGATAGACCATACACAGCTCTGAAATTGAGCAAACTGGAGAAGCTTTTTAAGAAGTCTCAGGGGGTGAAGGCCATCCCAGACATCGAAGATGGATACACCGACGTGGCCATAACATTTCCAGACAGATTTAAGATGCCACAGATTGATCGTTTTGATGGGTCAGGGGATCCTATGGTCCATCTCCGGCTGTTTTCAGACATCCTGCGGCCAATGGGCCTAACCCGACCACAAAAGCTTTTCCCTGTTTGGCCGAACTTTGTCGGGTGTGACAGCCATTTGGTACGCGAAGCTAGAAGATGATGTGAAAAGAAACTGGGATGAGATGGCTGAGGCCTTCGTTGCACAGTACTCGTACAATACACAGATCGAGATTACAACTCGTGATCTCGAAACGACGAGGCAAGAGGCCAAGGAGACTTTCTCAGACTTTGTAACTCGATGGAGGGCAAAGGCATCGATGATGACCTTGAGGCCTACAGACAAAGATCAAATTAGGATGATTGTGCGCAATCTCCAACCAAAACTCATGCAGAAGATGATCGTACTCCCCTTTCCCACCATTCTCAGACTTACACGAGATGGGGGTACAGATCGAGGATGCGATGAAGCAAGGTCTGATTGACCAGGACCCGGAAGCAACCCCGGAGGACATTCAACCGCAATAACAACGCAGGCCAGAGTGGCGCTGCAAACACAAGGACTTCGGAGGTCAGTATGGTCACCACCAATCCCCCTCCCTAGCCAAGGCCCATGGCGGCCACCCCCTTTTCCAGTACATCCGGGAGCAGTACCCAAGCCCCGAGATTCCAGCCCAGGGGCCAAAGAACCTTTACCCCACTATACATGCCTTTGTCCAAGGTTCTGGGGGTCTTGATTAGAAAGGGACATCTAAAACCCCTGGAGCCGAGGCCGCCACCAAACCCACTTCCCCCCTCTCACAACCCAGCCAAATACTGTGCCTACCACCAGCAGCATGGTCATGATACCGACCATTGTTTCAGGCTGCGTCACGAGGTTCAGGACCTCATCGACAAAAATATTATTTTACCTCCAGATAGACCTAACGTCACAACCAACCCACTCCCTACCCATAACCAAGATCCACCACCCAAAAGAGTCAACTTCATCCAAACTGGGGTCGTATCCTACGATCCTAGTATCTATATTACTCCCTCTCACCTACCCAAGCCGGAGGTGATCCTTCCTGATTGCACCGATTCCTTGTGCATGTTGGACACCTTCACAACCCAATCTCGAGTCAAAGGTGGTGACCACTGAAGACGGAATAAGGCGGGTTTCAGAGGAGAACAGAGTTGTTAAGTCCGGGATGGAACAGCCCGGGAATCATGCTGGGGGGAGCCTATGATCCGAGCGAATACATCTTATCAGTGGGCCGGGTCTGAGCTGAGTGTGGGGTTGCCAGAAAAGGCTGAGCTGTGGCATGATTCAGGGGGACAGACTTGAACAAGGGGCAGATGATCTAGCAACAGTGGAGGAGGACTTCGCCAACCTCCAGTTTTTCAACGACCAAGAATCAGGAGATGCAACAATCAACTGGTTTGAATATGAGGAGTCGGCGGAGGCCATCGGGTGGTTAGATGATCAGCCTGATATTGTGGAGTTTCAGCTAGAGCAGAGCCCGGCAGGGGTGAGGGTATCAACTGTGGCCGGAAGGGCCGAGAGTCAGAATGAATTGCCGGAGAGCGCTGGTACAAAGAATTCCGCTCGGGACTTAAGCATTGTGGATGCAAAGACAATGGAACAACGAACTGCAGCAACGCAGACAGAACAGGAGAAGTTTTGGGATTCCGAGAGAATCAAGAAAGGCAAAAGCCCATGAAGGGGCTGAGAGTACTGTGGGCACAAGAACGGACAATTGCTGTGAGCATATGGGGATGAAGGTACTGAGAGTACACATCTGCCAGAACCAGACAGGTGTCTTTTGGATGCTAACGGGATGTGGTGGGAAGACGACGACTTGTGTCTTGCCCACACAGACGAAGATTGGGGAGCAAATCAACCAGACAGCACCTGGTACCTCGATGAGGTTGACCACATGACCAGGAGTGGGCGGTACTTCAAGCCCCCCGCACCTAGACCAACCAGAAGCATCTGGTAAAGACAAGGAAGCTGAGAAACAGAGAGAGAAACAGATTGAAGAAGAAGCTGTGTTGAGGCAATTAAAGAAGATACAAGCAGACATCTCCATCTGGGGGACTGCTTATGGCTTCACAGGTACACAGACAGGCTGTCCTATCTGCCATGGACAAGGCCAAACTCTCAATCGATACTACACCAGAGCAACTGGTCGGGTTGGTTTTTCCGGGAGGAGGTTCCCCGGCTTTAACCTTTTTAGACAAGGAACTGCCGCCTGAGGGCGTGAATCATAACAAACCTCTCTACATCTCCGTGGAATGTAGAGACAAGTGGATACCGGTGGTACTTGTTGATACCGGGTCTGCCATCAACGTCTGCCCAGCCAGAACAGCATATGCAATCGGGTTGAAGCCCGCGGACTTCATCCCGACAACTCAAGTGATCAAAGCGTACGATAATACCAGCAGAGAAGTGATGGGGACCGTCAAGATTCAGACAAAGGTTGGACCTGGACAACACGAGATAGATTTCCATGTCTTGGAGGTTCCCGCCACTTTCAACCTACTTTTGGGGGCGACCGTGGTTACACCAGGTAAAGGCCGTCTCGTCCACTCTGGCATCAGATGGTGAAATACCCCTGTGGAAAGGGAGTAGCCATTGTGTTCGGGAATTCATCGATCCATCCCCCTCCGGAGGTGTCTACACCAGTCCTAGAAATAGAGCACGGCATGGAGGGACGTGTTTATATCAGGATTTACTCTGGCCGAGGCCCGGGTTATGCAAAACATTATGGCTGTGAATGAAGGGTATGTACGTCAGTGCTCAATCCGTCTACCTCATGAACAAGCTACAACACATCCCCGGGATGGGGATTAGGAAGGAGCGGCAGGAAAGGCGTCGCAACATTGGCCGAAGTGCCACACAACCCGCATACCTTTGAACTGGGTTACCTGCCCACCAAAGAGGACTGGGTGAGGAAAGGGAAGGAAATGGCCGGAAGGGCCAGAGCAAAGCAGGCTGGGAAGCCATTTGACTTGATGCATAGGCCCATTCAGGGCACCCTGAACGGACGCTTCGTCCGGGAGGGGGAGGATTTTCCATTTTGCGGCTTCCCAGAGCCGTGGATAAACGCGGAGAAGAAGCGCGTGCCCGGTTTTGAGATCTTTTTCGACCTGCAACTACCCGGGGAGGATGTTGCCGAAGAGCAGACGGACCCATCAGCTAAGGTTGAGCGGAATAAGGCAGTGGATCCTGAGGGCACAGAATGTGAAATGGGGGTAGCGCTGGCATGTCTACTCTCTGATCCTCCGATCGACCATAAGTGCTTGGGGAATAACTCCGAGGTTTCCATGATTGGGGATGAAACGGCTGCGAGCCAACCAGCAGCTATCTTGGATGCATCTATCGCACCCTCTCTCACTTGGCAGTATGGGGAGGGATTTTTGTCCAGCAGCACCGGGTCAGGTAGTGAGCCGGAATCTGATTCCACCGAGTCTTGTGAGTCGGAATCAGGTTCCAGCTCGACTGAGTCTGAGTCTGGTACTCCTGGGGATGTTAACCCGGATGCCACAGTCCTGTCTAGGTCGTCTTTTTCCTTTTCATTTGAGTCTGTTGTAACCGATGAATTGGACGATCTGGCTGTGCCTAATGAGAATGAACTATCTGTGGTTTCTGAGTACTTTTCTGTGCCCCTAATTTATTGCATTAATTCAGACTTTCAAAATTTTGATGAAAACGAAGAGGACGAAGTTCCTCCGGTTTTACAACGTTTAATTGAGCAAGAGCAAGAGAGATTTGTCAAACCATTAATGGATGAAATCATTACCGTGAACATTGGTACTGAGGAAGACCCGCGGCTGGTCCAGATCGGGTCCACGTTGTCTTCGGAGGAACGCGAGCGACTAGTCGCTTTATTAAAAGATTTCAAAGATGTTTTCGCGTGGTCCTACGAAGACATGCCTGGAATCGATCCTGAGATTGTACAGCATCGGATCCCCCTTGACCCCGAGGCTCGACCTGTCAAACAGAAACTCAGAAGGATCCGCCCGGATTGGGTTCTCAAGATTAAGGAAGAGGTCACCAAGCAAATCGACGCAGGCTTCCTACTGGTATCTGAGTATCCAACTTGGTTGGCCAACATTGTTCCGGTGCCGAAGAAGGACGGCAGGATCCGGGTGTGTGTAGACTTCAGGGATTTGAACAGAGCTAGTCCGAAGGACGACTTCCCTTTACCGCACATCGACGAGTTGGTAGATTTCACAGCAGGGCATGCATTGCTCTCATTTATGGATGGCTTCTTAGGATACAACCAGATAGTGATGGCACCAGAAGACAGGGAAAAGACTGCATTCACCACCCCGTGGGGGACATACTGCTACAGGGTAATGCCGTTTGGGTTGAAGAACGCTGGAGCTACTTATCAACGGGCCGCGGCCACAATATTACATGATATGATCCACAAAGAGGTTGAGGTGTATGTGGACGACATGATTGTCAAGTCCAAAGAAAGAGAGGGCCACTACACCGCCTCGCACAAGTTTTTCCAAAGGATCAGGGAATTCCGGTTGCGGCTGAACCCTAAAAAATGTACGTTTGGTGTTATAGCGGGAAAAATGCTGGGATTTCTGATTACACAAAGGGGCATCGAAGTCGACCCTTCCAAAATCAAGGCCATCCTAGAAATGCCCCCACCGAGGACTGAAAAGGAGGTGAGAGGCTTTCTGGGTAAAGTGCAATTCATAAGACGGTTTATCTCAAAATTAACCTTGACTTGTGAACCACTTTTTGGTCTCCTGAAGAAAGGAAAGAAATTTCAATGGGACGGCCGATGTCAAGCAGCGTTTGAGCAGATCAAAGAATATTTACAGAACCCGCCCGTTTTATCGCCACCAGAACCGGGGAAACCGTTGATTTTGTATCTGTCAGTGACTGAGACCACGATGGGCTGCATGCTTGCTCAAGAATCAGAAGACAAGGTGGAGAAAGCCATCTACTATTTAAGCAAGAAAATGCTGGAATATAAGACCCGATATACACCGCTGGAAAAGGCTTGCTTAGCTTTGGTATGGGCTACCAGGAAGCTGCGGCACTACTTGTTAGCTCACTCTGTAATGTTGGTTTCACGACTTGATCCCATCAAATATCTTTTCAAGAAACCGGCGCTTACGGGTAGGCTAGCTCGTTGGTTGCTGTTGCTCTCCGAGTTTGATCTCACGTACGTGACACGCAAGTCAGTAAAAGAAAGAGCAGTGGCAGAGTTCCTTGCCGACCACCCGGTTGAGGGGGATGAAGCAGTTGAATATTTGTTCCCGGATGAATCAATTTTACATATCGACGAAGAAACTTGGACGATGTACTTTGACGGAGCATCAAATCAACATGGGTATGGGATAAGAGTGTTGCTGATAGCGCCTGACAATTCCCGTATCCCTCTAGCCTTCAAACTCCGGTTCAAAGTCTCGAACAATGAAGCAGAATATGAGGCGTGCATCGCTGGCCTAGAAGCAGCCCTAGAACTAGGGGCAAGACGGCTGGACGTCATTGGGGACTCGAACCTCGTTGTGTCTCAAGCTAAAGGAGACTGGAAAGTAAAAGAGGAAAAGATGATGATGTATCACCAAACCTTGGATTTGCTAATTCCTCGGTTTGAGAAGTTAAGTTTTACTCATCTACTAAGAGAGAACAACAGGTTCGCAGATTCTTTAGCAACTCTATCATCCATGATAGACATCCCGTGTGGAGTCCGGATGCGTCCAGTCATCATTGACCAGAAATTTGCACCAGCCTATGAGTTGATTGCAGCCATAGATGAAGTTCAGGACGAACACCCTTGGTATTACGATATTTGGAATTTCTTGGAGAAGGAAGCATACCCGTTGGGGGTAAATGCCAAGGACAAAAGGGCAATAAGAAGATTGGCCGTTCGGTTCATCATCTGTGGGGGGAAGCTGTATAGAAGAGGTCATCTGGGAATGCATAAACTGTGTGTTGATGCCGAAGAGTCAAAAAGTCTAATGGAAGCCATCCATGGAGGGGAATGTGGAGCACATATGAATGGGGCAATGCTAGCACGGAAGATTCTCAGACAAGGTTACTACTGGTCCACCATGGAGGAGGATTGTATTGGTTTTGTTCAGCGATGCCACAAATGTCAGATCCATGCAAATCGCATGAACATCCCGCCATCAAAGCTGTACAACATGACTTCGCCATGGCCATTTTCAGTCTGGGGAATTGATGTGATCGGAGCTGTCACGCCAAAGGGGTCGAATGGGCATGAGTTCATCTTGGTAGCGATAGATTATTTCACGAAGTGGGTTGAGGCCCAATCTTACGCAGTGTTGAAGGCTTCGCACGTTGCAAAGTTTATCAGAAACAACATCATCTGTCGCTATGGGGTCCCAAATGAGATAATTTCAGATAACGGTTCCCACTTCAAGAAGGAAATGATAGACTTGTTGGAAAAATACAACGTGGCTTTTCACAAGTCGTCTACCTATCGGCCGCAAACCAATGGAGCGGTTGAGGCTGCCAACAAGAATATCAAGCGCATACTGCAGAAAATGGTGGAAACCTACCGGGACTGGCCAGATAAGCTGCCGTTTGCTCTGTGGGGCTACCGGACTTCAATCAGAACTTCTACTGGAGCGACTCCGTATTCATTGGTTTATGGGATGGAGGCCGTTCTACCTATTGAGATTGAGGTTCCGTCACTACGAGTATTGGCTGAATGCCAGATAGCCGAAGCGGATTGGCAGCAAAATAGATTTGAGGAACTCATGCTTTTCGATGAAAGAAGACTGAAAGCACTGTACCATGTTCAGGGTTATCAACGCAGGATTGCCTGGGCTTTTAACAAGAAGGTTAAGTCCAGGAATTTGAAGGAAGGAGATTTAGTACTCAAGGACAACCGAGCTCCCATCCACGACCCAAGGGGCAAGTTCAGACCTAATTGGACTGGTCCCTACATCATTAAGTCTATCTGGTCAGGTGGAGCTGTGGTTCTGATGGATCTAGATGGCTTAGAGTTTTCACAACCGATCAACATGGACAAGTTGAAGAAATACTACCCTTGAGAGGCTCGCTAGGCCGAAAACCCGAAAGGGCGACCTAGGCAAAACTCAAAGCACAAAAATTTTTAAAAATATAAAAACTGAGCTCGCAAGGTTGAAAACCCGCAAAGAGCGGCCTTGGCAAAAGTTAGAGCGCAAAAGGAGAGTAAAAATACCCGAGCGAACCTAAGCCTGAACTACGTAAGGCTTGATTCCCATCTTTGGGATACGTAGGCAGCTTCATCCTGAAGTTCAGCCATAAACACTTTCCCCGATCAACTTTGTCCATTTTGATCATCTCAGTCATCCTTATCCATCAGCATTCATCGTAATCTCTGGTGCAGTGCTATTCAGACTAGGGGCAACTTTCCGTTGCCAAAAGGTGCTGTGGTACCATTCAGACTAGGGGCAACTTTCCAGTTGCTAGGATCCGGAGTTATGCACCTCAGTGATAGATCTCAGGCGTGTCCAGTTCTGATCCTTATCGAAAATAGTTTTGAAAAGTTTTAATAAAAATTGACTTTGTTCAAATTAATCTTTTCACAACTAAGACCATTTTTGGACCAAAACGGGAAATTTTCAGTACCACAACCTTCAATTTCATTGATTTCAAAACGGAGTTCTCCTGCTCTTGCATACAATTGAAGTTGCTTTTTATTACATTCATAACGAAAACTTGAAAGTACTAATAAAGCAATAAATCTGGGGCATAGTCAGGTCAGGTGTCCCTGCGCCCCCTCCCAGAGCTGGTTGAAGCTTCCAATGCCGACCTAGGCCTAGTCTGTGCCTCCTCATTGAGCCAATCCTAGCACTCGTCAGACAAAGCATAACTAAAAGTAGGGGCGGGGCCCAGGAGCTCTCTAATTCTCCACGCTGCGGCCTGCCGAGCCAACTGTGCACCTCGAACCGGAAATGTAGCCGGGTACTCAATCCCCTCCGGAGGGCAAGTCTGATCATGGCCGAACTGGCGCAATATACGGAACGGAAAGTAGAATACACAGTGAGTCAAGCCGATCAGTCGAACCCCGACCTGTCGGGACATGCTGAAGCTCATCGCCGGGAGATTAAGCCAAGGGCAACGCCAAGCAATGCGTTCAGCTGACAAGTTGCACATCCATTCAAACCACCATCCCTCATCAAGGGCGTCGACCAGGCGTTGTTGAAAGAAGTAGCCGCGGGCTGAGTAAGCAGGACAAGAGTCCACAACTTGCAGTTTGTCCATCAACCATATCTGGGGAGGGATGAAAAATGAGAGAATAAAGAATAGAGAGATGAGAGAAAAGTAAGATAAGGGTCTTGTGAGAAAAACTGAGCCTGAGGGCCGAGTGATGTGAGCAACTACATATGTGAGCTTGGGTGGGAAACATTACCTGTAGTAGTAGTGGACTCCCTGCAAATCTGGTTGTCTCCCGACGGTAGAAGGCATCCAGGCCCATCAGTGTCTCGGCCAATGTCATGGCGATGCAACTCTTTCCCTCTTTCAAGCCTTGAGCAACTTCAATCAGACGGACGCTGGATCCTCCAAAGCTTGAGGCAAACAGAAAATGAGATAACATGCACAAACAGAGAGCATGTTGTCGGAAGCCTTGCCAATGATGGTCGCTGCGGTCACCAGCATCGGAGAATCGGTAGACCAAACTTGGGATGTCCAACATTCCGTTACAAATCAGGGACCGAGCGTCATGCGCGGAGAGCCCGCACATCCGCCCTAAGTATTGAGCATAGCCAAAGTTGAGTTGGGGCAAGAGTTCCTCGCCGCGCTCGGATTCCAGCAAAACTTGAAAATCTTCAAAAGTAGGACATACCTCTTGACCGCCGAAGCTGAAAACGTGCGTCACCGGGTTCCAAAACTTCGCCGCGGCATGGAGGAAAGGAAGGTGCAGTGGAGTGCGGCTCAGCGGGAATAGTGCATTTAAGCCGAAACCCCGGAAGTTCAACTTTTCCGAGCCGTCTAGAGAAGAGATCCAAGATGTGAGATTTTCTGCGAGAAATGCCTCCATTTTTGTGAGAAACGGTGATGAAATGAATAAGTTCCAAGGTTGGGGCTTTTATAGGGGGGGTAAAACACTATTCAGAGGACACGTGTCAAAATTCTGGGGGTTGCGGGAGAGGTGGCCGGCCAGCCATCTATTCTAGTAGGCCGGCCACCCTCTAGTCTCCAGATGCAAAATGTGTTCGGCCCCGCATTGGTCCTGTTTTATCCTCCGGAAGGAAATTTGAGGCATCTCGATGCGTCGGGAATGTCAAAGGCCTCCATTTCTCTCAATTTCGGATTCGTTCCGTCACCCAGATCATCTGAATGTACGCTTTGTTTTGCTCATTGAGTTGTTGTTTTGCTTATCGAGTTGTCGTTTTGTTTATCGAGTTGTAAGTTTTGTCGAGCTGTCACATTTGGTGTTTTGAGTTGTTACTCTTTTGTTTACGCAATTTTGTTAAGTCTTGTTTATCGAGTCGTTAACATTGTTGTATTTTGCTTATCGAGTTGTAAACTTGTTAAGATCTTGTCTTTTCTTAACGAGTTGAGTTGTTTGTTTTGTTGTGTCGACTCATTACCTGACCTGGTAAATACACAAGGCACATTTTCATTCAATTCCATTTTTGTGCAAAATGACGCGATGCGATGCTAAGACTTTCAAATACAAACATCCTTTTCAAAAGCTGTTTCATTCCATCATGTTTTACAACAAAATAAGGGTATGAGTTTTACAGGAAATAAAACTGCCTAACAATATGCAAAGTGCTACAAACTACTAGCAAAAAGTAAAATAAAGCAGGAAATAGCATCAATGTCCTCGGGAACGGGAATGAGGGGGCCCTCTCATCCTCTTCTGCAGGATAACCTCTGCACCATCATCACCATCTGGGTCAGAACTATCATCCTCCGGATCCCCCTCAGCCTGGTCTCCACTCCCGGAACCAAGACCAGAGCCTCCCTCCTCAGCAAATGTCTCTGACTCACGGTCTGCGACCTCTTCCTTCTCCTCCTCAATAATGGGTGCCCTGCGTCTGCGAGACGACCCTGCTCCTCGAGCTCCTCGAAAAGGCCTAGATGGCCCAGCTCCCCGAAAAGGCCCAGATGGCCCAGTACCTCGAACAGGCCCAGTACCTCGACTTCCCTGAGAAGGCCCGGGTGGCCTGGCCTGCGACGGTGCATATACAGGAGGCATCTGAAAATGAAGAGTGCAATACATCAGTTTAAATATGAAAAGCAGATGCAAGTACAGTGTACGAGTGGGGTGTGTGTCAGATGTGCTCTATACAGCCTATCAATACAGCAGAGCATTCAAAACCAGTATGTCATCAGGAGTATGCTGAATACAGGAAAGATGGACAATACCTGCACGCCCATAATGGCCAACTGTGCCTCCCTCCGTAGGATCATGCCCTCGAATGTGGCTAGCATCCCAAGTAGCTCATCCGTGTACTCAACTGGAGGCTGCAAATACAAATGCAAAACTATCAATAAAGGGATGAACGTCTAAATATCTAACTGATGAATCAAAGCTGAAAAACATACCGGGGGTGAATCAGGATCTCTGACATATCCGTGGTCAGGTAGAGGAGGCTCTAGCGGGACCTGGTAAGGAGCCCCGAATCGCCAACTCGTCAACTCGGTCGGCATGTCTGGCCACCCAGGATGATAAAGAGACGGAGGGATCGGAGGAATCGAACTAGCTCTCCCCCTAGACGCACTAGCTCTGCTAGAGGAGGGGATATCCGTGGCATGAGCCCGACTCGACGATGGTACATCAGTAGACCTCCGTGGCGGAGCACGCACTCCCGTCAAGGGGGGCATTAGATATATGCGACGATAGGTGGCGTAGCCCCCCTCCATGAGATGTAACAAAGCATCGGTGCCCTGCATGTCATTAATGACCTCCTGGGCAGAGAGTCTATCGGCAGTCCGCATAGTGGCTGGAGGTACAGCAGGAGGGTCCTGAGAATCGTACCCCCACACCTGACGTAGAAAGCGTTCCCCCAGGAAC
This sequence comes from Camellia granthamiana, assembly GCA_036172215.1. Lineage (NCBI taxonomy): Eukaryota > Viridiplantae > Streptophyta > Magnoliopsida > Ericales > Theaceae > Camellia > Camellia granthamiana. The sequence goes on from CM069912.1 coordinate 109,836,407, forward strand.
CATGCCCTACCAACAGGTCCTTCGAGTAGGAACCTATACTGGGAATTGCTCGATCCTCCGGGATACTGATGTCGGAGACCATCACCTAGGACCGCCCAGGGCTGCCAAGTAATCTGCGGATAACCAGCGCACAGATCCATCAGAAATCAGGAACATACAGAGCAGGTCAAAGATGGAAATAAAAGGGACTGAGGGTTCTGAAATACCTCTGTCACCCGCACAGTATCAAAATACTGTCGCAGGTAGAAGAGAGTCTCTCGAGGTCTCGGTCGGTGCTCGCCCTCGAATACCAGTGAAAACGGAGTCATAATGAGTCCTGCCACCTCCATCGCCGGGGCTAATGTGGGAAAGTATACGTACACCCATAGCTGTGGAAAACAGTGCAGAATGTGAATACAAAATGCTGAGTGCAAAATACAGGATGTAAAGTGCGCCGTGTGTGCAATGAACAAGTAATAAGGTGCAGAAATGTAAATCAAAAAGGACAGAACGTACCTCCCAGGCTCTCCAATAGCCACCAAGTAAGTCTCCCCGCCCGCGAGAGGCTGCACTCATGTAACAATAGAGGGTAGCCAGGCCAGCGCCACCCCAGTCATACCGACTGACCTGTGACAGGTCCACTAGGGCACTCAGAAGATACAACCCAACAGTGTTCCCCCTATCGGCAAACAGAGTGGTGCCAAAGAGGAACATAAGGAAGCCACGGGCGTACTGCTCGACCTCCCCAGGAGACTCAGGCTCCATCTCCGGCCTCTGGAAATGGGAAGAGAACCAAGTGTACCGGACTCTCCCGGAAGCTCTGTCTACAGGTGGACGGGCCCCCAACAGATGTAACCATGCGGCCTCCCACTCTCCCATATCCTCGTCATAAGGAATGGGCCAACCGCCGATGTCTAGGCCGGTGAGTACGACAAAGTCTAGCGGAGTCATGGTCATATCCCCGGTGGCAGAAAAATGGAAAGAATTGGTGGTGTCCCACCATCTCTCCACCAAGGCAGCTAACAATGTCCTGCTGGCAGGGCAGCGTGACAGTCCCACGCAGAATGCTCCGAATCCTGCTAGATCAACCAGATCCCGAACAGCCTCTGGAAGCTCAGCGTACCAGTCTCTCGCGGCGGTAGAGCCGTATCCGCGCACGGTGCGATCACCAACCTGCATTCAGAATGAATACATGCGTCAGTGATGAAATAAATGAGCTGTGTGTTAATGAAATGAATGAGCTGTGTGCTAATGAAATGAATGAGCTGTGTGCTAATGAAATGAATGAGCTGTGTGAAAATCAAATCAAATTTCAGAAAATCAGAGTCAGGGCTGCGGTTTCTGTTCTCTATCAGTGGGCTGTGTGTTCACTTCTATCTGGGCTGCGTGTTCAGTAAATTTGTTATTTGGGCTGCGTGTTCAAATTTCAGAAAATCAGAGTCAGGGCTGCGGTTTCTGTTCTCTATTTATGTGGGCTGCGTGTTCACTTCTATCTGGGCTGCGTGTTCAGTAAATTTGTTATTTGGGCTGCGTGTTCAAATTTCAGAAAATCAGAGTCAGGGCTGCGGTTTCTGTTCTCTATTTATGTGGGCTGCGTGTTCAGTAAATTTCTTATTTGGGCTGCGTGTTCAAATTTCAGAAAAACCAGTGGGCTGCGTGTTCACCTTCTATCTGGGCTGCGTGTTCAGTAAATTTGTTATTTGGACTGCGTGTTCAAATTTCAGAAAAATCAGTGGGCTGCGTGTTCACTATTCAAATCTGGGCTGCGTGTTCAGTAAATCTGTGTTTGGGCTGCGTGTTCAAATTTCAGAAAATCAGAGTCAGGGCTGCGGTTTCTGTTCTCTATCAGTGGGCTGCGTGTTCACTTCAAATCTGGGCTGCGTGTTCAGTAAATCTGTGTTTGGGCTGCGTGTTCACTTCAAATCTGGGCTGCGTGTTCAAATTTCTAAATCAGTGGGCTGCGTGTTCACTTCAGATCTGGGCTGCGTGTTCAGTAAATCTGTGTTTGGGCTGCGTGTTCAAATTTCAGAAAATCAGAGTCAGGGCTGCGGTTTCTGTTCTCTATCAGTGGGCTGCGTGTTCACTTCAAATCTGGGCTGCGTGTTCAGTAAATCTGTGTTTGGGCTGCGTGTTCAAATTTCTAAATCAGTGGGCTGCGTGTTCACTTCAAATCTGGGCTGCGTGTTCAGTAAATCTGTGTTTGGGCTGCGTGTTCAAATTTCTAAATCAGTGGGCTGCGTGTTCACTTCAAATCTGGGCTGCGTGTTCAGTAAATCTGTGTTTGGGCTGCGTGTTCAAATTTCAGAAAATCAGAGTCAGGGTTGCGGTTTCTGTTTTCTATTTCAGTGGGCTGCGTGTTCACTTCAAATCTGGGCTGCGTGTTCAGTAAATCTGTGTTTGGGCTGCGTGTTCAAATTTCTAAATCAGTGGGCTGCGTGTTCACTTCAAATCTGGGCTGCGTGTTCAGTAAATCTGTGTTTGGGCTGCGTGTTCAAATTTCAGAAAATCAGAGTCAGGGCTGCGGTTTTTGTTCTCTATCAGTGGGCTGCGTGTTCACTTCAAATCTAGGTTGTGTGTTCAGTAAATTTGTTATTTGGGCTGCGTGTTCAAATTTCAGAAAATCAGAGTCAGGGCTGCGGTTTCTGTTCTCTATTTATGTGGGCTGCGTGTTCACTTCAAATCTAGGCTGTGTGTTCAGTAAATTTGTTATTTGGGCTGTGTGTTCAAATTTCAGAAAATCAGAGTCAGGGCTGCGGTTTCTGTTCTCTATTTATGTGGGCTGCGTGTTCACTATTTAACTGGGCTGCGTGTTCAGTAAATTTGTTATTTGGGCTGCGTGTTCAAATTTCAGAAAATCAGAGTCAGGGCTGCGGTTTCTGTTCTCTATTTATGTGGGCTGCGTGTTCACTTCTATCTGGGCTGCGTGTTCAGTAAATTTGTTATTTGGGCTGCGTGTTCAAGTTTCAGAAAATCAGTGGGCTGCGTGTTCACTCCAATTCGGGCTGTGTGTCCAACTCTAAATCAGTGTGTGCCGAGTGTTCACCTAAACAATGGACTGTGTGTTCAACATTCAAGGATGGGCTGTGCCTTCATTTCAAAATTCAAGTATTGGGCCGTGAGTTCAATTTTCAATCAGTGTATGCCGTGTGCTCACAATTAATTCATAGGCTGATGTGTTCAGAAATTCAAGTGTTCGAACCGTGCGTTCAGGATACAAATAAAGTGCTGTGTCGTAGACTAAACTATGTGTATACAAGCATGGCAAAGGCACGAAATACGAGGAAAAATGCAGGAAATAAAGTAGAATACCTCTCGTGCATCGTGAGAGAGGTGCTGCTCTGGCTCTCGCAAAAGTAAATCCCCGGGTGCCCGGTCATTGAACCCAGTGAAACGACGAAAAACGGCCCGCGGAAGCACATGTACCGGTGGGACGTATCTCCCGGGAATAAAAGGGCGGACTCTCGGGGGCAGTGTCATAAAATCAAAGTCATCCCCGGCACCTGGAGGCCCTCCACCGTGAGGAAAATCACCTGCCATTTCGAGAAATCTGCAAAAAGGAGCAAAAATGAGCAAAATGAGCCAAAATTGGAAAAAGTCAACAAAAGTCAACTCTCGGGAAATGAAAAAGTCAACAAAAGTCAACTCCCGAGAAAATCTTCCAAATATTAAGACAAATTTACCTCAAGTGGTGAAAATGAGAAAAGAAGCCCCGAAACCAAAATTTAATCGGTTCAATGTGCTTAAAACTGAAAGATTTCGCGGAAATAACTTGCGTGGAAGGCCGAAAAGCGCGTATAAAATGCAGATCTGAAGAGAAAAATGGTCTGGGGAGCAAGGGAACGAGTTTTCACAGCTTTGGGAGTGATTTCGGATTGAATGGGCAAGGGAATATATAGAAATGGGAAAAATGACCAAAATGCCCCTGCTTTTGGGCAGGTGGCCGGTCGGCCACCTTTTCTGGCTGGGCCGGCCATTCCCTTTTTTCTTCCCTAGCCGGTGGCCTCCCCAAGGGCAACCACCTGGCCGGTGGTGGTCCCCCACACCCCCCTCTAGCTCTCTGCAAATTTTGAGGAAGATCGGAGTTCCCGAGACCTGAAAAAGTTCGAAAAAAGTGCACTTTCTGGCGCGAAACTGCTCCGCCAGAGCTTCAGCTGCAATTTCTGACATGTATCTCATCATTACTCATCAAAATCAAGGTGTATCCTTTTCGAACATGTTGTAACCTCTCCGGGAGGTGAATCAGAGGCCGCGATCAAGTTGCCTTCACCGAAGTGCGCGTTTCCCAGCTCGTTGTTTCGCGACAAACGGGCAACCTGATTCGTGCTCATTTTGCATTGTTTTGCATATAACTTGCATTCTTATGAACATTTTGCATTGTCATGCATGATTTCTCGGTGTACCATACCTCTGTGCTTGAGCGTGCGTTGTCACGCATGTTCCTTTCTCGCATTGCGATGCATTCACTCGCCGACACTGCGTGTGTCAAACTTTTCGAGGCCACAGGAATCACATTGAATATATATTGTTAGCATATTGTTCTTGTTGAATTTCTCTCTTTTGCAAGGCACGATATTGTATGTACGGTTCATTTGAGGCTGGTGCGACCAGACGAATCGCGCAGGTATCGTATCTTCTCCGTGTGAGACGCGACGAGAATTGAATGATTCTCCGCATTCTTAACTGCATGAAATGTAGTTGCTGCTTTGCATTCTTGCTTAAAACTGTTGCATTTATTTGTGAATACTTGCTTCATTACAGCTTGCTGCATTTGCATGAACATCGAGTTGCATTGGCTTCCTGCATATCATTTTGCATTTTGCCCCTGCCTGCGGGCACACATATCTCTGTTTATCTTGTATGATTGTCTAAGTTTTCGGCCTTGTCAAAATGGGGTCGTCTCTGGGCTTTGACATTCACTCCCGTCATTTCTTGACTTCCGAGTTCTGTCAAAGAGGGGCAACTGTAGACACCCCATTTTTGAACCGACCTTAAGACTCAGACGTCACCGATTGAGCGCCCGCTGATGTTGCATATTGTGCTCGTTCAAAAGTCTTAGAGTCGCGGCCGTGCGCCCTGCCTCCGGACTTCCGAACCCTCTTCTGTGCCTTGCCTCGGTTTGCGAACCAGACTCGGTTTTCTCTGTTTTCTTTCCTGAGGGGAGGGAGAGGTCCAGTAGACCATCTCTCAGTGGCCATGGGCTACATTTCATGGCCGTAGGCCATTTTGCCCATTTCGGAGCCCGGTTCCCGGTTTTCGGAGCCGTCAGGCCGTGTGCCTCGGTTCGGGACCGCCTAACCATCTCCAATTCTTCCGGTTTTTGGCATGCATCTCATTTACTCCCTTTCAAGGGACACTGGGGTCTTAGATACCCACTTCGTGGCCAAACACCACTTTCGGTGCTTAACGGCCGATTTTCGGGACCCCGAATTGCGTGTTTTGGCCCCCGAGCATTCGTTTTGCATTGGTTTTTGTTCATTTTTGGCAGGTACCTCTGTTTTATCACCAGGAAGGGTCACTGGAGGGTGGGAGGACAGTAATTGTCTCAAACAACCAGTTATGCTCCTCCGGCGCCCCCCGGCGCCCGTTTTTTCTCACTTCCGGGCTAATGTTGAACACCCTAGGGGCCATTTTCTTCGAGCCAAAACCACATATTTGTGTTGTACACACATGGGAGGACCTTAAAAAAATGGTGCTCGGCCAGTAATTCTTCTTTTTCATTTTTGGACCTCTCCTAGAGGTGGCTTGTTGTCTCTCCTGCTTCATAGTTGTCAAATTCCAACCACAGGGCCTTGTTGTACACACATGGGAGGACACTACCCTTTGGTGCTCGGCCAGCAATTTTCACTTCCCATTTTTACCCCTAGCCGGCCGGCCATGGGGGGTGGCCGGCCGGCCACCTCCAGCAAAAGTGGCTAGCCGGCCTGCATCATCAGTGTGTGTTCATTACAGCTGTATGGCTGTTTCTTCAAAATATCTGGGCATCCGGGGGATATTTTGGGAGGGAAAGCTTGGGTGCATTTCCCTCCTCTTTTACACCCCCTTTTTGGCCTTTATAAGTGGCTGGCCAACTCCTTCATTAGGGTTAGAAAAACTTCCTAGAAGAGCTCCTAAGCATTTGCCTACATCTCCCTATCCAAAAACCTCCAAAAACTTCAAGTGTTAGCCTCATTTGTTCATCAACACCAAGCCTCATCATCACAACTTCCATTCCAGCAGCAAAGGAAGGTTTTTCAAAGGCTAAGAAGCAACAAATTCAAGCCAAGAAGCAACAAAAGTCTTGTCTTCAAGGGTGAGTACTCTTTTACCCTTTTTGAGCTTATTTTTGCTTCATTTTTCTACCCTATTTTCTTGAGGTTTTGGGCTCCGACCATAACTGAGTTTAGGCTTATTTTGAGCCCCTCTACAACATTGTAGAAGGGATCAACCTTGTTTGGAGCTTCTACATACCACTTGCTTCAATATCCATCATATTTACCGTAAACTTGCATGCTATTTTTAGCTTATGTAAATTTGTTTTTGGAGCATGCCATAAACTGTGATTGAGCTTATTTTGAGCTCCTCTACAACATTGTAGAAGGTCTCAACCTTGTTTGGTGCTTCCATGCATGACCTCTCTTTATAGCCCCTATTTGGTCCTTATTTTGCATGCTATTTCTAGCCTATATGTTATCTGTTTTTGAGCATAATATAAACTGTTAGTGGGCCTATTTTGAGCCCCTATTCAACATTGAAGAAGGGCTCAACCCTGTTTGGTCTTTCTATCATGCACTTGCTTCACAATCTCTCATATTTACCGTAAATTTGCATGATTTGTTTGGCTTATATGCAATTTGTTTTGGAGCATTTCATAAACTGTGAGTAAGCTTATTTTGTATCCCTCTACAACATTGTAGAAGGAATCAACCTTGTTGGGGGTCTCCATGTTGTACTTGCCATTATATCTCTCTTTGACCCCCCATTTTGCATGCTTTTTAAGCCTATCTAGCTTCTGTTTTCGGCCATTATCAGGTCTGGAAAGAGTCATATTTTGGTCTTCTTGACACATTTCATTAAGGGTCTTAGGATGTTTGGAGAATGCTTGGTATACCTCTCTTTATAGCCCTCTTTCGGCTCATATTTTGCATGCTATGTTGAGCATATCTACATACTGTTTTGGGGGTTGTCATAAGCTGTAAATATTCCTATTTTTGGTCCCTCTTCAGTTTTGTAGAACTGTATTTTTTAGTTTGAGCATTGCATGTACCACTTACTTCATTATTTCCCCTTTTTCCCCCATTTTTGCATGCTGTTTTTGCCCCATCTATGATTATTTTTTGGCCATGCTTTGTACTGGAAAAATGCTAGTTTAGGGACTGCCTAGCATCTGTCTTTACACTTCATGTCCATATTGTGCATGTTTGACATAGCTGTAGGCCATTCCATTGCATTTCGGGACTTATTTCGGGCATCGGGTGTAATTTTGCTATGATTCGGGGGCTATTTTGCATCATTTTGGCTGCTGAAATTTGCATGTTCCATATTCCATATGCCATGTCTCATTTTGCATGTCATTCCATGCCTTCGGGCCATTTCTCGGTTTGCGTGCCCACGGGCACGCACTTCGAGACATCTCATTTTCCATCTTCCGGCATCCTATGTGAGTGCGGCTGAGGCCCTCTCATATTGGTGTAAGCCCTCATTTCATCTCGTATGTCATTTCATGCCTGTATGCCTTTGTCTCGGTTTGCGTGCCCGTGTGCACGCATTTCGAGGCGCTTCTCATTTTCATCCATCGGCCTCTTATGTGAGTGTGGCTGAGGCTCACTCATGTTAGCGTAAGTCCATTTTGCATTCCGTATCTCATTTTAGTCTCATCACATTGTGTATGCCATTGCCTCGGTTTGCGTGCCCGTGTGCACGCATTTCGAGACATCTCATTTTAGTCTCATCACATTGTGTATGCCATTGCCTCAGTTTACGTGCCCGTGTACACGCATTTCGAGACATCTCATTTTAGCATCATTGCATTGTGTATGCCATTGCCTCGGTTCGCGTGCCCGTGTGCACACATTTCGAGGCACTTCATTTTTATCCGACGGCCTCTTATGTGAGTGTGGCTAAGGTCCACTCGTGTTAGTGTAAGTCCAATTTGCATTGCATATGCCATTTTATGCCTTAGGATCGTTTTCTCGGTTTGCGTGCCCGCATGCACGCATTTCGAGGCATTTCATTTCCATAGCATTATGTATGTTAGGATTGCATATTAGCTGCATTTCATGCATATCATGCATATTGCATCGTGTTCGGGATAGGGGTTAGACCGGGCACGGGAAACGAGGTACGTTTCGTACTCCGAGTGACGGAACGTGTCTCAATTCCCAAGTCACCGACACTCCGGATTACCCATGATGGAGTTAGGTTTTGTTGTAGCATTCATATGCATTCATTCCATATTGAGTTGTGCATTTCGGTTCCTCGGTCATCATGCATCGGTATGCGTGATTGGTGGCACGAGGATCGAGGCATGCATATATTTGTGAAATACATTGCTATGCCCCTTTCCTGCTATCTGTTGCAGCAAAATGAAGAATCAGCAACTTTTCGGAACTTGGCACGCATTTCAAGAAAAATGCAAACAGAGGCTAATCGGGGCACCGCCGTGGATTTCCGCGCAAAGGCATCCGGGCATGCATCATTTCATTATTCAGAGCGGAGTCAAGGCAGTCCCTGGCTTGCATGCCAGTTTTACAGCTTTCTTAGTTAATTCGTTAATTAATTAGGAATTTGTACATTATTTGGGACTGTAATATTTTGGACTGTATTATTCTTTCATTCGGACTGTATATTTATTCGGACCCTCTGCGCGAGGGCATAATTGTAATAAGTGTGGGTGAGTGTGATGTATGTCTTCCAACCCCACGTCTTTCTCCCTTTTATTTACCTGCTTACAATGGTTAGATTAGGGCATATTTCAATTAGCATACAGCATGCCAGCATGTCTGCATCATTCATCTGTTTTGCACGCACCGGGCTCGGCGCATCATACAAACTACATTTGTATTTCGATTCCAAATTGAATACGTGTTAGTTGTAGCATCATCATATGCCATGTTTAGAATAGCCGAGCTTGCTATAGTTTGCATTTTTGCATGTGTTGCATTAGGCATTTCAGTATACTTAGGATCATGCATGATTTCTAATGAGCTTCTGTTTTGGCTTGGAGTACTCGGTGAGTTTTATGCTTTAGCATCCTTGCATGCGTGTGAGTGACTGCCATGAATAGCATGCTTGCCATGAGGCTATTTGCTTATGTGATATAACTGCCTGAATGCCTGTGGGTGAAGGTTGGGTTATCTGAATTGGAATAATGCATTGAATATTTGTTTTAAGCCCACTAGATAGTGGCAACACCATGTTTTTCTAAGCCCACCCGAGGGTGGCAAAATCTGCATTTTAAGCCTATCTGCGGGTAGCAAACCATCTTTCAAAAACAAACATGAAATGTTTTGTTCCAATTCAGACGACTCAGTCTATACTTGTATGCCGTGCGCATCACCTAGTAACCTAGGCTAATAACCGGAATAAGAACATACAATGTTTTCAAAATAAGATATCATGGTTAGTAGAGGCCGGTCTTTGACCGGGCGAGCGGGGGTGCTCACGAAGTGACCTTCCCCAATCGTACCTAAGTTCCCGAGCCGAGGCAACTTTGGTGATGACGGACACGTGGCCTTTGGCACCGAGTCAGGGTTTCCTAAATTTCCCATTAAAAATATTTAGGTGGCGACTCTGTATCTGGCAAAGCAGTCCATGTTTGGCACTTCTTTCAAAAAATCTGTTTTCAAAACGATTTGCCGGATTTGGACTCTTTGGTTCGAGATTTAGAACCGTGACATTTGAGTCCTTCGAACTGTAGTGACCCAATATCGAACCAGAACCGGGGGCGGGGGGGGGTTCGCACTCCTCTCCCCGGGATGCGTTCGGGGACGTCTACAGTCGTTCAAGCAATCGATACATGGACACCGAAGCTTATCCTCCAAGCCTACATTTCTCATCGCAAATTCAATAAATGAATTCACCCCTTCTTGATACTCCGTACTACTTAATCTATTTTTTATTGTCATCCAACCCTTGTTTATTTGGGCCATCTGAAAGGTTAAAGACAACCATTACAGTAATTAATCTACAAAATATTACAGAAAATGTTAGAAACTACAAAATGAAATTTCCTAATAGTAACGGGAAGGAGAGACTCAAAAAAATGAAAATAAAATAAACTAAATTAAGCAACCTACAAGCATGCAATGCTTGCTACATTAAGAATTGTTCAAATAGGGTTCTACAATTCCACACCAAACGAAACAATTTATGTTGCACTTATGAAACGAAGCAATCAAAAGAACAATGCTAACATAGATACCGTAACATATATTTTTCTTGGGTGATCGGCAAAAGAAAACTTTATTGATGAATACATACAAAGTATGATAAGATACATCAATAAAGAGGAGCTTAGAGCTAGCACAAGCTCCAAGCTTCAGTTGGTGAGAAACCAACAGACAAAGCGAAGCAACAAAACGAACAAACAAAACAGCCAATAGCCACTGCTGAGCACAAATAGACCAACAAAAGCAGCCAAGAGTTGAAAATCAGCAGAGTAAAAGAGTTGATTCTACATACATGAACAACATTTGTTTTTTAAATAAATAAATTACTCTATTAATTTGGAAAACATACAACATATCTCATCAATTTCATATAATTAGACTATACTCCTTTAATGTTTGGATTAGTTCAAGTGTCCAACCTCACCCTGCTCATGCTTTTTCCCCTTTCATTGCTTTTGCTTTCTCTTCTTTTCTAAAATATTGACAATGTGGACATGGTCCATCTCTGTGTGTGTGTATGTGTGTGTGTGTGTAGAGCCATGCAAGCTGCCTTGACTACCCCCACCATTAGAGGGCATAAGAAGCTTTCACAATATTCAAATTGTATGTCTTGGATCTAGATTCATATGGTATTTGAATATTAAATTTATGTATTTATAATTATTTAGTGCACGAGAGATGAGATTCTCTGAAAAATATACACAACTTTATTTATATTTTTTTAGAGATTGTTTATATGACTCAAACCCATGCGAGAAACACTTTTGAATTTTGAATTTTGAATTTGTAAGGAAGAGAAACTTAAGAGAAAAAAAAAATATATTTTTTCATTTACAAATAACTTAATAAATTTAAAATCCAAACAAAAGTTGTTTGAGGGATAGCATTAAAATCATTATTGTAACTAGAAATGGTTCATTTAGAAAATAAATTCTTTGGACTTAATTTCAGCATTACGAATTCTAAAAGAAAATAAGCTCAAAACCTAAAAAACATTGCCAAACAACAAATGTTGTCAAAATATTTTCAGAACTGAAGCTAAAAAACTAGTTTTCTTTGGCTATTTTGCCAAAAAACAAATGTTGTCAACAAAGCGAAGCAATAAAACCATCAAACAAAATAGTCAACAGCTTAAAAATAGACCAACAAAAGCAGCCCAACCAAAACAGCCAGCTACACTCAATGGAAGACTAATTCCAAGACTATTAGTAGACTAACAGATCAGCAAGACTATTAGCAGACTAGCAGACTATTAGCAGGACTAACAGCTTCAACCCTCAGACCCTCTTTCTAGCAGACTAGCAGTCGCAACAATCGATACATTTTTTTTTCTTTTCTTTTTTGGATCAACATAGCAGAGCAACACTATAGCAGGGGAAATAGATCAACAGAACAAAATAGTGAAAGATTGGACTGCCACAACAGTGGAAGAGTTTGGCAAGAAAAATGGAGGTGAAGTAGAAGAAGAGGAAAAAGAGGAGGAAGGAGCTGGAGACATTGTAGAACAAACTAGCAAGTGTTTCTTTGGAACATTGCATTTTCTTTGTTGTGCCTCTGGAAAATGTGTCTATGACGATACCAATCTCTTTTTACACAAGTGTTTGTGCTTTATTTGCTTGCACAACCTCTTATTTTCTTTGTGTGCCCAAATGGACCATTGGCATTGCTTTCCTCAAAATAACTAATATGCCCTTGTGACTTTTAACATGTTTAAGTCACTATGAGAGTTAATCTAGTGGACTAGCTTAGTTGACTATTTTTACATACTTCTAATTACAAGATTAGGGAGTCAATTTATGCCAAAGACAAAGATTGATTATTTTTTCTCTATTATTTATAAATTATGATTGTTCAATTTAATAATATTATCTTCATAAATATAAATAATCACTTGCCAATTGAAAAAAAAAAACAAAAAAATCACCATCAAAGTTGCTACCCTATATGGAAAAATGCACACACTAGTGTAAAAGGAGAGATTGTGAAATGATCAACTTCTCATGATGGAAATTTTTGTAAAATAATCAACTACTACATGACAACTAAATGAATAAAAAGTGCTGAAAAGAATTTAGATCTTTTATTTCCATTAGACACTAAGTAAAAATTTGGAATTTTAGAACAATCTAACATCCTTACAGATAAACACTACATATTTGAACTAAAAGCAAAATAAACAAACTAGATGATCCAAAAGATAAAGGAGCTACTCTACAATATTTGATTTATTGCTCAATAAATTTATTCCACAAGTCCATCCTTTCACACATGTATTCGACCCAACTTCACATTAAAAGTACATAAATATTTTCGTTAAAACAAAACTCCTAATAAAAACAATAATAAAAAGAAGAGACCAATACATGGCCACAAGCATCCATAAACATGTGTGACACATATACTTTGTAAAAGAAAATATTAAAATATGGCCAACAAAAAGTTCTATTATTTTAAAATTAGTTCAAGTAAAAAACTATTAACATAGGTTAATTGCTTGTGGTTTTAGACAAGTTCATTTGGGGAGGGCTTATGGTATTCCTTGCCTCTTAATGGAGAAAGGGCCTTTATAACAAGAGAGGGGTGTTTAGTCATTTTAGAGCTTTTCATTGGATTCTTCTCATGTTCTTCTTCTTCTTGTGTTTAACTTGGCCACTAAGGTTTCTTTCCTTTGAATCAAAAGGTCAAAAAACTAAGGTTTCTTTCCACATACCTCTGCTATTGTGCACTTTACGGACAATCAACCAAATCTCTGTTTGATTTGGTGCCCTAAACTCTAAAGTAATTAATCAACTCTACAGAAGTCAACACCTTTGAGTCCTGAAAGCTTATTGAACAAATTTATGTGGTGGTTTAATTAAATATTTATTTGTTCAAATAGTAAGATTTATTATTTTCTTTTTTGTTGGTGTTTCATAAGATAACATAAAAGCATCAATTGATAAATGAATAAAATAACACCTAATAAATTTTTCCATCTGATTTGCTGAATAAACAAATGGCAATCCTATGTCCAAATCATCTCTTCCTCTTTATACTAGATCAACTTTCCACTACACAATCATGTGAAAAATATTTATCGTGTGGTACAATATAGAATTTGAGACAAGAGAATAGGACAAGATTGTGTAAAACTCTTGTGTTGGCAATAGTGTGGTAAGTGTGGAGGATTTAAAGTTAGAGTGCTCTTGTGGGTTATAAGCAATTGTAAAACTAGTCTTTGGGTGGCATCAAGTGTTGGCTTAAGCTAGAGTTGGTTTCTCACCGACATTATGCTTTGTTCCCCCTTTTTTTTTTTTTTTTTTTTTTCCCTTTTCATCCTTATTGATGTAAACTCATATGTAATGTATGATTTCTTCATCAATAAAGATTTTTTTTGTTGATAAAAAAAAAAATTTAGGAAAGATGCTCCCCTAGCATATAAACTCGGATTAAAATTTCTACTACTTTAATTTTTTTTCTTAACCCCACATAAATCCCACGTAGGCAAGGTCTATAACATAATTAGGGCTTTTAGTCTAGTGGTTGTATAGTACTACTTGGTAATGTGAAGTTTGCAGGTTCAATTCTTATAGAAAAGAATTTGATATATCTTTTGTTTACCTTACGTAAATAGCATAGAGATGAACAATAATTGCATACCTAAGAGGATATTGGCCCCGTTTGGTAGAGCTGTGGGAAAGTGATTATAACTTATAGCTTAACAGCTTATAGGTTATAGCTGTGAACATAAGCTGATTTTTGACTTATAAATTAAGCTCCTCCTCCCCCACTCAAAGAATAAGTTGATTTTTGACTTACAAAAAGTTATAAGTTGTATTGTTAAGCTGAACCAAACACATCAAAATAGTTTAAATTAAGCTAAAAGCTGAAATAAGTCCTACCAAACAGGGCCATTGTCACGATGTTAACTTTTTTAAAAAAAAAATTTTATTATATTTTAATTGGTTTAGGATATTGTAATTGGTTTAGGGATTGATAGACATCTTTCATATTTATTATGGTATTTGAGAGGCAACATAAATGGCTATTTGTGATTAATGGAAGATGTGCTACCCTGTATATAAACCATAATTTTTTTGTGTACATAGATTCACTCTCTTTTTTCATTTGTTTTTTTATTTTTAAGTCTCTTCTTAAAAATTCAACTCCAACTTGTAAAGGATGGTATATTGGGTAAGTCCTTGTAGAGCTTCTGGCTCATTTATGGGTACTTAAAAAATGGAATAAATCCAATAAACCAACTAACTAGTTTGGAAATCAAATTACAAATAACTTACAAAAGCACCCAAAAAAGTTTTATTCTCATTAAGTATATTTCCCAATATAAAAAGGGATACTTAAAGAAAGAGAAGAAATAAAACACTACAAGAACATCACAGATTGGGGGACTTCACAAACAACAAAACGAAATCTTATTATCGACATAGCCCAGCAAACATCAACACAAACATTGACAGTGAGAGGGAGACACAGGCAGAGACTGAGTGAGTGAGAGTGATACAGAGGATTTATACCTGAAATTGTTTTTAGGGAGAGTTGAAGATGCTCCGAAAAATCGCGATGGTGAGGGACCTGGTGGGTGAGGCATTGTAGAACAAGACAAGCATGAGAAATCAAAGAGAAAAAGTGAGACACAGAGATATAAACAGAGAGAAACTATTATAAGTTGAAAAAAAATACCTAGATGAATCAGAAATGGAGAAGACGGACGGCAGTGCAGACGGACGGCAAGGTCGATGGTAAGGTGAGGTGATTGGCGCGACTGAGCTTTGATCGAATTCGACTGAGGTGTGAAAGAGGCGCATATTTATGATTTATATATGTTTGAATTAGTAAAGTTATCCCCTACCAACCTGTTGGTCGGCTAATGTCTGTATGCGAATTTAGATACCAAAACGACGTCGTTTTGGTATTAGCAACCAAATTATATTAGTCGCTGAAAGATCATACAGCTCCCGCCCATATTTTATTCTCCCGCCCATATTTTTGGCTACAAAAATTGTAATTTGGTCGCAAAAAATTACTTATTTGCAACAAAAAAAATTTGGTCGGTAATAGAAAAAAAATTTAGCTACGAAATTTTAATTTGGTCGACAAATGTCATTTTTTGGCGACCAAAATTTTTTTGGTCGGCAAAAGTGGTCGGCAAATGTGTGAATTCTTGTAGTGATACATGAAGGGTTAGAATCACTTTAGAAGTGTGGGGGTCATCCGCCAAGGGGTCCCAATTTGCAAATATTTTCCTTTTTCTATTTAGATTTGTCTATAATGATGACATAAATATAACAATAATAATTTTTCAATATTAGGTAGCCATTATCTATCGCGAAAGATTATGACACACCCCTTAAAAGGGTGTGTATTATGTTCTTGTTATCGTTGCAGGGTTGTGATGTTGCTGCTTGCAGTTTGTTGATTGAGTTGCAATATTTTGTTAACTATTTTGCTTGTTATGTTATTGCCATGTAACCTTTCCTCAAAAAAATAATAATAAAATAGGTAACAAGACTAAACAAAATATTACAACCTTATCTAGGGAATGAATTATTTAATAATTTCGGAACACTATGTGATTATAATTCAAATTAATTACTAATTATTTAATTTCTATGTTGTTTCTCATCCTCAATATAAATCGTGAGTTACTACTCCTCTCTACTAATCAAAACCTTATAAAATATCATAGGTCTATATTATTAAAATACTGAATAATCACCCCTAATGCACCGCATACTTTGCATGCCCCCCTCCCATATGGGAAATTTTCATGCTTTTGCTCCAAAGAATATTCGGAGAGAATCATATCATTCAACGTGGACTAACATCTAATGGACTACGCTTGCATATAAATATTTTAAGTATCATTGTGCCGAGCTGTATTGTAATGTTCTGTTTTAATAAAATTATCTGTTTGCCGTTCAAAAAAAATATAAATATTTTAAGTATTGGTATTTAGGTCTAAAAATTAAATTTGTTTTCTAAATTCAATGATATGATACTTTATTAAATATTTAAATTATTATTTTTATTTATTTTTAATTATCAACCAATCATACAAATCATTGAATCTAAAAATAGATTTAAAAATAGAATTATATATCATTTTTTAAATATTTTTTAACCTAATGTTCGGACACACGACTTCGCGTTCTCAAAACATTTATAAATTATAAGCCTTCCAAAAGCTCAGAAGCCATGGCACTGGCAGTGGGGCAGGAGGGATCCTCCTAAGATTCAACAGCAGCAAGTTTGCTTAGTGAAATGGCTTCTCAGCTGCTATCGGCAATCAAAAGCATTGGCCTTTGGGTTGTATCTTACTTTACTAACGGTCCTTCAAATCACAAGGATGCTTGTTCTGGCTCGAAAGTAGAGTCCGATGATGTTGAAGCAGTTGAATATGATGTTGAAGCAGTTGAATATGCAGGTAATGATCGTCTGCCGAACTCACAGCTAGTGATCTCAACAACTTCTTCACAAACCCATTCACCTTCTTCATCATCATCATCCACTCCTTCTCACCCCATCTCATCACCCTCCCAACAACCAGGCTTTCAATCTGAATCCCAAACCCAAACCCAAATATTAACGCACTTATCAAACCCAATAGCCAAAGCTTTTCGTGAGCTGGAGATGGGCAAATTGTTTCTCACTTTCATACTGCCTACAGCCACAATAATCTTGGCACTACACGGCAAAAATTCCTCCCCCGGAGTTTTGTATTCGATCTTGTGCTTACTTTGCGCTGCTCTCGTCGCCTTGCTGTACGGAATATCGCTTCGTAACTTGTTTCCTTGGATTGCAAATGCATTTGAACAATTGGGAATTGCATGTATTTATACATCGTTTTTCATAGTTGTTGCATCTCACCTTCCCTTGGCCCTTTTTTGGATTCCCTTAATCTGTTTTATGGCTTCAGTGCCACTATCTATCTGCAGCTGTCTACCTGTTAAAAAGAAGGCCAATACCAATACCAAAGTTATGGAACCCTAATGCTGCTTCTGCTTCCGTAGACTTTGGAGAGTAATTTTGTACTTGTATTGCATGTTTAACACAATAAAAAATAATCATAAAAAAAAGTAGTGGATGTATTGTAAAATTTAGTGGAGCACACTTTTGATGTTTTTATTTATTTATTTGTCAGTGTTTAAGGAGTCCTGAAAGTTTATCAGGTTCTAGTTGCTTTGTTTTAATGGGTGCTCTTTACGTGTGATGTAGCCATCTTTGTAATCATAGGCGAACTGCATATGGTTGTTTGATCTCGTTATGATTTCAGTTTGAAATTCAACTAGATATATAATTTGTTTCTTATTGTACACTCAAGTACTTCATTAAGTTTTACACGGATGCACCGTGTTTTTCGGATATCAAATGATGTTTTAAAAACTGACTTTTTTTAAAAGCTTATTTAAAACTTTTAAATATGTATTAAAAAAAATTTATATTTTAATTGTAACTTTTACCAGTATTTTAACTGTTCAAGTTTAGTTTGAAAAATTTTACAAATTTCAAAATTTGTTTAAATTTGGTTCATTAAGCTTTTTTATGTTTATCAAGCTAAGCCAAATGAGTAATTTACTGTTCAACGTAACATTTTCGTTTTTAAATTTGTTTTTCTATATATCAAATAATTTCATTTTTAACTCTTGCATGGTTAAATTTTTGAGAAATTAAAAATTAACACCTATCTTGGCAATGTGAGGTAAATTGTAAGGTGGTATTTGATAAAACTGAAAACTAAAAGTAGAATATTGAAAATTAAATACTAAAAACTAAATGCTAAATTTATTAAATTGAAAAGCTTCTTGTTAAAAAAAAAAAAAAAAAAAAAAGTGTTGCATATATGATCAAATTTAAAAATTATTATTTTTAAATTATAATTTTTATATTGTAATGGCAACGACATCCTAAAAAAGAAACAACTGCCTATGGTATAATAATCTATTGAATATTAATGAACTTGAAGAAAAAATTATTAAATATTCTTCCAAAATATTATGTATATTATCTATATGGTACTCTTGATTAATTGATTCATCTTTATCTCTTAATTATCAAATAACAGTGATTTTTTAATTTTTTTTTTTTTATAAATGTTTTAGGTTTCTACGTTTAGCTCAACAAGACAAGCTATAAAATTAAAAAAATTAAAAATTTCAAAGAAATTCTAGAAAAGACAAAAAAAAAAAAAAATCAAAAAGAAGTGGGGTTTTTTTTTTTTTTTTTTTTTCTCTTACTTTGGTTTTTTCAATTATTATTATTATTATTATTTTTTTTTTTTTTGTAGATTCATCGACAAAGGCGGACAAAAAAAAGGAAAAAAATTCTGACATAAGTTCGAAAACAAAAACTACAAATAAAAATTCAAAAAAAAGGTGACTTTTTAGCCAAGAACCAACTTTCCCAACACCCACTTAAATTATATTTTTTTATTTTATCATTCTGTGTTGACGGACCTCCTCTATCTAGTATGTATATATATATGGTTTTGCCAAGATGGGCTGTTGGGAAAAGTTTGACAAATCAAATGTGGTCCAATTGGTTGAAGAAATTCTATTTGAGATTTGGTTGTTTAATTGGACAAATTACGTAAGCCGAATTATGTAACTTTTTATTGTCAAATAAGAATAGTGCGTTTGGCGTATTTAGTTTTGATATACAATGCGCATGCACTCGCACATATTCAATCACCACGCACGCACCTACCAACTTTTTTTTTTTTTTTTTTTTTTTTTTTTTTTTTTTTTTTTTTTCAGATTGATGCACCTACCAACCTTGTTTGATAATAAAAGGGAATTTATGGGGAATCCTGTCTCGGAAAAATATGTACTAGAGAGTTTTATAAAAAAAATTATAGAAAGAAAGGTGAACCTTAACATTTTTTTACTATATTTACGGGAGATACATGATCTCATGGAAATACATCAGTAGCCTAACAACTTGTGACAATCTCGATTCGTAATTGATTATTAATCTGTAATTAGAAGGTTAATTAAGTGGTTATATGAAAATTATGAATTAATTATGTGATTTGCATGTTATTTGGGTTTCTATCAGTTAGTTGTAGGAATATCTGTTTAGAATTCTGCTTGTTTTTGTTAATTGACGGCCTTATCGGCATCCGAAGATAAAATAGACTAGATCAATGTGTTAATTAGAATTTTTAAAATTTTATGATAAGTTTAATTAGAAATTGATTCAGAATTAAATAATCATAATAAATTAATTAGAATTGAATTAGCTTAATTAACTTTATACTTAATTAACTAAAATTAATCAAGCCGATATAAGGCTAGTGTGACTCCAAAACAACATTCACTATAACAAAAATCACCTTTGGCGACTAAATTTTTATTCGCCAAAGGTCCATTTTTAGTCGCAAAAAGTCACTTTTATACCTTCCCCGACTGATTTTTTTTGTCGCCAGTGTTGTCGCGAATAAATGGTCGCCCAAGGTTTTGGCGACTAAAAACGTTTTAGTCGGCAAAAAGTCAGGTCTTCACCGACTAAACTTTTGGTCGCCAATACTCAATTCCACTTTTTCAAATTATCCATGTAGCGACAACTATTTTAGTCGCCAATAGGTCATGAATCGCCGACTAAACTCATTAGTCGCCCAAAACAACACATTTGGTGACGAAACAGTTTAGTCGCTGAAAGCATTTTTCCGAAAAAAAAAAAATTCAGCCTTTGCTACTCCCAGGTTTCGAACCACTAACGTCCTAGCCTCTGTAAACCTTTACCAACACTCTCCCCACTACGCCACAAGAACATCACATGAATATAAATGCAACATATAATATTTATATAATATATTGACCGATATTAATAGAAAACAATATATATATAAATAATTATTTTTATTTAATATATTTTACAAAAAAAATAAAGTATTTACTAAAAAAAAATAGGGGAGCACTTTTGGCGACTAAATATGAATTTTAGTCGCCAATTCTATGCTTTTTGGCTACTAAATACTGTTTTGTTGCTAAATACATTAATTTCTGCCCAAAAAAAACAACTTTCGGCGACTAAACTGATTTTTAGTCGCCAAAAGCTCCACTTTTGCCGACTAAACTCAGTTTTAGTCGCCATTTGTCCACTTTTAGCTACTAAATTTTTTTTAGTAGCCAAAAACCTTTACTTTTGGCTACAAAAAATTTGTTTGTCGATAAAACACCTATATTCGGCGACTAAAGTATTTTTTAGTCGCCAAAACCTATAGTTTTGGCTACTAAATGCTTTTAGTCGCCAAAAACCGTGCCTTTTAGCTACTAAAATTTTTTCAGTCGCTAAAACTCCTATATTCGGAGACTAAACTAACTTTTAGTCACTAAAAGCCCTATATTCGGCGACTAAAGTGCTTTAGTCGGCAAAAGTGCTCAAGTTTGGCGACTAAACTGATTTTAGTCGCCATTTGTACTACTTTCAACGACGAAAATACTTATTTTAGTCGCCAATTCTGCATTTTCTTGTAGTGATTCTAGACTTCATTTCTTGAGTCCAAACGTGGGAAAGAGGGAGAAACATAGAAAGTGGTTGAATTCAAGCTAGGAGGAGAGGAATTGCTAAACAATTGAAGGAAATTGGTGGAATTGTACAATAACTTGCTAAAATACAAGAAATTGAGGAGTTTAGGTAAGAAATTTAACTCTCTTTTTTTTTTTATTAGCAAAAAAGAAACTTTATTGATGTAATTGTAAAGAACAAGATACAGAACAAATACATCAATAAAGAGAGGGAGTGCAAAAGTATCACGATGAGCTAATTCATCCCAACTAGGTTGGCACCAAAGAACCCATTCTATCATTTGTTAGCACTCCCGAAGTTGGTGAGCAACTAACCAAAAACCAGAAAAAAAAACACCTCAACAACGCATAGCAAGGTTGTCCAACAGAGCAACCACCAAGACTTGCATCCAACTAATCCTAACTTGTCTTTGAGATATCAAATGTGAGAATTCAAGTGAAATAGGAGGTTAAACATGAGAATTGAGCTTAGGATGTAGAATTGAGAATCAACCCATGCATGCATGCATAATTCATGGATTTTGAGTTTGAATTTTAACCAATTCTTACATGCAAGAGTTTATTTTTGTTAAATTGTGAGAGCTCACTATGATTTCGTACCTAAATACTTCAATTGTTCATGTTTTGGAAGTTCAGAGTTTAAAACATTACATGCATGTATATAGCATGAAGTTCAAAGCATAATTTTGAAGATTTGGATGAGTTTTGGGGGTTTTGCAAATTGATCTTCATCTCATGTTTTTCTACAAGTTTCCAAGTGTTTTTCTAAAGTTTTGGCCCAAAAGAATGAGTTTTGATGCAATGAAGTTAAGTTTTGAACCTTGAATGCAATTCTGGAAATTCCAAAATTTGCATAGTTCGCTCGAGTAGTGAACCCTTCGCTCGAGCGCACTTTACAAGCTCTCAGAAGTTTTGTAAAGATTGTAGTTAGCTCGAGCGACCAAAGTTTCACTCGAGCGAACTCACCTTTGTCAGGCCTATGGCTCAAGCAACTAAAAAGTTGGCTTGAGCCTAAAATGAGAGCATCTAGTACTTTTGCAAACCAAGGGGTCCGCTCGAGTGATCAAACCTTCGCTTGAGCAAGCTAATCTATTTTATAAAAATTTTGCAAGTGTTTCAAAGTGCATTTTTACATCTTCATTCCATCCTAGACATTCTTAAGCCATGGTTTAGACCACAATAATGAGGATAAGAATTAGATACACACTAAGAAAGTAATGTAATAAGTTAAGTACCATTTCGAATGTGCGCTCCAATGTGTATCTGTCATGTGTTTGTGTAGGTCACGCACTATTGTCCCTCTAATCAGTCTGATCTGTTTCTGGAGCTATCTGTGAGTAACAACATTGTAAAAATATGTTTGCTTATAAGTATTTTTTGATTATATGCTATACTCTATTTTTTGAAATGGTATTTTGTGATCAATTGAATGATTGTCTAGCTTTCTGAAATGTAATCGTGGCATCCTTAGCATCTATTATGTGATATCTGTTATTTATTACCTGGTACTAGGAATTTATGTGGGTTCTTTCATGGAACTATTAGTAAAGCCTATATGGCTATATGATACGATTGTACATAATCACTTGTCTCATGTGAGTGGGTCTTTATGACCATCTACTTAGCACGTGGGTTTTATATGACCAACCTGATCTATTAGCTAATAGATGTACCACGTATAACTGTTACAAATTCTGAATATATATATATATATATGAATCTGTTTCTGATCTGAACTCTGATTTCTAAATCTCTTATGGACATTACTTATAAAAACCTTTACTCTGTTGTTATTCACTGAGCTCCAGCTCACTGTTTATATTATGTATATAGGTAATCAGACGTGTGACCAGGCCTAGAGATGACTGCCTGGATCTATTTTTGGTCAGCAACCTGTACACTTCTCGAGGAGGTTCCCGAAGTCAATGTGGTCAAGTCTTGTGAACATGATACAAGTTTATTTTCCTTGTTTTGTTAGACAAGTTTTTGTTATTCTGTAAATAGAGCTAAGTCATTTTTTGTCTTATCTGTGTAGATATATGATGACATATGAATGACGTAATAACATACGCATATAAAGTTTAAAATTTTCGGTCCCATATGAGTCTGCACAGCTCAATGGACATTGTATTTATGATATTTGCTTCCGCTAGCCCCTTATATTATGAATCTGTCTTAGAGGCCTTCAGTAATCTTAGGATTACTGGCCGGTTATGATGCTAAACCTATATGGATGAGTTTGGGTTGTAACACAATTGATAATGGTTTTAAACCCCATTCGCCTTAACCACAATCTCTGATCTACCTCCACTTGAAGACCATATCACTGACAAAATAAGGGAACTCCTTGAGCAGGGCCGGCCCTGGCCTAAAGCTAGTGAGGCTTGCGCCTAAGGCCTTCAAAATTTTGCCTAAAATAGGGCCCCAATTTGAAAATCCTTTATACCATTAAGTTTTAAAAAATACCCAATTATTGTTAGAGGCCCTCTAAAACAAAAAGGCCCACTAAAAAAGGCCATAACACAAACATGCTATAGGCCAACATTAAAAACAAATAAAAAAAGTTAGCCCAGGGCCCCATAGATTTTTGTTTGATAAATATGTATAAGGGCACCTCTTAAAATTTCGCCTAGGACCTCATAGAATTCAGGGTCGGCCTAGTCCTTGAGTGATGCTTTGAGCTATGGAACAATTTTGATTTTGATAAGCTCACAAAGGTCTAAGATGATTGGCTGTTTGTCAAGGTCGGCCCTGTCTTTGAGTGATGCTTTGAGCTATAGAACAGTTTTGATTTTGATAAGCTCACAAAGGTCTAAGATGATTGGC
The DNA here is from genome assembly GCA_036172215.1 of Camellia granthamiana. Classification (NCBI taxonomy): domain Eukaryota; kingdom Viridiplantae; phylum Streptophyta; class Magnoliopsida; order Ericales; family Theaceae; genus Camellia; species Camellia granthamiana. The sequence goes on from CM069912.1 coordinate 109,860,105, forward strand.
TATTTGTCGTTAAATGCACATTCATTCCTAAGCTTCCAAAGCGACCAAAGACATAACAACCCCGAACTATGATTAGCCCATAATCCATGATTAAGAGTATCTAATCAGCAATTAAGAAGAAATTCTGAATTAATTGCATGTGTAGTGCATTATTTGTGTTTATATCTATTTGCTATAGGAATATCTGTTTGTATTTTTGTTTCGTTTTGCGAATTAAAGGCCTTATCGGCATCTGATAAGAAATTGACTTGGTTTATATGTTATTTGGGATTTTTAGAATTTTATGGTTAGTTCAATTTAAATTCATTTCGAAACCAAATAATTAGAATAAATAATGTTAATTAATTAGTCACTTATGAACCTTCCTAATCAAGACTATACAAGGCACAAGTGAGCTCTTGATTACATTTTACACTCTTATTTCTTCCTCTTTGGGCATCAAAACGTGAGAGAGAGAGAGAGAGAGAGAGAGAGAGAGACCGAGACTAAATAGAGATCAGCAAGGGCAATTGAGGAGGATTTGGGAGAATTAGCTTGGAACCTCAAACAATTAGCCCTCTAGAGCATAATTGAACATCTAAGGTAAGAATTCAACCATTTAGCTATGTAATTGACCCAACTAAGGCATAGATTCAAGAGGTTTAAATGTTTAACATGAGAATTGAGCTAGAAATGAAGGAATTTAAATCATACCATACATGCTTGCTTAGTTTATCACAATTTGAGCTTAATTTCAAACAATTCTCTTATGCATGTGCTTATTAAGGTATTGCTAGGGGAATTCAACATGTTTTTGAGTTAAACATCTCATTTGATCTTGATTTGGAAGCTTGGGGCTCAAATCATTTCATGCATGTTAAGTTCATGTGATGTTTTAACATTCCAAGTTTGATTTTACACAATTGGCATGCTTTTGGGCATTGATTTTGCGAAATGATTTTGAGTTCACAATGTTTTACAAGTTTACACATATGTTTCTTAAGCTTTTGGCCTAAAAGAACCTATTTTGTAACTTTGAATTTGAGTTTTGGACTTGGGAGTGCAATCTAGGAATTCTAGAATTCTGCCTCGCCGCTCAAGCGACAGAATCTGGGCTCGAGCGACCACTCTTTGTTTTGCACTTCCGCTCGAGCGACTAGAGTTGTGCTCGAGCGAAGACCTCAGTCTCACGCTTGAGCGACTGTTGAGCATCCATCGAGTGAAAAATTCATGCAACCAGTACTTTTGTAGACCTAAGGGCTCACTCAAGCATAGGAAGTGACACTCGAGCGAGGTGCCCTATTTTTTAAAATTTTGCTGAGTGTTTCCAAGTGCATTTTGGCATCCTCATTACATCCTAGGCATTTCTAGGACATAATTAAGGCACAATAATGAGGATAGGGATTAGAAACATGCCAAGATAAGAAAGAATTCAGTTAAAGAAATTCTGGGTGTGTGTTTTAATATGTATTCGTTCTGTGTTTGTGTAGGTCACGCGCCATAAATCACCTGATCTGCCTGCTATATCTATTTTGCTATTGGAGCCATCTATGAGTAATAACTTTGTAAAACTATGTTTACATTTAAGTATTTTCCTATATGATATGACAAGAAATGATCTATTTTCTGAAATGCTATGTTCTGTATCAATGAATGATTATCCATATATTGAAAAATATTTGTAGCATCCTTAGCACATGACCCTTGCTCGGGAGTAACAATACCAATGTCTATCAGCACAAGGCCCTTGCCCAGGGGTAATAATACCATGGTCTCATGGCCCTCGCCCGGGGGGTTAACAATACCGTGGCTAAGTATGTTATCTGTTCCCGGTACCGGAGGTTACTTTATGGGACTAGTCAAGTATGACCCTTAATGCTCTGTATCTGATCTGTTAGTGCTAATAGGTGTACCACGTATGATCATCTATGAAATTAAATAAGTACATGGTTCTGAACTCTAAATAAGAATATGAATTTGCTTAATCTGAACTTTGCTTTCCGAATCTGATATGGAACATCATTCAAGAAAGCCTTTACTGTGCCATTATTCATTGGCATTCGCTCACTATTTATATTATGTATGTATGTGAGCAAGCGTGTGACCAAGCCTAATCTGCTGCTTGGAGAGTTTTTTTTTGGTCAGCTAGTTACTGTGCCTCTCGAGGAGGTTCCCTTTGAGAATTGGTCAAATTTTGTGAACCATGTCAAAAATCTTTTTTGTATTTATTTTGGTTAAGTGTATGTGCCCTTCGTTTTGTCTGTAAGTACTTGGATGGTGACGTGGTTTGACGCTTTAAATATGTAGTCAAAGTTTTACATTTACTGTCCCATGTATGTCTGCACAGCTTTATAGACATTGTATTTGTATATTTGCTTGTGCAACCCCTTATATTATATGTTATTCAGGTCAGAGGCCTTTAGTGATCCTAGGATTATTGGCCAGTTACGATGCTAAACCTATAGGAGCAGGTTTGGGTCATGACAGAGTAGTATCAGAGAACGTGTTATACTGCACACACGAGTCCATATGAGCTATATGATGTCCTAGAAAAGGATTAGGGACATTCCATCTTCATGTGTGGGTGTTTGAACTATTTGAACATACTCGATTAAAATGAAATGATGTGAAGATATTTGAATCAATATGAAACAAACTGAATTGGAATAGAATACAGAGAATGAGATTATTGTCTATGTTTATTATTGTTCTATTTACCTATAGCAATGGAAAATACAAGAAGTGATGATACCGCTAGATCTTCTGAGGCTCGAATGAGTCGGAAGCAATGAGACAGCAACAAAGACAATAACTTGTGCTCCCTCTACCACCTCCAGTGCCAGTTGAGCCGGAAAACATTGACATTATCTCACTAACACAGAAGTTCAACAAAATGAAGTCGCCAATCTTTCTAGGTGGTTAAGCCATTGAAAGTCGAAACATGGCTACTAGAGACTAAAAAGATATTTGAAGTGTTTCCATGCTTAGAAACTCAGAAAGTTCTTTTGGCCATCTAAACTATGAAAGAAGAAACTAGACGATGGTATATGCTTATCCGAGATAATAGTGGAACTATTACATTGAGCTAGTTTAAAGTGATATTTTATGAAAAGTATTTTTCCCAATTTTTCAGAGACCGTGTCACGACCCAAACCCCGCCCTTAAAGTTTTAGTGTCATAATCGGCCAGTAATATTTAGATTACCAAATGCCTCTGAACAGAATTACAAATAATTAGGGGTTACGGAAGTAAATATACAAAGTATACGTAGTCCATTGAGCTGTGTTGACATACATGGGACAAAAATTTGAAACTTTATATAAAACATACATATGTAATGTCACATTACATAAGGCTTATGGCAGCATGAAGATACAACCAAAAAAGTGCTTAACCCAATGTATAGATAGACAGAAACAAACAAAAACATCTTTCTCAAGATTCACAACTTGACTCGTCAAAAGGGAACCTCCCCGGGAGACATGGTGACTGGCTGACTCAAAACCCTCTAGGCAGGCTTAGGCCTGGTCACCTGTTTGCTCACCTACATACATAATATAAATAGTGAGCGAAAGTCCAGTGAATAATAACATAGTAAAAGGTTAAAGGAATGATGTTCCATAATTAATTCAGTAAACAGAAACAGATTCATATGCACGTTCTTGTTCAAGTCATAAACAGAAATCAGAGTTCATGCTTAATCTTACATAGTACATCCATCAGTGCTACAGAGCATCAAAGGTCATACTTGTCAATTCCATAAAGGAACCTCCGGTCGGGTACGGATAACTTGTTAGTTCCATAAAGGAACCTCCAGACCGGGAACATATAACTTGTTAGTTCCATAAAGGAATCTCTGGCTGGGTACGGATAACTTGTCAGTTCCATAAAGGAACTTCTAGACCGAGAACAGATAGCTTGTCAGTTCCATAAAGGAACCTCTGACCGGGTACGGATAACTTGTCAGTTCCATAAAGAAATCTTTGGACTGGGAACAGACAACTTACTTGAGCCACATAATTGTTGCCACGAATACTTGTCAGAAATTAGACAATCATTCATTGTACATAATATATATAACATGTCATAAAACAGATCTTATTCCATATACAGAAAATAAATAAAGTTGAATATAACTTTACTAACTCATTTCACATCTTTCTTAGTGTTTTTCTAGCCTTTATCATCATTCTTATATCTCAATCTTCGCCTAGGAATGCCTAAGATGCAATGAGGATGCTAAAATGCACTTGAAAACACTTAACAAAACTTGCTGAAAACAGGTTCCTTCGCTCGAGCGGACGTGCCAAAATGTGAGTGGTCGCTTGAGCGCAACTTTTGCCACTTGAGTGGTCTGTAAACTCTACAAAAGTACTGGTTGCTCGATTTTTCTGCTCGATGCTCGCTTGAGCGTGAGACTGAGGTCCTCGCTCGAGCATAACTTTTGTCGCTCGAGCAGTCTGTAAAAATTAGAAACTTCTAGGAGCATGCATTTATGCTCGAGCCAACTTTTGGTTGCTTGAGCGGAGGCGCAAAATACAGAGTGGTTGCTCGAGTGCAAGATCTGTCGTTTGAGCGGAGAAGCAGAATTTGGAATTCCCAGATTGCTCTACCAAGCTTCAAACGCAAATTCCAAAGTTGTAAAACATGTTCCTTTGGGCCAAAAACTCAAGAAATCACTTGTAAACTAGCAAAACATCATGAATTAAGAATCATTACTCAAAATTAAGGCTCAAAAGCAAGTGGATTCTTCAAATTCAAACTTGAATTATGAGTGTACATACCATGCATGTATTGACTTGGGTTCAAAACTTCCAAAACATAATCAAATGAGATAAGAGGATATAAAAACTAAGCCCAACTTATTACATGCATGAGACAATTTTTTAGAAAACATGCTCCGAATGCAATGAAATGCACATGCATATAGGAATTGATATTCCTTTCCACTTCTTGAGGTTAATTCTTGCATGTCTTAGCTCAATTCTCTTGGATTCATGTATGAACCAACTCAACTACAAAATTAAAGGTTCGATTTCTTACCTTAGGTGTTCAATTGGGTTTAAGATGCTTAATTCTTTGAGATATGAGGTCAAATTTCCAAAGTTCCTTTCAAATGCTAGCTTTCCTCCCTTGAGTTTAAATTTCTCTTCACTCTCTCTCTTCTCTCTCACGTTTTTGTCTCAAAAATGATGAAGAAAAGATGAGTCTAGGTGGTGTGGAGGCCTTATATAGGCTCAACTAATGAAACTTAATTTATTTGAGTTAAAGATAACTAAGTGGGATTGTTTTTATTCTACTTTATTCGTTCTGAATCGAATTTCAATTGAACTTACCATAAAATTCTAAAAATTCTAAATTACACATAAATCAAATTAATTTCTTGATTGGATGTCGATAAGGCCTTCAATTCGCAACATTTAACAAAATCTCAAACAGATATTCCTACGATAAACAGATAGAAACACAAATAATCATGGGTTTGCAGTTAATCATAGGTTGGGGTTGTTACACGTAAAGTGCCAGAATTCCAAGAACTCAAGCAAGGCAAGATGTTCGTAGCCGAGTATGAGGCTAATTTCACTGAGTTAGCCAGATTTGCTCCTCATATGGTCGACACAAATTACAAAAAGGCTCCGAAATTTGAAGAGGGCTTAGATCTGAACATGTTTGATCGAGTAGGCATTCTGAAGTTGCCTACGTATGTGGATGTACTTGACAGAGCATTGATGGCAGAGGCCAATCTGGCAGCAATGAAACAAGCTAAAGCACCAACAACAGAACGGAGAAGTAAAAGATCTGGACCTAATTTCGGAAGGGCTGTTCATTTGCAAAAAAAAAAAAAAAAAGCGCAAAATATTAGATTTTCAATCAGTTCAAGTCAAAGCAGTGGGTCTATGCCAGTTTGTTCTGAATGTTGGAAAAAGCATAAAGGCAGGTGTTACCGTGTATCTGGTGCTTGTTTCTGGTGTGGCAAGACTGGCCACATGATCAGAGATTGTCCGATGAGATCCGACGATGCTAACCGTCCGGTGGCAAGTTCAGTCGGATTCACTTTTGCATCGAGAACAAATGTGAGAACCAATACTGGGAAGGAAACTCTGAGGCAAGGTCAAGTTATTGCATTACTACCTGGTGATGTGCAGAACACTAAGTCAGTGGTGTCAAGTATGATCTCTTTTTGTGCTCAACATGCCTATGTGTTGATAGATTCTAGTTCTACGCACTCTTTTGTGTCACATGTCTTTTCCTAGAAATTAACTAGACCCTTAGAACCTTTGAATTATTTTCTATCTGTATCTGTACCATTTGGAGGCTTTATGTTATGTGCTTATGTGTGTCTTGCGTGTGACATCATGGTTGGGGATTGTAGACACCCTATTTTTGACCGACCTTAAGACTCAGACGTCACGGATTGAGCGCGATATTGCATATTGTGCTCGTTCTGAGGTTGCGGAGTCACGGTTGCGAGCCTTGCCTCCGGACTTCCGGACTCTTTTGTGCTTTGCCTCGGTTTGCGAACCAGGTCTTGTTTTCTCCGTTTTCTCTTCCCGAAGGGAGGGAGAGGTCTCGTAGATCATCTCTCAGTGGCCATAAGCTACGTTTCGTGGTCGTAAGCTACGTTTCGTGGTCGTAGGCCATTTTTCCCATTTCGGAGCCCGGTTCCCGGTTTTCGGCGCCGTCGGCCGTGTGCCTCGCTTCGGGACCGCTTAACCACCTCTGTTTGCTCTGGTTTTTGGTATACATCTTAGTTACTCCCTTTTGAGGGACACTGTGGCTCGAGAGACCAACTTCATGGTCAAACGCCACCTCCGGTGCTTAACAGTCAGTTTTCGGGGCCCCGGGCTGCGTGTTTTGGCCCCCGGACCTTCGTTTTGCATCGGTTTTGGTCCATTTTTGGCAGGGACCTTATTTTCATTGTTAGGAAGGTCGTAGAAGGGTGGGAGGCCAGCAATTGTTCTGAAGGCCAGCTTTATTCCTTCATCGCTCTCCGTCGCCCGTTTTTCTCGCTAGAAAGCTGATGTTGACCATTCCTGGGGCACTTTTCCTAGCCCTAAACCCCATATTTGTGTTGTACACACCTGGGAGGCCACCAATATGCCATGGCCGGCCAACAATTCATCCTGACCCTTTTGAACCCCTCTAAAAAGTTGGCTTTTCTCTCTCCTGGTTCACATTTTCAAGGTTTTGAACACATAGTTGTATTGTGCACACATGGGAGGCCACCAATATGGGGTGGCCGGCCACTAATTTTCATTGACCCTTTTGACCCTGGCCGGCCGGCCAGGGGAGGTGGCCGGCTGGCCACCTGAAACCTCAGAAACTGGCCAGCCATGTTCCTCTCCCTGAGTTCATTCCAGCTGTGCCCTCTGTTTTCCCCTAGATCCTGTATCCGGGGGGGGTCTTTTGGGGGGGAAATTTGAATTTGATTTTCCCCCTCTTTCCTCCACTCCTTTGCCTATATAACCAGCACCCCCAGCTGCATTTTAGAGGTTACAACATTTGGTTTTGAGCTCTTGCATTGAATCTCTCTCTGTCTACACTTCAACCCTCAAAACCCCTTAAGTCCTACACCATTTTACACTACAACCCATAGCACCACATCTCCAACATCCATTCCAACAACTTGAGGTTGTTTTCCAGAGGTTAAGAGCTCCCAAACCTAGTTCAAGAGCTGTTGAAGCTTGGTTCTACAAGGGTGAGTCCCATTTTCCCTCTTTCTTGCCTTATTTTGCATGCTATTTTAGCCTTTGTTGCTAGCATTTCTGGGCTCCGACCCGAACTATAGATAGTCATATGTTGTGCCCATCTCCATGTTTTATTAAGGGTCTTTCTCTGTTTGAGGTCTCCTCCTCACCCTTTGTGTTTAAACCCTCTTTTAGGCCTATTTTTGCATGGTATTTTAGGTTTATTTGTGAGCTGTTTTGGACTTGGTCATAAACTATAAAATGTCTTTTTTTGAGCCCCTCTTCAACTTTGTTGAAGGGCTCTCCTCTGTTTGAGGACAGCTGCTACCACTTGCCTCTTTATCCCTCTTTTAGGCCTTTTTCTTGCATGGTAGTTTAGCCCTACTTGTGTTAATTTTTGAGACTTGATGTAAACTATAAAGTGTTTTTTTTTAGCCCCTCTTCAACTTTGTTGAAGGGCTCTTTACTGTTTGGGGCCAGCTTCTGTCCCTTGTCTCTAATCTCTCTTTTAGGGCCTTTTTTGCATGATAGATTAGCCCTATTTGTGTTCACTTTTGAGATCTATTATAAACTGGAAAAAGTCTTGTTTTAACATCATCTTCATGGTTGATTAAGGTTCCATTTTTTTTTCAGGTCATATGCTCCCTTGTATGCTTGATTGTCCCTTATTTTGAGCCTTACACCTAAGCTCTTGTTGCATGCTTGGTTTGGCCTTCTAGCCACTGAAATCCAGTGGATTTTCAGTGGCTAACACACTATTTTGAGCCTCCAAATCAGAGGGGGGTGACCCCCTCTCACCTTAACTTGTTTGATGGTCATTTTGGCCTTCAAAGGGACCCCTCTTTACATGTTTTGAAGTCACTTTCCAGGGTCAATTTAATGAGTTTTGGGACTACCATATTTGATTTCCAGAGTTGTTTTGGTCATGCTTCATGTCTATCTTGCATGTGCTTAATAATCCCTTTGTATGCCCTCTAAAGGAGCCCCTCATTTGTGCATGTTTTGGCTGTATTTCCATGTTTATTTGGGCATATTTTGGCATGTTTATTTCACTTATTTTTTCTGGTTTGATGAGTTCTCACTTGCTTCATGTATTTGCCATGTAAACCATGTTTGCTAGTCAAAATTGCATGCTATGTTAGGTCATCTTGCTAGCATCTTTTGGTCATGCTTTGAACTGGAAATGTGCATATTTTGGGACTGCCTTGGCTCTGTCTTTAGACTTCATGTTCAAATAGTGCATGCTTTGTATAGCTATAGGTCATTGCGCATGCCTAGTTTTGAGTTTCGGGATTCATCTCATGCATCGGGTGCCATGTTTCCATGTTTCGGGGCTGTTTAGCATCATATTTTAGTGCTGAAATTTGCATGTTCAAATGCCATATACCATGCCTTGCCATGCTTTGGTGGAGTGGCATTCGTGCCTTATGATCGGTCCTCGATTTGCGTGCATGCGTGCACGCATCTCGAGTGTCTCATTTTCATCTAATGGCCACTGATGTGGGTGTGGCTGAGGTCCACTCATGTTGGTGTAAGCCCATATTGCATTGTGTATGCCATCTTAGTCCTTTGCACTGCACATGCTAGGTTGTATGTTAAAGCATTGTGTATGCCATGTTACATCGTGCATTGTGTATGCCATTTCATAGCATTGTGTATGCTAGGGTGTATGTTAGTTACGTTCATGCATGTCATGCATATTGCATTGTGTTTGGGATAGGAGTTAGCCCGAGCACGGGAAACGAGGGACGTTTCGTACTCCGAGTGACGGAACGTGTCTCAATTCCCAGTCACCGACACTCCGGATTATCCATGATGGAGTCTCGGTCTTGTTGTGTTTATATGTGCATTCATTTCACATTGAGTCGTGCAATTCAACTCCTCGGCCATCATGCATCGAGATGCGTGATTGGTGGCACGAGGATCGAGGCATGCATGCATATGTGAAAATACATTGCTATGCCCCTTTCCTGCTCTCTGTTACAGCAAACCAGAAGTCAGCAGCTTTCAAAAGCCTTGCACAGCATCCCGGCATCAATTGCAAACAGAGGCTAATTGGGGCATCGCGATGGATTTCCGTGCCAAGCAACCCGAACATGCATCATTCATCATCCAGAGCAGAGTTGAGGTAGTCCCTAGCTTGCATGCTAGTTTACAGCTTTCCTAGTTTAATTTGTTAATTAATTAGGATTTTGTGTTTATTCGGACTGTATTATTTATTTGGGACTGTATATTATTTATTCGGACCCCCCGAGCGAGGGCAATGTTGTAATAAGTGTGTGTGCGTGTGATGTATGTCTTCCAACCCCACGTCTTTCTCCCTTTTATTTACCAGCTTATGATGGTTAGATTAGGGCATGTTTCAATTAGCATACAATATGATAGCATGTTTGCATTCATTCATCTATCTTGCATGCATCGGGCTCGGCGCATCATACTAACTGCATCGTATTTCAATTCCAAGTTGAATGCATGTTAGCTGTAGCATTTCATATGCCATCTTTAGAATAGCCGAGCCTGCTTATAGTTGCATTTTTGCATGTGTTGCATTAGGCATTTCTGTATAGTTAGGATCATGCATGGATTTCTAATTAGCTTCTGTTTTGGCTTGGAGTACTCGGTTAGTTTTATGCTTTAGCATCTTTGCATGTGTGTGAGTGACTGCCATGATAGCATGCTTACCATGAGGCTATGTGCTTATGTGATATATCTACCTGAATGCCTGTGGGTGAAGGTTGGGTTATTTGGATTGGAACAATTCATTCACTGTGAGTTTTAAGCCCACTAGATAGTGGCAAAACCGTCTTTTCTAAGCCCACCCACGGGTGGCAAAAATCTGCATTTTAAGCCTACTTGCGAGTAGCAAACCATTTTCAAAAACAAACATGAAATGTTTTGTTCCAATTCAGGCGATCCAGTCTATACTTGTATACTGTGCACATCACATAGTAAATCTAGGCTAATAACCGGAATAAGAATGCAAAATGTTTTCAAAACTAGATATCATGGTTAGTAGAGGCCGATCTTTGATCGGGCGAGCGGGGGTGCTCACGAAGTGACCTTCCCCAATCGTACCCAAGTTCCCGAGCCGAGGCAACTTTGGTGATGACGGACACGTGGCCTTAAGCAACGAGTCAGGGTTTCCTAAATTTCCCAAAATAAAATATTTAGGTGGCGGCTCTGTATCTGGCAAAGCAGTCCATGTTTGGCACTTCTTTCTAAAAATCTGTTTTCTCAAAACGATTTGCCGGATTTGGACTCTTTGGTTCAGATTAAGAACCGTGACAAAATTTGAGTCCTGAACTGTAGTGAGGCCCAAGGGCGCGTCTACAGTTTCTGGCGACTCCGCTGGGGAGTTAGAGAACTTGACTCAAACTCATGATATCTTGTTTTGACTACACTTATGTGTCTCTTTGCATTGCATTTGCATTGGTGCGCCTAGGACACCGTGTTTGCCATCTGCTATTCCTGAACGGTTTGCCGGAGGCTTGTCTTGTCAAGGCATGACCATAAGGCTGACCGGTTGTGGGCTCTGCCAGTATGGGAACACAAATCCCGATTTTATCGGGGCACCCTTTTGACCATTCGACCTAGTGCATATCGAAATCCCTAGTGACCATTCCAAACTAGGACAGGTTGCTTGCCCGATATAGGTTGTTTGAAACCGCTGCGTGCGTAGTGAAACCCTAGCTCCTGACAAAATAGGACAGGGAAACCCTACCCCAACATAGGGTTGTTTTGGCTCTCACTTATCTGCTATGTGCTTTTAGAGTGTGTCTCTACAGGAATGCATGTATCAGTTTATAAGTTTGGGCATCAGGCCTGCGGGCATCAGTTCAGTTCTTTTGGGAATCAGTTATCTACAGGTATCAGATTCAGTATTGGGGAACAGTGATTCAGGGATAATGATCAGTGTTTAAGGACAGTGTGTATTCAGCTTATCGACCGTGTGTTGTCATGACCAGCTGTGTGTTGTGTATTTATTTTAAGGTGTTGTGTATTTATTTTAAGCTGTTATGCTGTTCGTTTATCTGGTTATTTATTTCCTTATTGCTTTATTTATCTTTTTGCTAGGACAGTTTCAGCACAATTGCTTCCGACCCAGCAGATATTCCCCAAGCACTTTGGACAAAAGGTCGTCGGCTCAATCGATCTGAGGATCTGGTTGACGGACAGCCAGTGCTTCATTCTCTACCCCCAGTTGTCAGAAGAAGGCCGAGAAAACGCAGTGTGTCTGAGCAGAGGTTACCAGAGCAGTGGTCTACCCTAGCAGTAAACAGTCGGGTTGAGGTCTCAGTATCTGCCATAGAAATACACATACCAGTCAGTCAGCAGAAGCAGCAGAGTATAGCCGGGATGGAAGACATGATGCGACAGCTCTAAGAGAGCATGAAGCAAATGCAGGAGGACGCTGTCCGCCAAGCAGAGTTCTCTAAACAGCAGGCCACAGTCATGGCCCAACAGGCTGAACTCATCACTAGACTCCAGCAGCAAGCCGGAGCATCAGCCTCACATCCAGTTCCTCCCCCACTAGGGGTCCCGCTACCCGAGCAGGCACCAGTTGCCCAGAATGTCCTGCCAAATGCCCAGAACACCTTGCCAAATGTCCAGAACGTCCAGGAGGACACAAACCTTCCAACGAGGCTGGCTCCGCCCCCACTTCCGCCTCAACTGTCCAAGGCGCCTACGCCTATCAACCACCCGGACTCTCCCTTCGAGTTCAAAATAGACCTAACAGCACTGAAATTGAGCAAGCTCGAGAAGCTTTTTAAGAAATCACAAGGGGTAAAGGCTATTCTGGATATCGAGAACGGATATACCGATGTGGCCGTGACGCTACCGGATAGATTTAAAATGCCGCAGATCGATCGCTTCGACGGGTCTGGGGATCCCATGGTCCACCTCTGGCTATTCTCAGATATACTGCGGCCAATGGGCCTAACTAAACCCCATAAGCTTTCACTATTCGGCCGGACCCTGTCGGGTGTAGCCGCTATCTGGTATGCGAAGTTGGAGGATGATGTCAAACGAAGTTGGGATGAAATGGCTGAGGCCTTTGTTGCGCAATACTCTTACAACACCCAAATTGAGATTACGACTCGTGATCTCGAAACAACAAGGTAGGAGCCCAAAGAGAGTTTCTCGGATTTCGTAACCCGATGAAGGGTGAAGGCCTCAATGATGACTTTAAGGCCCACTGATAAAGACCAGATCAGGATGATTGTGCGCAATCTCCAGCCAAAACTGATGCAAAAGATGATTGTACTTCCCTTCCCCACTTTTTCAGATCTGCACGAGATGGGGGTACAAATTGAAGATGCAATGAAACAGGGTCTGATTGACCAAGATAGGGAGCAGCATAGGAGGACTTTCAACCGTAACAACAATGCAGGCCCGAGTGGCGCTGCAACTGCAAGAGCTTCAGAGGTGAGCATGGTCACCACCATTCCCCCTCCCCTTCCAAGACCCATGGTAGCCACGCCCTTCTCCAGTGCATCCGGAAGTAATACACAGACCACCAAATACCAACCCAGAGGCCAAAGAACCTTCACACCCTTATATATGCCCATGTCCAAAGCTCTAGGGGTATTAATCAGGAAAAAGCATTTGAAGCCCCTAGAGCCGAGGCCACTGCCAAATCCACTCCCTCCCTCTCATGACCCAGCAAAATACTGCGCGTATCACCAACAACATGGCCACGACACTGACCGTTGTTATAGATTGTGTCACGAGATCCAGGATCTTATTGACAAGCAGGTGATCGCGCCTCCCGACAAACCCAATGTCACAACCAATCCTCTCCCACCACATAACCAAGCTCTCCCTCCTAACAGAATCAACTTTATCCAAACTGGGGTCGTGTCTTACGATCCTAGTATCTATATCACGCCATCCCACCTACCTAAGCCGGAGGTGCTCCTTCCCGACTGCACCGACTCTTTGTGCATGTTAGACATCTCCACAACCTAACCAGAGCCGACGGTGGTGACCATCGAAGATGGGGCAGGGCAGATTTCAGAAAAGAATGGAATTGTTGAGTCTGGGATTGAACAGTCTGGGAGTTTCATTGGGGAAGCCTATGATCCAAGTGAGTACATCTTGTCAGCAGGCCAGGTTGAGCCAGGTATAGAATTGCCAGAGAAGGCAGAGCTGTGTGTGATCCGAGGGGATGGATTTGAGCGGGGGACGGATGATTTGACGGTTGTAAAGGAGGACTTTGCCAACCTACAGTTTTTCGATGACCAAGAATCAGGGGGCGCGACAGTCAACTGGTTCGATTATGAGGAATCGGCAGAGGCCACTGGATGGCTGGATGATCAACCGGATGTTATGGAAGAGTTTCGACCAGAACAGAGCCCACCAGGGGTAGGAATATTAGCTGTGGCCGGAAGGGCCGGAAGTCAGATTACATTGCCGGAGATCGTCGGTACGAAGAATTTTGCTTGGAACTGGGACAGTGTGAATGCAGGGAAAGCTGAACAACAAACTGCGCTAACGCAGGCAGAACAAGAAAAGATTTGGGATTCTAAGAGAATCCGGAAAGCCAAAGTCCATGAGGGGACCGAAAGTGCTGTGTGCACAAAAACAGAAGATGCTGCGGGCATGTGGGCTGAAAGTATTGAGAATACAAACATACCGGAGCCAGACAGGTGTCTGTCGGCGGCCGATGGAATGTGGTGGGAGGACGATGATTTATGTCTTGCCCACACAGATGAAGATTGGGGAAACCATCAGCCAGACGACACCTGGTATGTCGGAGAGGTCGACCATATGACGAGAAGCGGGCGGTATTTCAAGCCCCCGCACCTGGACCAGCCAGAGGCATCTGGGAAGGATAAAGAAGCTGAGAAATAGAAGGAGAAACAGCTTGAAGAGGAGGCTGTGCTCAAACAGTTAAAGAAGATACAAGCAGACATCTCCATCTGGGGACTGCTTATGGCTTCACGAGTGCACAGACAGGCTGTCCTATCTGCTATGGACAAGGCCAAACTCTCTATAGATACCACACCAGAGCAGCTGGTTGGACTGGTCTTTCCGGGAGGAGGTTCCCCGACGTTAACCTTTTCAGACAAAGAACTACTGCCTGAGGGCGCAAATCATAACAAACCCCTTTACATCTCTGTGGAATGTAGAGACAAGTGGGTGCCAGTGGTTCTTATCGACACGGGATCCGCCATTAATGTGTGCCCGTCAAGGACAGCATATGCAATTGGGTTAAAGCCTGCAGACTTCGTGCCGACCACTCAAGTGATCAGAGCCTATGATAACACCAGCAGGGAGGTGATGGGGACTGTCAAAATTCAGACCCAGGTTGGTCCAGGACAACACAACATTGAATTCCATGTCTTGGACGTTCCTGCAACCTTCAATCTACTCTTGGGGCGGCCGTGGTTACACCAAGTGAAGGCAGTCTCTTCCACTTTGCATCAAATGCTGAAGTACCCTCACGGGAAGGGGGTGGCCATTGTTTTCGGGAATTCATCAATCCATCCACCGCCAGAAGTGTCTACACCAGTCTTGGAAATCGAGCACGGCATGGAGGATGTGTTCTTATCAGGGTTTACTCTGGCTGAGGCTCGGGTTGTGCAGAATGTCATGGCCGTTAATGAGGGAGTATATGTCAGTGCTCAATCTATATACCTCATGAACAGGCTACAACACATCCCCGGGATGGGATTAGGAAGGAGTGGCCGGAAGGGCGTCGCAGCATTGGCCGAAGTGCCATACAACCCTCATACCTTTGGCTTGGGTTATCTGCCCACCAAAGAGGACTGGGTAAGGAAAGGAAAAGAAATGGCTGGAAGAGCCAGGGCAAAGCAGGTTGGGGAGCCATTTGAGTTGATGCATAGGCACATTCAGGGTACCCTAAACGGACGCTTCGTCCGGGAGGGGGAGGACTTTCCTTTTTGTGGCTTTCTAGAGCCGTGGCTGAACGCGGAGAATAAGCGCGTGCCAGGTTTTGAGATCTTCTTCGATCTGCAATTATCCGGGGATGACGTTGCCAAAGAGAAAACAGACCCACCAACTGAGATTGAGCAGTGTAAGGCAGTGGACTCCGAGGGCACTGAAATTGAAATGGGGGTAACACTGGCATGTCTACTTTCAGATCCTCCGATCGACCAAAAGTGCTTGGGGGATAGCTTCTCGGTTTCCATGATTGGGAATGAGACGGCTGCGGGCCTACCAGCAACTATTTTGGACGCATCTATCGCACCCTCTCTCACTTGGCAATATGAAGAGGGATTTTTGTCCAGCAGCACCGGGTCAGGTAGTGAGCCGGAATCTGATTCCACCGAGTCTTGTGAGTCGGAATCAGGTTCCAGCTCGACTGAGTCTGAGTCTGGTAATCCTGGAGATGATAACCCGGATGTCACAGTCTTGTCCAGGTCGTCTTTTTCTTTCTCATTTGAGTCTGTTGTAACCGAGGAATCGGACGACTTGGATGTGCTTAATGAGAATCAAGTAGCTGTGGTTTCTGAGTACTTTTCTGTGCCCTTGATTTATTACATTAACTCAGACTTTCAAAATTTTGATGAAAACGACGAGGAAGAAATTCTTCTGGTTTTGCAACGTCTAATTGAACAAGAGCAGGAGAGATTTGTCAAACCCCTAATGGATGAAATCACTACCGTGAATGTTGGTACTGAGGAGGACCCACGACTGGTCCAGATCGGGTCCACGTTGTCTTCGGAGGAACGCGAGCGCTTAGTCGCTTTATTAAAAGATTTCAAAGATGTTTTCGCGTGGTCCTACGAAGACATGCCTAAAATCGATGCTGAGATTGTACAACATCGGATCCCTCTCGACCTCGAGGCCTGACTCGTTAAGCAGAAGCTCAGGAGGATCTGCCCGGATTGGGCTCTCAAGATTAAGGAAGAGGTCACCAAGCAAATCGACGCAGGCTTTCTGCTGGTATCCGAATACCCGACTTGGTTGGCCAACATCGTTCCGGTGCCAAAGAAGGATGGCAGGATCCGAGTATGCGTGGATTTTAGGGATTTGAACAGAGCCAGTCCGAAGGACGACTTTCCCTTACCGCATATTGATGAGTTGGTGGATTTCACAGCAGGGCACGCGTTGCTTTCGTTTATGGATGGCTTCTCAAGCTACAACCAGATAGTGATGGCACCCGAAGACCGGGAAAAGACTGCATTCACCACCCCGTGGGGGACATACTGCTATAGAGTCATGCCGTTTGGGCTGAAGAATGCTGGGGCTA